>OX104059.1:60958750-61348210 GCA_944474145.2 Dicrocoelium dendriticum | reverse complement strand
TGCCAATTGTGCAATTAATACCGACACAAACGATTAGGATAAGTGATTACCATTACATCGGTCGCTAGTTTGTTTAAACGAGTGGCTTACGATTTTAATAGATCATTATAACATGTTACGGAAAACTCCTGAAGAAAACTGTATGTATATATCTCATTTATAGATAACCTAATTTCGTTGTAGAGAGGATGAATATATTAAGTGGTCCGTTGACCTAAATGCAATTTGGTACGGCCACTACTTTCACTCCACCAATTTCACTCCATTTATTTATGAGTCGGCAGAGCAAAGACATTATTTCACCGTGTTAGTTGAATTTGTTCTGCGGGCGGTTGGAACGGTGTGTTTAAGTTTATTATCACAGCACTTGTCTTTAATGGCTATCCTCGAAGTTGTAGCGAAAATATGTATAACGCCCAGTTTCTATGACGTTTTCTACTGTGATGTAGATTAATGATTATTTCAATACACTGCTGAAAAATAAGCGTGTAATCTCTGTTAGGCTCCAAAATTATACGATACCCAATTTGAGGAAAACAGACTCATCTTTCTCACTTATGTAAAAATCTCAGCTTATCGATGCCAACACTCACTTGTCTACAAAATTACGTATGGCTGTTGGGTAGAAATGATAAGATACTGACTTACCAAACGATTATATCATAAATGCATGACCTTGCTTTAAGCCGTCATTTGGCCTTAGATTTACAAATGAAATCAGAAAGGAAAGTTGATCAAATATTGATGCTGCACATAGAACATGGAAACAGCTTGTGCGTTGCAAGCGCAGAAGAGTAGATGGTCCAGTTAAGAGCAAACTCTATTGCGTCCGTCGAAAAGTAAATGATTGCCTGGAAGGAGTAGATGACGACAATACCCCACATTGATTTACTTATTGTAAATAGGAATACATTGCTATTTGCTAGAAACTGTTTTGCGTTAACATCATCTGTTCATTCGTAAGCTAAACCAAAGTGGTTCACTACCAATTGACTGGTTTGCACTTACTGACATTATATTAGCAATCGATAAGCTACTCTTGCTTCACAGCGTAGCCTAGCTCAAGGATCTCTTAAATAAGAACTAACCAAATGGAGCAGAAGCCATCATTTCCATAGTTTAAGCTACCTAACAAAATAGAACCTTCATCGGTTTTCGAAATGCGCAGCAGAATGCGAACGTCTCACTTCTTAAGCACGCTAAATATCCTATAGCAACCAATCCACAACGAATCGGGAATTGGCTTGGAGTTCCATCGACATGACTGATTGCTAACACCAAGTGAGTTTCGTGGGAAATATAGTGATGCAAGCAAATTTAAGGTTGGTTTTTTCCCGTAATCATAACACGGATTAATGTATCTTTTGAAGTGATCGTCTGATCAAGCACATGCCCAAACCTGACGGATAAATCAGCTGGTGCACTTTCGTATACTCTGTTTCTCGACCAATATTCACATTGCTATATATGTCGAAGGGGCACCAATCCAATAATCTGATCGGAATTTAAATGTGCAGCTTTCGAAAAGTCTTAAAAAACACAGTGGTTGCAATCCACTCGAAAACAGAAAAAGTTACATACGTTTACAGGGTTTTGGTGCGTTTGCGTATTTAAATACGTTAGTCTTTTATGTCTCAAGGTTGGTAAAAACGCAGCCACTTCAAGCCACCAAATGTTGCGAAACCAATTATTCTCATGTAATCCGTGGTGCCTGTGCCCCATTTGTTTGCCGAACACCTCGGATTTGATTAGCTTCAGTCAGACTACATCGGCTCCGTCAAGAGAGGGATTAGTAAATAAAGCATTGTTTGCTTACTCGTCGGTGAACCGTACAATCCAACTGAGTAGACTGATCAATTTGTACATCGCGATCACATGAAATATTTGATTGCTCGTTTTTACAATGAGTCACAAATAGGTTTTTGAAATGAATGGCAGTTTTACAGTAGTAGAGAGAGCATGAAAGTGGGAACAACAACAAGTACAGACGCAGCCAAACGTTCAAATAAAGTAATATGGTCATCCATGGAACCGTCCCCATGATACCTGCTTCCGTGCGGGTTATTTCCACAATGGGTTCTCCCCGCACATTCAGGCTCCGACTGCCTGTGTGCCGATGTGGAAAAAATTCCATGTAAGCCATCGCTTTCTAACAAATATATTTGTATAGGTCGTTTTATGCATGCAATATAAGCCTGCATATTTAAAATATAATGGTTAAAAAACTTACCAGAGCTAATGCAAAACAAACGATGCTTTTACACGAATAATTTCAGGTGTTTGAAAAGTCGGGTATTTCTGTTAGAGTACAAACTATAGAATTTAAATGGTATTCAAATGTTCAGTTTATTATCTGCGCTGCCACGAATGGATATATTGAAATATAAATTGACTGGGCACACAAATTAAATTAAGGACTGCTTATATTTCTCTTAATCCTTGAGAAAAATTAACTAATATCAATGGCAAGGCTCACTCGTTTTCGATTTGTTGGACCTTTGAGAAACGTAAACCCAGTTTGGTTAATTCCTAAAGATGTTGTTTATGGTTAGTCTATAAAAACAAAGTGCAGAAATGAAAATGAACACGTTGATTAATAATGTTAGGTTGAAGTTCAGACTTAATGAATTACATGACGTGGTCTTATATCCTCGAGACGTTTTTTATACCGTTAATGTGGATGATGTGGATGTGTGGGTGAAACCCGTTGTTGTGTTAAACCGCAAGGAAACAGGTACCATGGGGACGGTTCCACGGGTAGCCATATGACTTTATTCGAACTGTTGACTAAATCTTTATATCTTATTGTTCCCAATTTCTTGCTTTCTCTAATACTATAAAACTGCCATTCATTTCAGAAACCCATTTGAAAAGCGTTGTAAAATACATGAGCAATCAAATATTTTATGGGATCTCGATGTAGAGATTGATCAGACCACCCAGTGGGATTGTGCCTTACACCATCGAGGCATAAAGGTTTATTTAGTTGCTTTATATGTTAGCTGCAATATAGGAAGTTGACCAGATCTCTCCGGCTGTCTCCACACGTTTTGCCGAGGTACATTCTATTTGGATTTGTGGGAATTAGTTTTAAGATGTTGTGTAAAGTGGACGAATTATAATTTTTCCCTGAATCTGCATCATAATTTTTACCACTTTCGCACAAAGTAATAAAATATATCAAACACTCAAGACAGTTGCTTGCATAACATGCAGACCGTCACACAAACACAGTCTGTGCAAATTTTAGGTGGAATACAATCGTCGCTTTCGTAATTTTTAGCACCTTATAAAAATTACTCGCCACCGGTAATTATCGAGATTTTTTGAATCATTGTACACCAAAGTTTCTGCGAAAATGTTACCAGCCCAGGTAATTTAGTCTATGTATTTCCAATTTACTGAGACATTCGGTTTACAAGCACCTCCTATATTTCTTACATTTGGGTTATCCTGTTCCTTGCGGCATCATAAATGCCGTTTTAATTGAATTTGAATCCATTGTACAATTGAGCTGTTCTATCGATAGCACATGCATACATATGTATCTGCTTATGAATGGAAGAATTTTGGTGAGTATTATTGTTCGGCGCAATCAGCCGACAATTCAGATATGTCGACCAGCTGTCCGGAAAAGCACCAGACAGCCGTTTCGCCCTATTGGGGCTCATCAGTGGTGCGCATCCTTCGGTCCTCTGCGGAGGACCGAACCCATGACTGCTAGTGGCTCTTGCCAACTAGCCCGCAGCTTATGCAACTGCGCCATGGAGGACGGTATCTGACTATGGTGAATTGTTAGCTAAATGTGATATAGCCCGACGCATCCTCCATTGCCATGCAGGCACCTGCCATGCAGATGACAGCGGTCGGCCTTCCGACATCAGGGCTTCCTGGTTACGGCAGCTATGAATCGACATAGCATTTTGTGGAATCCGTACGGGCGCAGTTGCATAAGCTGCAGGCTAATTGGCAAGAGCCACTAGCAGTCATGGGTTCGATCCTCCACAGAGGACCGAAGGATGCGCACCACTGATGAGCCCCAATAGGGCGAAACGGCTGTCTGGTGCTTTTCCGGACAGCTCGTCGACATATCTGAATTGTCGGCTGATTGCGACGAACAAAAATATGTATCTGCATTTGTGACTTGCGTTGTGAAAAAATGTCAAGGAAATAGAATCTTATCAGCATGTACAGAAATGATCACCCCCTTGCATGTCTGTAATTTGACACTAGATTTGGATGTTCATATATTATGTGTCCATCCTATAAATTTGCATACGGTGATTTGACAGATGTACACAAAGTTAGTAGTACATGGGAGTAAACACGGTATGCTGCTTCGGGTGAAATAGTGTTGGTCTTCACATGTTGTTCCATACTGCGGCGCATGTAATAAAGGAAACGTTGGCGAGCAAATTACTACTAGCCATTAGTACATCTGGCGTATGTATTTTGTTGCGGAGTCTTTGATGTGTAAATTACCAAACGACTATATTAAACACAAAGCAATAAGTTTGCTTATGCGAAATTGTGTGAATACGCATTACAATTTGTTTCAGGCAGATGGGCACAACTTGAAGGGGCTTACACAATTTACTGTAGATTAGAGCATGTATTTACTGGCCAAACGCGATGTGAAAGGATCTGTAAAAGGTTCATAAATTTCCTGTCATCTTAAGCACTAGAAATAATAGGAATAATTCGATTTTTGCAATGGCCCTACGGAACCTGTGGTAAAGTTTAGCCAAGTATTTTATTCTCCGGGTAATTGTATTGGGCATGTTCAGAAGAGCGGAAGTCGGAAGTACGCCGGGTTTCAACCTAACAGGTAGACTGATATATGGACATTTGTTGCCGAGTTTAAGTTACTCTTCGGCGACTGTGCAACCAGTTAAAACATTGCTGGATTTGTTGGTCGAGAATTTCAGCAGCCACTTGGTTGACCATGTATTAATGTAGTGAACATTATGTTGGATTTAAATTAGCTTGTTTTGTTTTTTTCACCCTGGAGTTGAAGGCGTTATGAGGACTTAAGCACTCAGTAATGCCCTAGCTGTTTTGATGCGCATCGCGAATATCATTGCTATAAGAAAGGAAAAGCAAAGAGTGAAATAGTGTCCCATGTATGACGCCGCTAGTGATTGGGTACGGAGAAAAATGGTGGTCACCTAACGTGACTATTTGAATTTTATTTCTAATGAAGGATACTTCTAAGTTAAAACGGATTACGGACTCTACAGGATAGTGTATTTGCACTAACGATTTGTGAGGTACGCTGTTAAATATTTGCTTTTTTTTCCAAATGATATTATTATTATTTAAAACGGTCTTTGTTTGTCCTGAATTGTAATTAAGCAACTGTAACTATCAGGAATTGCAGGAACGTATTTCAGGTAAATCATGTTCATCTATGTTAAGCAGGCTTACGCTGCAAACGATTTCCATCAGAGTTTTTTTGAATAACTATTCAAAAAACTGCTAATGTTTGAAGTAGGATGAATCTGACGGGGATACGTCTTTGTGATGCTAGGTGCAGATTGTGATTAAGCATTAATCTAGTATCTTGTTTGTAGCGATTAGGTGAAAATATATAGAAAAGTAACAGTAATTCCTTTATACTTATTATAATGGCATCAGAGGTTATGCCGTCTAAGTCTAATTTTAAAGAGGCTTAGATAACATTCATTATTTGCTAGATAACTAAACTCATATTATCTGACGTGTTCACTATCGTGAGAATCAGTCTAAATGACATTCCAATTGGTATACTTTGCGTGACACATACGATTGCGGATTGGAGCTACGACTTAACTTCGGACTATCAAATTGACACCAGCCATCATCCGATAGAGAAAAATATTTTCAGATTGCCGTACTAAGTTTCTACTGTCCCAACTTGTTAAAATTTATCTGTAACTTTGCGTATTTTATTTCGTAATGTCGCAGCTAGGATAGTAGTTAGAACCTCTTACAAGAACATATGACACATTACTGGAAACCCACGAAGTAAAGCTGGCGAGTTCTCGTCAACTCTGGTTAACCTCATGAGTGCTAGAGAGGATGGATTTATTAGATGTTTTTAATGAAAGGCTAATCGGTCTGGCACCTCCTTGCTTTTCACTAAGTTCACAAAAGCGAGATGTGAGGGGATACATGTAAGGACATAATTTAATCGTGTCACAGGGAACTGCTCTACAGAGCGCTTGAAAAATGTACTTGTATTGATTACGGTAGCACTGATGGATAACGGCTATCCTGGAAGATTTATCGAAAAATACAGTCAATGACCAGTTTTGCGGGATTGGTTGCAACCGGCAGCCTACTGGAAGTTTGACATTGAGATGCCACTTTAAAGTGATTTCAAAACACTAAGGACAACTAGGCGGATCATTTGGCTACCGAAGGAATTTACTTCGCTACTGCATTCGCTTGAACCTGAGGTCTGTCTTTTTCTCCAATGAAGGAACCTCAGCTTATCAGTTCTAACTCTCGCCTGCCTACAAATCAGATATGTTTGAGGGTCATAATTGGTTGGAGGATGGCTTCTCATGCAATTATATAATAACTGTATGATATCGATTTTAATAGTCTGTTAAATACGTTTTAGCGACAATATAGTTGATCAAATAACAAGTAAATCTAGGAAATATGTTTAATGAAATATTGACGCCATACAAACAACAGGAATATTATGTTGTATGTTTGAGGCACAGAAGTGGAATATCTTTAAGCAGCGAACTAGAATATATTCATGGAACATAGTTGACAACATAAATTGGATTATGAGGTTATTACCAATTTATGGTTTACAGATAGCAAGTAGGAATCCAGTTATATACAAAAGCGGTATACCGTTATCCTTGCTAGATGTTATTGTGCAGTAACAAAATATAATGTTTCAAAACAACCGAAAAGGTTCTCTTCGGAAGCGCTTGAATTAACGGCTTTGCCATTACTGACAATTCGTAACAAACATCAAGTATTCCTTAGTACACACTACTCTAGCACGAGGACCTTGTAATTAAAGACTAACCTTAATAGGTAAGCATTTTCGACATTACCCCAGTTGCAGCTGGCTAGTAAATTGAAAATTCATGCGCTTTTTAAAAACCACAACAGAAGATGTATACATCACTTCCTAAGCATGCTAACGGTCTCAAGGAACATTATTTCCTACGGCTCGAGAAGGCACACATTTGATGTTTATCTGTTCAGATGTGTAGCTTGAATTTTGATCAACATGAGTAAGGTGATAGAGGCAGCCATGTTAATAACTCTACGGTTCGGTTTCCATTGTGGTTGTAAAAATGAATATTGTACCTTTCTTTGTGAATGTATTATTGATGATTTGAGAAGTACAAACGCATACGTGGTCCACTTGGGTATATTCTAGTACCCGACTCAGTGACAAATGCTCATGTAGTACGTTTTACGGAATTACAAACCATTAAACACTCTGACCGGATTTTATATGTGCAGTTTGGGCAAATTTTTAACCAACAAACTCTGTAGTTTTAATCAAGTCGACTACTGAAAACTGATATATACTAGCTTCTGAACTTTGACGCCGATAGTTAAATGCACTAGTCGTTTCTGTTTTAAGAGGGATAATGATAGAATTCAGTTAAAATCGTCAGGTACATTGCAAAAGCTATTATCCTCATGTAAGGTGTGGTTTCCGTGCCCCATTTTTTGCTGAACGCCCTGTTTGGATACCTCCGTCACAGAATATGTTATTGCCAATTGTGCAATTAATACCGACACAAACGATTAGGATAAGTGATTACCATTACATCGGTCGCTAGTTTGTTTAAACGAGTGGCTTACGATTTTAATAGATCATTATAACATGTTACGGAAAACTCCTGAAGAAAACTGTATGTATATATCTCATTTATAGATAACCTAATTTCGTTGTAGAGAGGATGAATATATTAACCGATCCGTTGACAGAAATGCAATTTGGTACGGTCACTACTTTCACTTCACCAATTTCACACCATTTATTTATGAGTTGGCAGTAGCAAAGACATTATTTCACCGTGTTAGTTGAATTTGTTCTGCGGGCGGTTGGAACGGTGTGTTTATGTTTATTATCACAGCACTTGTCTTTAATGGCTATCCTCGAAGTTGTAGCGAAAATATGTATAACGCCCAGTTTCTATGACGTTTTCTACTGTGATGTAGATTAATGATTATTTCAATACACTGCTGAAAAATAAGCGTGTAATCTCTGTTAGGCTCCAAAATTATACGATACCCAATTTGAGGAAAACAGACTCATCTTTCTCACTTATGTAAAAATCTCAGCTTATCGATGCCAACACTCACTTGTCTACAAAATTACGTATGGCTGTTGGGTAGAAATGATAAGATACTGACTTACCAAACGATTATATCATAAATGCATGACCTTGCTTTAAGCCGTCATTTGGCCTTAGATTTACAAATGAAATCAGAAAGGAAAGTTGATCAAATATTGATGCTGCACATAGAACATGGAAACAGCTTGTGCGTTGCAAGCGCAGAAGAGTAGATGGTCCAGTTAAGAGCAAACTCTATTGCGTCCGTCGAAAAGTAAATGATTGCCTGGAAGGAGTAGATGACGACAATACCCCACATTGATTTACTTATTGTAAATAGGAATACATTGCTATTTGCTAGAAACTGTTTTGCGTTAACATCATCTGTTCATTCGTAAGCTAAACCAAAGTGGTTCACTACCAATTGACTGGTTTGCACTTACTGACATTATATTAGCAATCGATAAGCTACTCTTGCTTCACAGCGTAGCCTAGCTCAAGGATCTCTTAAATAAGAACTAACCAAATGGAGCAGAAGCCATCATTTCCATAGTTTAAGCTACCTAACAAAATAGAACCTTCATCGGTTTTCGAAATGCGCAGCAGAATGCGAACGTCTCACTTCTTAAGCACGCTAAATATCCTATAGCAACCAATCCACAACGAATCGGGAATTGGCTTGGAGTTCCATCGACATGACTGATTGCTAACACCAAGTGAGTTTCGTGGGAAATATAGTGATGCAAGCAAATTTAAGGTTGGTTTTTTCCCGTAATCATAACACGGATTAATGTATCTTTTGAAGTGATCGTCTGATCAAGCACATGCCCAAACCTGACGGATAAATCAGCTGGTGCACTTTCGTATACTCTGTTTCTCGACCAATATTCACATTGCTATATATGTCGAAGGGGCACCAATCCAATAATCTGATCGGAATTTAAATGTGCAGCTTTCGAAAAGTCTTAAAAAACACAGTGGTTGCAATCCACTCGAAAACAGAAAAAGTTACATACGTTTACAGGGTTTTGGTGCGTTTGCCTATTTAAATACGCTAGTCTTTATGTCTCCAGGTTGGTAAAAACGCAGCCACTTCAAGCCACCAAATGTTGCGAAACCAATTATTCTCATGTAATCTGTGGTGTCTGTGCCCCATTTGTTTGCCGAACACCTCGGATTTGATTAGCTTCAGTCAGACTACATCGGCTCCGTCAAGAGAGGGATTAGTAAATAAAGCATTGTTTGCTTACTCGTCGGTGAACCGTACAATCCAACTGAGTAGACTGATCAATTTGTACATCGCGATCACATGAAATATTTGATTGCTCGTTTTTACAATGAGTCACAAATAGGTTTTTGAAATGAATGGCAGTTTTACAGTAGTAGAGAGAGCATGAAAGTGGGAACAACAACAAGTACAGACGCAGCCAAACGTTCAAATAAAGTAATATGGTCATCCATGGAACCGTCCCCATGATACCTGCTTCCGTGCGGGTTATTTCCACAATGGGTTCTCCCCGCACATTCAGGCTCCGACTGCCTGTGTGCCGATGTGGAAAAAATTCCATGTAAGCCATCGCTTTCTAACAAATATATTTGTATAGGTCGTTTTATGCATGCAATATAAGCCTGCATATTTAAAATATAATGGTTAAAAAACTTACCAGAGCTAATGCAAAACAAACGATGCTTTTACACGAATAATTTCAGGTGTTTGAAAAGTCGGGTAATTCTGTTAGAGTACAAACTAAAGGATTTAAATGGTATTCAAATGTTCAGTTTATTATCTGCGCTGCCACGAATGGATATATTGAAATATAAATTGCCTGGGCACACAAATTAAATTAAGGACTGCTTATATTTCTCTTAATCCTTGAGAAAAATTAACTAATATCAATGGCAAGGCTCACTCGTTTTCAAATTGTTGGATCTTTGAGAAACGTAAACCCAGTTTGGTTAATTCCTAAAGATGTTGTTTATGGTTAGTCTATAAAAACAAAGTGCAGAAATGAAAATGAACACGTTGATTAATAATGTTAGGTTGAAGTTCAGACTTAATGAATTACATGACGTGGTCTTATATCCTGGAGACTTTTTTTTATACCGTTAATGTGGATGAAGTAGCAAGGTAAGTGGGGGAAAGCGTACTAAGTTTGGCACAAGTTAAGATAAATTAATTCAGGCGAAATTTCAATGTGCTATATTGGGTGTTTAGCTTTAGCTGGTGACCTCTCGAATTGCTACTGGATTCAGCTTCAGAAGTTGACGATAATCATGGTTCGTATTCCTTAGTATCAAGTACACCATTAGCAAATCATCACGCAGTCGTCGATACTGTCTACCCTTGACCCCAATGATTTTTAGCCGCAGTTAGTAAGGCAGATGACACAGAACTATTACGTTATTAGTCGCCCTTCTCTGTGCCTTTTAAAGTGTGGCAAAGTTGTGCATGTCTAATGGTACCCAGCTATTGGGGGTATTTCCGGAGGCTTAATTTAAACACAGCATCTGAGAGAAGTGTGAAGGTTCGAAACGCTCGAATGTATCTGGAAAAAAGCCAAGATGTTGGTTGGCGTCTTAATGCTTTCTCAGCCTGATATAAACAGACCAGATTATCTTTCAGTATCACCCTTTGGTCGCATTCGGTAAAGGTGCGCTGTAACCGTGTTCTCCCGGCCTACACTCGCAAGTTGTTTGACGGTGTATGTTCAATGTCTCACACTTTGTTCCGACGAGATGAAGCACGTTCCAATTCGCGCACGAGTGGGCCATCTCAAACTCATCCTGAAGCAACACGAGGTTACCCGTTGCTTTGACAACCTGCAATACTCTGAGATTATCAGCAAAGAGTAAGAAATTTGTAATGATCACTCATACGAGATCGTTTATGTAACCGGAATATAGAAGGACCAAAATTTTCAGGAGCTTTGAAATGAACATCAATAGGTTCGGAAAAGAAGCTGCGAAAGCCTACTACTAGATGTTTTATCAGGAAGCTGCAAATCCAGGAGAGAACTGGGTCGCCAGTTATACATTTCTAAAACTTGTGAACTAGGATGCGGTAATTTGCGTCGAACGCAGCTGAGAATTCCAGGTAAAATGCTTCAAATCCAACAATGCTGTCGACTGCTTCAGTCCAAGTGGAGCAAGCTGGTAGCATAATTGTGGTACTGTACCGGTGCTGTCGGTACCCATGTTGTTCTGGTGCCAAGACCTTGTATCCTTCCTAGGGATTCATAAGTGGTTTGGTACGTATAGACCCCAATTATTGGGTAGCAAAGGAAGGAGTGTTTTCCGGCGATATTTAGTCGAAACTGATCAACCTCACCACTTGCTTATATGAGTGCCTAATCCATGATTCCACAGTGTTGGAATCCGCATTTGCCGAGACAGTTAGAGGAAAAAGAGTGTATCTGCGAAATTCCTTTCAGCTGGCCTCAATGCGTTTGTCTGATATGATTCTGGTATAGATGGAACATCTTCTGTCGTAACTAAGTTATGGTTAAAACTCGGCTTGAGGGAACAGCATAATCAACGTAGTCGTGCTTAGGAAGTTTACGAAGAGTTACTGACATCTTGGATAGGTTATTTCTTTTGCCCTCGTGATGGTCTACATGGTGTGTGGGAGCTAAGAATACATTGCTACACATTGCTGAGTTTGTTATTATATGTTGAAGCAGACTTATGTTTAAATATCTTTTGTCAGATAGATCCTGTTGATTTCGAGCTTATCCTCATGTACCAGATGCACGCATTGATTTGGTTGGATAATATAGCCATCCTATTATTCGGCACCCAGTGACTTATCATTATTTCCTCAGAGTAAATCTCTTGTAACCATATAGTTCCGTGTCCTGCAGCGGATAAATGACATTGCTCTCACCGTGCCTAGTTGCCGGTTCCTAGAGACCCTAGCTCGTAAGTTGTCAAACAAAGTCTCACCATTCGACATCACGGGTAGTTCAACCAGTTGATTGCATTAATGAATGCTTTCAGAACAGCGAAATTGTAATAAGCTGGAAGCTATCAGCGTCTCTGCGCAGTACACTGCAACACAGATGTAGATGAACAAGTGTGTTGCATTATCCTTGCTTCCTAATGTATTGACTTTCGAAGACATTTGAAACAAATGCCCCCCGTATGGGAACACATGTTCAAGGATGCTTGGTTTGTCCCCTGTCCTGAAGTTGGTGGGGAGGTAACGTTGGTGTGAGTGATAACCCGAAATTAAATCCTGTAAATTATTTTAATTTATTCAACCTGACATATTGGAGTTTAAGAGCATGAGGATTTAAGTCACCAAATAAATAATCTGTATCTGACTGTACGAATACTGTTTCCATCGTGGTGACTAGGCGTTCGTCCCTTTCGAAGGTGAATGACCCAGGGCTGTATATTATGCCCACCATACATATGTCAACACATCTTAGATGAAGATGACACAATGCGCGTCGACAAACTGGAACTCCGTGTCGTCGACGAGTTCAAAATGAAGCCAACCTCGGTGATATATTCTAACACCACTTCTGTTCTACCATTGGTTGCGCGGAATGGACGTCTGAGGTGGCACGACTTCGACATGTTTGGTTTCTTCACCCGGTCATGCTTGACCCATGATGAAGTTCCGCGACGTGAAGGCTTGACGCAGTCAAAGTACTGTCAACTTACAAAAAATGTATTTTGCGGACCCATGAAAACAGGCGACTACACCTTATGTTAACTGATGGAAGGGCAATGTAGATTGCAATTTCTTGAATTGGCCGACATTCCTGAGGTATGCTGTCGCTGATTTTATATAACCCCACGGCTCCCAAGATGTAGTTGGGGCACATTGTTACAGCAGACACTCCAGGTCATGAGGACCTTGATCGTCGGTCGCATCCAGAAATGCCCCTGCTGATACTTTGCATGTTGCTAGACGGGTCGCTGCACTGGACACCAGAAACTAGCTTGCACTGAGTTTTACTTCCCCAATGACTAATCAGTAGCTTGTAGTCCTATCCCTGCTACCATCAATGGAATAATTTTCGGCAGCATACTATGGAATTGCTTCCAATTATCTAGTAGTGTCTACATCATTAGCTTAGACTGCACAACCAAATTCAGCAAACATGGACCATATTTTTTTAATTTGGTGATGCTGAAATACTAATTAGCGCAGTAGCAGCTACGTTGTCTAGTGTCTCATGAAAGTAGCGCCATTGCTTCAACTTGTGTGCCTTAGCTTACTCAGGAGTAAGTTACCGTACTGTTCTTGAATGACAGCATGAATATGGATCAGAAGTTGCGACAAGCCAATTTACTAGCGTATACAATTTGATAGCCCCGTCCGATCACACAAAGCCTTGTGTAGGGGGTGGCTAACAGCTGTTAGTATTTTAGGTGCAAGCTTCTTATACTGGTTGCGAAGGCTGGATGCGGTGATAATATCAAGTTTCAGCCTTTAAATGCCGCTACACCGGGATAAATACTTTACTCTTTATGGCACTTAATTTGTGTTCCTTATTTAGAAGACCATTAAGGATCACAGGAAATCAATAGCTCTAATAGGCTAACGCACAGGCAGTGATAAAAGGTTGCTTCGAAAAACGACGAACAGATAAATGGTTGGGACGTGTGACAACATGAGATTCTTTTAATTTCGGCTTATGTTCGTTTTGCGTGAAGTGACTACAAAAGCGCACCGCTCAGTGTCTCTCAAGTATTACACTGATAAGATAGTGGTCAAGCATTCCTCGTTAACACAATTTTGTGGACTGCTTTAAGAGTAACTGGTCGCATGTTCCTTTGAACAGCGAAAAAAGGAGATCCTTTTATTTTAGCGTTCGGACAACTGAATTTGGTCAAGGATATGAGGTTGTCCAAGAAGTCATATAGTTTGGCCGATTATCTATGTTTGTTTGAGTGACGCCAAGCAATGTGGCCACCACATACTTTAGCAAGATGGTTTCTCCAGGGAAGGTGATTGAGATAGCGTAATAGTAACAAGATTGGGGAAAATGGCTTCCTGATAAATACCCAATTATGTGGCGATTGAAGTGAATCGTTTTTCCTAATAACTTAGAAATTTGGCAATCCTAGTGAAATAATTTTTTGAATGAAGGACAACATAATTTTGAACTCCCAAACCTGGTATATGACCTACCACCACTTTTCACGGTTTACCCAACCGAAAACGTTACTATGATACAGGTAGTTGTTGGGCATGTATTTATTTTATTATCAAGTGACGCATGCACTGTATGTATCATACATGCTACAGCATATATGGTGGTCCTTGAGGGGCGATATTCGTACGGAAGAGGCTCATCCAAATGCTTATGGGCAAACTTTCTGTTAAGAACAAGCCACTCAATATTCTTCAAAGCTACCGACGTGCAGGTGATTGGCCTAACTTTACAACTTTTAAAAGCAATTTTCTACCGAAAATCACGCTTTTACAACCGTTATTTCTCTTGTAATGCTGAATATACAATACGAATTAGCAAGTGAGTATTTGTGAAATGTAACGTGCACATAGCTTGCTAACAACATGATGAATAATGCCCGGAAAAGTGCTTTTTCAATCGCAACCCTAAACTTGTCCTCGGAAGGGAAAGCAGTTCAAACTCAACAGAGGATATTACCAAGACTGAGGAGTATGCTGGTTTCAAAACTGATGTTTATTTTTATAACATACAGAGTGAAATGCGTGAACACGCGAGAGAGTCCGTTCAACTGTTAATCATTTTTCTTAATTAGGAATAAGTAATGTTTTCAATTAAGTTTTTAAACAGACAAGACTGAGTAAACGAAATTTGATTTTTAAGGTACTATATAGTAATTTACTGATGTACAGTTTTTTCATTTACAGGCCTTTCTTCCACCATAGTCGTCTGAGCAGTTGAGACGAAGATTTATCGGCATGAATAAAAATTGTCCCTAGGAGACAAGAGGTATCGAAGCAAAGGTGTAATTACCGAGTTTACTTTTCATAATAATTCCACACTACAGCATTGTATAACATTAACATCTGTGCAGGCAGTTGTTACACGCAGTCGTTGAATATCCTACGAACGACAATACGTTTATCTGAACATACATCCATTGCAAAATGTGAGATATTGATAGTTCATAATGATGTAGATAACGAGCGATAATTTTATGACGGCATGAAGAGATCACTTAAGCGCCGCCCAAATAATAACAAAATCACTTTGAAGTAGTTAACATACACCAGATTGCGACAAACCTGTTTGGAGCCTGCTCTTATTCCTCTAGCTAGATTTTTCAATGATACTGGTGACAGATTTGTTAAAATAACCTGTAGTTATGGGCAATTAGCTTTCCAGGTCATCTATGACCACAGTTAAAATTCAGTGTGCGTTTATTCGGTTTCCTAGCTTGGAGAGCTAAGAGAGGTATAAACATTAGTCAATAAACTTGAACGAAAATGTTTATCATTATTGGTTTAAATTGTACTAATAAACAACCGATGCTTTGCGAGCTTTTAATCTATGTCCATCTATGTCCATCTATGTCCATCTATGTCCATCATGAAGAAATAATATAAATGTAAAACCGACCCCTGCGGTTCCACTGTATAGGTTAGCAGACAACACAAAAAACGAAATCAGTCGAGACTCACAAGTCTATTTTCAAGATAGATGTGAAGCCAGGATTCCTGCCGCACAATGATCTCCAAGCAAAATATCCACGACAATGTATAACAGTATTTATTTTCTAATATTCCAAGTAGCGATCTATGATTGACACTGATTAAAACATTTAGGCTGATTTATCCGAGATGTCTCTTCCGAATTGTACTCCGCCATCCGGTACAGCATGTTTGTGCAGTACTTCTTTACATATATTTTTGCTTTTCAGTTATTTATTTCGCATGGCGTGACAGATAATAAGTTCCCAATCCGTATTTGTTAAAACATAGGAATTGTGAAAGCTTTGAATGCTCATATATCTAGCTGCAGAACAAAGTAATAAGAATTTACATGTTTTTTCAGCATAGTGAGGAAGCGCGTGTGTTATTAAGCTTTTATAAAGTAATTACACAGCAAGGCCAAGTTTGAACGCCTTGTCGACCAGTTGACGTTATTCATATGAATATCGGTCCGAGAATTGCCGCTGAATTGCCGCTGATTCACCGTACAAGTAGCTTATACATAAAATTTGAATTTCCCAAACAGCTAATATTTAGATTTCTAACTGACGCAGCCACTACAAAATTTTGAAAGCTGATAATGTCGCCTGAGTGCGCATCGAACTTCGAAACATACTTCGGTTCTCGGAATCAAAACTAAACGAGAGCATTAATGACCTCAAGTCTCCCCAAAAGATAACCAAATTGTTTAAGCTAAAACAAAACTATTCACTTACGACTGGAATCGTGTACACTTCCCAGAATGGGGCAATTTATTTCAGCTTGTCATCTTACGCGCAAGTTATTGCGCCATTTCGTTTTGCAAAGAAGTAACAGGTGGAATTCAATGGTATAAATAGAGATCCACTACACCTATATCCAATCAAGCGGACATTACACACAAGGAAAAACAACGTATATCCATTTCATCGAATTCTGGAATGGTCAGCAGTGGGCATTCTCTCTGATCCATGTGACGCTCTAACCTGTACTTCCACACACATCCTTATTTGCATCCTGATCCGAGATAATACCTCTAGCGTTATTTACCATGTTCCATACTACAAGCATCCAACAATCCGTTTGGTATTTACAGCATATTTAGAAGCAATCAACCCACCATTCGCCAAGCTAGTGTTAATTCAAACAAGCACGTGGACGTTCAATATTCCACCAAGCCGATACGCAGCTTGATCGACGGCCAAGTTACCACTGAGTACAGCAGAGAGGTGTTGTTTGACTTTCTTCAGCTTTGTTCGCTCCTGTGGTTCAAACAGTAGGACAACTCTATTTTCAATCATTAAAACATGTAGACATACGCTTGGTACTTGTCACCATACGCTCGGTGCGTTGAACGATGTTAACCAAAGGTTGGTCGCAAATTACCCAAGTAACTAACGCTAAGCCTTAGCATAGCTCGCACCAAACCAACGACAAAAAACAAGTTTTACTACAGGGATATCCAAAATCTGGCACGTGGGCCGTATTTGGCCCGCGTTAACGTTTCATCTGGCCCGCGGTCATATCATAAGGTAATCAATGCAAGCCTAGAATTTCTTCCGTAAAGACAACATTACATAGATTATGAAATGTTAGGGATGTTAGGAGCACAAAATGCATTGGCGACAGATGCTGACAACAATTAGGCAGGTAGGGTTGTTTCTTTTTAACCTATTAGGAATAGTCAACCTAGTGCTTTTACCAGAGGTGCCTTAATCAAATCGAAGCATAAAACTATGGGTCATTTAAATTACTATATAAATGATTAGCTAAAGCTAACCCGTGTTGACAACTGGATGCGGATTTCTAGTTAATCATCAACTTTGCATTATTTTTGTGCCACAATTTACTTTATGGCCCTTTCTCAGACCCAAGATCTTCACCTATATGATTATTTGATTCCACGAAAAGCATTAATTTCTTAATCCACTTTCACATTTCCCATGACAAATGGATTTCAAATAAACGGAAAAAATACAAAGAGTGTTTTAATTTACTTGTTATTTCTATGGCTGTCATCTGTTATGCAATGGAGAATGCGACTAATAAAATGTAAGCTAATGACGAATAGTGTTAATTCCAAGAACATTGGACCTGTAGACATATTTATCTAAACGACTTAACAAGTGTGTGTACTTAATTTGTTTAGATAGTGTTTATGTTTTCATGGCATTCACTATCAAGCGGCACTACCTAACGAAGCAAGCTAACTATGAAAATGAATAAAATAAACGAATTGAGAAAGTGAAGCAAATAGAAACTGGAATAAACTTACATATCACTTTAGTTACTATTTTTATGTCAGACTTAATTTGGCTAGACAAATTTTAACCACAAAATTGTGTCCCTTTTATTAAAACGTTTGGACACCCCTAGCCGCAAACAAAATATATTTCAGTTTCAAAATAGTGATCCAAGACGTTTCGAAATGGAATAAAATGTTGGTATTAGGGTAATCGTTGCTGTTGTAGGTTTTCAACTTTTAGTAAGCCAAGTGAAATAACGGCAACCTGTTGCAGACTCCTTCTGGTCGTGTACAGGTTGTACCATAAACTCACACTAAGGTGCGTCACCTTTTTTGAGCAATAATTTGACAAAGTGACAGCGATATTTAACGTGTTTTGGCCGATGTGTCAGCAACAAGGTAGTTAACTGCAGCAGAACTCCTATGCTGTTCGCTAAATTTAACTTCTCCTTGAGACAGTGCAAGCGTATTTTTCATAATCTATAGCCAGTTCCCCAGATTATGATAAGCAGAAATAGTTGCGAGGCCTTAAAATTCAGCGAACACAATATTGTAAGCAGTAGATTTTTCTGACGGTTTAACACCACCGCAACACCGGCAAAATCGGTATATTATGTCATTTCACATATGACTTTGAGTAAGATTAGGGACCACGTGTAAAACTACGTAAACCAATTGCAGAAGTGTTCCTAATATAATTTCACCTCAAAAAGGCCATTTATCACGCTGCCAGAGATATCGGTGAACAAGGTTGAAGACGTAACCAGACATCTTATCATCTCAGGATCATAGTGATTCGTGATGCGATGTTCATATTTTCCTTGAAACCTCTTAAACTGAACGCCGTCGAATGAAGCAAGACTCATGAAAGCCCACAAGCAACACGACGCTATCTCATTCCATTTCCATAGTACTAGAGAGCTTCCGTTTCCAGACGAGTCCCAATCTAAGCTCATAAATGGGATTAGTGCCACTATATCCGCGATGTCATCTCTAAGACGCAATCGCCAACTTAAGGTCAAGGTAAGGTATATCACGAAACTAAAAAGTTTGGTACCAGGTTGCTAATGTCATGCTCCACTCTAAACAATTGGTTATTGAGTATTCGGAAGTTGGCTTGTGATGCACTAAACTAACATCAGCTAATTTGATGGGTAGAAGCCAAGGCAGTATTGCATAAACAAAAGCAAAAGCTTATAACTTCGCCTACATTTATGTATTGAAAGTTGTTACAACTGCCCAGAGACCTGCAAAATACAACAGGATTTCATCCACAAGTCGAATCTGAATAAGAAGCAGATGTTCTATGCGGATGCTCATAACGACGCCTGACTAAAAGCCACAAATCTATCCAAAGCACGATTGCCTGGTAGTATCATAAGGTTCAACGGAATTTCTCGGGGGACTTTCGTGTGTTTCAGTACAGTTCAGGCAAAAGGATCATTCAATTATTTGTATAGCCTCCATATGTTGGGACATTACCATACTAACCAAGATTTCACTGCAAGGCGTTATGACCAACGTCGATACTTCACCACCCAATATATCATTATTGCGCAGCAATTTACCGACGGATGGAGGCTGTGTAACTCCTTACTACCTTTTCTCGCTACAGGTGGGCAGCATGAATGACAAAGGCATTCAAGCGGTAGGTCCACAACCCAGGGCATTTTGAGATATGTTCAGTGGTCACTTCATACTGCCGGCCATTGTCCACTTAAGACACAGACTAGGTTCTAGTCTAGGTTGGGTAATACCCACTTGTATAATCTCACGGCCGCGTTCTTCTGGTTTGGGGCTCCAACATACACACTCAAAATATCGCGGCTACTTTCGGTCAGAAATACTAGGCTGATTTACATGAGAAAATCACTGGTTCGCAGCTGCAAATCGATGTCCGTATCCAAAAAGAGTTCCAGGATAGAAAATGAACTGCACATCATTATAAAAAATACATAAATAACTCTTTATTTACCGACGACGAGAAAGACTATTCACACCTTGCGAAAATCAAAATAACTGCAGACTTTTTCATTTGTTACCTTCATAAAGTAGATGGGAATAAGTATGTTATATCCATGTCAGTTTCACACATGCCTGTTGTCCAGGGTGAAGTGCATAAGATTGTGCTGGAGTTTTATCCTTCGTTAACGGATATCCAGTCGACATGGACAAGCGCAGTCTGGCCAGAGGGCGGGTTTGGGACTTTCGTAAATGAACCATTTTTTCAAAAAGACGCTGACGCGCGATTCAACTTCTTCGATTAATAGAAGACTCATGGAGAAAATAAAATAAACAACAATATCAGGGTAGGTAAGAACAGGCTATAAAATGATTACTATTAATATATCTCGCAAATAATAATTCAATGATATAGACTTCAGTCTGCAAAGGATGCATAATATATGGCGAGCGTTTTTGTAATTTTCCCAGTAGTAGGTTTGGGGAAACAAAATATGCGGACTAATAACGGCAGTATTACCTCGTGAGAAAAGTACTTCAGATTAAAACGAAGGTTTTAATATCAACGGACTCTGGCTCTAAGTAAAATGGGAGCAAAAAGTGCATCGTTTGATGGATGACAACGTTTCAGTGAGACGCATCTGTAATAGAAATGGCGACTTAGATTATACCGGCATAATTTCTGAAATCTAAAAGTGTGGGATAGCAAAATAATATATGTGGTCATGAGTTGTAGTATCAAGGTTAATAGCCGCTGTACTTCGGATTAGTAAGGAATATTGTAAGGCTTGCGTGTATCATCAGCTATAACCTCTGTGGTTATTCTGAACGATGTTAAATGTTTACGGACGGGTAAAGTTCGAATAGTAGTAAAGGCTTGTCTTCACTAGCACAGAACTTATGCGAAGCAGCAGTCATACGACACTAGTGTTCTGCTATCTGTACTATGCAGAATATCACCAAGATAGCGTCGAATAATCCAACGGCGTGACCATTTATTACAACTTGCCTGATCTCAGTAACACAAGCAGCTGGTATTTCCTATCCAAAGGTTCCCTGATGTTGTGTGGGAGTTTTGCTTAATGGGCACAGCAGATTACTGGTCAACACATCCGTAAGGGAGGTTTACGCTTGGGAATGATGAGATCGTTCACATGGAGTGGAACTCGTAGATGTATACCACTTCTGTGATTCGGTTTGGCTTGCAAAAACAGCGTCCATGAAAGCGAAAACCGGGTTTGACTATAAAACGCAATTGAGCAACTCAGCAAACCATATTACTCTCTATAGCAAATTAAAAACAGGATTATGTGATGTCATTTCACTTTGACTTTAACCTACTTTATAGACGCAAGAACAAAAGTCCTAGTGTAAAGATTGGAACTCCTGTTCGGCACACTGTGTGCTGACTGGCACCAATGGCACATGAGGAGGCCAACTTGCTTGTACAATCATTTCGACGTGTCCTTCAAATTGTACAATTATGTCCAGTCCTGCCTAGAGAAATCATGCTAACATCAGGAATTAATCACAAATCAAACGAAACCACAGCTGTAGTAAAGCGGCTGATTTACCTGAACGTGCACAACTCTACTTGTGTGGAAGATATTCACCCAAAGGCGTTGAAATTGGTTGCCAGAAGGTTAGCTGAATTGATAGCCTAATTGGTTCAAGATTGCCTTTATTGGATGCAGGTTCTCATTTTGTGGAAGCGCAGGATCATTACTCTAATCTACATAATTAACAGCCATGCAGAACCATCTAAATGTAAGCTAGTAATGCTGGTCTTTTTGATCCCCAATATCATGTAGTCCATTAGGTTGACGCTAAATATTTTCAATTTTTGCACTCCGGAACAACACGGATGGCTGCAGTGTCAACGAGGATTGGTATTACCCTCTCCAGTGAGCTGTAGCTCACTGATAGTTTTTACACCCAACCTGTGCCCGACATTCGTGAGTCTACTTAACTCGGTGTTATTTTCAAGTTACTAATTAACCGCAGTTGATCTAAAGAACCTAATTGCTATCACTTTTTTGGATAGTCACTCAAACATGTGCGGTACTGTGGATAAAGCATACACATGGTCCATCGATAGGATGCTGTAGTTTAACGCTGCAATTGGTAAAGTTTATGTGTACACTCACTGAGTACACACAACCACCGGCTAAGACCACAGCGAACCTCACAAATGGGTGCTTGTCCAGATGACAATGGTTGATTGGGTCAGAGAGAAATATATAAAATAAAACAGATCAGCTCTTTAGTTGCCTTTATGGGTTGTCCGAGAATTTCGGCGCTTAAATCCTTCCGCATATTCTTGGCGCGTACATGAGGCCGCACGTGGATAAGGTTTTTGCCAATACCGCATCGATACATAATAATGAAAAGGGATGAAGTACGGCAAGGGTGTGTACCACATTCATTACCATCTCAGGCTAAAATATCTACAATTATACAGCGGTCGCTATCGGCGTCTCTAGGGAAATTCATAATTTTGTATAAGATCTTTGAAATGTCCCAACCTACGCTGTCACCACCTTCTAAAACCCAAGCAAACACATCTTCTGGGGGCTATCAGTTAAGCTTACGACGAGGTACATTCGACTGAACTGTAGACGAGATATTTATTCCCTGCGTCAGAACAATGAAAGGCTCCCGGCTTCATGAGGAGCCATAACTTAATATAGATAAAAGGTAGGAGTGGTTAGGCGTATAAAACCTTATAAAGCCATATATATCAAAGTAATAATATGATTTAAAATCAAGTAGGCTGTCTTCGTTTTGACTCATTTTTAGACTACATCTGTTGTGAGAAAGTTGACCGTCATCACAAGTAAGGACTTTAAGGTTCGCTGTCACATCGTAGTCACACTGGCCACACAACACATGGCATCTTTCTGCTCGATCCAGTTGCGAGCTTTTGATATTGTCAGTGAGCCAGTGGCAGTCCCTCTAGCATGTGTGTACTGGGCACCTCTGAAGCCCCAATCCATGAAATTTAGAGGTCAGCACAGTTTCGGCCAAAAATGCAATCGCATTCTTATAGCAGTTAGCATTAAATTGGTTTTTGTGATATAGGCTAGCTATATGATTCATCTTCGGTAGTCATGTTTTTGCTATAAGTACAACGTACTAAAAGTCACCTGAAGTAGTTCTTCGATATATGCGCACAAAACGCAATGTAAGATCTACAAAGCATGTTGGAAGTGGGAAATACGGCAGCTTTATATCATTGATGTTATGGGAGGTATTATATAACCAAGTGGAAACCTACAAGCAGATACACAGGCTCATACATTTACCCATATATGATTGCTTTCTTTAGATGTTCACAGTTTGTAGCACTTCCGTGTGCATGTTAAACATTCGACATAATCCCAAAGTCAAAACAAACTGACCTGCAATTTTTCAGCTAAAATTATTTGTCCTAATCTCATGTGGTTAAACGCTGACCATAGTGAAATAACCTAATTGTTGTTACAGAATTGCCCTAGCTTAATTATTCGTATAGACTGACCTATGAAAATTATGCTAACAAACCGAAAGCATTCGGTGGCAGGTCCAGGTCACTTCAACGAGAGGTAACACTGAGCTGTCACTTGACATGCCTCCAATGATTTCGCCTTATATGCAAAGGTCAGTGTCAAGCATATAGCTTATAACACATGCGAGAGCTGACCTCATGTAATCTGCTATCAGGCGTGACTCCACTTGATCAAGAATCAAGTATACAACACCCATAATTCTACACGGTCTAACTGTTATGTAAGATTGTATGATGCATCCAATAACTAATAATATGCCATAATTTGGTTGATTAAAACCAAGCTTTACAAAACAGCAGCACAGGAGAATTCACCCTAGGTTCTAAATACTGCCAAAACAATTCGTGGCGTACAAATGCAGCTACAAACCACGAATGTTAAACCGCCGCGAATAAATTTGTTCTATCCAACCTGTTACGGGGTACATTTTTAATACTATACACCAAACAATTATGTTTTGTATTAGTTAATCAATTTTAATAAACAAACGTTAAATGATAGTGTTCTAATCATTGACTGGGTAGTTAATATGATCGATACCTGAAATCTGAATGGAGTAATATAATGTGTCATTTTATCCTTGACATAATATTAGCCGGCAAACTGTACCTTTTTCCTGTGCATAAACTGGATAAAGTGGATAAAGTTTACCAGGAAATTAGCAATGAGATTATTCGTTTTCAAACTTCGGCACGATTTACCGTCTTTTACACATGCAAGAGAGTAAATTGTTTAGAACTACAAAACATATTACTAACCAAAGTTATTGAGTAATGAGAACAAACATGTGTTTGGTGGTGCAACGAACACATGGTGTTTATTTAAATCATGCAAACAGCTGTTGTCAGCAAACAAATACTCCTTCATAATTAACAAAAAGCAATAACAGAATTTCGTTTAATTTAAGGGCCATTTTCAGTAAACATCTCTCAGATTCGAAAATTATAATGGGATAGATTTTCAGTGGAAACCGTCAAAATAGTCTGGGAATTATATTCTGTTTTTGAAAAGTCATATATTGTTTTATAGCTAGTAAGCAGTATGACGGTATGTAAACAGATATGATGATAATCAGACAGTTAATTAACTTTGTCAGTAGGATAAGCCAGTAGTAGCTCCGGTCACATGAGTCGTTTCTGGACACACGATTAAGTCTGCGCCAGGTGGATGTTAACAGCTACGCGAATGGCAAAGAGACATTGCGGAACTCATGCAAAAGCGTACATGAAAGGTGTAGCTGGTGGTGATGCCATTCAAAGAAACCGTGTTGTCATAATGAAGGGTATGCGACATAAGAGGACTGTTTGAATGCCCCATCCTCCTTTGTAAAGTCAAGCTGGGATGTAATCGCAAACACTTCGAGAGATGCGCCTCACAACGTGACAGAGTATAACGGGTGAGGTTGACTGAAGCATTAACGAATAAGTAAGGTTAGTCTATATATCAAGTGTTTTTCAAGCAGTGGCTTTTTGTTGGAAGCAATTCGCAAGTGGTCTGCGAAATACATTTCCTGCACAGCATTATTCATGACACGAGCAGGAAGGATAAAAAGGGCGGGATTACTACTAACTACATTGCTCATACGTTGAATTTCTATTTTGACGACGCCCAATGTGCAGTAATTTGCTACCTGAAGGTAAAAGTCGGAATAAACTCATATTATGTTGTAAAAATGTGTTTCCTATATCAGGGTACTGCATTTTCGAGGAGCGCTTTTGTTTCACTATTCAACATAATATTCCTCCAAGTTATGATGGCCACCACATCGAAAATGTCAACTGTTTTTTAGTTTCATGTTTGTGCAACAGTTTGTGGTTGGTCCTGAAAGTGTTTTACCATGTTCTCCTCTTAAGCATTTTTGTCTTCGCTATGCATTTGTGTGCAGTGTTTCCCTTGGGCTACGTATATGTCCCATTTCTGCTGTTGTGGCGTCTCTGTACACTCGCCATGCTATGTGGCTTACTGTTCTCCATTTTCTAGTCCTGCTCCTAAACAAGGACATTGATGTACACCTATTGGAAACCCTTATATCTTAAGATTCTGCAATCAGCTGACTGAATTTGTTGATGCACTCGAGCCATGCAACATCCTGGTGTTGTTAGGCAAGGAACCATGAAGATGGTTCGCACAGTCTCATCCTTCTCATGCCGATATTCCGCATAGCAGAAGAACCTGCAACTGATGACTACGTGATCACCACAACCCAACGAGCAGTTTACAGACAACACATCAAACATACCCTCTTCGTTGGTATGCACAATATCCAAATTCGATGGCCTGTTAATTGTTCTGAAGCGATTGGGTGAAACGATGTGATTGTAAAGCGGAACACTTGTTATGCAATCTTTTATGTATCGGCTTTGAACTGTTATCCGAATGTGACAGGCTTTTCTAAACAATATATATTGGTATCACTCATGATGCTTATGTGATTGTACTTTCGCTTTAAACTGCATCTGAAAAGCAGCTGCTAGGTTGCAGTCGGATTCAGTTGTAGAGTTAGGGGCGGTAGACCGAGAAAATAAAGCAAGCATCACTGCCTTTTAACTGCAAGCTAAATAGAAGAGAGTCGGGGAACTGTGTTTCCTACCCGGTTTCGCACTAACCCACTTCGGTAATATAGCGATTACATCTCCTCCGTTTGTGAGCCTAGCATTCCGAAGCAGCGACATGCTCGGTAGCGGAACTTCAGCGTCCGTCATTCCCGTGTGCAGCCACGTCTCAGTGATACCCGATTACATCATATGACCCGGAAACTTGACAAACTTTCAGATCGATTATTTTCTTAAAACGACCTTGAGCATTTGTATACCAACAGGCCTGTTTCTTGGTCTCTAGGAGCTCAGAGCGAATAAAGGGTCGAATGTGGGAGAAGGCCCGACCGATGAGCGGTCGGTAGTTCCTCGCTTTCTGTTTGGATAATAATACCTTGTCTGAAACTTGATTTGGCTAAAGGGCGACACAATTTCCCTTAGACCGAGGTCAGAGTCGGTTAAAGCAGCATTCAATCGGAACAGCTGTATCAACGTCTTTAGTTTTGCTGCTATTTGTGCTTGATGTTTGAAGTTTTCAAACGTTCTTTACTTTTTAAGCGAAGTTCATAAGGAAGCATTTTACGATTTCGCCGTTATGGATCCAGAACCTCCGTTTTTGTTGCTCTGACTGAGTCACAAGTTTTAGGATTCTAGGGCCGGGACTTCTATAATCTGGTGAGATAATTATCCTGGTGCGCGAAAGCGCCACCAAATTCTCCGAAAAAGGTGTTTCACGAATGAACCGCCACCGTCCTAAATTGTGCTCTCCGGTCACTTAAAATTCGTTAGGCTCAAAGGAAACGCCAATTTTATTTAGTCTATTTGCCACAATATAGCTTGTGTTTCTTTCAATAAAACATTTACGTCTGACGCATGGATGTCTGTCACTTTGGCTACAAATCGTCATCATCATTTAGGACAATGTTCATTAAATCACCCGTTAAGTTTGCAGTGTGCCGATCTGATATTTTGCTATTGTTACGCGGTGAAGTAATGCAGTATGTATTTTGCGAATCGGATAGTAAACTCTTTGTCATCCATGACTACACATCAAAGAACTGCGTAGGCCATCCACGATAGTGTATACAACCTACCGGTTATCTCTACGCTTCTGTAACATATACCACGTACCTACTCTTAGCTGTACAATGCAGTAAGCGTAGTTGCTGAGAGACCATTTTTGATACTTACTTCTAATGCAGAATTATAATTTACTGTAGAACACTTAGTATTTATCAAAGGTCTTATTTTATCCTGCAGTAACTGGTATACTCATACATAATCCACGCATATGCCGCTTAGGATTATAACGTGGATCATGGCTAATTAATTTGCAGTCGCTCTAAAGCTTAGAGCTAAAAGATCACATTTGAAATGTAACATTGCTTTTCTACCTTGATAAAGAAATAATATTGTTTAGAACTTCAACTGAAATTAAAACCTTTAATTTAGGATGTTTATATTTAAGTTTCGCATATCGAACATAACTTTTGAATTGATTACGAAACATAACTATCGGCCAAATGAGAGTCATTTGTTAGAGGCTCTGTTGCTTTCTCAATTAACACCCAAATGCGCTTGGTTTGTTTTGAAATTACTAACGGTTGTTCATATATACCATAACAGCACAGAATGCAGTGACATTGCCGAATTTGTGATGGCAAATTACAGCTAAAGAAAGCAAAATTCACGTGATCTATTTTATTTTTCAAACTTGAGACATGTTTCTGTGAATAAAATTTATCTACGTAAACGGATTTGCTTAGAGTAACAAATTGAAGAGGCGAACCGGTAGAAAGGTTTACTATGTTCTAAGATCGTATATCAATGGCATTATATATGTTAAAATTAGAGTCACATCTATTGTGAGAAGTTATTATACAAAAGGTTATGCTGTA
Source organism: Dicrocoelium dendriticum (assembly GCA_944474145.2). Classification (NCBI taxonomy): domain Eukaryota; kingdom Metazoa; phylum Platyhelminthes; class Trematoda; order Plagiorchiida; family Dicrocoeliidae; genus Dicrocoelium; species Dicrocoelium dendriticum. The sequence goes on along the minus strand of OX104059.1, from coordinate 61,320,084 downwards.
GCATAGTGCACGGAAGTCTGAGCAAAGTGGACATCAAACACTGAAAATCGTCCGAAGATCATTCACAGAGTGATGCTTGAACACGCCTGGCACCGTGAATTGCCGTGAGCATTGCAGAGCTCAAAATTGCAGAATCAAACTTAATATGTGCGCTATGTACCGATTATTATTTGGCTTAAATTTTACAGCTCAACCACAACTCGACTTTCTGGCTTTAAAGTACTGTGGCATAACAAACAGGGTGCGCATGCTGCATATTCACAAATCTCGTACTAAGCTCCGCTGTAACATTTTTCGCAAAAACGTATGCGTTGATATGAAATACATTTCCATGGATCAATAGAAAATGCTCTTCCGATCTGCAATGCAGACCGACGATCAATGTTCCCCTGACTACTTAGATGTGTTTGTCATCACTCAGATAAAAGTGGACTCAGGATGATTTGTACGAATAAAGTCCTGGATACAATTAGGATTTGCAAGACCGCTAATCCTCTCCATATTATAATTTTCTCTTCACATGAAGGAACTGCTTATTACTTACTTATAAGCCAGTTTCTACCTATAACGCCTAAATTAGCGTCTAACAAATACATACTGCTTCTTATTTACTGCATTGTTTCGGAGATAAACTGCTCCTTTCAAGCCGGAATCACCGCAGGTTTATCAACTTTTTAGTGAATTTTTACCAAATTTTCATCGCTTATTAGCATAAGATGGTAAGATTAATTATGTTTTAGATTCCTCATGCCTTATATGTTTTCCATATTTAACTGCTGGCCACGGACGGGCAGATCTCTTGAAGTGACAGATTACGTGTTCCAAGATAAATAAATAGTGGATGCATGCAAAGCACACTGGCACGGAGGAGCTGGCAAATAACAAATTTGCTATTGTTATATGATCTGCATGACGGATCGGGCAGAAGCTACATTGGCTATTAACAAGCATATAATAGCCCTTATAAAGAACGTTTGCAAGATGGCGTGGCTTATGTGCCATGTTGTGACACCGGCACACCGCAAGTTGGAGCATGAATGTGTGGGTGAAACCCGTTGTTGTATTAAACCGCAAGGAAGCAGGTACCCTGGGGACGGTTCCACGGGTAGCCATATTAATTTATTTGGACTATTTGGTAAATATATATATATATATTATTCCCAATTTCCTACCTCTTTAATATTATAAAACTGTCATTCACTTCAAAACCCCATTTGGGACCCGTTGTAAAAAAACATGAGCAATCAAATATTTTCTGGCATCTTAAAACACAAATTGATCAGACCACCCAGTTGGGTTGTGTCACGCACCATCGAGGAATAAAAGTTTATTTTGTTATTAAATATATTAGCTGCAATATAGGATTTTCACCAGATTTCTCCGGCTGTTTCTGCCCGTTGTGCCGAGGTATAATACTATTTGGATTTGTGGGAATTAGGTTTAACATGATGCATAATTTGGACGAATTATAATTTTGTTCTTTAATCTGCATCATAATTTCTACCATTTTAACACAAATGAATAAAATATATCAGACACTAAAGCCAGTTGCTAGCATTACATGTAGACGGTCACCAAACCAAAACCTGTGCAAATTTTAGGTGGAATAAAATCGTCCCTTTCGTAAAGTTTAGTACTCAATAACAAGTACTCGCTAACGGTAATCAAAATTATCGTGGGTGCTTGAATCATTGTACACAAAAGTTTCTGCGAAGATGTTACTAGCTCAAGATATGGTAGTCTTTGTATTTCCACATTACTGAGCCATTCGGTTTACAATCACCTCCAATATACCTTACATTTCGTTTATCTTCTTCCTTGCGACCTCGGATATGTGGTTTTAACCGATTTTAAATCCAATGCACAATTGTGCTGTTCAATGGAAAGCGCATGCATACATACGTATCTGCATTTGTGACGCGCATTGTGAGAAAATGTTAAGGAAATATAATCTGATCAGTATGCACATAAATGATCACGACATTGCATGACCGCATTTTGACCCACGTTTTGGCTGTTCATATATTATGTGTCCATCCTGGAAATTTGCATATGATGATCTGACAGATGTGGACAAATTTAGTATCATTTGGGAGTAAAGAGATTATCGTGCTTTGTGTGAAAAACTGTTGGTCTTCACATGTTGTTCCATACATCGGCGTATCTGAAAAAGAAAACGTTAGCGAGCAAATTAATTCCAGCTGGAGTACGTATTTTTTGCGGAGTCTTTGTTGTGTAAATTAGCACTAGACTAACTTAAGCAAGTAGTAGTAGGTTTGCTGATGCACAATTGCGCGAATATGCATCAAGTATTGCTTCAGACACAGCCAAATGGGCAGGAATTGAAGTGGCTTACACAATTTCCTGTGGCTTAAAGCATGTTTTACTGACCAAAAGCCTGATGAAAGATTCTGTAAATGGTTCATAAATTTCCTGTCTGTCTTAAGAAGTAGCATGGATGGCACGAGCACGTGAATAGAATAATTCGAGTTTTGCAATGGCCCTAAGGAACGTGTGGTACAGTTTAGCAAAGTATTTTATTGCTCGGGCTAATTGTATTAGGCATGTTCAGAAGAGCGGAAGTCGCAAGTACGCCGGGTTCCGACATCACGGGTAGACTAGTATATGGACTTTTATTGCCTAGTTTAAGTTACTCTTCGGCGACGTGCAACCAGCTGAAAAATTGTTGGATTTGTTGGTCGAGAATTTCAGCAGCCACGTGGTTGACAATATGTTAATTGAGTGAAGGTCATGTTGGATTTAATTTAGCTTGTGCTGATCTTATCACCCCGGACTTGATAGGCATTATGATGTCTTAAGCATACAGAAATCGGTAGCTGTTTTGATGGATATCCGCATATCATTGCTATAAGGAAGAAAAACAAAGGGCCACGCAGTGTTCCATGTATGACTGCACTAGTGATTGGGTATGGAGAAAAATGGTGGTCAAATAACGTGACTAATTAAATTTTAATGCTGATGTAGAAGAATTCAAGTTAAAACGGATTACGCACTATAAAGGATAGTGTATTTTCAATAACCGTTTGCGAGGTACGCTGTCAATTATTTGTTTTTTCCTAAATGATGCTATTATTGAAAGCGGTGTATATTTTTCTGGAAGTGTAATTAAGCTATTGTAGCTAACAGGTACAGACACGTGTTTCAAGAAAACCGTGTTCATCTATGTTAAGCAGACTTAGACAGCCAACGATTTCCATCAGAGTATTTCTGAATAGCCATACAAACAAACGCCAATGTTCGAAGTATGATGAATCCGGTGGGCATCCGCCCTTGTGACGATAGTTCCAGATTGTGATTCAACCATAAATTGGGAGATGTCTAGTTTTGTAGCGATTAAGTAAACATGTATGGAAAAGTTTCAGTAATTCCTTTATACTTAATTTAATGGCATTTGATGTTAGGCAGCCTGAGTTCAATTTTAATTAGTCTTAGACGGTATTCATTGTTTGCTGGATAACTAAACGCATATTATCTGAATGTGGAAAATTTCTCCATCCAGTCCTATTGCGACGGCCATAGAAAACCAATGGTATCCGGTGTGAGAGTGTCACAACACCAACTTGAACAGTGAGTTAATCTCATTTCAATGACTCGTCGCCGGTAGCTGTTTTCTTCCTAGACGCTGGGGGTCTAGGTGTGCGGTGATGTAGAGGTGTTAATGGGTTCCTGGCAAATGCAGGTGAAATCCTTTAGGTAAATGTGCGTTATTCGAAAAGAAGTAGTGCTATATACTTCTGAATAAGTAACTGGCTACACAATTGCATAACTATTGGTACGCAAGTGAAATTAGGAACCAACAGGCTAAAAAACCGTTTAGAGGTGAGGAGAGACTTCAGAAACCTGACCAATTAAGGAGCAATGCAAAAAGGCTCGCGTAGCCAAGATAATAAGCCTAGGTGTCCTCAGCGTGTTGAAATCAATTTAGCGTGGTGTCTCAATATCAACCATCCAGGTGGCTGTCATGTGCAACAAATCCCTCAAAACTGCATTGACCGTAGTTTTCGAGAAGTCATCCAGGATAGCCGTTATCCATCAGTGCTGCCGTAATCAACACAAGCACATTTTTCAAACCGTCTGTAGAGCAGTTCCCTCTAACAGGAATATATTATGTCGTTACGTGTGTCCGCTCGCATCGCGCTGGTGTGAGGCTAGTTAAATGCAAGGATTATCCGGATCGAGTATTCTTTCACTATATACACGGTTGAATAAACCCATTCTCTCTACAACTGTTGAGTTTTTCCAGAAATGGCAGGCATGTTTCATGTTTTACCTAGAGGCTTGTTTGTAATGTACCATCTATTACAAAAACGCTCCGGCTAATGCTTGAGTTGATTCTCCGAAGAAGAAAAATCCAAGCTGTCTTCCACATAGTGCTTGTTGTATGTTCCTTGAGATATTTCAGTCGAACTGCATGTTTTCAAAGTAAACAAAAGGAAGTCAGCGATTATGGAGAACAGTTGGTTGCGGTACGGTTTCTTATGGATATGGAATCCAACATTGTCCTTGTACAACTGCAAAGCTTCTAAGCCATTAAAAGGTAACTGCTAAGTAACTGCTAGAAAGTTCAGCTATTCCACAATGATCAACGTTCGGATGTAGCCGTACATAAAAGAATAATATTTGACGTTCTAAACATATGATATTGTTAGGTTGTTTTTCTCTTGCTCCTCGCTTTGTCCCCATATTTTCATATAACCGGACGTGTAGATCCACTGTTTTTGTGCAGAGATATCATTCAGCAACCACTGGGCTAGTTCCTAGGGTGTCGTGTTCAACATTGTGAGAATCAGTCCGAATGACATACCAGTTTGTGTATTTTGCGTGATACATACGATTGCGGATTGGTGCTACGACTTAACTTTAGGCTATCACATTGACACCATCCATTATTCGATAGAGAAAAATAATTTCAGACAGCCATGCTATGTTTCCACTCTCTAAACTTGTTAAAATATATCTGTAACTTTGCATATTTTCTTTCCTAATGTCGCAGCTTGGATAGTAGTTAGAACCTCTTACTAGAACATATGATACATTGCGGAAATTCCACGAAGTAAAACAGGCGAATTCTTGTCCAATCTGGATAACCTCATGAGTAGCAGATAGGATGGATTTATTAAATGTGTGTTTAATGAAAGTCTACTCGGTCTGGCGCTTCCTTGCTTTTCGCTAAATTCACATCAGCGCAATGTGAGTGGATACACGTAACGACATAATTTAATCGTTTCAGATGGAATTGCTCTACACGCCGTTTGAAAATGTGCTTGTGTTGATTACGGCAGCACTAATGGATAACGGCTTTCCTGGAAGTTTTATCGAAAAATACAGTTTTGCAGGATTTGTTGCACACGTCAACCAACTGGTAGTTTGACATTGAGATATTACTTTAAAGTGATTTCAACACACTGAGGAGAACTAGGCGCATCAATTGGCTACGCGGGCGAATTTACTTCGCTACAGCATTCGTTTGAACCTGGGGTCTGTATTTTTCTAATGAAGGAAACTCAGCTTTTTGGTGCCAGCTCTCCTCTGTCTCCAAATCAGATGTGTTTGCGGGACTGCAATGATAGCACAATGACTTCTCACACAACTATATGGTAACTAAATGATATCGATGATAATGGTCTGTTAAGTACATTTCCGTCAAATGTAGTTGAGCAAATTAAAAGTCAGTCTAGAAAGTATGTTTGAAATATTTTTAATGATGTTAGTGTCTTACAGACAAACTAGAAATTATGCTGTACGTTTGAGGCAGAGAAGAGGAACGTCTTTTAATCAGAAAACTATAATACATCCCTGGAAGAAAGTTGAAACATAAAGGGAATAATGAGGTTTTACCAATTTATGAATCACGGATAGCAGGTATGAATCCAATTACACGCACAAGCGGTAAAACTTTATCCTTACTAGTTGTTTTGCCTTAACATAATATAATGTTTCAGAAGAACCGAAATAGTTCTCTTCGGAAGCGCTTGAAATGACTGTTTTGCCATTATTAACAATTCATAACAACCATTAGGCATTCCTTATACACACTATTCTAGCACGAGGATCCTGCATTTAAGGACTATGCTTAATGGGGCAACATTTTCATCATTTTCACAGATGCAGCTGGCTAGCAAATAGAAAATTCATACGCTACTTGAAATACGCAGCAGAAGATTCGTACATCTCTTCCTAACCATGCTAATTGTCTCAAGAAAAATATTTCCTACGGCTCGCGAAGAAGCATATTTGATGTTCATCCGTTCAAATGTCTTGCTTGACGTTTGTACAACCTGATTAACGTGAGAGAGGCAGCCATGTTAATAAATCTACTGCTCGCTTTCTAACGCGGTTGTAAAATCGAATAATGTACCTTTCTAAGCGACCATTTGATTGATGGTCTGCTGACTACAGACGCACACATGGTCCACTTCTGTATACTCTATTACCCTACTCGGTGACAAATGCTCATGTATTACGGTTTACGGAATTGGCAAACTTCAAACAATCTGACCGAAATTTATATCTGCAGTTTGTGCAAACAAACGCAGGGTTTTTAATCAAGTCGACGACTGAAAACTGATACATACGAGCTTCTAAACTGTGATGGTGGTATTTAACTGCACTAGTCGTTTCTCTTTTAAGGTAGATAATGATAGAATTCACTTAAATCCATCAGGCATATTTCGAAAACAATTATCCTCATGTAAGCTGTGGTTCCTGTGCCCCATTTGTTTGCTGAACGCCCTGTTTGGATAGCTCCGTCACTGAATATTTTATTGCCAATGGTGTATTTAATGCCGACGCAAGCGATAAAGGCTATTCACTGTTATTACATCGGTAGCTAACGAAATGGCTTAAGCTTGTGGCTTACGATTTTAACAGAAAATTATAGAATTTTACGGAAATCTCCTGAATTTAACTGGATATGTGCCTATCATTTATAGATAACCTCAATCCGTTGAATATAGGATGAATATATTAACTGTTCTGTTGACGGAAATGCAATTTGTACGTCCACTACTTTCACTTCACAAATTTCACACCATTGGTTTATGAGATAACAGCAGAAAGACATTATTTAACCGTATTAGTTGCATTTTGTTCTGCAGGCGGTTACAACGGTGTGTTTACTTTTATTATCACAGCACTTGTTTTTAATGGCTATCCTCGAAATATGTTCAACACCCAGTTTCTATGACGTTTTATACTGTGCTTTAGAATAATGGTGATTTCAATACACTGATGAAAACTAAGCGTGTAATCTCGGTTAGGCTCCAAAATTACTACGCTGCCCAATTTGTGGGGAATCAGACTTCTCTTTTTCACAGATGTGAAAATATCAGCTTATGGACGCCAACACACATTTGCCTACAAAATTACATATGGCTATTGGATAGAAATTATAGGATACTGGCTTCCCAAACGATTATATCATAACTTCTTGTTGTAGTTTAAGCGGTCATTTGGCCTTAGATTTATTGACGCACCGGTCGAATAAATTACAGATTAACTCATGAAGGATAGTTGATCAAATTTTGTCACTGCACATAGAACAAGGAAAAAGCTTGTGGGTTTCAGACGCAGAAGAGTAAACGGTCCAGTTAAGAGCAAACTATATCGCGTCCGCTGAAAATTAAATGATTGCATGGAAGGAGTAGATTGCGAATTTACCCTTCCCTGATTTACTGATTGCAAGTAGGAATACATTGCTATTTTCTAGAAGCTGTGTTGCGTTAATATCATCTTTTTATTCGTATTCTAAACCAAAGTGGTTCACTACCAATTGACTGGTTTGCACTTCGGATATTATGTTAGCAATGGATAAGCTATTCTTGCCTCAAAGCTCACTCTAGCTCGAGGATCTCTTAAATAAGAACCAACCAAATAGGTAAAAGTTATTATTTCCATAGTTTAAGCTACCTAACAGAATAGAAACTTCATCGGTTTTTGTAATGCACGGCAGAATGCGTACATCTCACTTCTTAAACACGCTAAATATCCTAAGGATACCAATCCACGACTAATAGGAAATAACCACATTGGATGTTCGTCCGTTCTAATTCGTAGCTCGAATTTCGATCGGCATAATTGATTGCTAACACAATGTGAGTTTCGTGGGAAATGCAGTTATGTTAGCAAATGTTGCGGTTGGCTTTTCCTCGTAGTCATAAACAGGATTAATGTATATTTCGAAGTGATCTTCTGATCAATCACATGCCCAAAACTGACAGAAATCTCAGTTGGTGCACTTCTTTATACTCTGTTTCCCGACCAATATTCAAGTTACTATGTATTTCGAAAAGGCAAATATCAAACAATCTGATTGGAATTTAAATGTGCAGCTTGTGAAAATTATTAACAGACACCGTGGTTGCAATCCACTGGACAATTAAAAGTTTACGTACCATTTCAGAGCTTTGGTGCATTTGTTTATTTAATTGCACTAGTCTTTTACATCACCAGGTTGGTAAAACAGCAGCCACTTCAAGCCAGGAAATGTTGCGAAACCAATTATCCTCATGTAATCGGTGGTGTCTGGGCCCCATTTGTTTGCCGAACACCCCGGATTTGATTAGCTTCAGTCAGACTACATCGGCTCCGTCAGTCTGTTTTATTGCCAAGTGGTTGTTAATAACGACGTACGGGCATAGGTCCGGTGATCTTAAGTGCATCGGTAACTAAACACTTCAGGCGAAGTGCCTGACGTAAAGGTATAGTGCACGTTTATAATCTACGAAGTATAATCAAATAAAACGAACCTTTTTGCATTCATGTTTGGAAACTATTCAGCTTGGACACACGCCAAGGAGAGGGATAATTATATAAACCAATATTTTATTACTTGACGGTGCAAGACACAAATCCAACTGAGTAGAATGTTTAATTTGTACATTGAGATCGCATAAAATATATTATTGCACATGTTTCGTAAAATGAATCCCAAATAGTTTTCTGAAGTGTACCCAGTTATACAGTATTAGAGAGAGCATGAAAGTGGGAACAATAACAAATGCATTTTCAGCCAAATGTTCAAATAAATTAATATGTTCTCTGCTTCTTTGCGGGTTTTTCTCACAATGGTTTTAATCGAACATTCATGCTCAACTGCCTGCGTGCCCTTTTGGCAAAAATTTCTTGCAAGCCATCGCTTCCTAACAAATGTTTTTATATAGATCGTTTTATGTATGCATTATGAGGATGCATATTTAAAACACAAAAGTTAGAAAACTTATCGGAGATAATGTAAAACAAACGATGCTTTACTACATATAAATTGGGGGTGTTTGACTAGTCCCGTAATTTATTAGGGTGAAAACTAAAACATTTCAATTGTGTTCAAATAGTCAGTTTATTGTCTGCGTTTTCAATTGCGCTACCACGGATGGATATGTTGGAATAAAAATTGAATGGGCATACACATAATTAACTGGAGAATACTAAAAGTCCACTTAATATGTGTGAAAAATTAACTAATGTAAATGGCAAGACTTACGCATTTGTCGATTCCTTGGATTTTGAGAAAGATAACTCCACTTTAAGCAAATCCTAAAGACATAGCATGGAATTAGTCTATAAAAACGAAGTGCAGCATTGATAATGAACAATTACTTGATAGTGTTCGGTTGATGCCCAAAGTTAATGAATTCTCTGAAGTAGTCTTACATCGTCGGGGCTTTTTCGGATACCGTTAATGCGGATCTTGTAGCAAGGTAAGGAAGGTGGGCGTATTAATTTTGGCACTTATGAAAGGAAAAGTAATTCAGGCGAAATTTCAATGGGCTATGATACGTGTTCAGCTTTAGCTTTTTGCCTCTCAGATTGATACTGTGATTCAGCTTCAGAAATTGACGAGAATCATGGTTTGTATTCCACAGGATCAAATACATCAGTATCACATCATCACGCATGCGTTGGCACGGTCCACCCTAGACCGCAATGCTTATCAGCCGCAGTTATTAAGGCAGACGACATATAAATTTTACGTTATTAGTCGTAGTTAGGTAGCAAAGGACTGAATGTTTTCTGGCGATATTTGGTCGGAAATGATCAACCTCACCACTTGGATATATGAGTGCCAAAACGTGCTTCCACATTGTTGGAATCGGCATCTTGCCAAGAACGTTAGAGGAACAAAGATAGTGTGTACGCCAAATTCATTGCAGCTGGCTTAAATGCGTTTGTCTGATATGATCATCGTCCATATGGAACATTTTCAGTCGTAAATAAGTTATGTTTAATTCGTGACTTGAGGGAACAGCATAACCAACGTCATCGTGTTTAGGAAGATTGCGGAGAATTACTGACATCCGGGGTAGGTTATTACCTTTGCAGTTGTGTTGGCCTACATGGTATGTAGAAGCTAAGAATATATCGCTGCACATTTCTGAGTACGTTAATATAAATTGAAAGAGACTTTTGCTTAAATATATTTCCTCAAATAGAGCCTGTTAAATCTGATGTACCAGAATCACTCAGTGATTCGGCTGGATAAAGAATCCTTCCTATTTTTCGGTACCCAGTGGCTTATCATTATTTCCTCAGAGTAAATCTCTTGTAACCATCCACTTCCAAGTCCTGCTGCGTATAAATGGCATTGCTCTCACTGTGCGTTGTTGCCGGTTCCTGGAGGCACTGACTACTAAATTGTCGAACAAAGTCCCACCATTCGACATCATGGGCAGTTCAACCAGTTGGTTGCATTAATGAGTGTTTTCAGAACAGCGAAATAGGCAATAAGCTGAAAGTCATCAGCGTTTCTGCGCAGTAGACTGCATGACAGATGTCGATGAACAAGTGTGTTGCATTATCCTTGTTTCCTAAGTATTGACTGCCGATACCATTTCGATCAAATGCCTTCCGATTGGGAACACAAGAGCCAAGGTGCTTGCTTTGTCCCCCGTCCTGCATTTGGTTATGGAGGTAACGTGCGTGTGAGTGATAATCCGAAATTAAATCATTAACTTAATTTTTAATTCTTTTTCTTTTCATGCTGAAGTTTCAGGACATGAGAATTTAAGTCACCAACTTGAAACATCTGAATCTGACTGTACGAAGGCCGTTTACATCGTTGAGGCTAGGCGTTTGTCTATTTCGAAAGTTAATGACCAAGGGCTGCACATGATGCTCACTAAACATATGTCAACACTACTTACAAAAGGACGGCACAAAGCGCGTCGACAAATAGTAACTCCGTGTCGCCGATGAGATCAAAATGTAGCCAACATCTGTGATATATTCCTCCAATACTTCTGTTCGGTCAGTAGTTGCGCGGAATGGACATACGAGGTGGTATGCATTTCACGTAAATGATTTCTTCACACGGTCATGCTTGACCCATGATGAAGTCCCGCGACATGAAGGCTTGACGTAGTCAAATCACTGTCAACTTACAAAAAATGTATTGTGCGTACTATGGAAACAAGCGACTACTCCTTATGTTAAATGATGTTACGGCGATGTCGACAGAAAGTTTGTGACTTGGCCGACATTCCTGTGGTCGGTTGTCGCTGTTTTTCTTTAACTCCCCGGCTCTCAAGATGTAGTTGGTGCACATTCTTACAGCAAACACTCCAGGTCATTAGGACGTTGATCGTCTCTTGCATCCAGCAATGTCCGTGCGGATGTTTTGCAAGTTGTTAAACGGGGCTCTGCACTCGACTCCAGAAAGTGGCTTGCACTGAGTTTTCCGCCCAAATGAGTAATCATTGTCTTGTAGTCGTATGCCTGCTAGCTTCAATGGAATAATTTTGTCAGCATATTACGGAATTTATCCCAATTATCTGATAGTGTCTACACCATTAGCTTAGAATGTAAAACCAAATTCAGCAGACACATTTTTGGTGATGCAGGAATACTAGTCACCGCAGTTGCAGCGTTTTTTGCTAGTGACTCACGAATGTAGCGCCAATACTTCAAATCGTGTGCGTGAGATTACTCAGGAGTAAGTTACCTACTGTTCTGGTATGACTGCATGAATAAGGTTCTAAATTTGTGAAAGGCCAAATTACGAGCGTATGTAATTTTATAGCTCTGTACGATAGCACAAACCCTGTGCAGGGGGTGGCTAAAAGCGTTTACTATTTAAGGTGCAAGCTTGTTACGATGGCTGGATACGATGGTAACAGCCAGTTTTATCCTTTAAATTCCGCTACACCGGGATAAATACTTAACTTTTTGGCCTTAATTTGTGTTCCTTATTTATTAGGCGATAATGGCTCACGGGAAATCGATAGCGTTAATAGGTCAACGCACAGGCAATGACAAAACGTCGCTTCAAAAACGGAGAACAATTAAATAGTTGGGACATTTGACAACATGAGAGTCTTATAACATCCGTGTATTTTTTTCTCTCGCATGAAGTGACTACTAAAGCGCACTGCTCAGTGTCTCTCAAGTATTTTACTTATGTGGTAGTCAAACATTACCATTAAACGAATATTTACAGACACTGCTTTAGGATTTGCTGGTAGCAGTTTCTTTTGAACAGCGAAGAATGTTGCTTGCATTTTAGAGTGTAGACAATGGAATTTGTACCGGGATGTGAGGTTGTCGAAGAAGTAATGTACTTCCGCCAAATACTCTGTTTATAGGAGAGAAACCAAGGATTGTGTCTTCCGCAAATTTCAGCTAGATGGCTTTTCCATGGACTATGATGGACTGAGCGTAATAGTGGAAAATGGCTTCCTGAGAAATACCCGATTTTGTGGCGATCGAAGGGAATTCTTTCCAAACAACCTGGAAATCTGGCAACGCTAGTGAAATAATATGTTGAAAGAAGGACGACAGAAGTTGGAACTCCGAAATCTGCTAGATCACGTAACAGCAGCTCAGGGTTTACCCAAGCCAAAGCGCTACTGAGGTACAAGAAGCTGATGGGAATGTATTTATTTTGTTATCTAGTGACGCGAACACAGTATGTATCATACGTGCCACTGCATCTATGGTGGGCCTTGAGGCGAGATATTCGAACGGACGAGGGTTATCCAAATGCTATTGAGCTAACTTCGTTTCAAGAACAAGCCGCTCAAACATATATAAAGCTACCGATGTGCAGGTGATTCGCCGAACTTTACCAAACATTAAATAAATTTTATACTAAAATTCGCGCCTTTCCTTTTGTAATTGCTCTTTTAATGCTGGACATACAATATGAACAAGTAAGTGAGTGTTTGTGAAATGTAATCTGCACATAGCCAGCTAACAACATGAGGAACTATGCCCGGACAAAGTGATTTTTCACTTGCAACCCTTAACTTGTCCTCCGAAGGGAAGGCAGTTCAAACAAGTATGAGAAGTATGCTGGTTTCAAAACTGCCGTTTAGTTTCTCCACATACGGATTTAAATGCGTGATTTAACTAGAGCCTCCCTTCAATTGCTAGGCATTTTCCTTAAGTCAGAATAAGTATTGTTTTCAATTACGTTTGTAAGCAGACAAGACTGAAGAGACGAAACTTGATTTTCAAGTAATATATAGTGATTTACTGATTTAAAGTGTTTTGATTTACAAGCCTTCCTTCCACTGTAGTCGTTTGCGAAGTTGAGACGAAAATTTATCGGCATAAATAAAAATTGTCCCGAATAGACAACAGGTGTAAAAGCAAAGGTTTAATTATCGAGTTTACGTGCCACAGTAATTCCATACTCCAGCATTGTAAAACATTAACATCTGTGCTGGCAATTGTTATACGTAGTCACTGAATATTCTACGGACGACATTGTGTTTACCTGAACATATGTCCATTGCAAATGGTGCAATCTTGATAGTTCATCTTGCTGTAGATAACGAGCGATAATTTTTTGTTGGCTGGAACAGGTCACTTAAGTGCCGCCCAATTAAAAACAAAACCATTGTTATTTTGTTAACATACACCAGGTTGCGTCAAACGTGTTTGGAGCCTCCACTTTTTTATCTAGCTACATGATTACAATGATACTGGTAACCGATCTGTCAAAATCACCAGCAATTATAGGCAATTGGTGTTCCAGCTAATTCGTAACTACAGTTACAATTCAGTGTACAATTATTTGGTTTCCTAGCTTAGAGAGATAATAGATATATACACATTAGCCAATAAACTTAAACAAAAATGTTCATCATCCTTGTTTTAAATTTTGCTAATAAACTGCCGAGCTATAATGAAGTGCCTTTAATCGTCGTTAATGGTGAAGAATTACTATGAATGATAAAAGCATCCCCTGCGCTTTCACTGTAGACGTAGCGGTCAACACGGAAAACACGAGATCATTCGAGACCCGCAAATCTGTCATCAACGTATTCGTGAAGCCAGGATTCCCGCAGCATAGTGATCCCCAAGCAAAAAGATTCACAGCAATCTGTAACACTTTTTGGTTTTTCTAATATTCCAAGGAGCGATCGATTATCGGCACTGAGTAACACATATAGGCTCATGTATCCGAGATGCCTCCTCTGAATTGTAACCCGCTATCTTGCACAGCTACTTATGCAGTAATCCTTTACATATGTTTTTGATTTTAATTATTTGTTGTGCAAGGCTTAACAAATAATAATTTCTCAAATCGTAAACATAAAAATGTACAAGATTTCAAGGCTTTGCGTAAAAAATGATCATATTTCTAGTTGCAAAACAAAGTAATAAAAACTGAAAAGGGTTTCAGCGCAATACGGAAGCGTGTGTGTTAATAATCCCATTTAAAGTAATAATACAGCATGACCAAGTTTGAAAGGCTTGCCGTCCAGCTGACGTCATTAAAATAAATATGGGTCCATGAATTACTGCTCAACTTCTTTCTTACAACTGATTTATTGTAAAAGTACCTTATACTAGAAAATCGTATTTCCCAAACAACCTATATTTCTGACTGACGAAGGCACTACACTAATTTTGATGTATGCTAATATCGTCGGGTGCGCATCGAATTTCGAACCAGCTTTCGATTCTCTGAATCAAACTAAACGTGATCACTGATGACATGCAAACCTCCCAACAGATACCAAAATTGCTTAGGCTAAAACAAATTTAATCACTTACGAGTAGAATGGTATACATTTCCCAGAATGGGGTGACTTATTTCAGCTTGTCAGCTTACGCGCCAGTTATTTGCGCCATTCCATTTCGCGAAGAAGTAGCAGGTGGAATTCAATGGTATAAATTGAGATCCAACACACCTATACCCATCAAGCGGCCAGTACACACAAGGAAATACCACCGTATTGTCATTCATCCAATATTGGAATGGTCAGCAGTGAGCATTCTCTCCGATCCATGTGACGCTCTAAACTTTAATTACACACACATCCTTATTTACATCCTGATTCGAGGTAATATCTCTGGCTTTATTTAACATGTTCTATACTACAGAAATCCAACAATCCGTTTGGTGGTTGCCGCTCATGTAGCAGCCATCAACCTAACATTCGCCAAGCTGGTGTTAATTCGAACACGCTCGAGGACGTTCCAATTTTCACCAAGCCCCCTGCGTACAACAGATTGGTGTTGTTTCACTTTCTTCAGCTTTGTTCGCACCTGTGGTTTAAAAAGTAGGACAGCTCTATTTTCAATCAGTGGAACTTGTATACTGACATTCTGTACTTGTCACCATTCGCTTGGTGCGTTGAACGCTGTTAACCAAATGTTGGTCGCAAAGTACCCAAGTGACTAGCCCTAAGTCTTAGCATATCTAACAACAAACGAACAACAAAAAACAAGGTTTACTCCAGGAATATCCAAAATCTGACACTTGGACCATTTGGCCCGCGTTAACGTTTCATCATGCCCGCGGTCACTTCATAAGTTAATCAGTGTAAGAATAACATTTCTTCCGTACAGACGACATTATATAGATTAGGAAATGTGCGAGACGTTATGACTATAAAATTCAGTGGCGACAGATGCTTACAAACATTAGGCAGGTAGTGTTGTTTGTTTTGGACCTATTAGGAAAAGTCCAACTAGTGCTTTTACCAGATGTGCCTTAACCAAATCGAAGTATTAAAAGATGGGTCCTTAAAATTATTATCTAAATGGCAATGTAAAGCTAGCCCCTATAGACAACTGGATTCGATTTTAGAGGTGATCACTATCTTTGAATTATTATTGTGACACAATTTACTTTAAGGCCCTTTATCAAAGCCACGGTTTTCACATTTAGTTTAGTTGATTCCACGGAAAGCATTAGTTTATCAATGCACTTTTCCATTTCCTATGGCAACGAGATTTCAAATAAACTGGAAACAAAAAACGGTGTTTTCATTTACTTTTTTAAATGACTGTCACTTCTGCTAAACAATAGAGAGCGCGACTGATAAAATCTAAGCTAATTAAGAACAGTGTTACTTCCAGGTATAGTGGACCTGGAGTATTTTTAACTGAACGACTAAATAAGTGAGTGTACTTAATTTGTTTACATAGTATGGATGTTTTTAAGTCATTCAATAGCAAGAAGCACTGCCTAACCAAGCAAGCTAACTATGAATAGGACCATAATTAAGCGAACTGAGAAAGTGAAACAAATGGAAAATGAAAGAACCTTCCCTATCATTTTGCTTATTATTCTACTGTCAAACTGAATATGGCTCGACACAATCTTACCACTGAAAGTTCGCCCTCCTAGCAAAAAGTTTGGACAATTCTAGCCTAAGCTGACCGCGCTGCTGTAAACAAAATTTATTTCCGGTTCGAAATCGTGATGCAAGTCTATTAGAAATGACATAGAATGTTGCTATTAGGGAAATCGTTGTTATTGTAGGTTTTCCGAATTTGGTAACCTAAGTGAGAGAACAGGAACGTGTTGCAATCTTCTTCTGCTGGCGCCAATATAATTTTACCTCCAAGGAGGCCATATCACACTGCCAGAGAAATCGGTGAAAAAGGTTGAAGAACTAAACAGACATCTCTTCATCTCAGGATCAAATTGATTCGTCATGCGATGTTCATATTCTCCTTGATACCTCTTAGACTGAGCGCCGGCGAATGAAGCATGACAAATGAAAAGACCACGAGCAACACGACGAAATCTCATTCAATTTCCCTAATACTAGAGAATTTCTGTTTCCAGACGAGTCTAAGCTCAAAAATTGGATTAATGCTACCATATCCGCGAAGTTCTCTCTAAGACGCAATCACCAACTTGTCAAATTTAGATATATCACGAAACTGAAAAGTATGGTACCAGGTTTCTAAAGTCACGCTTCACTCTAAATAAGTGGATACTGGGTAATCGGTAGTTGGCTTGTTATGCACTAATTTAACAGCATCTAATTTGATGGGTGGAAGCCAAGGCGCTGTTAAATAAGCAAGCGCAAATCCTTATAACTTCATCTACCTTACTGTAAGGAAAATTTCGGCAACTGCCCAGCGACCTGCAAAAGCAACAGCATTTCATTCACAAGTCTAATCTGAATAATAGCCAGATGTTCTTTGCGGAAGCTTTTAACGACACCTGACAAAAAGTCACAAATCTATCCAAGCACGATTGCCAGGTTGCACCACAATTTTCAGCGAAATTCATCGGGGAACGCTCGTGTGTTTAAATACGATTCAGGCATCAGGATCATACAATTGTTTGTCTAGCCTCGATACGTTGGAAGATTACTATACTAAACAAGTTTTGGCTGTGCGGTGTAACTACCGACATCGGTACCTTACCACCCAATATGTCACTTTTGCACAGGAAATGACCCAAGGATGGTGGTTGTGTAACTCCTTACTACCTTTCCTACCTACAGGTGGGCAACATGAATTACAAAGTTATTCAAGCAGTAGGTTCTCAACTGTGTCGCCTACTCCCAAGGCAGTGTGAGATATGTTCATTGGTTATTTCATACTGCTAGCAATTGTGCACTTAAGAAATAGACTAGGTTCTAGTCTACACTAGGTGATAACTGTTCGCATGATCTCACGGCAACCTTCTCCTGGTATGGGACTCCAACATAGACACTCTAGAAACCGCGGCTATGTTTGGCGCGGAATAAAATTCTGAATTATATGAACAAATCACTGGTTTGCAGCTGTAAAACGATATCCGTATCTAAAGGGTTTCAGGATAAAAAATAAACCGGCCATCTTGTTACTTAATAAATAAATAAATCTTTTATTTTTCAACGATGAGTGGGACTATTCTTACCTTGAGAAAGATCAACATATCTGCAGATCTTTTCATTTAGTTATTTAATATATTGAATGGGGCTATGTATTATGTTATATCCATGTCATTTTCACACTGGCTTGTCGTTCAGAATGAAGGGCATAAGATTGTGCTAGGGGTCTATACTCCGTTACCGGATGTCGTGTCGATATGGTCCAGCGCAATCAGACCAGAAGGTGGAAATGGGACAATCGTAGATGAGCCATTCTTTCAAACTCCAGCTGACGCGCAAATCAACTTCTTCGGTCGAATAAAACAGGTTCAGGTGTCCCAGCTTTTAGGAGACTCGTGTAGAAACTAATATGAACAATAGTATCAAGGTAGGTAAGAACCGGCTATAAAATAAATAGATTACTAATGATTAAAACCTAAATATCTGACGAAGAATAATGTGACGATATAGACATCAGTCTTCAAGGAGTGCATAATATATGGCCAGCGTACTTGAGAGCCAAATGTGCATCGTTTATAGATGACAACATTTCAGTGAGAAGCATCTATAATGGGAACATCGACCTAGATGATGTAGGTACAATTTCTGAATTTTCAAACGATATCCAGAAGTGTGGGATAGGACAATGATATATGTCGTCCTGAGTTGTAGTAGCAAGCCTTATTGCCGCTATACTACGGATTAATACGGCATATCGTAAGGCTTGTGTGCATCACCAGCTACAATCAGAGTGGTTATTATGAACGATGTTAAATTATGTTAAGCCGGGTAAATTACGAATAATAGGATAATCGTTTTTTAACCAGCTAACAGCTTATGTGAAACAGCAATCATACTATATTAGTGCTCCGCTATCTGTGTAACGCAGAATATAATAAACGTAACGTCGGAAGACATTACGTCCTAAACATCTACGAAAACTTGCCTGACATCAGTAACGCAAGAAACTGGTATTTCCTATGCAACTGGTTCTCTGATGAAGTATGAATTTTGTTTAATGGGCAAAACAGACTACTGGCAACACATCAGAAAGCGAGCTGTACGGCTCGGAAAGGCTGAAATCTTTCATATGGAGCCGAACTCGCAAATGTATAGCATTTCTGTGATTTGGCTTGGTTTGCACATACAGCTTCCAAGAACGAGGTAACCTGATGTGAATATACAAGGCAAATGAACAACCCGTCAAGCCCAATTACTGTGTAGAGCAAACCTGCAAAAGGGTTATGTGATATCATTTCATATCATATCATTACTTTATAGATGCAAGAACAAAAGTCATAGGTTAAGATCAGAATTACCCTATCTAGTGAACTGTAGCTCAATGAGAGGTACCCAGACCGTAACTTTGTCCGACTTTCATAAACCTACTTAACTCGGTGTTCTTTGAAATTTGCTAATTAACTGCAAATGATCTAAAGTAGTTGATTGCCATCACTATATTGGATAGTCACTCAAACCTGTGCGGTACTGTGGATAACACCACACATGGTCTATCAATAGAATACTGCATTTTAACCCTGCAATTGATAAAGTTTATGTGTACATTCACTAAATACTCACAATTCTAAGTTAAGAGTACATTGTACTTCGCGAAAGGGGGCTGGTCAAAATGACAATGATTGATTGATGCAGAGAAATATATAAAATAAAACAAATCAGCTCTTTACAGAAGAGTAGTAGGGGGAACTGAATGGTATATGTAGAAATTCGTCACATTTAGACTTACTCAGACAGCCGGTACATGACCGGAAAAGCACTGTACGCGCGTTTCATCATTTCGGGAATCATCAGCAGTGCCCATTCTATCGGCCCTTGGTAGGGCTCGAACCCGCAACTCGACTGTTGCCAGTCCGTTCTTGAGACCACTGAGCTACGGGGGACGACAACGACCACCGTTAATTATTTACTAGATGTGCTATAGCTTAAGTTTAGTAGACTCTTCGATTGTTGAGGGGGCTACCCTGTCCTCTGCACGGCAGTAACGTGTAAGTCCGTGGATAGTGAGCCGCACTATATCACTTCAGAATAGCCAATATTTTGAAATAGAAATACTTAAATATACTAAGCCTATAATATGAACAAAATTCTTTTAGTAACTTCGATAATTACACATTATTGCCTTACTATATTTTTTCTATCTTTTGTCTGTCATTTATAACTAGTGGATTATTCTATCTCCATTTCTATACCTGTACTTTGGAAGCTGAATAACTAGCTGAATCTCAAGCCAGGTATTTCATCTTGCATGTTAATAGTTCAACAAATTTTTCATCGTTTAATATTGTAAGCATAATAACATCTTTAAAAATTATCATTTGCTTTATCAGCCAAATGATCTGTTTTATTTCGCCTATACCATACATAACTCCGCATTATATAGCTCTCGATTGTCCCATAAACACATGGTTTAAGGGGTAAACTCTTGACTGAAAATGAAACTTAGGTAATCCTGTATAAATCCTGAAAATGTACGGTGCTATAAAATTCACGAATTATTGTGTTTTCACAATGAACTTTTGAGCATTGTGACCTAATTGCGTTATCACAGTTAATCTCTATTGGTTGATGTAGAATGAATGAAGATTTAAAATTTGGCACTAATACTAAGTGGTGGACGCATATAAATAAATAAATATGAATGTTTTATACGCTACTCAGAACGCTAGCTCATCAACATTGTTTCCAATACGTTGCATAACATACCATATGTGTAATCTTTCACTAGTATTTGCCAGTAACTGTACTAACGTCTGTGGTTTGTTGAGATCGAGGAATTTTCTAATGGCGGGGTTTAGTGACGAAATAACCAAACAGTAAAATCCACAACAGTGGGACGAGCACGTCAATTAAATTGCCTGATCAGTTTGTACAACTTATCCGGATAGTGAATAAAGTTGTTCGAGTTTTATACATAGTTCCCAAAGGTTTTCGGATGATTTATAAAATAGGATTGATAAAATGACGACAGCGTAGGGAGTATAAAACCTATAAACCCACATATATACAAGTACTGATTTGATTTAAAAGCAAGTAGGATGTCATCGTTTTGACTACTTTTTATACGGCCTCTGTTATGATCAAGTTGCTCGTCACCAAATTTAATATTTCTAAGGTCTTGTGTTACATCGCAATCACGCTCGCCACACAGCACATATCACCTTTCTGTTCGTTCTATTAGTGCGCGTTTAGTACTTGCCAGTGAGCGTGTTGCAGTTCCTCTCGCGTTGGTGTACTTGTAAGCCCTGAAGGCTTAATCCATCACCTTTATACGTCAGCTCAATTTTGGCCAAAAACGGAATCGCATTCTTAGCATTAAATTTGTTTATAACGTACAGCATATTGATGTCACTCATCTTTGGGTGGCATGTTATTGTCGTATGCATTGAGTATAAAAACGCCAGCAAATGTAATACTTATATATGCGCGTACAAAACGCCATGGAAGATCTGCACAGTTTGTTAAAAATGGGATAAAAGCTAGCCTTTATCATTGATATTAGGGTAGGTATTATATAACCATGTGGAAAACTGCAAGCAAATGCACGGGCTAATTGCTTTACTCATATACGCTTAGTTTCTTTGAATGTTCATAGGTTGTAGCACTTTCGGGAGCATTTTAAACATTCTGGATAATCCTAATATCAAATCCAAATGACTTGCAATTTTCCAGCTAAAATCCATTGTCCTAATCTCATTTCGATAAACACTGATCATAGTGCAATAACGCAACTGTTTGTTACAGAATTGCGCTAGCTTAATTATTCATCTAGTCAGACCCGTGCACCTTATGCTAATAAACTGAAGGCATTCATTGGCAGGCCCAGGTCACTTCAAAGTGAGGTATCATTGAGCTGTCACTTGACATGCCTTCAATGATTTCGCCTTATATGCAAACGTCAATCTCAAGCATTTAGCTTGTAAAACACGCAAGAGCTGACCTCAAGTATTCTGCTCTCAGACCTGATTCCATTTGCCCAAGAAG
Source organism: Dicrocoelium dendriticum (assembly GCA_944474145.2). Taxonomy (NCBI): domain Eukaryota; kingdom Metazoa; phylum Platyhelminthes; class Trematoda; order Plagiorchiida; family Dicrocoeliidae; genus Dicrocoelium; species Dicrocoelium dendriticum. The sequence goes on along the minus strand of OX104059.1, from coordinate 61,298,014 downwards.
CAAGTATGCAACACCCATATTTCTACACGGGCTAACTTCCATGTAATATGGTATGATGCATCCAATAACTAACAATATGTCATAATTTGGTTGATTAAAACCAAGCCCCACAAAGCAGTAGCACAGAAGAATTCACCCTAGGTTCTAAACGCTGCCAATCAATTCGTGGCCTATAAATGCAGCTACAAAACACCAAACTGAATCTATCGCGGATATATTTGTTCTGTCCAACCTGTTACAGGAGATTTAGGGTACATTTTGATTACTATACATGAGACGATCACATTTTCCATTCGGTAATCAAATTTTAATAAGAAACGTAAAGTAATATTCATTTATTGATTGATAGGGTAGTTAAGCTGATTGATTCCTTATATCGGAATGGAGTAAAATCATGCACATCACTTTACCACTTTACAGAAATTAACCGGCAAACAGTACGTTTAACCTGTGCACCGAATAAATTGTGTAAACAAGGTAGCAAGGGGTTTATTCTTTTCCAGATTTTCGCATATGATTTACCGTCTTTTACAAATATAAGAGAATAAATTGGTTAAAAATAGAAAGCATATAAATGAGCAAACGTATTGCGTAATAAATGGCAAATATTTGTGTTTGTGTCGTGTTTGTGCTTTTTATTAAATCCAGCAAACAAAAAGCAAAAGCAGAAATTAGTCCAATTTAAGATCCAAATTCAGGAAAAATCTCTCAGATTCAAAAGTTCACTTTTTACATATTTTCTGTGGAAAACGCCAAAAATTTGGGAATTATCCAAGGTTTTTAAAAAGCAAAGATTGTTTTATTGATAGCATGCTGTGTGCACGAATGTGAACAACTGAGACAATAATCAGACAGTTTAGTAACATTGTCAGTTGGCCAAGCTATTAGTAACTTCGGCCACATGAGTCGTTTATGGACAAACGATTCAGCCTGCAAATGGTGGATGGTGATAGCTACCACAATGGAAAGTGACTTTGTGGAACTCATGCGAAAAGCGATCAGGAAAGGAGCACTTGGTGCTGATGCAATTCTCAGAACTGTATTGTCATAACGAAGGATATGCGACATACGAGAACTGTTTGAATACCCCGTCCTCCTTTGTAAATGCAAGTTGAGATGTAATCGCAAACCCTTCGAGAGATGCGCCTCATAACGTGACCGACGTATTGTGCACCACAGTAGCAGGGGTAAGGTTAACTGAAGCTTTAGCGAATGCGTAATGTTAGTTTATATTTCAAGTTTTTATCCAAGCAGTGGCTTCTTGTTGGAAGCAATTCGCGATTGGTCTGCGAAATAAATTTTCTGCACAGCATTATTCATGACACGAGACAGCATGACAACGACATGTTCAAATTTAAGTACCTTGCTGATTCGTTGTATTACATTTTTGACGGTGCCCGATGTGCTATACTCTGGTTTCTTAAGGCCAAAATCGGAAAAAACGCTTTATGTTTTACAAATGTGTTTCGGAAATCAGGGTACTGCGCTTTCGAGGATTGCGTTTTGTTTAACTATTCAACATAAAATCCCTCCAAATTAAGATTTCCACTACATCGAAAAGTTAAGCATTTTTCAATCTCAACTTCTCAGATGAAGCGGAGTTCCATATGCGTGTCAGCAAAAACCTATAGCATTTGCGCAGCAAGCCTTCCTATTTGCAACGTAAGAAGCTGCATCAACATAAGGTACATACTACGCAATCTCGTCGATGTGCGCACTAATTGCACATTGTTAAATTTTGATAGCAAAATATCATCCAAAGAATATTTATAATCTCTTCCATGACCAATCCATTAATCTGAAAAAGTATTTCCCCATTTAAGGCAAGCTTGTGTTGTATTGCTCATCTTATTAATATATGCTTGAGCAGTACTTCAGAACAATGTCGTATGTGGGCAGTTCCTGAGATATGTGGCATAAGTATTTTGCTGTTTCTATCAAAATTGCATGTAGTGGATCTCATTGTGACCTACCGTAGTCTACATCTCAGTGACTTCCCCATGCTGAGACCAATGCTACAATTACGAGGACCATGCAGCAATCGCGGACACAGATATATACTTGTCGTGCCGGATATGAAGCGTATTCCCCACCCACTGTGTTTCGAACGGAGAGTGGTAAATATTTGGTGCGGTTTGCCTGAACATTTGATGGGTGCAACATCTGTGAAGCAGTTCAAAACGTTGTTAGATTTGTATTTTTCCACTATTCGATTCAGTGAACGATTGCACCCGTACGATAACATTGCACATTTGTGAGTCATGCTATACGGGGAGTCAGATACTTTAAATGTTACATGAGAACGGCAATGATACTCAGGGTTGAAACTTTTATAAAGTTCTTCACCATATTTCGTAAGAGTTGTACATAATTCATTTATACTTGCTCTGTAGTACAATAGTTAGTATTCATGGTAACCCCATTAATCTGATAATGCATTTCATCAGTAAAGGCATTCTTGTGTTCTAGTGCGCAGCTTACTAATATATGCATGAGCAATGCTTCGGAACAACGTCAAAGCGGGCAGTTACTGCGACATGTGATATTTGGCTGTTTCTATCAAAATGCATCTAGACATCAAACGTTATTATCCTTTATTCGGCCAGCGGAAGTTTGGCTGTCATTACGATAAATTCAAATCTATCTCACAAACATTAAGCACAAGCGGTACACCACAAGGTGATGTGCTTCGGCAGCAACAAATGGCAAACTTTTCTGGGGTTAAAACCAACATGTCAAAAACTGAAAGCATTGATTTGTCATCTTCGTAGACTTGCGAAATACAGATAATAACTTTAGGTCCCCATCTGAAGCGTTCAGCACTTCAAAATGTTTATTCGCAACAAGCAAAGATTGCGTCATTCGTCTGATGGAGTTGGACAACTGTTCATCTAACGGTTGTGATGTCATTTCCTAGTATACCTTATTGATACATACGATTGTCACTGAGGCTGTGTTGCCATTTTACTGCATAATGCACCTCCAATAACAGAGTCATCTCAAACATCAAGTAATAACTAGACGAAAACAATCCGTCCGTTGGCCGGAAGCCGTCACACGAGTGGATTTTCTTCCTTGATTTAATACCATCAATACATATGCTCTCCTTGATATTTGCCTCAACTAACATTATGGTCGGATTTTCCCTGCCGAACATTTATTAACCACTACAAGCCATTATTTGCAAAACCCTTAACATATAGATTAATGTCACTTAATCGTTCAATGTTCCGTTATAAGTGTTCGTGTTCCTGTGACACCTGGGTCGCACTGCCAGGCGCCTATCACAGTGGATTCGAGAACACACCACAGTCATCCTGAGTTATTAATTTTAACCTTATGAACAAATTATAAACTAACCCTTAGCCCGTTTTGACGATTTACACCGAAAATGCGTACTGTATAAAATTTTAATTGCGATAGGTTTTACCTAAATTAAGTGATGGAACGTTTTGTTCAAAGTTAAAAGCAGCATCTACTAACTGTGTTACATCGGATTTGACTGGGTCAGCTGTTTCTTTATAATTCATCCTCAACTTATTGTTGCAAAACAGACAAATGAATATTTACGTAAAGATGCACGTGAACAATGAAAAATATTCCTGTTGTGAAAATGATTTATCTTATTTTTCACAAAATTACTTTGGCAGATGTAAGCCTGTCTATATGTAGCTAATAAGGCAAAAGTCACCACATGTATGCGCATCCAGTCTGGCATTACACGCCCAAAATTCACAGTACTGTTTCATCTATCGTGGAATTGTTCGCTAAATACATTACTTTTGACAACGGCGGCGATTCGAACACGCAACTCCACAGTTGCTTGCCTGTGCTAGAAACCGCTGATCTATGGGAAACGCAACGACCATCGTGATTAAGACAGTAACTGTGATATAGCCTCGCTTAGGAAGAGGGATACACCGTCCACGGCACGCTAGTAACGCCCAAGTCAGTGGATATTGGGCGGCGCTTTATCACAACTTGTAACCCTGGTCACTGCCTTCGTCCGGTGGATTAATATGTAACAAATACAGATTGACAACAAGCGAGCTACTGATTCGAAACCCACAGGCGTCAGACGGAATGCACAACACTAATGTTTGCTGAAAGGAAGAAACGGCTGCACATCATTTTCCTTGTGTGTTTTGGCTGCTTGACTGAATTTAGAAGTGGCATTTCTATGCACACAAGTAAACCCACTACTACTTCCTTGTAACTACCATGCAGACAAGTGCGTCTAATGACATGAGTTAATTGGCGGCCAAATTTTGGTAAGTTCGTAGCTGGGTTAAGGGACTACAATGTCTTCAGCACCGCAACAACGCGCAAGTTAGTGGAGTGTGAGCTCCACTAACAAACAAAATAATAAAAGCAAAATGGCAAGTCATACACCGTAACGCTGATTCGATGTCATGGGACCACCACCAGTCTCGCGCGCGTACGTATACCGCGCAGACGCCCACGCCACATGCGGATCCTAACCGGTGAACTTATGGTTGCAAACATGGCGCGCATTCCACTCGGTCACCAGACGGGTACCAAGGTAGTTGACGTTCTGCAGTGATCTCAAAATCAGACTCGCAACTATGTAGTTGCGGTTTCCAGTACCACATGAGTCGAATGAAATATGCATTGCTGATGAATCATGAAAGGATGAAACGGCCATACAATGCAGTTCAGGACGTGCGATGGATGTCGCACTGAGTCTTGATTTGATAACTTCCTACTTTAATTATCAGCCTCTCTCTAAAACATCATAATAATTCACATGATTATATGGTTTAATCCTCAATGTAATGCAATTTTCTTAAATGAACTACTTCAGTTTAATAATGTAAGAAGCCAACAGCCGATCAAATTCTACCATCAAGGTTCCGACGTTTACCAACAACAACAGTTAGAGCAAATCTCAACAACTGCATTATGCTATCGTGCACAAAGGAAAACATTATTTAATAATTCTTATTACTAGAATACTTCAGCAAAATTATAACACTGTTGTGATGGTGGCTGAAACCTGGGGCGAAGGGAATCGGCTGCGTCAGTGCGGTTGATCAGGCGATGGATGGAACAGTCCAGAGAGTTTTAAAAGCACTGATAATTCTGCAGCCTCTCCGGCTTAAGAATAGAGCACTTGTGTGCAGAACCAGTGTGATTTTCTTTCTCTTTATGCGGTTGGAATTTTTGAGCACAAAACATGAGGACAGAAAAAACGAAGAAATCCCTAAGCAATCCGCAGCTTTATTTTGGCTGGCGGTTGTTTGTAGCGATGCGGACTATATTACAGATCACTTATGGTTCTCTGCCCCAAAACGGGTGTCTGTGGAAAGCGAAGTGGATGAAATAACTAAAAGAATATGGTGAGTATCCTTTGCTATACCAATTAGCTATGCACAGCTATTTAATCGACTATGATGCGATGGTGATAAAAGACGCCTGGAATTTCTGCCATCATGACCAAGAACGGGATACTTCGTGAATTATCGAGCGATTTGCTGATTATTGTGAAGGCCAGTTAAACCAGTTAATTATTTGCTGTCGATCGACTGACGTTAGCTCACGTGCTAGTGTTAATCGGCAACAAGAGAACGATATTTCGGTGAATAGCAAGTGGCATCAGGACGCAGAGGAATGCGTTATTCCAAAACCACCGGTATAAAAACGACTAGTTCAACCCGAAGCTGATACTGTAACCACCGTACATTCGAAACCTGAAAATGTTTGGACAAGTCGTCTGCAAAACCTTCTTAGAAAGCGTACACGGCGGAGACAGTGCCGTCACAAATACGTACCAACACAGTATCGTACTCTAGCAACTGGAGACAAAGTAAGGTTTAATCAGATACCTAGAGCTTAAGTGCTTTGTAAAAGAGGGGAAGCTATAGAATGCGGCTAAATAGGCGATAAGTGAACGGGCTTTGCTCTCGGACGAGAAAACTATCATCAGGTTAAGCAAACTAAGATTGAGCCCAGGTTCGAAAGCTTTAGCAGTGGAAGATAATACGGAACCTGCAACGACAAAACAACGAATAAAAAGTGTAAACGATGTAATAGTGGCTGAAACCTATGGCGAAGCGGGTCATCTGCCGCAGTGCGGTCGATCAGGCGATCTACCGAATGGGCGATTGAGTGTTTAAAAGGCAGCTAATTGTAACTAAACTCTTACTCGGGAGTAAAGCGCTTATGCCGTACTTTCTCCTCAAGCTGCTGGAAGGCCTATTCAATTAAAACTTGTGAATATAAATGCCAGTGTACATTAATAGTTCTTGCATGCAATTCGTTTTACTCACTATTGTTAAAAGCGAAATCATAGTAATGAATATACAGAAAACGGAAACCTCGAGTCTACTTTTGCGTGAAAAAATTAAGCGGACGAATGCATATGTCCAATCTGCAAGGAATTCGGATTTAGTATCGAGGATATCCCGAAACCTCGTGGTACATAGGTGGTCAGTTGAACATTTAGCCCCGGTTATCCTTGCCTAATTTATCGGGCATGTTATGGTTGTTAGCGTAAAACTGGACTCCCGTTACAAGGCGTTATGATCAGAAAACTGTTGTCTACCAAATAGTCAGATGGCTGACGAAAGCGAAATTTGTATCGCATATATGTAAAAATAATTCTTTCAATTTGCCTCAACTTTCGTAGGCTACTGACATGCATGTGCAACAGTTTGTGGTTGGTCCAGAAAGTGTTTTTCTATGTTCTCCAGTTAAGTATTTTTCTCTTTGCTATGCATTTGATTGCAGTGGTTACGTTGGGCTACGCAGATGTCCCAAGATTGGTGTTGTAGCTTCTTTGTACATTCGCCATGCAACGTTGCCTACTGTCATCCAATTTCGAGTCCTGCTCCTAAAGAAGGAAATTGATGTACACTTATTGAAAACCCACATCTGTTAATATTCTACAATCAACTGGCTGAATTTGTTGACGCACTCGATCCATGCAACCTCTAGCAACCATGTAGACAATTCGCACAGTCACAGCCTTCTCATTCCAATATTCCGCATAGCAGACGAACCTGAAACTGATGACTACGTGATCACCCCAACCAGTTTACAGACAACACATAAATCACATCCACTTCGTCGGTATGCACAAGATCCAAATTCGATGGCCTGTTTACTGTTCTGAATCGAGTGGGTGTAACGATGTCATTGTAAAGCGAAACACTTGTTATGGGATCTTGTATATATTGGCTTTGAATTGTTATCTGATTGTGACAGGGGTTTCTAAACCATGTACATTGAAATCAATCATGTTAATTATCTGAGTGCACTTTCCCTGTAAACTGCATCTTAAAGCAGCCGCTAGGTTGCAGTCGGTTGCAGACGTTTCTATGAGCCTAGCATTCCGAATCAGCGACGTGCCCGGTAGCGAAACCTCAACGTCCGTCATTCCTGTGTGCCGCCACGTCTCAGTGATAACCGATGACATCATATGACCCGGAAACGTGACTGGGTTTCAGTTCGAATCTTTTCCTAAAACGACCTTGAGCATTTGTATACCAGCAGGCCAGTTTCTCGGTCTCTAGGAGCTCACAACAAATAAAGGTTCGAGTGTGGGAGAAGGCCGACCGATGAGCGGTCGGTATTCCTCCATTTGTGTTGGGATAATGATGCCTTATCTGAAACTTGTTTTGACCATGGCGCGTCAAATCTTCGTTTAGTATGACGTCAAAGTCTATTAAAGCAGCATCCAAGTGGAACTGCTGTATCATCCTCGGTACGTTTGTTGCTATTTTTACTTGACGTTTGAAGTTTGCAGACGTTCTTTAGCTTTTGAGCGATGTTCAGAAGAAAGAATTTTGCGATTTCGCCGTTATGGATTTAAAGCCTCCGTTTCTTGTTGCTCTGACAGAGTCACGTTATAGGAATCTAGGGCAGCCTCTTCAATACTTTGGTGAGATAATTATCCTGGTGAGCAAAGGCGCCATAACGTTCCCTAAATAAGTGTTTCACGAATGAACCACCACCGTCCTTATTGTGCTTTCCGATCTCTTAAAAATCGTTAGACTCATAGATAATGCAAATATTTTTAGTCTGTTTGCCACAATACAACTTGTGTTTCTTTCTCTAAGACATTTACGTCTGACGCATGCAGGTCTTGCACTTCGGCTTTAAATAAGCATCTGCAGTTAGGATAATGTGCATTAAAATACCCGTTAACGTTGCAGAGTGCCAAGCTGATATTCTGCTATTGTTACTCGTTGCAGTAATGCTATGTGTACGTTGCGATGGGGATAGTAAACAGTTTGTCATCTATGACTACACATCAAAGAACTGCTTAGGCCGCCCATGTTAGTGCCTAAAACTACTGGTGATCTCCATGCTCCTGCAACATTTACCACGTACCTTCTCTTAGATGTAAAACGCGATAAGCGCGAGTGTTGAGTGACCATTTTTGATATTTGATTCTAAAGCAGGATTATAATTCAATGCAGAATACTTAGTATGTATCAAAGGTACTATTTTATCCTGCAGTAACTGGTAGACTCATAAGTACTATACGCATATACCGCTTAAACTTAGCGCGTGGATCATGGCGAATGAATTTTGCGGTCCAGTGACTGACTATTTTGCAGTCGCTGTAAATATTAGAGCTATATGATCACATTTAGATTAAACATGATATTTTTATCATGAAATAATATTGAGACAAAACTTCAACCGAAATTGAAATCTTTAATGTAGGATGTTTATATTTAACTTCTGCATATCGAGCATCACTTTTCCATTGATTGCGAAACATATCTATTGGCCAAATGAGTCATTTGTTAGAGCCTATGCTGCTTTCTCAGTTAATAGCTACGTGCGCTTGGTTTGTTTTGCAATTACTAACCGGTTGTTCATATATAACATTGGGGTACAGAATGCAGTGACATTGTCGCATTAGTGATGGCTAATAACAGCAAAAGCTAGAAAAATGGACCTAATCTACTTTATTTAGAGATTTACTTGAGGCATGTTTCTGTGAATGAAACTTATCTACGTCAAAGGTTTACTTAGAGTAACAAATAGAACGGAAAATAGTTAAAGAGGTCTACTATGTGCTACTGTTGCATATCAATGGCATTATAATTGTTGAAGTTGGAAGCACAGCTAATGAGATGTCATTAACAAACGTCATGCTGTAGAATTGTGTACGGGAATCTGAGCAAGGTGCACATCAAAGCATTGAAAATCCTACGAAATTCATTCACAGAGAGATGCTTGAACATGCCTAGCATTGTGAATTACTGTGAGCGTTGCAGGGATCAATACTGGAGCGTTATGGCTGTGCAGAATCAATTTTAATATGTGCGTTGTCTACCGCTTATTATTTTGCTTACATTTTGCAGCTCAGCCACCATTCGATTTTCAGGCTTTTAAGTATTATGGCATAAGAAACAGAGAGCTCTTGCTGCATACTCAAATGTCTCGTACCAAGCTACACTCTGAAATTTTCACAGAAAAATAATGCACTGGTATAGAATACACTTTTATGGAATAACAGAAAATGCTCTTCCTGTCTGCAATGCAAATGTATGATCAACGTTCCCCTGAATATTTCTATGTTCTTGTTATCACTTAGCCAAAAAGGACTCAGGATGATTTGCAGGAGTAAAGTCCAGGATTCCATTAGGAGTTGCAAGATCCCTAATCGTCTCCATATTATAATTTTATCTTCATATGAAGGAACGGCTTAGTACGTACTTATTATTTTACTTACACCTATAACTCCTAAACTCCCGTTTAAAAATCACCTTCTGCTGCCCATTTGGGGTACTGTTTCGGAGAGGAACTGCGCGTTTCAAATTGAAATCACCGCAGTGTCATCAATTTACCCAATGAGTTTATAACAAATTTTGCATCGCTTATTGGCATAAGATGGTAGGATTGATTATGATTTAGTTGCTTCATACCTTATAAACTTTCCATATTTCACTCTTGGCTACGGGCGGGCAGATATCTTGAGGTGACAGACTACAGCTGCAAATATAACAAAGATTATATGCAAGCAAAGCATACTACCACGGAAGAGCTGACAAATAACAATTATGCCATACTTGAATGATCCGCATGACGGATGATGCAGAGGCTTCATTGGCTATTAATCATGCATAAAACAGCCTTTATAAAAACTTTTGTAAGAAACCGTAGCTTACATGCTATGTTGTCACACCGACAAAAAGCCAGTTGGAGCATGAATGCGCGGGTGAAATCCGTTGTGGGAATAACCCGCAAGGAAGCAAATACCCTGGGGACGGTTCCAAGGGAAGCCGTATGACCCTGGTTGAACTTTTAGCTAAATCTGTATATATTAATGTTCCCAATTTCTTGCTGCCTTTAATATTATAAAAATGCCATTCACTTCAGAAACCCCTTCAGGACTCATAATAAAAAATAAGAAATTTATATTTTCTGCGTTCTCGATGTACAAATTGATCAGACCACCCAGTTGGATTGTGCCTGGCACCGTCGAGGCACAAAAGTTAATTTAGTTATTTAATATATTGGCTGCAATCTAGGAAGTTTACTAGATATCTGCAGCTGTTACCGCCCGTTGTGCCGAGGTATTGTACTGTTTTGATTTACGGGAATTCCATTTAAAAAGTTGTATAAACTGGATGAATATTAAAATTTAAGTTGAAACTGCATCATAGATTCTACCATTTTAGCACAAAAGAATATAATATATCAGAGACTTAAGGCAGCTGCTTGCCTAACATTTAGACCGTTACACAACCATAATCTGTGCAACTTTTAGGTAAAAGTTTTACTTGCTTTCATAAAATTAGGTACTCAGTAACAATTAGTGAATACCGGTAATAAAAATTATCGTGATTTTTTGAATCATTGTACACCAAAGTTTCTGCGAAGATATTACTAGCTCAGGTAAGGTTGGCTTTCTATTTCCAAATTACTGAACCATTCGGATTACAATCAACTCCCATATAGGTTAGCCTTCGGTTATCTTGTTCCTTGTGACATCGGATATGCGGTCTTAACCGATTTTACATCCATTTTACAACGAAGCTGTGCTATCGAAAGCACATGCATACATATGTATCTGTATTTGTGATATGCATTGTTAGAAAATTTTAAGGAAATAAAATCTGTTCAGCATGTACAGAAATGAGCACGCCCTTGCATGCCTGCATTTTGACCAAATTTTTGACGGTTCATATATTATCTGTCCATCCTGGAAATTTGCATGTAGTGATTTGACAGATTTGGACAAATTTAATATTACTTGGGAGTAAAGTGGGTCTCGTGCTTGGTGTAAAATAATGTTAGTCTTCACAAGTCGTTCCATAAAGCGACGTATTTGATAAAGAAAACGTTGGCGAGCAAATTACTCTATCCGTTAATTCAGCTGGTGTATGTTTGCTGTTGAGGAGTCTTTGTTGTGTAAATTATCACTAGACTAACTTAGCTACTAGTATTTCGTTGCTGATGCATCATTAGGTAAATTCGCATCAAGCAATGCTTCAGACACCACAGCCAGATGGGCAAGAATTGAAGTGGTTAACACATTCTAGGGTAACTTAGTGCATGCTTTTACTCACCAAACGCCTGCTGAAAGATTCTGTAAATGGTTCATAAATTTCCTCTCTGTCTTAAGCAGTAGCAAGGATAGGACGAGCACGTGAGTATAATAATTCGAGTTTTGCAATGATCCTAAGGAACCTTGGTAAGGTTTAGCCAAGTATTTTATTGCTCGGGCGAATTGTATTAGGCATGTTCAGAAGAGCGGAAGTCGCAAGTACACCGGGTTCTAACATCACAGGTAGATTGGTATATGGACTTTTACTGTCTAGTTTAAGTTACTCTTCGGCGAATTGCAACCATCTGAATCCTTGTTGGATTTGTTGGTCTAGAATTTCAGCAGCCACGTGGTTGACCATGTATTAATGGAGTGAAGGTCATGTTGGATTTAAATTAGCTTGTGCTGATCTTATCACCCCCGAGTTGATAGGCGTTATGATGCCTTAAGCATACAGAAAGCGGTAGCTGTTCTGATGAACATGGGAATAACATTACTATAAGGAAGTGAACGCAAAGAGCCAAGCCGTGTACCATATATGAGGCCACTAGTGCTCGGGTATGATGAAAAATGGTGGTCACCTAACATGACAACTTGAATTTTATTGCTGATATAGGAGAATTCCAAGTTGAAACGGATTCCGGACTATGCAGTATAGTGTGTTTGCCTAACCGTTTGTTAGGTGCACTGTTAAATATTTGAATTTTCCTAAACGATATTATTATTGAAAACGGTCTATATTTATCCTGAAGAGGAATTAAGCTATTGGAGCTATCAGGTATTGCAGGTACGACTTTCAAGATAACCATGTTCATCTGTGTTAAGCAGACTTAGACAACCAACAGTTTCCATCAGAGTATTTCTGAATAACCATACAAACAAATGCTAATTTTTGAAGTATGATGAATCTGATAAGATCCATCTTTGTGATGGTATGAATCCAGTGAAACGCAAGGATTATCCGGACCGAGTATTCTTTTATTATATACACGTTTTAATAAACCCATTCTCTCTACAACTGTCGAGTTTTTCCAGAAATGGCAGGCATGTTTCCTGTTTTACCTAACGGCTTGTTCGTAATGTACCATCTATTCCACAAACGCCCTAGCTAATGCTTGAGCTGATGCTCCGATGAAGAACAATATAAACTGTCTTCCACATAGTGTCTGTGGTTTGTTTCGTGAGATATTTCAGTCGAACTGCGTATTTTCATCATAAATATAATAAATCAGTGAGTAGTTGGAGCATAGCTGTTTGCGGTACGGTTTGATATGAAGATGGAAGTCAACATGCGCCATGTACATCTACAGGGCTTCTTTCAGCCATTAAACTAGAATTACTGCGTAACTGCTAGAAAACGCAACTAATCCACAAATGGTATCAAATTTCGGATGTAGCCATACATAAAAGAATAATATTTGACTTTGAAAACATATGTTATCGTTCGGTTGTTTTTTCTCTTCCTCCTCGATGTGTCCCAATATGTTCATGTAACTGAACGTGTAAACCAATAATTTTTGTGCAGAGATATCAGTCAGCAACCAATGGACCGTTTCCTAGGGTGGCATGTTCACCATTGTGAGAATCAGTCTAAATTTCATTCCAATTTGTATGTTTTGCGTGGCACATACCATTGCGGATTGGAGCTACGACTATCACATTGACACCGTCCATCATTTCGGAAAACTTGGTAAACGACCGGTTAATGTATTTATGGTGATACACAACGTTTCGCATTTGACACAAATGCTTCATAAGGCGAAGTGAATTATCTAAACATTGGCATTTTATAGCAATCATGGCTAAACTACATACAAAGACAAATCAATTTGCAGTTCATCTATGAATGATTACAACAGTCAAAGGTCAATATGTTCGCGGGTAAACTGTAGTTTGTTTCAGTCAGAGTCAAGTGGGGGCACAAAATTGCCCGTCCGTAGATAATTACATTGTGGTTAACAGTCTTAATTGAACCGTTGTAGGGAACTTGGACACTGATAGAATTGGGCTTTAGTTCTTCGGAGGGTGGGTCGATAGTTCATTCCGACATGGGATCCATCCACCGATGCTTACAAAGCTGGCCGGAGTAAGACTGGACGCCAGGCACTGGACAGCCCTACTCCGTCTATTCTATTCACGCAGTTGTTAGCCTTGGTTATTTCTATAGCCTCAGCAATCAGCCTTTGTTTGGCTGATCGTAATCCCTTCCTGATTACCTCCACATTATCGAAGTCAATTTTATGCCCCGTGTCTAGCGCATGCATTGCTATTGCTGAATCTCTGAGTAGAGCTCCATACTCTAGCTCATTTCGCGGAGGTCGTGATATGTGTCGCCTATGTTCTGAAATCCTTATACGTAATTCCCTCGCTGTTTGGCCTATATACACTTGTGTACAATCTTTACATGGAATTTTGTAAATACAGTTAGTTGTTCTATCTAAAGGGAGTGTATCCTTCAGGTGCACAAGTGTGGACCGTAGCGTTCGACCCTTCTGGAAAACTACCCTTATCTTCTCCTTATTCAATACTCTCCGAATCGCTTCTGAAGTTCCTTCTCTATACGGAATACCCACTGTCGCTATCCATTCTGCGGTTGGAGTTGCGCGTGGGTTGAGACATTTCTTTAGCTGTCGTTTCACCAATCGTTTCGGATATCCGCTAGCTATTAAGGTTTTCATTGCTTCCCTCTGCGCTGCTTTCTTATCTTCTTCCTCCGTGCACAGAGCTCTTGCTCTGTGAAATAGTGATGAGGCGATTCCCGCGTTCTTTGGGTGGCTTGAACTATAGCTGAGTACTCCATCTGTGTCCATTGGTTTGCGATACATCGTCGGCTTTAACGTTCCTTCCTTCCTATGTACCAGACAATCAAGGAACGGAAGTGTACCGCTCTGCGACTCAAGTTCCATGGTGAACTTTATCGCATTGTCAATAGAGTTCAAATAGTTTAAAAATTCTTCCTTTTTATCCCTTTCTATAATCGCAAAAGTGTCATCCACGTAGCGCCACCATACTTTCAGGGCACCACGGAAATTGGGTAATGCTTTATTTTCAAGATCTTCCATGTATATATTTGCTAATACGGGGGATATTGGAGATCCCATGGCCAGACCCTGTTCTTGAGTGTACATTCTAGACTGAAATGTGAAATGAGTCATGTCGAGACACAAAGCTATCCCCTCGACCACTTGATCCACTGTCAGCTTTGTTCTGTCCTCCAAGCTGCTGTCCCCTCTCAAGTTTACCAAGTGTACCAAGTTTTCTGAAATGATGACTTCCCGATCAGTTCCAAATATGTTCCAATATATTGACACCATCCATCATTCGCTAGAGGGAAATAATTTCAGTTGCTGAAATGAAAATTATAGTGTTGCTCATCCCAGCACCGGCACCCCAAGACCGCGGTTTCGTCCTGTTGGGACTCATCAGTTGGAGATAGCCTGAGTTGGGCTGGAACTCAGAGCCTAGTGGCTCATGGTTGACGCCATAAGCACTATGACACTGAGATCCACGATCAACGCTTGCTGGACCAAGCGTTGCTCGTGGATCTCAATGTCATAGTGCTTATGGCGTCAACCATGAGCCACTAGGCTCTGAGTTCCAGCCCAACTCAGGCTATCTCCAACTGATGAGTCCCAACAGGACGAAACCGCGGTCTTGGGGTGCCGGTGTTGGGATGAGCAACACTATAATTTTCATTTTACTTACGGTCTTTTTGATCGGAATGGCCGAGGTCCACATCAAGTGAACCGAGGTCTCAATTGAGGTTGCTTGTAGCAACCCAGCCACCAGCGGATTCTCCAAATTCAAATTTCAGTTGCTATACTCTTTCCACTGTCTTAACTTGTTAACTTGTATCTAAAACTTTGCGTATTTTCTTTCCTAATGTCGCAGCTCGTGCAGTAATTAGAACGACTTACTAGAACATATGATACATCAAGGAAAACCCACAAAGTAAAACAGGCAAATTCCTGTACAATCTTGGTAACATCATGAGTGGTAGAGAGGATGGATTTATTAAAAGATGTGTTTAATGAAAGACTAATGGGTCCGGCCAGTCCTTACTTTTCACAAGCTGCACACACTGGTGATGTGAGTAGCTACACGTAACGATATAATGTAATCGTCTTAGAGACAATTTCTCCACACCGTTTTAATATGTGCTTGTATTGATTACGGTAGCACTGATGGATAACGGCTTTCCTGGAAGATTTATCGACAAATACAGTTAAAGACCAGTTTTGCGGGATGTGTTGCAGACGGCAGCCAAATGGATGTTCGACATTGGAATTCAACTCTAAAATGGTTTTAAAACACTGTGGTTAACTAGACGGATCATAAGGCTACGCGAGGGAATTTATTTCTCTGCAGCTTTCGCGTGAACCTGAGGTCTGTCTTTCCCTCCAATGAATCAATCTCAGCTTATTGTTTCCAACTATCTCCTGCCTCCAAATCAAAAATGTTTGCCGGATAAAATTGGTATAAGGATGAATTATCACACAATGGTATGGTAACTGTATTATATCGATTTAAATAGTCTGTTAGGTACATTTTGTCGAAAATATAGTTCATTAACGTACAAGTCATACAATAATGTGTTGTAACAAAATATCGGTGTCACACAGACAACATGGAAACTATGTTCTACGTTGGAGGCGCAGGGGAACACCATTTTTAAGCAGCGAACAATACTGAGCAGATACAAAATTTTATAGTCCGTGAATTGAAGAAGCTAGTGAAGGCCGGATTGATGGATGCCAAAACTAGACTCATTTATGCCTCAGGAGATCACGACTTCCCCACATGTATGGCTTACCAAATATACATAAGGAAGGTGTCTCAGTACGTCCAATGGTCTCAATGGTAGACACACTATACCAAAAATTTGCACGACGGCTAGCAAAACTTATTGAGCCCATCCGGAGGGAACTGACGAGCTACAGTCTAATAGACACTTTTGAATTTGTCAACAATATAAGTAATTTGAATGTAAAGGGAAACATGGTTTATTTCGATGGATCATCATTGTTCACGAACGTATCTTTGGAAGGAACACTAGATATAATAGCCAGACACGCCTATGCACAAAATATATTCAGTTCCGGTTCAATGGAACCCTGTATCGACAAATCGACGGTGTGGGCAGCCCATTGGGCCCAGTTTTGGCTGATATCTTCCTCGGCCTTTTGGAAAACACTGTGTTAGCTTCTTACCTACAATATGTACACTTTTATTGTCGGTATGTAGACGACACATTCATTGTCGTTGATACACCTGAGCAGGCGGCCCACTTGCTGAAACTGATGAATATGTGCCATCCAGCCATCAAGTTCACAATAGAAAACTAGTCCGACGGATCTTTCCAATTCTTAGATGTTAACTTACAGAGAAAGCCAGATGGTACATTCGTCCGATCTATGTACAGCAAATCAATATGGAACGGGCAAAACTTGAACTTTAATAGCTTTTGCCCAGCGAACTATAAACGACCTCTAGTACGTACCAATTTTGCTAGAGCTCGTCAAATTTGCTCATTAGACACAATCGAACATGAATTAGAACCAGTCACCTTGGCGTTGCAATAAAACGGGTATCCAGCGCGATTTATTACTCGGCACGCAAAAATACAATCCGGAGAGAAACCACCAACCGATGTCCCAAAGAAAAAAGTATTCATTACACTGCCCTTCAAAGGAGATCAAGTTGACCGAAGATGCAGGCATCGCCTCCGGCAATCAATTAAGAAGTGTTACCATGCGGCTGAGCTAGTGTTATTGCATCAAATCAGAAGGTTTCACTGTAAATCCAACCTGGACAGACCAGACTCTCAAGTTACCACTGCATGCATTTACCTCTTTAATTTTATTTGCGGTAGTAAGTACATAGGCCGAACTGAGAGAAGGCTGTCATTGAGGATTGCAGAGTATGTTCCGCGAAACGTGATCGCTAATGGTCCGGAGCTACCGACTAGCTCTATTGCCCGCCACATACTTGACTGCCCTGAATGCCAGAACCCACGTGGCAATTTCAGGGTAGCAAACAGGCTAATCCCCGTTTACTACAGTTTGCGGAGGCGGCAGCGATTCGGCGGCTGAAGCTAAATCTATGCAAGCAAACGGATTTCGTGACCAAGCCGGCCCTACCCTGGTGAGGCTAGTGATTGCCTTTTCCTCGGAACAGGTCACGTGAGCCTAAAGACCTTCGACCGCTTTGAATTTTTGCTGTTAACATCGCACTGTTTTCCACTCATTGTATGTAAACAGCTGAGGAGAATACGCGAAATTAATGAATTCAGTAAATTTTGTTATAATGTTGTTTTCTTGCTTTATTGAAATTCGTGAAGGGGAACGCCTGCATGAAATAATACATCCGTGGAACGAAGTTGATATGATAAATGGAATAATGAGATTTTTACAAATTTAGGACTTACATATAGCACGTAAGAATCCAGTTACATACAAAAGCGACGTACCAATATCCTTGCTAGAATTTATTGTGCCTTAACGACATATAATGTTTCAAAACAACCGAAATGGTTCTCTTCGGAAGCGCTTGAACTGACGGTTTTGCCGTTACTGACAATTCGTAGCAAACAAATTAGGCATTCCTTAGTACACACTAGTCTAGCATGAGGATCTTGCATTTAAAGCCTATGCTTAATAGGGCAACATTTTCGTCAGTATCACAGTTGAAGCTCTCTAGCAAATTAAAAATTCATGTGCTTCTTGGAACCCGCAGAGGAATATGTATACATCATCTTCTAAGCATGCTAATGGTCTCACGGAAAAGTATTCCATACAGCCCGAGAAGTCGCGCATTTGATGTTCATCTGTTCAAATGTGTAGCTTGACGTTCGGTTAACATGAGTAACGTGATAGAGGGAGCCATGTTAATAAATCTACGGTTCGCTTTCTACAGCGGTCGTAAAAATGAATAATGTACTTTTCTTAGCGACCGTCTGATTAATGGTCTGCTAATTACAGACGCATACGTGGTCCACTAGTACACTAGTATACTACGAGGCTGTCAATGCCCATGTAATACGTTTCACGGAATTGGCAAGATTTTGTATCTGCAGCCTGTGCACATTTTTCACCAACAAACTCTGTGGTTTTAATCAAGTCGACGACTGAAAATGATATACACTAACTTCTGAACTTTGACGATGACATTTATCTGCACAAGTCGTTTCTGCTTTAAGTTACACAATGAGTGAAATCAGTTAAATTCGTCAGGTATATTGCAAAAATTATTATCTTCATGTAAGCTGTAGCTTCTATGCCCTATTTGTTTGCTGAACGCCCTGTTTGGATACCTCCGTCACTGAAAATTTTATTGCCAATGGTGTAATTAATACCGAAGCAAGCGATTAGGATGAGTAACTCTTACTACATCGGTCACTGGTGATTTGGTTTAAGCGAGTGGCATACCATTTTAATAGAATATTATAGCATGTTACGGAAAACTGAAGCAAAATGGATGTATGTCGATCATTTATAGATAACCTCATTGCGCTGTAGATAGGATGCATATATTAAACGGTCTCTTGACGGAATTGCAATTTGGTACGGCCATTACTTCCACTTCATCAATTTCACAACATTGATTTATGTGTTTGCAGTAGCGAATACATTATTTCACCGTGTTATTTTTATTTGTTCTGCGGGCGTACGGAACGGTTTGTTTATGTTTATCATCACAGCATTTGATTTAATGGCTATCCTCGTAGTTGTAGCGAAAAATATGTTTAACGCGCAGTTTCTATGAGGTTTTCTATCGTGAAGTAGATTAATGTTGATTTCAATACACTGCTGAAAACTAAGGGTGTAATTTCGGATGCGCTCCAAAAATACTACGCTGTTTGACGGAAATTACAGGATACTGACTTCACAAAGGATTATATCATAACTTCATGTTGTTGGTTTAAGCGGTCATTTGGCCTTAGATTTATTGACGCAAGGGTAGAACAAATTATTGATTAACTCAAAGAGGATAGTTGATCAAATATTGTCGCTGCACATAGAACATGGAAATAGCTTGTGCGTATCATACGCAGAAGAGTAAATGGTCCAGTTAAGAGCAAACTATATTGCGTCGGTTGAAAATCAAATGATTGCCTGGAAGGAGTAGATGGCGACTTTATCCTTCACTGATTTACTGATTGCAAGTAGGAATACATCGCTATTTGCTAGAAGCTGTGTTGCGTTAATAGCATCTGTTCATTCGTAGGCTAAACCAAAGTGGTTCACTACCAATTGACTGGTTTGCGCTTACTGATATTATATTCCTATACTTGCTTCGCAGCTTAGTCTATCTCGAGGATCGCTTAAATAAAGTTCAACGAAATGGGGCAGTCATCATTTCCATAGTTTAAGCTACCTAACAAATTGAAAACTTCATCGGTGTTATAAATGCAATACATAACGCGTACATTTCCATTCTTAAGCACGCTGAATGTCCTAAAAATACCAATCCACAACGAGTGGTGTATTGACACATCCGATGTTCGTTTTTACAAATTCATAGCTTGAAAGTCCATCGGCATGATTGATTGCTAACACAATGTGAGTTTTGTGGGAAATACAGTGATGTTAGCAAATTTTGCGGTTGGCTTTCTGCCGTAGTCATAAATATTATTAATGAAGCTTGTGAAGTGATGGTCCAATCAATCACATGCTCAAAACTGACACATAACTCAGCTGGTGCTCTTCTGTTTATTCTGTTTCCCCACCAAAGTTCACGTAGCTAAGTAACTCGAAGGGGCAACAATCTAATCGGAATTTAAATGTGCCGCTAGTGAAAAGTTTTATCACACACGGTGGTTGCAAACCACTCGGCAATTAAAGGTTACATACATTTCCAGGGCATTTGTGCATTTGTTTATTTAAACACACTAGTCTTTAATGTCTTCAGGTTGGTAAAAGCACAGCCACTGCAAGCCAGTAAATGTTGCGAAACCAATTATCCTCA
Organism: Dicrocoelium dendriticum; assembly: GCA_944474145.2. Lineage (NCBI taxonomy): Eukaryota > Metazoa > Platyhelminthes > Trematoda > Plagiorchiida > Dicrocoeliidae > Dicrocoelium > Dicrocoelium dendriticum. The sequence goes on along the minus strand of OX104059.1, from coordinate 61,277,517 downwards.
TGTAATCTGTGGTGTCTGGGCCCATTCGTTTGCTTAACACCCCGGTTTTGGTTAGCTTCAGTCAGACTATATCGGCTCCGTCAGTCTGTTTTATTATCAAGTAGGTCTTACTAACGACGAACGCGCATGGGGCTGGTGAACTTAATTACGTGCGTAACTAAACCACTCAAGTGAAGTGCCTGATTTAAAGGTATCGTGCACGTTTAGAATCTGGGAAGTGAAACCAGATTAAACGGCGCTTTACGATGCTTTACCATAAATAAATTGCGGTTAGGGTGCAAACAATAACATTTCAATGGTGTGCAAATGGTCAGTTTATTGTCTGCGTTTTCAACTGCGCTACCACGGATGGATATGTTGAAATAGAAATTGAATGGGCACATACAAAATTAATTGAAGAATAATAAAAGTCCACTTAATCCGTGAGAAAAATTAACTAATGCAAAGGGCATGGCTCCGTCATTTGTCCAATCCCTGGATCTTTGAAAAGGGTAAACCCAGTTTTAGCAAATCTTAAAGACATGGAATGCATGGCATGCATGGCATGGAATGAGTCTGAAACAACGAAGTGCAAGTTTGATAATGAACACTTTGCCTGATAGTGTTAGGTTGATGTTTAGACATAATGAATTATCTGAAGTATTCTTATATCGTCGAGGCGTTTTCGGACACAGTTTTATGCGGATATTGTAGCAAGGTAAGTGGGGAAAGCGCACTAAGTTTGGCACTTATGAAAGATAAAGTTATTCAGGAGAAATTTCAGTGGGCTATAATGTGTGTGCAGATTTAGCTGGTTGCCTCTCAGATTGCTAATATGATTTAGCTTCAGAAATTGAAGATAACTATGGGTCGTATTCCTCAGGATCAAATATATCATTAGCAAATCATCACGCAGGCATCGGCACTGTCCACCCTAGACCCCAATGCTTTTCAGCTTCAGTTATATAGTTCGGCCGAATACTCTAGTTTTGTATGACATAATTGAATGATTGTGTCCTCCGCATACTTCAGCAAGATGGCTTTTCCAGGGACGAGGATTGAGATAGCGTAACAGTGGAATAATGGCTTCCTGAGAAATACCAGATTATGTGGCAATCGAAGTGAATTTTATTCCTAATAACCTAGAAATCTGGCAACCCTGGTGAAATAATATTTTGAATGAAGGATCACAGAAGTTGGAACTTCAAAACTTGCTAGATCAGGTAGCAGCAGTTCACGGTGTTCCCAACAGAAAGCGTTACTGATATACAAAATGCTGATGGGAATGTGCTTGTTCTATTATCTAGTGACGCCAGCACCTTATGTATCATATTTGCCACTGCATCTATGGTGGGCCTTGAAGCGCAATATTCAAACGGACGAAGTTTATCCAAATGCTATTGAGCTAACTTTGTTTTAAGAACAAGCCGCTTAAACCTATTTAAAGCTACCGATGTGCAGGTGGTTAGCCTATCTTTACAAACAATTTAAGAAATGTTCTATTGAAATTAGAGCTTTTCAAGTTGTAATTTCTCTTGTAATGCTGGACATACAATGTGAACCAGTAAGTGAGCGTTTGTGAAATGTAATCTGCACATAGCTAGCTAACAACGTGGGGAACTATGTCCGGACAAAGTGGTTTGTACATTTGCAACCCCGAACTTGTCCCCAGAAGGGAGGGCAGTTCAAACTCAACATCGGATATAACCAAGACTGAGGAGTATGCTGGTTTCAAAACTGATATTATGTTTTTCTACATACGGAGTTAAATGCGTGACTTGGCGAGAGGTTTCGTTCAACCGTTTAGCATTATTTTAATTCAGAATAGTTATTTTTTCAATTATGTTTGTAAACAGACAAGACTGAAGAAACGAAATTTGATTTCAAAATAATATAAATTATTTACTGATTTAAAGTTTTTTTCATTTACAAGTCTATCTTCCACCGTAGTCATTTGAGAAGATGGGGCGAAAATCTGTCGGCATGAATATAAATTGTCCCGAGTAGACAAGAGGTGTCGAAGCAAATGTGTGATTGCCGAGTTTACTTGTCATTATAATTCCATACGCCAACATTGTAAATGATTAAAATATGTGCATGCAATTTTTATACGCAATCGTTAAATATTCTCCGAACGACAATATGTTTACCTAAACATTCGACCTTTGAAAAAATTGCGATATTGATTGTTCATCTTGCGGTAGACAACAAGCGATAATTTTATGATGGCATGAACAGACCACTTAAGCGCCACCCAGTTGAAAACAAAATCACTGTTAGGTTATTTACATACACTAGGTTGCATCAAAACTGGTTGGAGGCTGCTCTTTATACTCTAGGTAGATGCTTGCAATGATACTGGTAACAGATCTGTTAAAATCACCGGCAGTTATGGGCAATTAGCCTTCCAGGTAATTTATGACCACATTTGAAATTCAGTGTGTGTTTATTCGGTTTCCTAGATTGGAGTGCTAAGAAAGGTGCAAATATTAGCCAATAAACGTGAACGAAAATTTTCATCATTATTGGTTTAAATTGCACTAATATACAGTTGATGCTTTGCGAGATATAACGAAAGTGCTTTTAATATATGTCCATCATGAAGAATCAATAGATATTGTAAAACTTTCCACTGCGGTTCTACTCTATAGGTTAGCGGTCAACAAGATTAGAACGAAAACATTCGAGAGTTGCAACTCTATCTTCAACGTAAACCTAAATCCAGGATTTCCGAAGCATAAGGATCCCCAAACAAAAGTATCCACGAAAATTTACAACAGTAATTAATTCTCAATATTCCAAGTAGCGATCGATTATTGACACGGAGTAAAATATGTAGGCTCGTATATCCAAGATGTCTCCTCCGAATTGTATTGTACAGAATTTTTGTACATTACTCTTTTGCATATTGTTGCATTTTACTTGTTTGTTGCGCAGGGCTTGACATATAATAAGTTCTCAATGTGTATATGCCAAAACATGCATAAGTCTCAAAGATTGCGAGGACAAATGATCATAATTCTAGTTGCAGAACAAAGTAACAAAATGTTAAAATGCTTCAGCCAACTGCGGAGGCTTGTATGTTTATATTTTCATATAAAGCAATCATACAGCACGGCCAACTTTGAACGCAATGCCGACCAGTTGACGTTTTTCATATAAATATCTGTCCGTGAATTACCGCTCAACCACTTGATTACTGCTGATTCGCCGTACGTTTATCTTATACTTGAAATTCATAATTCCCAAACAGCTAATAGTTAGATTTCTCTCTCTGAGGTTCGTCGTCTTGTTTGTGCAATAATTTGACAAAGTGACAGTGATATTTGACGTGTTGTGGCCGGTGATTCAACCGCATGGGAATCAACTGCAGCAGAGCTCCTACGATGTTAGCCAAAATGAAACTTCTCCTTAAGACAGATCAGACAGTGCAAGCGTATTTTTCATAATCTATAGCCATTTCCTTGGGATATGATAACAGAAAAGCTGTGATGCCTTTGAAACTCAGCGAAAGCAATATTGTAAACAGTAGATTATTCTGGCGGATTGTATAACACCAACGAAACACCGGCAAAATCGCATTTGATGTCGCTTCACATATAACTCTGAGCAAGGTTAGGGACCACATGTGCATCTACCCAAACGAAATGCAAGAGTGGCCCCATTATAATTTCACCTCCAAGAAGGTCATATCACACTGCCAGAGAAATCGATGAAAAATGTTGAAGACTTAACCAGACATCTCATCTCAGGATCATGGTGATTCGTGGTGCGATGTTCATATTTTCCTTCACATCTCTTAGACTGTGCGCCGGCGAATGAAACAAGACTCATGAAAATACCACAAGCAGCACGACGAAATCTCATTCAATATCCATGGTACTAGAGAAATTCCTTTTCCACACGAGTCGCAAGTCTTAACTCAAAAGTTGGACTAGTGCCACTATGTCCGCGAAGTCCTCTATAAGTTGCAATGGTCAAATTAAGGTCAAGGTTAGATATCACGAAACGGAAAAGTTTGGTACCAGGTTGCTAAATTCATGCTTCACTCTAAAGGAATGGTTACTGCGTAATTGGAATTTGGCTTTTTAGCAATAAACTGCAATCCGATAATTTGATGGGTAGAAGCTAAGTCACTGTTGCATAAGCAAACGCAAACCCTTATAAATTCGCCTACATTTCTGTAATGCAAACTGCTGCAACTGCACAGCGATCTGCAAAATGCAACAATAATTTATCCATAAATCGAATCTGAAAAAAAGATAGATGTTCTGTGCGGATGCTCATAATGACCCTGGACGAAAAGCGACAAATCTATCCAAAGCACGGTTGCCAGGTAGCACCACAAGTTTCAGCGGAATTTCTCGGGGACATTTGTGTGTTTAACTACGATTCAGGCATCAGGATCATTCAGTTTTTTGTCTAGCCTCCATATGTTGGGACATTACCATACCAACCGAGATTTGGCTGCGCGGTGTTATTACCCACATCGGTACCTTACCACCCAATATGTTACTGTTGCACAGCAATTGACCCATGGATATGGGTTGTGTAACGCCTTTCTACCATTCACATCTACAAGTGGGCAGCATGTATGATACAGTAAATCAAAAGTAGGCTCTTAACGGTGTTGACTGCACCCAGGGCAGTGTGCGATATGTTCAGTGGTCATTTCACACTGCCATCCATTGTCTATTTAAGAAACAGACTAGGTTTTTACATAGGTTAGGTTGTGGCTATTTGCATGATCTCACGGTAACGTTCGCCTGGCATGGGAATCCAACATACATACTCTAGATACCGCAGTTATTTTCGGCGATCAATAGAAATCTGAACCATATGAGCAAATCACAGGCTCGCAGCTGCTAAACGATGTCGGTATCTAAAGAGTTTCAGTATAAAATGTCAACCGGTCATTTTAATACTTAATTAAATAAATAAATAAGTCCTTTATTTTTCGACAATGCGAGAGACTATTCTTACATTGCGAATGATTAAATATCTGTAGGTTTTTCATATAGTCCTCTATATATATTAGATGGTAGTATGCATTATGTTACATTTATGTCAGTTTCACACATGCATGTAGTTCAGTGTGAGATGCAGAATATGGTGCTATGGTTATATCCTCCGTTAACGGAAGTCCCGTCGATATGTACAAGCGCCGGCTGAATAGAAGGCTTAAATGGGACTTTGGCAGATGAACCAATCTTCCAAACTCCCGCGTCAGCTCAAATGCTTTGAGTAATTAAAACAGGTTCAGGGGTCCCAATTCGTAGTAGACTCATGGATAACATAGAATAAACAATAATACAAGTAAGGAAAGAACTGGCTATACAAAGAATACTATTGAATAGAAGGTAAATATCAGGCCAAGAATAATTCATAGATATAGACATTAGTCTGCAAGGAATACATAATATATGGCAAGCGTTCCTGGGAGCCAAAGGTTCATCGTTTGCTAGATGACAACATTTCAGTGAGACACATCTACAATAAGAATATCGACCTAGATGACATCGACATCATTTCTGAACTTCCAAAATGTCTAAGCGCATGGGATAGCATAATAATACATGTAGTCCTGCGTTGTAGTAGTAATATTTATTGCCGCTATGCTACGGATTAGTACGACATACCTTACGGTATACATTAAGGCTTGTGTTCATCATCAGTCACAAACTCTGTAGTTATTCTGAACGACATTAAATTTTATTAAGACTGGGTAAATTACGAATAATAATATCAGCTTGTTTTCACCAGCTAATAACCTACCCAAAGCAGCAGTCATACGACACCAGTGTCCCGCTAATTTTGCTTCGCAGGTCATCATAAATATAGCGTCGAAAAATCTAACGTCGTATCCATCTATGACAACTTGCCTGACCTCAGTAACGCAAGAAACTGGTATTTCCTATCCAACTGGTTCCCTGATGTTGTATGGGTTTTGTTTAATGGGCAAAACCGACTACTGGTAAAAACGTCCGCAATCGAGCTCCACGAGTCGGAAAAGATGAGATCCTTCATATGGAGCCGAACTCGCAAATGTATAGCATTTCTGTTATTCGGCTTGGTTTGCACATACAACGTCCAAGAAGGAGATAACCTGATGTGACTATACAAGTCAAATGAACAACTCTTCAAGCCCTATTACTGTGTAGTGCAATTTACAACAGGATTATGTGATATCATTTCGATTTTACATTAATTTACTTTATAAACCCAAGAACTAAAGTCTTGTGTTAAGATCGGAAATACCATATCTAGTGAAATGTTGCTCAATGAGGGGCAACCAGACCATCACTTTACCCGACTTACTTAAACCTACTTAACTCGGTGTTCTTTGCAACTTGCTTGTCAACGGCAGGTGATCTACAGAAGTTGATTGCTATCAATATTTTTGATAGCCAGTCAACCGTGTAATGTACAGTGGATAAAGCTTACACATGGTCTATCGATAGGATACTGCAGTTCATTGCCACAATAGGGTTATTTTATGTGTACACTCACTGACTACTTAAAATTATCAGCTAAGACTACTGCGCACTTTACAAAAGGGTGCTTGTCAAGATGACAATGCTTGCTTAGAGCAGAGAGAAATACATACAATAAAACAGGTCACTTCTTTGGTTGCCTTTATATTTTTTTCCGAAGATTTCTGCGCCTGAATCTATCCGCATAATCTTGGAGCGTACGTGAGGCTGCACGTGGAATACGTTATCGCCGTTACCACAGTCGGGACGGATTAATGCAAATGGATGAAGCAGACAAACAACTCAGGCTCTAATATCAAAATGGTACAGCGGTCGTTATCGGCGTCTCGAGAGAAATTCTTACTTATATTATATATATCACCAACTTCTGAAACCCAAGCAAACATATCTCCAAGGGCCATCAGTTAAGCTTATGAAAAGGGACAGCCGGCTGAACGGTTGTCGATACATTTTCTCCCTGTGTCAGAGCAATGGAACCCTCCCAGCCTATATAATTAATGCGTCTACATTATCCAGAAATCGACGACGATTTGATAATTCGCAGACCCATTTACGCTAGATGGTACCTTATGAAGAGGAGATGACGGCACGGATGCGGAATCCGGTGTGTGGCGTCATCTGCTCTTCAAATGCAGGCATGGATACTCAAGTATCTAATAAAGCAGACCGATTAGCGAATCAGGTATCATACACAAGATTGTTGTCGATACCGTTTTATATAGGACATCTTACGCAGACCATCCTATGAGACTTGCTAAGCATTTTCTTACATATCCTTTATAAACCACCGCTCGATTTGTACATCCGAAACGCATGCAAATATACTTCGCCCATAGGCAGTCCATCAGCCAGTGGCTACCGTTATCGGTCAATAGGTTAACCACTCACTGCGTTAAAGAAGACTTTGACTGAACGTAACAAAAATATATATTCGGCCGCTTTAAACTTCAGGGCCAGTATGAATTCAAAACAGTACTCTGTTTTTCGCTGCACCTAGAGTTCTGCATGGCGACATTTTGTGTACCGCAATCAACGTGTAAATCCTCCCAAAACTTGAAACGTATTCAACGAAATATTTTGCTTGTTATGGCAAGATCAATTTGGCGGCGCGAACACCTTGGTTTATTAGAGTTTCTCCTGGGAATTAGCGAGGCAAGCTCGTCCAATAACTGAGTACGCCCGATCTTAAATAAGCTCCATTTTTGATCTAATTATGCCAGCTCCAATTCAGGAACTGAAATGAGCTGCAGTGATTTAGTCAGTAAGCCTTTTGTGTCAATGAGATCAAGGTTCCTTACCAGTCGGGACATTTCCAAGGGCCCTTTTAATATTTAATTATTTGGTACTGTCCAAGTAGTTATTCTTACCTATGGGAGTTTGGGCTTGCACATTCGAAGATTGGTCATATTTGGATGGGTTAAGATCTAGTGTCAAATTAGTGCAAACATAACGTTTTCTTGTCGGAAACGTAACATAAATGAAAAAGGCATTTCTTTGCAACTTTCACAATTATTTATCTGCAAGTTTTCCACAGTTTTGGAAGAATACTCCAATCTGTTTGTGAGAGTATTTAAGCCATATTGATCCCGTTTGAGCAAATAAATTGCGCCACAATCTCTACTCGCGTAGAGGAAGAGCTATGGAACAGATATATTGAAATTTCGAATCGGCATCCTACCCCCAGAAAACGGGAGAAAACTTGGGTGATTATGGTTTCATAAAGAACATAGCTTCCCAAATTCCAGTGACTAGTAATAAGAAAACTTACGCTACTTGCCTGATGTCCAGGTCATTCAACTCTGTACTCTAAATGGCCAAACAGTAAGTCATTATTTGTATCAACCTGAGAAAACCAGCTTTAGTACTCGTAAAAACATTAGAACACATTCAGCTTACCGACAATTCCTCCCATATATTCCTTATGCTACCTTTGTAAGTGTACCAATTATTTACTCTCTCCTCATCCCCACTGTCTGCTACATTTCTTATACAGTTCTCCCCGGGGAAAGTACATGATGTGATAATCCGCTTTTCGAAGAAGTTGCTGTGTTTTATCACTCCGATAATCGGTTTCTAAGTCGCGGTGACTAATTTTTGTAAGCACCCACGGGATATGTGCATTTATACTATGATCCACAACCGTCTTTTCAATCCATGTGCGAGTTAACTCATTTACCCTGCTCTTTCTCCCGATTATTTGTTTGCCCTTACACTCCGTGCTGCAGAGTACACAATATAAAATTATTTAATCCGGCGGGCGTTAATAGACAAGCCCCTAACCTCAAAACTGTTTCGGCAACGTAAATTTACAAAATATTTTCGAAGTAAAATTATCCCTAGGTTTATTTGTTTGAAAATCTATGTATTGATGGGTAACTCACTGCGTCCAAACCAAACTTTTACTTGTCAGTTTAGCGATACGATTATGCCTTGTTGCGAAATTTAACGTGATCGAAAACAGGGATCGGCGTTGTTGATCAAACACTTGATCATCTAGGCCAACTTGTGGAGTAAAAGTTACTCAACGGTTCGAGTAATGCATTCTAAAAAGACGTAGTCAACATGTATGAAACCAATTAAGGTAGAATGTTTGTAGAGCTTTATATATATAACTAATGTACAGCGGGTGTGTGAATGACTTTCTCTATATCACCTTGCTTAGAGAGGAACACCGATTACTTCCCATGGTTAATCTGAGTGATTTGAATGTTATTTATCAAGCAGCCTTTCATCCAGCTGAAAAGCTGTGTGAATTCCAGAAGCAAAACAGCTGGTTCATTAAGAAGTATATGTCACCGCTTCCGAAAACCTACGTATATTCGATAAACAGAAGGTGTACTACGCAGCGTTGTTCATCCACTGCAGATGCTACGGAATGCGCAGCATAGTATATAACATGCATTGTGAAGCGGCCGATTTTAAACCAACTGGGATACATTATCTACATTATACTCTGTATTGCAAGTACTTACCCGAAGAATTCCAAAATCCCCGATGTACATGCGATTTCACGATAATTGTTGGAGTAGTTCAAAGCATTATCGTTATCCACACAATTCTCTTGATATTTCCGATGGCATCCACGATAATACTTGGGTATAAAATGTAGTTTATTTATTTTGAAATGCAATTGCACAGGGCTTAAGTACAAGTAATGATGAAGCCTCAAGAATAAATAAATAAATAAACGTTTTACTCCTCAGCAGTGCGAGGCACATCCGAATTGGATGGTCTTATCAACATCAGATTCGGTAGCGTTATTTCTCTTTATTAATTTGAATTCGTAAAGAAGTCAACAGTCGAATTGATTACTGGACCTGCGTTGGTCAAGTATAACTTTGAAAATATACCCTGTTTCGAGTAAAAGACGTCCGTGTTGATTTTTTTGTCATATACGTATTTTTGTCCATTTATGGGAACTTTGACCACTTGTGCTTCAAAAATAGCCAAAGGCATTGATTGCCCAACAAAGTCCAGATACGTAAGCGGCTCAATCATTTTATATCTGAACTTTTAATAACGATTTTGTCCAACTGCCCAACTTTACGCCTATATCTCTTACACATTGATTATTGTACGGGTCTGAAGTTGAATCATGGAAAACCATTTTTACCTTCGGTCTTTGCTTCGTGATAATGAAATGAGAATTTTCCAGTTACTTTAATGAAAGGCGCTTCAGAGACAAAATATTGCAATGTGTCTAAATCAGTTGCCAGTTCGATGCAGAACTAGAACATGGATGTCATTACGCGACGTAGCGTGGCAGGTGTAAATAGCTGCAATGCCGGTAAATTGGGACAACCGCAAAGCTCGAGGTAATGGCTGCGCTCATCTACTCATAGAAGACGTAGACGAGTATCAGCAGAACATAGCAAAAAGCTTCATTGCTACTTACATAGTGTTGTACTGGTATGTAAATTGCATACGAAAGTTAGACAATGATTTCCCCCAATCTGAACATCTGAGGGCCTAACAACAACGACCAAAAAACATCCAGCTTGCTGCGAGTGCAATGCGTCTCATTTTCAGAGTTATGCTAATGAGCGATCTTCCAACCCTAGTCGCTCCACCACAAAGACTGTACCACATGTCATTTAACGTTGGAGCTGCATCGCCAAAGCAGACATGTCTGCATAACCACAGCTCTCGGATGTCGATGCCATTCGTCCATAGCTTTAAAGTTAGCAGCAACACAACTGTCAGAACATCTGATTCAGGTTTGCAGCACTGCTTGGATTAGAACCAGTTTCCTGCCGCGTAAAGTTTTGGAATTATAACGCCAATCTAATGAGTCTAAGCAGGAATTAGTTCCTAAACTGTTTGAATACCCCGTCCTCCTTTGAAAAATCAAGCTGGGATGTAATCGCAAACACTCCGAGAGATGCGCCTCATTACGCGACCGAGGTATGGTACGCTACAGTATCACGAGTAAGGTTAACTGAAGCTTTAAGGAATAAGTAAGATTAGTCGATATAAAAGGTGTTTTCCACGCAGCGGCTTGTTGTTAGAAGCAATTCGCAAGTGGTCTGCGAAATAATTTTCCTACACATGGTCTGAAACGGTTGCTAATAGCCTCTTCTCTTCCATCATTATACCAATCCTAGAGTATGGTTCGCCGGCCTACTTTCCGATTACCTGAGCCGAGGTACAAAATATCGAATGAGTCCAACCCGTTGCTACCAGGCTGACCCGCGTTTACTTGGCTTGGTGTAAAAAGACCGCTGCGAGAAACTAGGACTCCATAACTTGTCCTACCGTAAAGTGCGAGTGGAATGCATTATCACCTACCGTAGTCTATATCTCAGTGACTTCCCCATGCTGAGACCAATGCTACACTTACGAGAACCATGTAGCGAACACGGACACAGATATAAACTTGTCGTGCCGGATATGAAGCGGATTCCCTACCCATGGTGCTTCGAACGGAGGGTGGTAAATATTTGGTACAGTTTGCCTGAACATGTGATGGATGCAACATCTGTGCAGCACTTCAAAACGTTGTTAGATTTATATTTTGCCACTAATCGATTCAGAGAACTATTGCACACTTACGACGACATGTCACATTTGTGAGTCCTGCCGTACCCATGAGTCAGATATTTTAAACGTTACATGAGAACGGTAACGATATTCATGGCTGACAATTTTTATAACTTTTTTACCATATTTCGTTAGAGTTGCACAAAATTCGTTTCTACTTCTCTGTAGTACAATATTCAGTATTCATGACTACCCCATTAATCTGATAATGCATTTCACCAGTAAATGCACTCTTGTGTTCCAGTGCGCAGATTATTAATATATGAATGAGCAATCCTTTGAAACAATGTCGAAGTGGGCAGTTGCTGAGACATGTGCTATTTGGCTGTTTCTGTCAAAATGCATCTAGACATCAAACGTTTTTATCCTTCATTCGGCCAGACGAAGTTTGGCTGCCTTCTCGTTAATTTTAAGGTTATATCTTAAGCATTAAGCACAAGTGGTACTCCACAAGGTGTAGTGCTTCTGCAGCATCCAATGGTCAAAAATTGCTGGAGAGAAGCCACCATGTCAAAAAAGGGACGCATTGAGTCGTCATCTTCGTAAATTTTGGAAAAGCAGATAATCCTTTAGGTCTGCATCTGAAGCTTTCAGCACTTCACAAATGTTAACTCATAATAAGTAAAGCTTGCATCATTCGTCTGACGCAGTTAGACAGCTGTTCATCTAACGGTTGTGATGTCCTTTCCTGCGAATCGTTACTGACACATACGATTGTCATTAAGACTGTGTTGTTATTTTACTACACAATGCAACCCCAATAACAGAGCCGTGCCAAAAATCGTGTGATCATTAGACGAAAACAATTCGTCCGCTGACCGGAAGCCATCACACCAGTGAATTTCCTTCATTGATTTAATACCAGTATTATATATCCTCTTATATATATGTGTCAACTTATATTAAGGTCGGATTTCTGGTACAGAACATTTTTAAATCAATACAAGCCATTATCTGCAAACCATTAATATATAGATTTATCTCATTGAATCTTTCAATGTTCCGTTATAAATTTTCAGGTTTCTGTGATACATGGGTCGCACTGCCAGTCGCCTATCACAGTGGATACGAGAACATACATTGCAGTCTTCCTGAGTTATCAATTTTAAGCTTATGAACAAATTATAAACTAACCCTTAGCAAGCTTTGACGCTCTACACCGAAAATGTGTACTGTATAAACTTTTAAATGTGATGTAGTTTACCTAAATTGTGTAATGGAACGCCTTGTTCAAAGTTAAAGGCAGCATTTACAAACTGCGTCACATCTGATTTAACTCGGTCAGCCCTTACTTTATCCTAAAATTTGTTGTCGCAATAGAGACATATGAATATTTACTTTAATATCCACATTAACAATAAACTTTCTTCTTGTTGTTAAAAATGAGTTATCCCATTGGCATATTCCTCACAATGTTTCTTTGGCAGATATAAGCCCGTATATATTTGTCTAATTAGGAAACATTCACCACATGTATGCGCATCCAGTCTGGCATAACAAACGCCCCAATTTCACAGTACTGTTTCATATATCCTAGAAGTGTTCGCCAAAGGCATTACATTTGACAATTGCGGCGCTTCGAACAGGCAACTCGAAACCACTGATCTGTGGGAAACGCAACGACCATCGAGATTAAGATAATAACTCTGATATAGTTTCGCTTAGGAAGAGGGATACACCGTCCACTGCATGCTAGTAACGCGCAAGTAAGTGAATAATGAGGGACGCTTTATCACAACTAATAACCATGGTCGCTGCCTTTGAGAGGTATTTTAATATGTAGCAACTACAGACTGGCAACAAGCGAGTTACTGATTCGAAGCCAACAGGCGTCAGACAGAACGCACACCGCTAGTGATGGCTTAAAGGAAGTAACGGCTAAACATCATTTTCCTTGTGTTCTTTAGGTGTTTTACTGAATTTATAAGTGACGCATTTCTACACACGCAAATAAACTTACTACTGCTTTATGGTTACCATCACTCAGACAAGTGCGTCTAATGACATGAGGAAATTCGCGACCAAACTTTGGTAATTTCGTCGCTCGGTTAAGGCGCTACAATGTCTTCAGCACTGCAGCAAAGCGCAAGTCAGTGGAGAGTGTGCAGGACTAACAAATAAAACAATAAAATAAAGATTGCCAGCTATACACCTTAACATTGATTCGATGCCATGCGACCACCACAATTCGCGCGCGGGATAATTATACAACCCGTACGCCCACCCCAAACGCGGATCCTAACCGATGAACTTATGGTTGCAAACCTGGCGCGTCGGCCACACGGCCACAGGCCGGGCAAGATAATAGTTGCCGCTCTGCCGTAGCTCAGTGATCTCAAACTCAGGCTCGCAATTATGTAGTTGCAGGTTCCAGTACCACAGGTGTCGAATGGAATATGCACTGCTGATGATGCATGAAATGATGAAACGGCCATACATTACTGTTCCGGGCGTGCGATGGATGTCTGACTAGCTTGATTTGATAACCTCCTTCCTTATTATAAGCCTTTCCCTAAAGCTTCCTAATTGATCACATGACCACCTTGTATTAATCATCAATATTATACAATTTTCTTAAATTAACTATTTCAGTTTGATAATGTAAGAACCAGACAGCCGATCAAATTCTACCATCAATTATCCGACGTTTACCAAAACGACCCTTAGAGTAAATCCCAACAACTGCATTATGCTATCGTGCACATATTAATACATAATTTAATATTACGATTTAATAGAAATAGATTGCTTCAGACAAATTAGAACACTTTGGTGTGATGATGGATGAAATATGAAGCGAAAGGGAATCGGCTGCGTCAATGCGGTTGATCAGGCGATCTATCGAACAGTCCAGAGAGTTTAAAAAGCATTGATCATCGTATAGAACACCAGCTTGGGAATAGGGCGCTTGTGTGCAGAGCAAGTGTGATTTTCTTTCTCTTGACGCGGCTGAAAGTTTCAGGCCTACCACATGAGGACAAAGGAAAAGAAGTACCATATGAGCAATTCGCAGCTTTATATTCAGTATTCATGACTACACCATTAACCTGATAATGCATTTCACCAGTAAAGGCAAGCTTGTGTTCCAGTGCGCAGCTTATTAATATATGCATGAGCAATCCTTCGGAACAATGTCGAAGTGGGCAGTTTCTGAGACATGTGATATTTGGCTGTTTCTATCAAAATGCATCTAGACATCAAACGTATTTATCCTTCATTCGGCCAGACGAAGTTTGGCTGCCTTCTCGTTAATTTTAATGCTACATCTTAAGCATTAAGCACAAGTGGTACTCCACAAGGTGTAGTGCTTCTGCAGCATCCAAAGGTCAAAAATTGCTGGAGAGAAGCCACCATGTCAAGAAAGGGATGCATTGAGTCGCCATCGTCGTAAATTTTGGAAAAGCAGATAATCCCTTTACGTCTGCACCTAAAGCTTTCAGCACTTCACAAAGGTTAACTCATAATAAGTAAAGCTTGCATCATTCGTCTGACGCAGTTAGACAGCTGTACATCTAACGGTTGTAATGTCCTTTCCTGCGAATTGTTACTGATACATACGATTGACATTAAGGCCGTGATGTTATTTTACTACATAATGCAACCCCAATAGCAGAGCCGTGCCAAAAATCGTGTGATCATTAGACGAAAACAATTCGTCCGCTGACCGGAAGCCCTCACACCAGTGAATTTCCTTCATTGATTTAATACCATTAATATATATCCTCTTATATATATGTGTCAACTTATATTAAGGTCGGATTTCCGGTACCGAACATTTTTAAACCAATACAGGCCATTATCTGCAAACCCTTAATATATATAGATATCTCATTGAATCTTTCATTGTTCCGTTATAAGTTTTCAGGTTTCTGTGATACCTGGGTCGCACTGCCAGGCGTCTATCATAGTGGATACGAGAACACACCTTGCAGTCTTCCTTAGTTATCAATTTTAACCTTATGAACAAATTATAAACTAACTCTTAGCATGCTTTGACGCTTTACACCGAAAATGTTTACTGTATAAACTTTTAAATGTGATGTAGTTTACCTAAATTATGTGATGGAAAGCCTTGTTCAAAGTTAAAAGCAGCATCTACAAACAGTGTCACATCTGATTTAACTCGGCCAGCTCTTACTTTATCCTAAAATTTGTTGTCGCAATAGAGAAAAATGAATATTTACTTTAATATCCAAATGAACAATAAACTTTTTTCCTGTTGTTAAAAATGTGTTATCTTATTGGCATATTTCTCACAATGTTTCTTTGACAGATATAAGCCCGTATATATTTGTCTAATTAGGAAACATTCACCACATGCATGCGCATCCAGTCTGGCATAACACGCCCCATTTTTACAGTATTGTTTCATATATCCTAGAAGTGTTCTCCAAAGGCATTACATTTGACAATTGCGGCGCTTCGAACAGGCAACTCGAAACCACTGATCTGTGGGAAACGTAACGACCATCGAGATTAAGATAATAACTCTGATATAGTTTCGCTTAGGAAGAGGGATACACCGTCCACTGCACGTTAGTAACGCGCAAGTCAGTGAATAATGAGGGACGCTTTATCACAACTAGTAACCATGGTCGCTGCCTTTGCGAGGTATTTTAATATGTAGCAACTACAGACTGGCAGCAAGCGAGTTACTGATTCGAAACCAACACGCATCAGACAGAATGCACACCGCTAGTGATGGCTCAAAGAAAGTAACGGCTAAACATCTTTTTTCTTGTGTTCTTCGGCTGTTTTACTGAATTTAGAAGTGACGCATTTCTACACACGCAAATAAACTTACTACTACTTCATGGTTACCATCACTCAGACAAGTGCGTCTAATGACATGAGTTAATTGGCGACCAAACTTTGGTAAGTTCGTCGCTGGGTTAAGGCGCTACAATGTCTTCAGCACTGCAGCAAAGCGCAAGTCAGTGGAGAGTGTGCAGGACTAACAAATAAAACAACAAAATAAAGATCGCCAGCTATACATCTTAACATTGATTCGATGACATGCGATCACCACAAGTCGCGCGCAGGATAATTATACAACCCGTACGCCCACCCCATACGCGGATCCTAACCGATGAACTTATGGTTGCAAACCTTGCGCGTCGGCCACAAGGCCACAAGCCGGGCAAGATAATAGTTGCCGTTCTACCGTAGCTCAGTGATCTCAAACTCAGGCTCGCAACTATGTAGTTGCGGGTTCCAGTACCACAGGTGTCGAATGGAATATGCACTGCTGATGATGCATGAAATGATGAAACGGCCATACATTACTGTTCCGGGCGTGCGATGGATGTTTGACTTAGTTTTGATTTGATAACCTCCTTCCTTAATATAAGTCTCTCCCTAAAGCTTCCTAATTAATCACATGACCATCTTGTATTAATCAACAATGTTATACCATTTTCTTAAATTAACTATTACATTTTGGTAATGCAAGAACCCGACAGCCGATCAAATTCTACCCTCAATTTAATGACGTTTACCAAAACGACCCTTAGAGTAAATCCCAACAACTGCATTATGCTAGCGTGCACATATTAAAACGTTATTTAATATTACGATTTACTAGAAATAGATTGCTTCAGACAAATTAAAACACTTTGTTGTGCTGGTGGATGAAATCTGGGGCGAAGGGAATCGGCTGCGTCAATGCGGTTGATCAGGCGATCGATCGAACAGTCCAGAGAGTTTTAAAAGCATTGATCATGGTATAGAACACCAGCTTAGGAATAGGGCGCTTGTGTGCAGAGCAAGTGTGATTTTCTTTCTCTTGACGCGGCTGAAAGTTTCAGGCCTACCACATGAGGACAAAGGAAAAGAAGTACCATATGAACAATTCGCAGCTTTATTTTGGCTGGCGGGAGTTGGTAGCGATGCACACTATATTGGTGATCACTGATGGTTTGCTGTCCCAAAACTGGTGCCTGTGGAAAGCGAAGTGAATGAAATTAGCGCAACTGACCGAATTGAATGATTATCTTTTGCTATACCAACTGACTATGCTCGGCTATTTAATAGACCATGATGTGCTTTGGATAAATGACGCCTGGAATTTCTGCGATCATGACCAATAACGGGATCCTTCATGCATTATCGAGCGATTTGCTGATTATTGTGAAGGCCAGTTAAAACAGGTAATTCGTTACTGTCGATCGACCAACGTTAGCTCACCTGCTAGTGTAAATCGGCAAGAAGCGAACGATATACCAGTGAATAGCAAGTGGGATCACGACGGAGAGGAATGCTTTATTGAAAATTGCCGATACAAGACCAGTTTGACCCCATGCTGATGCAGGAGCCACCGTACATTCGAAACCCGAAAACATTTCAACTAGTCGAATGCAAGACCCTCTTAGAAAACTTACACGGCAGCGAAAGACCGGTCAAGAAAACAAACCAAGACAGCCTCCTACTCTAGCAACTGCAGACAAATTACGGTTTAATCAGGTACCAAGAGCTTAAGTGCTTTGGAAGAGAAGAGCGGCTGTGGGTCGGAAAAGAGGGGTAAGCTAACGAATGCGGCTAAATAAGCGAAACGTGAACAAGCTCTGCACTCGGATGAGTAGCCGTATCAGTAGGTTAAGCCAACTAAGATTTCAGGCCATATTCGAAGGATTTGGCAGTGGAACACAAAACGGAACTTGCAATGACAAACCAATGAATAAAGAAAAATGTAAAGGATGTGATGTTGGCTGAAACCTGGGGCGAAGGGAGTCCTCTACTTCAGTGCGGACGTTCAAGCGATCGACCGGTTGCGTTTTTAAAAGGCAGCTAATTGTACCTAAACTCCGACACGTGAGTAAAGCACATGTGGTTTTCTTTCTCTTCACGCCGCTGGAATACCTAAGTAAGTAACACTTTGAACAAATAAGCAAGTATACATTAATCGTTCTTGTATGAAAAGCATTTTGCTCACCAGTGTTAAGCGAAATCATGGTAATGAATATTAAGAAAACGGAAATTTCGATTTAAACTTTTGCGTGAAACAATAAGGCGGAAGAATGCATATGTCCAATATACAAGGAAGTAGGAAATAGTATCGAGGATAGCCCGAAACCTCGTGGTACAAAATTGGTCAGTTACACATTTAGCCCCGGTTATCCTTGCCTAATTTATCGGGCATGTTTCGTTTGTTAGCGTAAAACGGGACTCCTGTTACAAGGCGTGATGGTCAGAAAACTGTTGACTGCCAAAACTTCGGATTGCTGACACAAGCGAAATTTGTATCGTGTATATGTATATATATATATATATAATTCTTTCAGCTTGCCTCAACTTGCGCAAGTTACCGACATGCTTGTGCGGTAGTTTTTGGTTGGCCATGAAAGGTTTAGCCATGTTCTGCTGTTTAGAATTTTTGTCTTTGTTATGCTTTTGAGTGCAGTGGATACGTTTGGCCACGTACATGTCCAAAGTTTCTGGTGTTGGAACTTCTCTGTACACTCGACATGCTACGTTGCGTATTGTCATCCAATTCCCATACCTGCTCCTAAAGAAGGAAATTGATGTACATCTATTGGAAACCCTTATCACTTAAGCTTCCGTAGCCAGCTGATGAATTTGTTGACGCACTCTTGCCATACAACTTCCGGGGGTTATTAGGCAAGGAACCATGAAGAGTTGGGTTAGTCAATCGTAGCGTGTGATGGTTTGCCCAATCTTATCCTTCTCATGTGGACATTCCGCATAGCAGACGAAGATGAAACTCAAGACTACGTGTTCATCACAACAAAGCGAGCAGTTTACAGACAACACATCAATCGTATCCTCTTCGTTGAAATGCACAAGATCCAAAATTGATGGCCTGTTAACTGTTCAGAACCGAGTGGGTGCAACGATATGATTGTAAAGAGAGACGCTTGTTATGCGATCTTGTAGATGGTCATTGAATTATTATCCGATCGTGACAGGGGTTTATACATACATATGTCGAAATCAGTTATAATGTGTGTAAATTTTACTGTATGCTGTATCCTAATGCAGCCTCTAGGTGGCAGTCGGTTGCGGGTGTATATTTAGGGCGGTACACTAAGAAAATAAAGCAAGCGTCACTGCTTTTAACTACAGGCGGCGACAAAGAGTGTCGTGGAATTATGTGTCCTCCATGGCATCGAATAAAGTCACTTTAGTAATACAGGATTACACCTCATCCTTTCGTGAGCCTAGCCTAGCGACATGCCCGGTAGGGAAACTTCAGCGTCCGTCAGTTCTGTGTGCAACCCCTTCTTAGTGATACCCGATTACATCATATGAACCAGAAACTTGACTAGCATTTACTTCGATTATTTTCCTAAAACGATCTTGAGCATTTGTATCTTAACAGGCCAGTATCTCGGTCTCAGTTGCTCGTTTACAGCTAATTAATGGGTCAAGTGTTGAAGAATGCCGACTGATTGGAGGTAGCAGGTCCTGGCTTTTTGATGAGATAATGGTGTCTGAAAATTGATTTGGCCAAGGTGCGTCACAATCTTCGTTTAGACGGATGTCAGAGTCGATTAACGCAGGAGCAGTCATTTGGAGCTGCTGTATCATCTTTGAAACTTATGCTGTAATTTATGCTTAATAGTTTCAATTTGTAAACGATCTTCAGCTTTCTGTGAAGTCCAGCAAGAAGAATGTTTCGATTTCGCCGTTATGGATCCAGATACTCTGTTGCTTGTTGCCCTGACTGTGTCACAGATTTTAGTATTCTAGGGCGGCATCCCGAGTTTTGCTTTCCGTCCTCTTAAAAATCGTAAAGCTCAAAGGAAATACAAAATTTGTTTAATCTATTTGCCACAATAAAACTTATGTTTCTTTAACTAAACGATTTAAGTCTGACGCATGCAGGTCTTGCACTTCATCTTTAAATAACCATATTCACTTTGGAAAATATGCATTAAATTACCCGTTGAGTTTGCAATGTGCCGAGCTGTTATTCTGCTATTGTTACGCGGTGAATAAGTACTTTGTGGTGCGGGTAGTAAACCCTATGTCATACATGACTACACATCAAATAACTGCCTAGGCCGCACACCATAATACATACAAACTACCGGTGATCTCCATGCTCCTGCAACGTTTACAACGTACCTTCTCTTATATGTACAGCGGGATAAGCGCGAGTGTTGACTGACCATTTTTGATACTTGCTTCTAAAGCAGGATTATAATTCAATGCAGAACACTTAGTATTTAGCGAAGGTCTTATTTTATCCTGCAATAACCGGTATACTCATAAGTAATCCACGCATATGCCGCTTAAAATTAGAGCGTGGATCATGGCGAATTAATTTGCCATTCAGTGACGTATTATTTTGCAGTCGCACTGAACCTTTGAGCTAGAAGATCACATTTGAAATTAAACATGGCATTTTTATCATGAGAACGAAGTTATATCGAATCGGAACTTTACCGAAGTTGAAACCTTTAATGTAGGATTTTATATTTAACTTCTGCATATCGCACATTAGTTTCGCATTGATTGCGAAACATATCATTCGACCAAATGAGAGTCATTTGTTAGAGCCTCTGCCTCTTTCTCAGATAACAGTTACATGCGCCTGGTTTGCTTTGAAATTACTAACCGGTTGTTCATATCTAACATTAGAGCACAGAATGCAGTAACACTGTCGCATTTGTGATGACTAATTGCAGCTAAATCAAGCGAAATTGACCGGATTTTTTTATTTCACAACCTACTTGCGGCATGTTTCAGTAAATACCATTTATCTAAGTCAAAAGTTTTGCTTAGAGTAACAAATAGAACGGAAAACAGTTAGAGAGGACTAATGTTTGCTAAGATCGCATATCAGTGGCATTATGAGTGTTAAAATTAGAGTCACAGCTAGTGAGATGTTATTAAAAAAGTCATGCTGTAGAATAGTGCACGTAAATCTGAGCAAAGTGGACATAAAACACTGAAAATCATCAGAAGATCATTCGCAAAGAGATGCTTGAACATGCCTAGCATTGTGAATTAACATTCTACTTTTTATATTTCACTGTTGGCCACGGATGGGCTGGCCTCTTGAGGTGACATATTACAGCTGCCAAGATAAATACATATTATATGCATGCAAAGCATATTACCACGAAAAAGCTGGCAAATAACTAATCTGCCATACTTGAATGATTCGCATGACGGATCGGTCAGAAGCTTCATTGGCTATTAACCATGCATATAATAGCCCTTATAAAAACATTTACAAGAAAGCGTAGCTTACATGCTATGTTGTGACACCGGCACACCGCCGGTTGGAGCATGATTGTGCGGATGAAACCCGTTGTGGGAATAACTCGCACGGAAGCAGGTACCCTGGGGACGGTTCCACGGGTAGCCATATGAATTTATTTGAACTTTTGGCTAAATCTGTATGTTATTGTTCCCATTTTTTTCCTCTCTCTAGTACTATAAAACTGCCATTCCCTTAAGAAACCCATTTGGAACTGGTTGTAAAAGAACATGAGCAATCAAATATTTTATGGGATCTCGATGTACAAATTTGTCAGCCCACCCAGTTGGATTGTGCCTCGCACCGTCGCTGCACAAAAGTTATTTTAGTAATTTAATATACTGGCTGCAATAAAGGAAGTTGAATAGATTTTTGCTTCCGTTACCGCCCGTTGTGCCGAGTTATTTTACTATTTCGATTTGCGGGAATTAGATTTAAAAAGTTGTATAAACTGAATAAATTTTAATATTTACCTTGAAACTGCATCATAATGTCTACCATTTTAGAACAAAATAATAGAATATATCAGAACTTAAGCCAGTTACTTGCATAACATATAGACCGTCACATAACCATAATCTGTGCAACTTTTAGGTAAAATATTTGGTTGCTTTCGTAAATTTTAGTACTCAAAACAATTATTCGGTACCGGAAATCAAAATAATCAAAATTGTTAGAATCTTTGAACACCAACGTTTCTGCGAAGATGTTACTAGCTCAGGTAAGTTTGACTTTGTATTTCTAAATTACTGACCTATTCGGTTTACAATCACCTCCCATATAGGTTACACTTCGGTTATCTTGTTTATGCGGCGTCGTATATTCGGTGTTAATCTATTTTAAAACCATTGTACAATTGTGCTGTTCTGTGGAATGCACATGCATACAAATGTAGCTGTATTTGTGACATGCATTGTTAGAAAATGTTAAGGAAATAGAATCTGATCAGCATGTACAGAAATGTTCACGACGATGCATGACTGCATTTTGACCCAAGTTTTGGCTGTTCTCATATAATATGTGTCCATCTTGAAAATTCGCATATGGTGATTTGAAAGATGTGGACAAACGTAGTATCACTTGGGAGTAAAGAGAGTATCGTGTTTCGTGTGAAATAGTGTTGTTTCATACACCAGCGTATCTGATAAAGAAAACACTGGCCAGCAAATTAATAATGGCTGACGTGTGTATTTTGATGCGGAGTCTTTTCGTGTAAATTATAAATAGACTAATGTAAGCAAGTAGTAGTACTTTTGCTGATGCAAATTGTGTGAATACGCATTACGTATTACTTCAGACAACACAGCCAGATGGGCACGATTTGAAGTGGTCTACATATTTTCGATAGGTTAGAGCATGTTTTTATTGACCAAACGCTTGTTGAGAAACTCAATAAAAGGTTCATAAATTTCCTGTCATCTTAAGCAGTAGCAGAAATAGGGCGGACACGTGTAGAGAATAATTCGTGTTTTGCAATGGCCATAAGGAAACTGTGGTAAAGTTAAGCCAAGTACTTCATTGCTTGGGCTAATTGCATTGGGCATTTTCAGAAGAGCGGAAGTCGCAAGTAGACCGGGTTCCTAAATCACGGGTAGACTAGTATATGGACTTTTATCGCCTAGTTTTAATTTACTCTTCGGCGACCTGAAACCAGCTGACACATTATTAGGTTTTTTGGTCGAGAATTTCAACAGCTACTTGGGTGACCATGTATTAATGGAGTGAAGTTCATGTTGGACTTAAATTAGTTTGTCACCCCGGAGTCGATAAGCATTATGATGACTTATGCATACATAAATCGGTAGCTGTTTTGATGGACATCCTAATATCATTGCTAGAAGAAAGAAAAAGCAAAGTGCCACACATTGTCCCATGTATGACGCTGCTAGTGATTGGGTATGGAGAAAAATGGTTGTCAACTAACGTGACTACTTAAATTTTATTGCGTATGTTGCAGACTTCCAAGCTAAAACGTATTACCCGCTGAATAGGATAGTGTATTTTCAATAACCGTTTGCGGTGTGCCATGTTAAATATTTGTTTTTTCCTAAATGATATTATTATTGAACACGGTTTATATGTATCATGAATTGTAATTAAGCTACCGTAGCTATCAGGAATTGCAGGAACGTCATTCAAGGAAACCATGTTCATCCATGTTAAGCAGACTTAGACAGCCAACGATTCCCATCAGAGTATTTCTGAATAAACATTGAAACAAAAACCAGTGCTTGAAGTATGTTAAATCTGATTGGGATCCACCTTTGTGAAGATAGGTTCAGATTGTGATTTAACCTTAAATTCGGAGATGGCTAGTTTGTAGCGCTTAAGTAAAAATATACGGAAAATTGTCAGCAACAATTTTATACTCATTATAATGGCATCTGAGGTTATGCAGTCTGAGTTTTATTTTATAGAGTTTTAGATGATATTCATTATTTTCTGGATAAATAAACGAATATTATCTGACTGTAGGGACATTCTACATCCAGTCATATTGCGACCGCCATAGAAAACTGATGGTATCCGGTGTGAGAGTGTCACAACACCAGTATGAACAGTAAGCTAACCTTATTTTAATGAGCCGATGCTCCTAGCTATTTGTCTACCCTGGACCCTGGCGGTCTGCGTGACCGGTGATGTAGAGGTGTCAGAGGGTTGCTGGTAAATCAAGGTGAAATCCTTCACGTAAATTTATTCATTCAAAGAGAAGTAGTGCTCTCTGCTTCTGCATAATTAACTGGCTCCACAATTGCAGAACTACTGGAATGCAAGTGAAAGTAGGAACCGACAAGCCAAATGGCCGTGTGGAGGGGAGGAGATACTTCAGGTACCTAACCAATTAACGAGCGAAGTAAATAGGTTCACGTAGCCAAAGTTAAACGCCTAGTTGTCTTCAGCGTGTTGAAAGCACTATAGAGTGGTGTCTCAATTTCAATCATCCAGTTGGCCGTCATGGGCAACAAATCCCTCAAAACGGGGCATTGACCATATTTTTCGAGAAGTCATCCAGGATAGCCGTTATCCATCAGTGCTGCGGTACCCAACACAATCAACTTTTTCAAACAGTCTGTAAAGCAATTTTCCCCAACTGGATTAAATTATGTCGTTATGTGTATCCCCTCGCCTAGCGCTGGTGTGAAGCTAGTGAAACACTAGGACTATCCGAAGCGTGTATCCATTCCGTAAGTACCCTGCTTAATAAACCCATTCTCTCTACAAACATTGAGGTTTTCCAGAATTG
Source organism: Dicrocoelium dendriticum (assembly GCA_944474145.2). Classification (NCBI taxonomy): domain Eukaryota; kingdom Metazoa; phylum Platyhelminthes; class Trematoda; order Plagiorchiida; family Dicrocoeliidae; genus Dicrocoelium; species Dicrocoelium dendriticum. The sequence continues at coordinate 61,252,532 of OX104059.1, read as the reverse complement.
GCAGGCATGTTTTATGTTGTACCTATCAGTTTGTCTGTAATTTACCATATGTTTCATAAAGCGCTGTACTAATGCTTGAGTTGATTCGCCGATGAAGAACAAACAAAACTCTCTTCCATATAGTGTTTGTGGTCTATTTCTTGAGATATTTCAGTCGAAAGGCGTATTTTCATAATAAAAAAGGAAATCAGCGAGTATGGAGCCCATTTAGTTGCGGCACTGGTTGGTATGAACATGGAAATCGACATTCGTTATGTACAACTGCAGGGATTCTACAGCCATTAAACTGGAATTGCTGAGTAACTGCTAGAAAGCTCAGCTAATCCACAAACTTGATCAACGTTCGGATGTAGCCTTATATAAAAGAAACAATATTTGACGTTCAAAAACATAGGATACTGATATGTAGTTTTTTGTATTGCTCCTCGGTGTGTCCTATTATCTTCATATAACAGAACGTGTAGACTCAATAATTTTGTGTAGATATATCAGTCAGCAACCAATGGGCCATTTCCTAGGGTGGCGTATACACCATCGTGAGAATCAGTCTGAATGGCATTCCAATGTGTATATTTTGCGTGGCACATACGATTGTGGATTGGTCCTAGAACTTAACTTCGGAATATCACATTGACGACATTCATTATTCGATATAGAAAAATAATTTCAGATTACCATACTATGTTCCCACTGTCTCAACTCGTTAAAAGATTTCTGTAACTTTGCGGATTTCCTTTCATAATGTCGCAGCTCGGAAAGTAGATAGAACCTCTTGGTAGAACATATGATACATTACGGGAAACCCACCAAGTAAAACAGGCGAATGGTTGTCAAACCTGGATAATTTCATGAGTGGTAGAGAAAATGGATTATTAAAATGTGTGTTTAATGAAAGACGAATCGGTCTGGTGCCTCCTTGCTTTCCACTAACTTCACACCAACACGATGTGAGGGGATACACGTAAGGACATAATTTACTCGTGTCAGAGGGAACTGCTCTACAGACCTTTTGAAAAATGTGCTTGTGTTGCTTACGGCAGCACTGATGGATAACGGCTTTACTGGAAGTTTTATCGAAAAATACAGTCAAGGACCAGTTTTTCGAGATTTGTTGCACACGGCATACAACTAGATTGTTAACATTGAAATACCAATCTAAAGTGATTTCGAATCACTGCGGACAATTGGGCGGATCCTGTGGCTACGCGAGCGAATTTACTTTGCAACAGCACTCGCGTGAACCTAAGGTGTGTCTTTCTCTGTAATGAAGGAAACTCAGCTTATTTGTGCCAAACCCCTCCTGCCTACAAATCAAATAATTTTGGGGGACAGAATTGGTATGAGGATGACTTCTCAGACCATTATATGGTGACTTTATTCTACCCATTCTAAAGGTCTGTTAAGTACATTTTAGCGATAATATAGTTGATCAAATTACAAGTCAACGTATAAAGTATTTTGATGAAATATTGGTGCCATATGGACAACAGGGACATTATGTTGTACATTTAAGGCACAGAAAAGGGACGTCTTTTATGCAGCAAACTAAAATACATGCGTGGAAAAGTTGAAACGTAAACGGAATTATGAGTTTTTACCAATTTATAAATCACTGATAGCAGGTAGGAATCCATTTACATGCACAAGCGGTAAAACATGATTCTTGCTATATGCTATTGTGCCTTAACGACATATAATGTTTCAAAACAACCGAAATGGTTCTCTTCGGAAGCGCTTGAACTGACGGTTTTGCCGTTACTGACAATTCGTAGAAAACATTAGGCACTCCTTAGTACACACTAGTCTAGCACGAGGATCTTGCATTAAAAGACTATCCGTAATAGGGCAACATTTTCGTCCTTACCACAGTTGCAGCTCACTAGCAAATTAAAAATTCATGCGCTATTTGAAACCCATAGCAGATGTATACATCACCTCCTAAACATGCTAATGATCTCAAGGAAAAATATTTCCTACGGATCGAGAAGACGCACATTTGATTTTAATTCGTTCAAATGTGTAGCTTGAATTTAGATTAACATGAGTAATGTGAGAGATGCAGCCAGGTTCATAAATCTACTGTTCACATTTTACGCGGTCGAAAAATTTAAATAACGTAACTTTCTAAGCTACCGCCTGAATGGTGGTCTGCTAATTACAGACGCATAGGTGGTCCACTTCTGTATACTCTAGTACCCTATGCGGCTGTCAATGCCCATGTAGTACAGTTTAGGATTTGGCAACCATCAGAAGATCTGACCGGATTTTATATCCTCAGTTTGTGCAAATTGTTAACTAACAAACGGTGGTTTTAATCAAGTCGACGACTGCAAAACGAAATATACTGGGTTCTGAACTTTGATGATGATATTAACTGCAACAATCTTTTCTATTTTAACATAGATAATGATAGATTTCAGTTAAGCCATCAGGTATATTGCGAAAACAATTATCCTCATGTAAGTTGTGGTTTCTGTGCCCCATTTTTTTGCTGAACGCCCTGTTTGGATAGCTCCGTCACTGACTCTTTTATTACCAAGTGGGTAATTAATACCGACGCGCGCGATTAGGCGGAGTGATTATTACTTATGAGTAGAAGGATTTTAGCGAGTATTTTTGTTCGTCGCAGTCAGCTGACAATTCGGATAAGTCAACTACGTATCCGGAAAAGCACCAGACGGCCGTTTCGCCCTATTGGGGCTCGTCAGTGGTGTGCATCCTTAGGTCCTCTAGTGAGGATCGAACCCATGACTGCTAGTGGCTTGTGCCAACTAGCCCGCTGCTTATGCAACTGAGCCACGGAGGACGGTAGCCGACCACCACGAATTGTTACTTAACTGCGATAAATGCTATGTCGATTCATAGCTGCCGTAAACGGGAAGTCCTGACGCCGGAAGGCCAACCGCCGTCATCTGCATGGCAGGTGCCTGCGTGACAATGGGGGATGGGTCGGACTATATCGCAGTTAACTAACAATTCGTGGTGGTCGGCTACCGTCCTCCATGGCTCAGTTGCATAAGCAGCGGGCTAGTTGGCACAAGCCACTAGCATTCATGGGTTCGATCCTCACTAGAGGACCGAAGGATGCGCACCACTGACGAGCCCCAATAGGGCGAAACGGCCGTCTAGTGCTTTTCCGGATACGTAGTTGACTTATCCGAATTGTCAGCTGACTGCGACGAACAAAAATACTCGGAGTGATTATTATTACTTCGGTAGCTAACGATTTGATTTAAGCCAGTGGCTTACAATTTTACTGGAAAAGTATAGCAAATTACGGAAAACTCCTGAAGTAAACTAGACGTATGCCTATCAATTATGGATAACCTCATTCCGTTGTAGAGAGGATGCATGCCGTTGATTTATGCGTTTGCAGTAGCAAAAACATTATTTCGTCGTGTTAGTTGAACTTGTTCTACGGGCGGTTGGAACAGTGTCATTATGTTTATTATGACAGCGTTTTTGGTTCACGGCTATCGTCGAAGATGCAGCGAAAATATATTCAACTCCCAGGTTCTGTGATATAGATTAACGATGATTTCAATACACTGCTTAAAACTAAGCGTGTACTCTCGGTTACTCTCCAAAATTAATACGCTGCCCAGTTTGTCAGGTATCAATGAACAATGAAAAATTACTTATCACGGGATAATAGCAAATGCTTGACACTTCCAGTAGGATGGTTGCGGTGAATATGATGAAATCAAAATGTCTGAGTCAACTTCAGGACCTCTGCCGAGAGGAATACTTTGATAATTAACATCAGTGTAAAATTTAAAAAAGTTATCGAGCGTAAAACTTCAGAAAGACACTGGGGTGCAGTGGTCGTTGAGGTGAGGAGTTAGAATGTAAAATAGGGTCGCTCACCTAGGTTCATTTGATACATAAATCCTGTTGAAAATCATGCTTGGCGTAATCCACAATAAAGGAGTTTAGGTAACAATATGCAGGGAGCTAAGAGCAACATCGAATCGCTTTTTGAATACGCCCAAGGTAGGAGAGGATACAACTGAGTCTGGGAGTGCGTACCAGGGTTGGCAAACCCGAAAGCAAAAGTAATTCCGTCGACACTCTAGACGGCTATACTGTTCCTGCAAATTTAAGCAGTTACCCCTGAGCTGCGTGTTGTGGCCAAGTTTCATCAAATGGCGGTATACGTGGTTGGGTTCACTCAGTATTTGATACGCTAATATGAGATCTCCGCGCAGCCTTCGATAGCTTCCGCTGAAAATTCCCAGCAACTTCAGCCTTCGGTGGTAAGATTGATAGTACAGGCCTTTTACATACTTTGTTGGTCTCCATTGTGTTGCTTCTATCGCTTCTAGGTCGCGCTTCAACCAAGGTTGCCAAACTTAGATGGCGTATTCAACATGCGGGTGTACGTATGAATTGTGCATCACTGGGCAGATTGATGGGTCAAATCCCCCGAATGCCCTTCGCAACTTGCCGACGTGCTGGTTGCCTGTTTTCGCAGCTACCTCCGCCTGTTTTGAGCAATTGAAGTCGCTCTGTACGATCAAATCAAGGTCACCTTCCTGGGTGCTGGTCTACCATACGTTTGTCCTAAGTAAATAGGTGTAGTTATGTCTATGGCGTAATTGTACAATGCGACATTTGTCCCTTATGCACTAGTGTAAAATTCTCAGCTCACCGACGACAACAATCATTTGTATACAAATTACATATGGCTGTTAGGCAGAAATGAAAGGATACTGACTTCCCAAACGATTCGATCATAACTGCATGTGGTTGCTTTAGGCGGTCATTTGGCTTTAGTTTTATTGACGCACCGGTCGAAAAAATTACAAATTAACTCAGAAAGGTCAGCTGATCAAAATTTGACGCGGCACACAGCACACGGAAAGAGCTTGTGCTTTTCAGACGCCGAAGACTAAATGGCCCAGTTAAAAGTGAAATGCATTACGTCCGCCGAAAATTAAAAGGTTGACTGAAAAGTGTAGATGGCGACATTACCCTTCACTGATTCACTAGTATCACATAGGAATACATTCAAATTTGCTAGAAGCTGTGCTGCGTTAATATCATGTGTTTATTCGTAGGCAAATGCAAAGTGGTTCGCAAACATTTGACTGGTTTGCGCTTACTGACATTCTATTAGCAATCGATAAGCTATTCTTGCTTCATAGCTTAGTCTAGCTCGAGGATTTATAAATAATACAAACCAAAGGGGCAAAAGTCATTATTTCCCAATTTAAGCTACCTAACAAATTAGAAACTTCATCGGTTTTTGAAATGTACAGCATAATGCGTACATATCACTTCTTAACCACGAAAAATGTATTAAATAGACAAATCTACAACTAATGGAAAATTAACACATTAAATGTTCGTCCGTACAAATTCGTAGCTTGAATGTCGATCGGCATGTTTGATTGCTAACACAATGTGAGTTTCTGGGAAATGAAGTGATGTTAGCAAACGTTGTGGTCGGCTTTTCCCCGTAATCATACATAGGATTAATGAATCTTTCGAAGTGATCTTATGATCAATCACATGTCCAAAACTGACGGATAAATCAGCTAATGCACTCCCTTATACTCTGCTCCCGACCAATATTCACGTTGCTACATATTTTGAAGGGGCCACCATCAAATTAACTGATCGGAAGCGAAATTTGTAACTTGTAAAAGATGCTAACAAACACGGTGGTTGCAATCCACTTAAAAACTAAAAAGCTTACATAAATGTTCAGTGCTTTGAGACATTTGTTTAATAAAACACACTAGTCTTTTATGTTTCCAGGTTGGTAAAACAGCAGCCACTTCAAGCCAGTAAATGTTGCGAAACCAATCATCCTCATGTAACCTGTGGTGTCTGGGCCCCATTTGTTTGCTGAACACTCCAGTTTTGGTTAGCTTCAGTCGGAATTTATCGGCTCCGTCCGTCAGTTTTGTTGCCAAGTGCGTATTAATACCGACGCAAGGGCATAGGACTGGTGCTCTTAATTACATCGGTAACTAAGCACTTCAGCTTAAACGGCTAGCTTAAATGTATGGTGCAGGTTCATAATCTAGGAAGTAAAATCAAATAAAACGGAGCTTTGGCACCTATGTATGATAAATATTAAGTTTGGAAACCGGCCAGGAAGAGGGATAAGTAACTAAACCAATGTTTGCTTACTCGACGGTGCGAAGCCAAATCGAACTGAGTAGAATGATCAATTTGTACATCGCGACCACATAAAACATTTGATTGTCCATGTTTTTTATAATGAGTCCCAAATAGGTTTCTGAAATGAATGGCAGTTTTACATTGTAAATAGACAGCATGAAAACGCGAAAAATGACAAATACAGATTCAGCCAAATGTTCAAATAAAGTAATAAGGACATCCATGGAACCATCCCCAGGGTATCTGCTTCCGTGCGGGTTATTCTCACAACGGGTTTTCTCCGCACATTCATGCTTCAACTGCATATGTGCCGGTGTGGCAAAATAGCATGTAAGCCATGGCTTTCTTACAAATGTTTTTAATAAATTCTGTTTTATGCATGCAATATGAGGATGCATATTTAAAATACAAAAGTTAGTAAACATACCAGATTAAATGAAAAACGAACGAAACTTTGGGAAAAAAATTGCAAGTGTTTGACAAGTCCGGTAATTGGGTTAGATTACAAACTAAAGTATCTCAATTGTGTCCAAATGGTCTATTTATTTTCTGCCGTTTCAAATGCGTTATCACGGAATGATATATTGAAATAGAAATTAAATACGCACGCACAAATTAAATTGGAGAGTGGTAGATTTCCTTAATCCTTGAGAAAAATTAACTAATGTAAATGGCAAGGCTCACTCGTTTTCGATTCCTCTGATCTTTGAGAATTGTAAATCCAATTTGAACAAATCCTAACGAAATTGCATAAATTAGATTATAAAAACGGTGCAGGGATTGAAATGAACACTTTAATTGATAGTGTTAGATTGATGTCCGGACTTAACGAATTATATAACGTAATGTTATTGCATGAGTGTATAGTCGAGACTTATTTGGATACAGTTAATGTGGATGAAGTAGCAAGGTAAGTGGGGTGGGCATAATCTGTTTGGCAATGATGAAGGGAAACGTAATTCAGGTGAGCTTTCAATGGGCTATAATGGGTGTTCTTCTTTAGCTGGTGACCTCTCAGATTGGTACTAGGATTCAGCTTCAGAATTTGACGATAAGCATGGGTCGTATTCCTCAGGATTAAATACATCATTAGCAAATCATCACGCAGGCGTCGACATAGTCTACCCTAGACCCCAATGCTTTTCAGCCGCAGTTAGCAAGGGAGACGAAATGAACTTTTACGTTAGTAGTCGCCCTTCACTGTGACTTTTCAAGTGCAGTGTAGCTGTGCTTGTGTAAGGGTACCAGGCGATTATGGTGTATTTCAATAGGGCTTAATTTAAGCGCTGAGCATCTGAGAGAAGATTAAAAGTTCAGAACGCTCGAATGCATCTGGCGAAAGGCCAAGGTGTTGGTTGACAATTTGAATGCTTTCTCAGCCTGACATGAACAGACCAGATTATCTTTCACTATCATCCTTTGGTCGCATTCGGTAGAAGTGCGCTGTAATCATGATCGCCCCAGCGTGCACTCGCAAGCAGATTACCGGTGTATACTCAATGTCTCACACTTTGTTCCGTTAAGTTGAAGCATGTTCTAATTTGCACACGAGTGTACCATCTCAAATTCATCCTGAAGCACTACGAGGTTACCCGCTGTTTTGAAAACCGGCCATATGCTGGGGTTATTTGCAAAGAGTAAGAAATTGGGACTAATCACTCTTATGAGATCGTTTATGAAGGAGGAATAGACGAGGACGAGATGCTTTTGAGACCTCGAAATGAACATCAATAATTTCAGAAAATGAAGCTGCGAACGCCTACAGTTAGATGTTTTACCTAGGCTGCTAATTCAGGAAAGAACTGGGTCGATAATTCCACATTGCTAAAGCTTGTGAACCAGGATGCGGTAATTTAGGTCGAAGGCCTGTGAGAATACCAGGTAAACTGCTTCAAATCCAATACTGCTGTCGACTGTTTCAATCCAACTGGAGCGAGCAACTAGCATGTTTGTGGTGCTGTACCGGTGCTGAAGGAACCGATGTGCTGTGACCCAGTACCCTTCCTAGTGATTCATAAGTGGTTTGGCAATCATAGACCCCAATTAATGGGTAGCAAAGGAATGAGTGTTGTCGGGCGATATTTTGTCGGAACTGATCAACCTCATCACTTGGGTATATCAGTGCCGAATCCGTGCTTCCACAGTGTTGTAATCGGCATCTTGCCGAGACCGTTAGAGGAACACAGAGAGTGTATCTGCCAACTTCATTGCAGCTGGCCTAAATGCGTTTGTCTTACATTATCATCGTCTATATGAAAATTCAACATTCTTAACTAAATTATGGAATTATGGACAATTCTTGGCTTGAAGGAACAGCATAATCAACGTCCTCCTGCTTAGGAAGTTTGTGGAGTATTACTGATATCCGGGGGAGGTTTCGTATTTTCCAGTCGTGCTGGTTTAAATGGTGACTAGAAGCTAAAAAAACATCGTTACACATTGCTGAGTTCGTTAATATATTTTGAAGGAGACTTGTGTTTAAACAAAATTGCCCAGCTAGATCTTGTTGGTTCTTATCTTCGTGTACCGGATTAAGGCATTGATTTCGCAGGGCAAAGTATCCCCCCGATTTTTCGGCACACAGTGACGTATCATTATTTTGTCGGAGTAAATCTCTTGTAACCATTCAATCGCATCCTGCTACGCATAAATGGCATTGCTCTCTCTTGCGTAATTACCGATTCCTTGATGCACTGACCACTAACTTGTCGAACAAGGTGCCACCATTCGAATTCAGGGGTAGTTCATCTAGCTGGTTGCATTGATGAGTGTTTTCAGGACGGCAAATTAGGCAATAATCTAAAAGTCATCAGCGTTTCAGCTCAGTAGACTGCACTGCAGATCTATCTGAACAATTTTTTGCATTATTCTTGCTTCTTAACGTATTGACTGCCGATATCTTTTCGATCAAATGCCCCCCTATTGGAAAACACGATCCAGGATGCTTGGTTTGTTTATTGTCCTGAATTTTGTGGGAGAGGTAAAGTTCGTTTGAGTGATAATCCGAAATCAAATTCTGCAATTAATTTTAAATTCTTCTACCTGACATACTGGGGTTTCAGGGCATGATGATTTACGTCACCAACTAGCAAAACCTGAATATGAGTGTGCGAAGACTGTTTACATACTGGAGGCTAGGCGTTTGTCCATTTCGAAGGTGAATGACCGAGGGCTGTTCATGATTCCCACTAAACATATGTCAACATGTCTTAGATGAAGACGGCACAAAACGCGTCGCCAATCTGGACCTCCTTGTCGTCGATGAGAGCAAAGTGTAGCCAACATCGGTGGTATATTCCTACACCACTTCTGTTCTACCAGTGCTTGCGCGGAATGGACGTCTGAGGTGGCATGACTTCGGCATAATTGATTACTTCACCCGGTCATCAATGACCCATGATGACGTCCCGTGACATCAAGGCTTGACGCAGCCAAATCACTTTCAGCTTATCCAAAACATATTGTGCGTAGGTATGAAATCAAGAGAGTAATCATTACGTTAAATAATGGGAGGGCGATGTAGAGGGCAATTTCGTGACTTGGCCGACATTCCAAAAGTTAGCTGTCGCTGATTTTCTTTAACTTCCCGGCTCTCAAGATGTAGTTTGGGCACATTGTTACAGCAGACACTCCAGGTCATGAGGACCTTGATCTTCTCTCGCATCCAGCAATGTCCCTGCGGATATTTTGCAAGTTGTTAGAAGGGTCGCTTCAATGGACACCAGAAACTGTCTTGCACTGAGTTTTCGTCCCCAATAAGTAAGCAGTATATTGTAGTCGTATCCCTGCTACCTACAATAGAATAATTTTCGGCAGCATACTATGGAATTGATCCCAATTATCTAGTAGTGCCTACACAATGAGCTTAGCGTGCATAGCCAAATTCGGCAAACATGGACCCTACAATTTCATTTGGTGATGCGGGAATACTAGTTAGCGCAGTAGCAGCGACGTTTCCTAGTGGCTCACGAATGTAAGGCCACTACGCCAACTCGTGTGCCTGAGCTTACTTAGGGGTACGTTACCGTAATGCTCTTGAATGACATCATGAATGAGGTTCAAAATGTGTGACAGGCCAATTTACGAGCATATGTAATTATATAACGTCGTCCAGTCGCACGGAGCCCTGTGGAGTGGTTGGCTAACAGCTGTTATCATTTTAGGTGCAAGCTTCTTGCGATGGCTAGATACGATGTTAATAGCAAGTTTTTGCCTTTAAATGCCGCTACACCGGGATAAATACTTTACGTTTTTGGCACTTAATTTGTGTTCCATATTTCGAAGGCAATAAAGGATCAGGGGGAATCACTAGCTCTAATACGCTAACACACAAGCAGTGATAAAACTTGCTTCCAAAATCGGGGAACAGATAAATAGTTGTAACATGTGAAAACCTGAGAATCTTCTAATTTTAGTGTAGGTTCCTTTCACATTCCGTGACTACAAAGCGCATTGCTCATTTTCTCTCAAGTATTCCACTGATATGGAAGAGGTCAAACATTTACCGTTAACACAAATTTACGGACACTGCTTTAAGATTTGTTGGTAGCAGTTTCCTTTGAACAACGAAAAAAGGAGATCCTTGCATTTTAGGGTGTAGACAATGGAATTTGGACCAGGATATGAGGTTGTCCAAGAAGGCATGTAGTTTGGTTGATTACTCTATGTTTACTTGTGGATTATTTTGTGAGTACTGCAATAATCGTAGAAAGTAGAAGGCACGGTTAAACTGCACACTGCACAATTATCTGCCTCGACGGGGAATCGAACGCCGGTTTCACGAATTATCGGTCCGCTGCTCTACCACTGAGCTACCGAGGTCTGACGATCAGGTGCGCAATTTAATACATAACTTCTGCTTGGTGAGCGACGTATTGTCATTGAGCTCACAGTATCTGTCCTGGTGTTGCAGGTTGGCGCACGCACTCGTCACTTCCCAATGGACCGAAGTATCTGTCCTTCTGATGTCCAAAGGGCGATGGTAGATTACTTGTGGATTTTTGTGTGTGTAGTGTAATGTTCGTAGACATCGGAAGGACAGATATTCTGTTTGTTTGAGTGACGCCAAGGATTGTGTCCTCCGCATACTTCAGCAAAATGGCTTCTCCAGGGACGAGGATTGAGGTAGCTTAAGATTAACAAGAATGAAGAAAAAATGGTTTCCTGACAAATACAAGATTTTGTGGCGACTGAAGTGATTTTTTTCCTAATAACCAAAAATCTGGCAGCCCTGGTGAAATAATATTTTGAAAGAAGGACAACAGAAGTTGGAACTCCAAAGCCTGGCAGATGACGTACCACCATGTTTAAAGGTTTACTTAACCGAAAGCTTTACTATGATACAGGAAGCTGATGGGAATATGTTGGTTTTATTATCCAGTGACGTGAGCACATTATGTTTCATTCCTGCTTCCGCATCTATGGTGGGTCTTGAGGTGCGATATTCAAAATGATCCGGGTCATCCAAATGCTATTAGGCTAATTTCTTTAATGAAAAAGCCTCTCAAACGCCTTGAAAGCTAACGATGTGCCGTTGGTTAGCCTTTCACAAAATTTTTAAACAGTTTTCTACTGAAAAGCGTGCTTTTTTGACAGCAATTTATCTTGTACTGCTAGACATACAATATGAAACACTGAGTGTCTGAAATTAATCTGCACATTGCCTGATAACAACAGGAGAAAATATGTCCGGACCAGGTGCTTATTCACTTGCAACCCCAAACTTGTCTTCCGAAGGGAGGGCAGTTCAAACTCAACAGCGGATATAATCAAGACTGAGGAGTATGCTGGTTTTGAAACTGACGTTTAGTTTTCCCACATCCGGAGTTAAAATCGTGGCTTGGCGAAAGGCTCCGTTCAAATGTTTAGCATTTTTCTTAATTCCGAATGAATATGATTTTCAATTATATTTGAAAACAGGCAAGACTGAGGAAACGAAATTTTATTTACAAGGTAATATATATAGTGATTTCCTGATGTAATTTTTTTCATTCACAATTTTTTCTTCCATCATTGTCGTTTGAGAATTTGAGAGGAAAATTAATCGGCATGAAAAAATTGCCCCGGATAGACAAAGGTTTCGAAGCAAGGGTTTAATTATCGAGTTTACTTGTCATAATAATTCCATACGCCAGCATTGTAAAAACATTAAAATCTGTGCAGGCAATTATTTTACGCAGTTGCTGAATACTCTACGGACGAATATGTGTTTACCTGAAAATTTGACCTTTGCAATAAGTGCGATCTTGATAGTTCATCTTGCTGTAGGTAACGAGAGATAAATTTATGTTGGCATGAACAGATCCCTTCAGCGCCATCCAATTAAAAACAAAACCACTTTTGGATTGTTACCATACACCATGTAAAGGGTTGCGTCAAAACTGGTTAAAGGCTGCTCATTTTTTCTCTGGCTAGATGCTTGCAATGATACTGGTAACATATCTGTTAAAATCACCGGTTGCTATACGCAATTAAAATTCAGCGTGCATTGAATCGGTTTCCTAGCTTGGGCAGCAAAAGAGGTATAAACATTAGCCAAACAAAAATATTCATTATTATTGGTTTAAATTTTGTTATTTAACGGCCGATGCGATACAAGCTATAACGAAAGTGCATTTAATCGATGTTAATCATGAATAATTAATATAAATGATAAAACCGACTCCTGCGGCTCCACTTTATAGGTCAGCGCTCAACAGGAAAAGAAGGAAATCAGTGGCGACCGGCAAATATATCTTCGAAATAAACGTGAAGCCAAGATTCCCACAGCATAATGATCTCCAAGCTAAAAATATTCAGTAGAATTTATAACACTTTTTAATTTTTCTGATATTCCAAGCAGCGATCGAAGATTTGTACTGATTAAATCATTTAGGCTCATATATTCGAGATGTGTCCTCCGAATTGTAACCCGCTTTCCTGTACAGGGTTTTGTTTAGTACTCCTTTACGTATTTTTGTTTTCAGTTATTTGTTACGCATTGCATGACCAATAATAAGTTCTCAATCTGTATGTGGTAAAGCAGACAAAAGTTTCAAATCTTTATGAGCGCAAATGATCATACTTCTTGTTGCAGAACAAAGTAATAAAAGTAAAAGAGTTTAAGCAAAATGCGGAAACGCGTGTGTTAATAAGCCATTATAAAGTAATTACACACCACGGCCAATTTTGAATGCCTTGCCGACCAGTTGAGGTTATTCATATAAATATCGGTCCGTGAATTACCGCTCAACTACTTTATTACTGCCGATTCGCCGTACAAGTAACTTATACAAAAAGTTCGAATTTCCTAGACAGCTAAGATTTAGATTTTTAACTGACGGAGGCACTTTACAATTTTGCTATCTGATAAGGTCGTTGGGGTGCACATCGAATGTTTAACCAGAATTCCGTTACTGGAATCAAAATTAAACTTGAGCATTGATGACCTGCACAGCTCTCCAGAAGATACCCAAATCGTTTAAACTAAAACAGAACATATTCACCAACGACTGGAAGAGTATACATTACCCAGAATGGGCGATTTGCTACAGGTTGTCATATTACGCGCCAGTTTTTTGCGCCATTCCGTTTTGCAAAGCAGTAGTAGGTGGAATTCAATGGTATAAATAGAGATCCACTACACCTATATCCCAACAAGCAGCCATGAGACACAAGGAAAAACACCGTGTATCCATTTCTTCCAATTCGCTAATGGTCAGCAATGAGCATTCTCTCCGATCCACGTGACCCTCTAACCTTTAAATCCGCACACATCCATACTTGCATCCTGATCCGAAATGATACCACTTGCGTTATTTACCATGTTCTATACTACAAGAATCCAACAATCCGTTTGATAGTTGCAGCTCTTTGAGCAGCCATCAACCTAACTTTCGCCAAGCTAGTGTTAATTCAAACAAGCACGTGGACGTTCAATATTCCACCAAGTCGATACGCAGCTTGATCGATGGCTACATCCAACTGCGTACAACAGATAGCTCTTGTCTGATCTTCTTCACGTTTTTCACACCTGTGGTTCAAACTGTAGGACAAATCTATTTTCAATAAGTGGAACATGTAAACTGACGTTTTGTACTTGTCACGAAATTCTCAGTGCGTTGTATGATGGTAACCAGAGGTTGGTCTCAAATTACCCAAGTGACTAATGCTGAGCCTTAGCATAGCTCACAATAAAGCAACAACAAGAACAAGTTTTACTCTAGGGATATCCAAAATCCTGCGTGTTTGCCGTATTTGGCCCGCGTTGACATTTCATCTAGCCCGCAGCCATATCATAAAGTCATCAATGTAAGAACAGGATTTCTTTTGTACATAAGACAATTTGTATATTGGAATAATTTAGTAACACATAATGCAGTGGCGACAGATGCTGACAAAAATTATGCAGTTAGTGTTGTTTTTTGTAACCTATTAAACAGTCAACCTGGTGCTTTTTTCTGAGGGGCCTTAACCAAATCAAAGTATAAATAATAGGTCATTTAAATTACTATATAAATGAATAGCTAAAGCTAGCTTGTGTTGACAACTGGATTTGGCTTTATAGATAATCACAATCTTTAAATTATTTTTGTGTCACTATTTACTTTAAGGCCCTTTCTCAGACCCAAGGTCTTCATGTATCTGATTAGTTGATTCTACGAAAAGCATTAGATTCGCAATCCACTTACACATTTCCTATGACAAATGGATTTCAAATAAACGGAAACATAAGTGTTTTCCTTTGCTTTTTATTCATATGACTGCCACTTCTCTTGTACAATGGAGATTGCGATTAATACAACAACAGCGTCACTTCCATGAATAGAGGACATGGAGTACTATTTAACTGAACGACTGGACAATTGTGTGTACTTGGTTTGTTTATATATTATGGATGTTTTTAGGGCATTCAATATCAAGAAGCATTACCTATCGAAGCAAGCTAACTATGAAAATGACTTAAAATAAACGAACTGAGAAAGTGAAGCAAATGCAAACTGGAAAAACCTTACCTACCATTTTGGTTACTATTTTAATAACATACTGAATATGGCTCGACACATGTTTACCACAAACATGTCGCCCTCCTAGCAAAATATTTGAACACCCCAAAACTAAACTGTCCAAGCAGTTGCAAACAAAATTTATTTCCGTTTCAAACTCGTGAACGAGACTATGCGAAATTGAATGAATGTTAATGCTACTGGAATCGTTATTATTGTAGGTTTTCTGCTTTAAATAATGCAAGTAGAAAACTTAAAGGTTTTGCAGGTTCACTTTGGTCGTGTACAGTGTGTACCATAAACTCACCCTAAGGTGCGTCGTCTTGTTTGCGCAATAATTCGACAAAGTGACAGCGATATTTGACGTGTTGAGTCAGATGTGTCAACAGCATGGTAATCAGCTGCAGCAGAACTCTTATGATGTTAGCTAAAATGAAACTTCTACTTAAGACAGATCAGCCAGTGCAAGCGTATTTTAATAAACTATGGCCAGTTCCCCAGATTATGAGAATCAGAAAGAGTTGCGAGGCATTACAAAATCGGCGAACACAATAATGTAGACAGTAGGTATTCCTGACGGTTTGACTAACACCGCCGAATCACCGGCAAAATCGGCATATGATGTCGCTTCATATATGACTCTGAGCAAGATTAGCGACATGTAGAACTACCCAAACGAAATGCAGATGTGACCACAATATATCTTTATTTCAGATAAGACCATTTATCACGCTGCCAGAGAAAGTGGTGAACAAGGTTGAAGACGTAACCAGACATCTCATCTCAGGATCTTAGGGGTTCGTCATGCGATGTTCATATTTTTCTAGACACCTCATAGGCTGAGCGCCGGCGAATGAAGCAAGACCCATGAAAAGACCACAAGCAACATGAATAAATCTCATTCAATTTCCACAGTACTAGAGAAATTCCGTTTCCACACGAGTCGCAAGTCGAAGCTCAAAAATTGGATTAGTTCCACTATATCCGCGAAGTCCTCTCTAAGACCCAATTGCCAACTTAAGATCAAGGTTACATATTTTACGAAATTGAAAAGTTTGTGCCAGGTTGCTAAAGTCACGCTTCACTCTAAACAAATGGCTAATGGGTACTCGGAAGTTGGCTTGCCACTCACTAAAATACCATCAGCTAATTTGATGGGTAGAAGTCACGGAACGTATGAATAAGCGAACGCACATCCTTATAACTTCGCCTACATTTCTGTATTGAAAATTGCTGCAACTGCACAGCGACCTACAAAAACCAACAAGAATTCATTCACAAGTGGAATCAGAATAAGAGGCAGATGTTCTGTATAAATGCTCACAACGACGCCGGAGAGAAAGCTATAAGTCTATCCAAAGCACGATTGCCAGGTAGCACCAACGGTTCAGCGGAATTTCTCTCGGGACATTCGTATGTTTACCTACAATTCAGGCATCAGGATCATTCACTTGCTTGTCTAGCCTCCATATGTTGGGACATTACCATACTAACCAAGATATCACTGCAAGGCGTTATTACCGACGTCGATAATTCACCACCCAATATGTCACATTTGCGCAGAAATCGACCCATGAATGGAGGCTGTGTAACTCCTTACTACCTTTCCTACCTACAGGTGGGCAGCATGAATGACACAGGAATTCAAGCAGTAGGCTTCCTGCGGTGTCGTCTA
This sequence comes from Dicrocoelium dendriticum, assembly GCA_944474145.2. NCBI lineage: Eukaryota > Metazoa > Platyhelminthes > Trematoda > Plagiorchiida > Dicrocoeliidae > Dicrocoelium > Dicrocoelium dendriticum. Next base: position 61,235,741 of record OX104059.1, on the reverse strand, counting down.
CACCCAAGGCAGTGTGAGATATGTTCAGTGATCATTTCATACTGCTAGATATTATCCACTTAAGCAATAGACAAGTTTCTAGTATTGGTTAGGTAGTAGTTACTTGCAAAATCTTACGGAAACGTTCTCCTGGTTTGGGACTCTGAAATGCACACTCTAGATACCGCGGCCAGTTTCGGTGAGCAACACAAGGCAGATTTATATGAGCAAATCACTGGTTTGTAGCTGTAATACGATGCCAGCCAACGAATTTCAGAATAAAAATAAACCGACTATCTTAATACTAAAATAAATAAGTCTTTTACTTTTCTACGATGAGGGAAAATGTTCTTAAATTAGGAAAGATCAAAATATCTGCTGATTTTCTCAGGTAGTTACTTTATATATTATATTGGGATTATGTATTTTGTTATATCCCTGTCTGTTTCACACATGCATGTAGTTCAGAGTGAATCGCATAAGATTCTGTTAAAGTTATATCCTCCGTTACCGGATGCCCCGTCGCTATAAACAAGGCGAAAATGGTACCCTAGTAGATGAGTCAATATTTCAAACCCCCGCGGACACGAGATTCAACTTCTTCGACCGATTAAAACGGGTTCAGATGTCCCAGTTCGTAGGAGACTCAAGCAGAAAATAAAATAAACAATAGTATCCGGGTTGTTAAGAACCGGCTAAAAATGATTTCGAATATTCATAAATAAAACGTGAATATCTGGCAAAAAATAATTAAAATATATAATAATCAGTCTGCAAGGAAATCAGAAAATGTCGCGAGCGTTCATGTAATTCCCCTAGTAGTCAGTTTGGGACAGCTACATATGCGGACTAGTACCGGAAGCCATACCTAGTGAGAAAAGTATTTCAGAATGAAACGAATGTTCTAATTACAACGGACTCTGGCTCTATGTAAAGTAGGAGCAAACAATGCATCGTTTGCTAGATGACAACATTTAGGTGCAAGACATTTATAATAGAAAAAGCAACCTTGCTGACGTCCACATAATTTCTGAATTTTCAAACGAAGTCTAGTAGTTTGGGATAGCAAAATAATATATGTGGTCAAAAGTTGTAGTATCAAGGTTTTTAGCGTCCATACTTCGGATTAGTAAGGCATACTGTAAGGCTTGTGTGCATCACCAGTCATAACCCCAGTGGTTATTCTGAACGATGTTAACTTTTCTTACGGCAAGGTAAAGTACGAATAATAGTATAAACATTTTTCACTAGGTAAGAACTTAAGTGACGCTGTAGTCTTACGAAAGCAATGTGCCGCTAACTGTGCTACGCATAATATAGATAGCGTCGAAAAATCTAACGTAGTAACCTTCTATGGCAACTTGCCCAAATTCAGTAACTCAAAAAGCTCGTATTTCCTATCCGTATGGTTCCCTGATGTTGTATTGGCCTTTTGCTTAATGAGCACAAAGTCCACTGGTAAACACCTTTTAAAGCCAGCTTCATGACTCGGAAATATGCGATTGTTTATATGGAGCCGAACTATTAAGTGTATAGCGTATTTTTGATTCGGCTTTATTTGCACATATAGCGACTAAGAACGAAAACACTTGATTTAACTCTACAACATAAATGAACCTACCAAAAGTAACACACACAAACCAATGAACAATTTGTCAAATCCTCCTGCGGTGTAAGGCGAATTAACAACAGGATTATGTGATAAGATTTCGCGTTGAGTTTAACCTACTTTATAGACGCAAGAAAAAAAGATGTAATGTTAATTTCGGAATTCCTGTTCTTCGAACAACGTGATGACTGGTGCCAGTGGCACATGAGGTGGCCAATTTGCTTTTACAATCATTCCTGCGTGTCTTCCAAAGTTTACAATCATTTCGCGTCTTGTCTTGGCAAAACATGCCACCATCACGACTTAATCACATAACAATTGAAACCACAGATTTAGTAAAGCAACTGATTTCCTTTTACGCGCTAGGCTATGTTACTGCAGATGGTATTCACACAAAGACTTTGAAATTAGTTGCCAGAAGCTAGCTGAACTGACAGCCTAATTCGTTTAACGATGCCTTGATGCAGGTTCTAACATTGTGAAAGCGCCGTATCATTCCGCTAATCTACGTAAGTAATCGCCATGCATAAGCACTTAAATTTTAGCCGATAACGCTGTTCTCGTTGGTCCCCAAATCATGGAGTCAATTTCGCTGAAGCCAATTATTTTTGGTTATCTCGCTTCCGAACAGCACGCATTGCTCCAGTTCGAAGATGATGGGCATTACCCTATCTAGGTAGCTGTAACTCAATGATAGTTACCCAGACCATACCTGTGTCCGACTTTTGGACATCTACTTAACTCGGTGTTCTTTTCAAGTTGCTAATGAAATGCAGACGAGTTGCAGATTTTTATTGTTATCACTACTTTGGATAGTCACTCCGCCCTGTGCGATAATGTGGATAAAGCTTACACACAGTCTATCGATAGAATGCTGTGATTCAACGATGTAAATATTAAAGTTTATTTATACACACTGAATACTCAAAACTGCCAGCTAAGACTACAGCGCACTCAATAAAATGTTGTTTGCCAAGATGACAATGATTGATTGGATCAAATAGATATAGGTAAAATACCACAAAACAGTTCTTTAGTTGCCTTAATTGGTTGTCCGAGAATTTCGGCGCCTGAATCCTTCCGCATATTCTTGGCGCGTACGTGAAGCCGCAAGTGGAATGCGTTATCGCAATGTCGCAACGCTAGTAAGAGCGTCATCTCACCGAAGTAGATACAGAATAAGAAAAGCGATGAAGAACGGCAAGGGTTTTGTACCACCTTCGTTCCAAATGACGCAAACAAATCTAAAAATATACAGCGGACGTTATCAGCATCTCAAAATCAAATACATAATTTTGTATCAGATATTTGAAACGCCTCAACCTAACTTGTCACTATCTTTTGAAACACAACCAAAACAAATCTCCATGGGGCTCTCAATTAAGCTTACGTCAAAGTACAGCCGACTGAACTGTAGATGAAGGCATTTCTTCCTCTCTGTCACAGCTTTGGAACCCCCAATGCATCCGTACTTAATGCGTCAACATCGGCGATATTCCGACGATTTTATGATTCACAGACCAATTTAAACTAGATTATAACTTAAGACCGTTAGATGACGGCATGTAAGTGGAATCATATGTGTAGTGTCACATTACTCTTCAAATGCAGGCATGGATAATTACACTTCTACTTACGCAGACCGATTAGCGAGTTTGGTATCTTACACGAGATGTTTACCGTTTCTATGGAAACTGAGAAGCATTGTATCCACATTTGGAACAATGAGGAGGTTTCCCTCCCCGCGCTTCATTGACCAGTTGCTAATGATCGCTTCCACCTATTAGCCGTGTACCGTCTGATAGTAAAAACAGGGTGAGTAAGTTTCGATTTAACACACACAAACTTGCACACTGTATAATCTAAAGTAAGTAAATCCGCACCCATACTGAACCATAAGTTATCGTCAGGAAGGAAATCAACGATACAATTATTTATGTGTATGTTTCAACAGTAACATTCAACTTGAAAAAAATGTCTACGTAGTGTGAGACAAGTATCATAACACATTATCTTTTGTTTATTCGCATCTTAAAATCGTAGGTTGTCAGTGAATCATATTATGGTGCATTAATTGTGAGTAGTATGGATAACAAGGAGGGTGAACATGGAAACAGGTAAATCATAAGAAACAATGAGACGAAGATGTGGAGGATAATCAATCGGAAGACGTACATGATGGGCAAGAGGCAATCTAACCAGATGTTCGGTGAAAGATAGATTGTAACAAAGCATCGCTTCTGAAAGTTGCCAAGAATGTCATGCGCAAATCGAACTCGCGTTCTTCTGTTCGAGTTCTTAGGTTAACCGGACATGCGTTTTTGATAATCAAATTGTCTGTCACTCAAGGTGTTCCCAGCAACGTCAGTGTGCAATCAGTTAAAGCGGTGTGGTGTTTATCTGCAGAACGTCACATTCACAGTAGGAAAATAGGATGTTTCCGAGGAACTTAATAAAATGTTATGTATAAACTACTCTAAGAACAGGATTGAAGAAACGCGCGTGAAATCCGACCGCACGGTTCAGGTTGGGTAGCCCTACTCTATCAGCTCCTGAGCGCTTCCAAATGAAGAAAGAAAAATAAGCCTTGGTTAACTACACTTTTATAAGCTGCAAGAATTTTAAATAAGCGTCTGCAAATGCTGACCTCTTCTAGCCAATAACAAGTGCAATTCTTAGGTCAGCTTCCAAAAACGATACAGTTTTTCTCATATTGAGCGTTCTGTTTCCTGCACTTGTAACTGAATCGTAGACCCCGGTAATTCGAAGTGGAATTAACTTCCGCGACAACTGCAACAAACTGAAGTAAATGCACAACAATTCTCTGTACTGTCATGTAGTGCAAGGTTACAGCTACTTGATAGCATGAGTACAATAATTCAGTTAAAATTGCAGGCCAACACCTATGTAGACATCCATTAAATGCTTCCACTATGCGGCATACCATTAATGCTGCAAGTAGCTTTGTCCAGCTATTGTCTAATGTTTCGCAAATAATTTCTCTCTAATATCCCATCTAGATCTCTCCTACTAATGCTCCACTTGATATTTTTTCAGTTGGTCTGTTTCGGCTTGCTCACACAGCTCAGCAGTGCCTGATACTACTAAAATTCTTCATTGTTTTAGACATCTATAAGGTTCGCTCAGTCTATGCCACTTCATTTTATACATACCTAAGCTTCAGTTTTTCAGCGTATGGCTTTTCGCCTAGACATTCAATCATCCCAGCCGTCAGTGTTTGAAATTCTCAATACAGGTGAGGTCTATTTTTAGCTGCGGTGCCCAAGCCTTACACAATATTATAAATGTGTTTCTACTACCGCTTGGTATAATAGAAGAAAAACCTCAGCATTATTGCAACATAAAGGACATTTGGGGAAAAATACGTCATTCCTGATTTTGTTGACAACGTGTTGCCAGTACGTTGACTTTTTTGAGTCCTTCATCAAAATGAAGCCCAAATCTTCTGATTCGTTTGCGCATCGCAGTTCTAAAAGCCCCGGAGACGTCACCGTACTCCCCCATTTCGAGAAGTCTGCAACTGACATTTGCTGAAATTAAAAAGGAGAGCCCTTTTAACTGGCCAATCCACAACAGTGCGAAGTATTTTAGGTTGTGTTTCTCGATTATCCTGCTGACGATCTTCAGATCATCAGCAAAAATATAACAGGGTTAGTGAAGCAAAAAGCCAAGTCGTTGATAAATATGAGAAACGGTGGGGGTCCCAAAGCAGAAGATTTGGGAGCACCGCTCCTCCGACCTTAAAGCAAAATCTTCTACCAAAGAGAGACTGAAATCCAAGTCATATGCTGAGGATGTAGCCCAAACTATTCGTATGCGCAAGTAAGGTCGTTGTTTAACAGACTCGAATACTCCGCTCAATTTGATATCATAAATATCAAATGAGATTCCATCATTTATTCATCGTTATTTCATCTAAGAATCAAGGACGATTAGTGTACCATGATTTCTTCTTAACGAAATCATGCCGCTATGCTCCAATTTTGTTTGGAATAACTAAATGCTCACAAGTTTGTTTTCGGATATGCTTTTCCAAACATTTGTTCAAAACACCTGTTAGACAACCATGTCTGTACTTGAGGCGTATGCTTTTTGAACCACTTATATATGTGTCTACTTTAAATGGTTTGTTAAGTACGTTTTAGCGACGATCTATTTGATCAACCTACAACTCAACCTATATAGTGTGTTTGATGAAATATTATTGCCACACAGACAACATGGAAACTATGTTGCAGGTTGTAGGCGCAGATGTGGACGCGTATTTTTAAGCAGCAAACTTCAATATATAAGTGGAACAAGTTGACAAGAAAAAGGAACTAATGAGGTTTTTAACCATTTAAGACACATCAGGTAGCAGGTTGGAATCCAGTTACCTACGAAAGCGGCATACCATTATCTTTGCTGTAAGCTTCTGTGCCTTAACATCATAGCTATTTTCAATACCTTAAAACAACTGAATTTTTCGGCAACGCTTGAAGTGACAGTATTGCCGTTACTGATCCATTAGTAGCAAATGTTTGACTTTCCTTAGTGCACACCAGTGTAGCGAAGGGATCTTTCAATTAAATTAATACCTTTAGTGGGCAACATTTTGTTCTTTATCACAGTTGCATTTCACTAACAATTTGGATGTTCCTATGCTTCTCGAAATCCGCAACATATGCATATATCCCATCTTAACCATGGTATTGATCTTAAAAAAGAGGTTTTCCTAGGGCTTGAGAAGATGCACATTTGATGTTCAGCCGTTCAGATGTGCAGCTTGAATTTCGATCAAAATGAATATTGTGAGAGAGGCGGCGATGTTGAGAAATTTACGGTTCGCTTTCTACCGGGGTCTTTAGTAAGAATACTATACCGTTTTGGCGACCGTCTGATTAATGGATTACTAATAATGGGCACATTCGTATTCCACTGGGGTATACTCTAATAACCAAATCGGCTATTAATGCTCATGCAGTAGTTTTGCGGAATTGAAGACCACCAAACAATCTGATCGGATTTTATATATGAAGCGTGTGCAAATAGTTAACTAACAAACTTTGTGGTTTTACTACAGTCGACAACTGAAAGCTGACATATACCAGTCTGCTAACTGTGATGACAATATTTAACTGCACTAGTCGTTTCTGTTTTAAGGTGGATAATGAGAGAAGCCAGTTAAAGCCATCAGGTATATATTGCGAAAAAGTTATCCTAATGTAAGCCCTAGTGTCTGTGCCACATTCGTTTGCTGAACGCCCAGTGTTTGGACAGCTCCGTCCTGATTATTTTACTACTAAGTGGGTAATTAGTACAGACGCACGCGCATAGGATGAATGACCCCAAACACAACGGTAACTAAGGATTTCCTTTAAACTTGTGGCTTAATATTTTAAAAGAATATTATGGCATGATAGTGGAAATCCCCGAAGTAAATTGTATGTATACCTATCAAGTATAAATTGCCTCATTCCGTTGAAGAGGGATGTATTTAATAAGTGGTCTGTTGACCGAAATGCAATTAGGTACGGTCACTACTTTCATTTCATCAGTTTCAATCCATTGATTTATGTGTTGCAATAGAAAATACATTATTTAACCGTGTTATTTGAACTAGTTCCCCAGACGGTTGCAACAGTATGCTTATGTTTATTATGATAGCAATTTGCGTTAACTGCAGAATTTGTGGGGAATCAGATTTCTCTTTTCCACAAATGTCGAAATTTTAGCGTATCGATGCCAAAACTCACTTATCTACAAAATTACATATGACTTTCGGATGGAAATGATAGTTTACTGACTTCCCAAAGGATTATATCATAACTGCATGATGTGGCTTTAAGCGGTCATTTGGCTTATATTTATTGACACACCGGTCGAACAAATTACAGATGAACTCAGAACGGATAGTTGAGCAACATTTGACTCTGCACATAGAACATGGAATTAGCTTGTGCGTTGCAGAAGCAGAATATTAATTGGTCCAGTTAAGAGCAAACCATATTGCGTCGGTTGAAAATTAAATGATTGCTTGAAAGTTGTAGATGGCGACTTCATCCTCCACTGATTTACTGATAGCAAGTAGAAATGCATTCCTATTAATTAGACGTTGTGTTGAGTTAATATCAAATGATTATTCGTAGGCTAAAACAAAGTGGTTCACTACCAGTTGACCGGTTTGCGCTTACTGATATTATATTAGCACACGCTAAGCTTCAAACAGGTTCAAACCGTAGGACAACTCGATTTGAAATCAGTGAAAATTGTAGACATACATTTTGTACTTGTCACCATACGCTCGGTGCGTTGAATGCTGTTAACCAAAATCGGTCGAAAATTACCCAAGGGAATAGCCTTAGGCCTTAGAATAGCTAACAACGAATGAACAACAAAAGACTGGGTTTACTCCAGGGATATCAAAAATCTGGCATGTGGGCCGCATTTGGCCCGCGCTAACTTTTCATCTCGCCATCGGTCAGTTGATAATCGATGTATGCCTATAAATTCTTAAGTACAGACGACATTATATAGATTAGGAAACGTTAGGGATTTTAGAAGCACAAAATTCTCTGTCGGCAGATGCTGACAAAAAATAGGCAGGTAGTGTAGATTTTTTAACCTATTAGGAAAAGTCAGCCTAGTGTTTTTACCCGATGGACCTTAATCAAATCAAAGTATAAAAATGTGGGTCACTTAACATATTATATAAACGATTAGCTAAAGCTAGCCAGGGTTGACAACTGGATTTGGTGCTAATAGTAATCAGCGTCTTTAAATAATTTTTGTGCCACAATTTACTTTACGGTCAGATTAGTTGTTTTCACGGAAAGCATTAGTTCCCCAATCCGCTTTCCCATTTCCTATGACAATTGGTTTCAAATAAACTGAAAAATTAAAAGTATTTTCCTTTATTTTTTTGTTTTCTATGTCACTTCTCTTATATAATGGTAGAATGTGACTAATAAAATTAAGCTAATGACGAATAATGTTATTTCCAGGAACAGTGGACCTGAAGTACTATTTAACTGAAGGACTGAACAAGTGGGTGTACTTAATTAGTTTAGATAGTGTGTAGGTTTTCAAGGCCTTCAATATCAAGAAGCACTAACTAACGAAGCAAACTAACTAAAAGAATGAATGAAATAAACGAAGTGAGAAAGTGAAGCAAATGAAACCTGGAATCACCTTACATATCATTTTGGCTATTATTTAATATTAGACTGAATATTGCTCGACACATTTTACCACAGAAATGTGGCCGTGCTATCAAAACGCCAAGTAACATGTTACATACAATTTTAGGGCTTTGGTGCATTTGTTTCTTTAAATACACCGGACTTTTGTCGCCAGGTTGGTAAAAATGCAGCCACTTCAAGAAATGAAATGTTGCGAAAAAAATTATCCTTATGCAACCTATGGTGTCTGGGCCCCATTTGTTTGCCGGACACCCGGGGTTTGGTTAGCGTCAGCCGTACTATATCGACTTCCTCATTTTTTTCAAGTGGGTCTTAATACTGACGTACGCGCAAAGGACTGGTGCTCTTATTTACATCGGTAACTAACCGCTTCATGGTTAAGAGGCTGACGTAAAAGTGTTGTGCACGTTTAGAATTTAGGAAGTGAATTCAAATAAAAGGGAACATCTTTCACACATGTCTGTAAATATTCATCTTGGACAACCGCCAAGGAAATGGATAAGTAAAAAGCAAATGTTTTATAACTTCACGGTGCAAGGCACAATCGAACTGAGTATACTGATCAATTTATATATTGAGATGGCATAAAATAATTGATTGCTCATGTTCTGTACACTGAGTCTCGAAGAGGTTTCTGAAGTGTATGGCAGTTTTACTGTATTAGATAGAGCATGAAAGTGGGAAAAACAACAAATAAAATTTTAGCCAAATGTTCAAATAAATTAATATGGCCGATCATGGAACCCTCCACATTGTACCAGTCTTCGTGCGGGTTATGCCCACAATGAGTTTTCCCCGCGCATTCGTGGCAAAACGGTAGGTAAGCCATGGCTATCATACAATTGCTTTTTATAAAGACTGCTTTATTCATGCAATTCCAGGATGCATATTTAAAAGACAACAGTTAGCAAACTTACCAGAGCTAATGAAAAGCAAACGATGCTTTACCACCAATAAATTACGGGTGCTTGACAAGTCCGGCAATATTTTTAGAGGGTGAACTAAAAGATTTCAAGGGTGTTCAAATGTTTAGTTTATTGTTTGTCGTTTCAAATACACTACCACGGAAATATATATTAAAAAAGAAATTAAACGGGTGCACACAAATTAAATTAGAGGGTGCTAATATTTCTCTTAATCCGTAAGAAAATTAACGAATGTAAATATCAGGGCTCACACGTTTGTCGATTCCTTGGATCTTTGAGAAACTTAAATCCAGTTTGAGAAAATCCTAACGGTATTGCATAGAACTAGTCTTAAAAAACAAAGCGCAGTAACGAAAATGAATACTTTGATTGATAATGTTAGGTTGATGTCCATATTCAATGAATTATATGACGTAGTCTTATTTCGTCGAGAGGTTTTTGAGTACCGTTAATGCAGAACTTGCAGCAAGGTAAGTGGGGAGGGAGAATTAACTTTGGCGCTTATGAAGGGAAAATTAATTTAGGCGAAATTTCAATGGGCTATAATGTGACAGGAATAGACGAGGACAAAACGTTTTTTCAGCATCACAAAATGAACATGAGTAATTACAGAAAATGAAGCTGCGAACGCCTACGGTTAGATGTTTTATCAAGAGGTTGCAAATTCCGGAAACAACTGCGTCGATATTTCCATGTTTGTAGTGCCGTACCTGTGCTGATGAAACCCATTTTGTTCTGGTGCTGTGACCATATACCCTTCCTAGTGATTCATAATAGGTTTGCCAATCATAGACCCCAATTATTTGGTAGCAAAAGGATGAGTGTTTTCAGGCGATATTTGGTCGGAACTGATCAACCTCATCACTTGGGTATATAAGTGCCGAATCTGTGCATTCACTGTGCTGGAATCGGTATCACACCGAAACCGTTGGAAGAACACAGAGAATGTATCTGCCAACTTCATTGCAGCTGACTTCAATGCGTTCGTCTGATATGATCATCGTCTATGTGGAACATCTTCAGTCGGAAATAAATCATGATTAACTCTCAGCTTGAGAGAACACCATAATCTACGTCGTCTTGCTTAGGGATTTTGCGGAGAACTACTGATATCCGAATTAGGTTATATATTTTGCAGTCGTGCTGGGCTAATTGGTGTGTAAGAGCTAAGAATACATCGCTGCACATTGCTGAGTTCGTTGATATATATTGAAAGAGACATTTGTTTAAATATATTTTCTCAAATAGAGCCTGTTGAATCTGATGTACCGGAATCACGTAGTGATTTGGCTGGATAATATATCCTTCATATTTTTCCGCACCCAGTGACTTACCATTATTTTGTCAGAGTAAATCTCTTGTAACCATGCAATGCAGCGTCCTGCTGCATATAAATGACATTGCTGCCACCGTGCGTAGTTGCCGTTTCCTAGAGGCATTGACTATTAACTTGTCGAGCAAAGTCCCACCATACGAAATCAGGAGTAGTTCAACCAGTTGGTTGCATAAATGAGTGCTTTCCGAACGGCGACATAGGTAATAAGCTGAATGTCATCAGCGTTTCTGCGCAGAACACTGTATGACAGATGTAGTGGAAACAATGGTGTTGCATTATCCTTGCTTCTTAAAGCGTTGACTGTCGATAGCATTCCGATCAAATGCCCCCGTTGTCGAACAATAGATCCAGGACGCTTGGTTTTTCCCCTGTCCTGAAGTTGGGGACGGAAGTAACGTGCGTATGAGTGATAATACGAAATTAAATCCTTTAATCAATTTTAAATCATGCTTCCTGACATGCTGAGGTTTCACGGCATGAGGATTTAGGTCACCAGCTGGAAAAATCTCAATCTGACTGTATTAAGACTGTTTACATACCGGAGGCCAGACTTTTGTACATTTAGAAAGTGAATGACAGAGGGCTGTACACGATGCCCACTAAACATATGTCAACAGGTTTCGACGAAGACGGCACAAAGCGCGTCGGCAAACTGGAACTCCGTGTCGCCGATAAGGTTAAAATGTAGCCAATATCGGTAATATGTTCCTCCAATACGTCTGTTCGGTTAGTGGTTGCGCGGAATAGACATCCGAGGTGGTACGCATTTGACATCCTTGATTTCTTCACCCGGTCATGCTTGATCCACGATAAAGTCCCGCGACAACTAGGCTTAAGGTAGCCAAGGCACTATCAAATTCCAATAGATATTATTGTGTGAAAAGCATTTTGCTCACCAGTTTTAAGCGATACCATGGTAAGGAATATTATGAAAACGGAAATTTCGATTTATACTTTTGCGTGAAACAATAAGGCGGACGAATGCGTATGTCAAATCTCCAAGGAAGTAGGAAATATTATCGAGGATATCCCGAGACCTCGCGATACAAATGTAGTCAGTTTAACATTTAGCCCCGGTTATCCTTGCCTAATATATCGGGCATGTTTCGGTTGTTAGCGTAAAACTGGAATCCTGGTACAAAGCGTTATGGTCAGAAAACTTTTATCTGCCAAATAGTCAGATTGCTGACACAAACGAAATTTTGTCATATATATGTATATATATAATTCTTTCAGCTTGCCTTAACTTGCGCAGACTACCGACTTGCTTGTGCGGCAGTTTTTGGTTGGACATGAAGGGTTTAGCCATGTTCTGCTGTTTAGTATATTTGTTTTTTCTATGCGTTTGCGTGCAGTGGTTACATTGGGCTACGTAGATGTCAAATTGTCTGATGTTGAAACTTCGCTGTACACTAGACACGCTACGTTGCGTATTGTCATGCAATTCCGAAACCTGCTCCTAAAGAAGGAAATTGATGTACACCAATTGGAAACCCTTATCTCTTAAGATGCTGCAATCAGCTAACTTAATTTAGTGACGCAATCGTGCCATACAATTTCCCGGGGTTATTAGGCAAGGAACCATGAAAATCTGGTTAATCAATCGTAGCTTGTGATGGTTCGCCCAATCTTATCCTTCTCATGTGGACATTCCGCATAGCAGACGAATCTGAAACTGAAGACTAGGTGTTTATCACAACAAAGCGAGCAGTTTACAGACAACACATCAATCATATCCTCTTCGTCGAAATACACAAGGTCCAAAATTGACGGCCTGTTAACTGTTTAAATCCGAGTGGGTGCAACGAGATGATTGTGAAGAGAGACGCTTGTTATGCGATCTTGTAGATCGGCATTGCATTATTCTCCGATCGTGACAGGGGTTCATACATACATACGTCGAAATCAGACATGATGTGTGTAAATTTTACTCTATACTGCATCTTAATGCAGCCTCTAGGTGGCAGTCGGTTTCGGGTGTATATTTAGGGCAGTACACCAAGACAATAAGGCAAGCGTCACTGCTTTTAGCTACAGGCGGCGACAAAGATTGTCGTGGAAATATGTGTCCTCCGAAGCATCGAATAAAGTCACTTTAGTAATTCAGAACTACACCTCATCCTTTCGTGAGCCTAGCCTATCGACATGCTGGGTAGGGAAATTTAGCTTCCGTCATTTCTGTGTGCAACTCCGTCTTAGTGATACCCGATTACATCATATGAACCGGAAACTTGACGAGCATTTAATTCGGTTATTTTCCTAAAACGACCTTAAGCATTTGTATATTAACAAACCAGTATCTCGGTCTCAGTTTCTCGTTTACAGCGAATTAAAGGGTCAAGTGTTGGAGAATGCCGACTGATGGGAAGTAGCAGGTCCTGGCTTTTTGATGAAATTATGTCTGAAAATTTATTTGGCCAAGGTGAGTCACAATCTTCGTTTAGACCGATGTCAAAGTCGATTAAATCAGCAGTCATTTAGAGCTGCTGTATCATCTTTGATACTTATGCAGTTATTTGTGCTTAATATTTGCAGTTTGCAAACGATCTTCAGCTTTTTGCGAAGTTCAGCACGAAGAATTTTACGATTTCGCCGTTATGGATCCAGAAACACCGTTGCTTGTTGCCCTGACTGTCTCACAGATTTTAGTCATCTAGGGCTGCGTCCTGAACTTTGCTTTCCGGCCTCTTAAACATCGTTTGACTCAAAAGAAATGCCAATTTTATTTAATCTAATTGCCACATTACAACTTATGTTTCTTTCACTAAACAATTTACGTCTGATGCACTTCGTCTTTAAATAAGCATATTCCTTTTAGAAGATATGCATTAAAATACCCGTTAAGTTTGCAGTGTGCCCAACTGGTATTCTGCTATTGTTACGCGGTGAATAAGTACTTTGTGGTGCGGATAGTAAACTCCATGTCATCCATGACTATACATCAAAGAACTGCGTAGGCCGCCCAAGATAGTGTATACAAACTACCGGTGATCTCCATGCTCCTGCAACATTTACCACGTACTTTCTCTTATATGTACAGCGCGATAAGCGCGAGTGTTGAGTGATTATTTTTGATACGCTGCTAAAGCAGGATTATAATTCAATGCAGAACAGTTAGTGCTTAGTAAAGATCTTATTTCATCCTGTAATAATTGTTTTACTCATAAGGAATCTACGCATATGCTACTAAAAATTTAGCTCGTGGATCATGGCGAATTAATTTGCAATTCAGTGAAGGACTATTTTGCATTTACACCGAACCTTTGAGCTATAAGATTACATTTGAAATTAAACATGGCATTTTTATCATGAGAACGAATTTATATCGAAACGGAACTTTAACCGAAGTTGAAACCTTTAGTGTAGGATGTTTATATTTAACTTGTGCGTATCGCACATTGCTTTTGCATCTATTGCGAAACATATATTTCGGCCAAATGAGAGTCATTTGTTAGGGGCTCTGCCTCTTTCTCAGACGACAGCTACATGCGCCTGGTTTGCTGTGAAATTACTAACCGGTTGTTCATATCTAACATTAGAGCACAGAATGCAGTAACATTGTCGCATTTGTGATGGCTAATTGCAGCTAAAGCAAGCTTAATTGACCTGATTTGTTTCGTTTCAAGACCTAAGTGCAGCATGTTTCAGTAAATACCATTTATATAAGTCAAAAGTTTTGCTTAGAGTAACCAATAGAACGAAAAACAGTTAGAGAGGTCTAATGGTTGCTAAGATCGCGTATCAATAGCATTATGATTGTTAAAATTATAGTCACAGTTATTGAGATGTTACTAAAAAAGTCATGATGTGGAATATTGCACGTAAATTTGAGCAAAGTGGACATCAAACACTGAAAATCATCCGAAGATCATTCGCAGAGAGATGCTTGAATATGCCTAGCATTGTGAATTAACATTCTGCTTTTTATATTTCACTGTTTGCCACGGATGTGCTAGCCTCTTGATGTGTCATATTAGAGCTGCCAACATAAATACATATTATATGCATGCAAAGCATATTACCACGAAAAAACTGGCACATAACTAATCTGCCATAGTTGAATGATTCGCATGACGGATCGGTCAGAAGCTTCATTGGCTATTAACCATGCGTATAATAACCCGTATAAAAACATTTACAAGAAAGCGTAGCTTACATGCTATGTTGTGACACCGGCACACCGCCGGTTGGAGCATGAATGTGCGGATGAAACCCGTTGTGGGAATATCCCGCAAGGAAGCAGGTACCCTGAGGACGGTTCCACGGGTAGTCATATTACTCCGTTTGAACTTTTGGCCAAATCTGTATATGTTATTGCCCCCTTTTTCTTCCTCTCTCTAGTACTATCGAAATGCCATTCCCTTCAGAAACCCATTCGGAACTGGTTGTAAAATACATGAACAATCAAATATTTAATGGGATCTCGATGTACAAATTGGTTAGCTCAACCAGTTGGATTGTGCCTCGCACCGTCGCAGCACAAAAGTGATTTTAGTAATTTAATATCCTGGCTGCAATAAAGGAAGTTGAATAGCATTTTGCTTATGTTACCTTTTGTTGTGCCAAGTTATTTTACTATTTCGATTTGCAGGAATTATATTTAAAAAGTTGTATAAACTGAATAAGTTTTAATATTTAGCTTGAAACTGCATCATAATGTCTAACATTTTAGAACAAAATATTAGGATATATCAGACACTTAATCCAGTTAATTGCTAACATATAGACCGGGACACAACCATAATCTGTGCAACTCTTAGTTATAATTTTGGTTGCTTTCGTAAAATTTAGTACTCAAAAACAGTTATTCTGTACCGGCAATCAAAATTATCGAGATTTTTTGAATCATTGTACACCAACGTTTCTGCGATGATCTTACTAGCTCAGGTAAGTTTGACTTTGTTTTTCCAAATTACTAACCTATTCGGTTTACAATCATCTCCCATATAGGTTACATTTCGTTTATCTTGTTTATGCGACGTCGTATATTCGGTGTTAATCTTTTTTAAACCCATTGTACAATCGCGCTGTTCTGTGGAATGCACATACATACAAATGTAGCTTTATTTGTAATGCATTGTGAGAAAATGTTAAATAAAATAGAATCTGTTCAGGCATGTACAGAAATGATCACGACCATTCATGACTGCATTTTGACCCATCTTTTGGCTGTTCCTTTAGTACGTGTCCATCCTGGAAATTCGCATATAGTGATTTGACAGATGTACACAAATTTAGTATCACGTGGGAGTAAATAAGTTATCGTGCTTCGTGTCAAATAGTGTTGGTCTTCACATATTTTTCCATGCTGCGGCGTATGTGATAAAGATAACGTTGGCAAGCAAATTACTCTAGCCGTTAGCACAGCTGGTGTATGTATTTTATTGCGTAGTCTTTGATGTGTAAATTATCACTAGACTAACTTAAGTAAGTAGTAGTACGTTTGCTGATGCAAAATTGTGTGAGTACGCCTTAAGTATTGCTTCAGACACCTTAGGCAGATGGGCACGACTTTAATTGGTTTACGCATTTTACAGTCGCTTAGAGCATGCGTTTCTGACCAAACACTTGAAGAAAGACACTGTAAATGTTTCATAAATTTCTTGTCTGACATAAGCAGTAGCAAGAATAGGACGAGCACGTGTATATAATAATTCGAGTTTTGCAATTGCCCTACGGAACCTTGTGGTAAACTTTAGCCAAGTATTTTATTGCTCGGGCTAATTGTATTTGGCATGTTTAGTAGAGCAAAAGTCGCAGGTACGCTGGGTTTTAACATCACGGGTAGACTAGTATATGGACTTTTATTGCCTAGTTTAAGTTACTCTTCGGCGACGTGCAACCAGCTGAAACATTGTTGGATTTGTTGGTCGAGAATTTCAGCAGCCACTTGGTTGACCATGTATTAATTGAGTGAAGATCATGTTGGATTTAAATTAGCTTGTGCTGATCTTATCACCACGGACTTGATACGCATTATGATGCCTTAAGCTACAGAAACGGTAGCTGCTTTTATGGACAAACACATATCATTGCTCTAAAGAGGATAACGCAAATAACCAAGCAGTGTCCTATGTATGACACCGCTAGTGATTGGGTATAGAGAAAAAAGGTGGTCACCTTACGTGACTAATTAAATTTTATTGCTAATGTGGAGAATGCCAAGTTAAAACGGATTACGGACAATACTGTTAGTGTATTTGCCTAACCGTGTGCGAGGTATATTGTTAAATATTTGATTTGTTCCTTAATGACATTATTATTGAAAACGGTCTATATTTCTCTTGAAGAGTTATTAAGCTATTGTGGCTATCAGGTATTGCAGGAAATTTACTTCGTTCGAAAAGAAGTAGTGTTATATGCTTCTGCATAATTAACTGGCCATACCATTGCATAATATTTGGTGTGCAAGTGAAAGTAGAAACTGACAGGATAAATGACCATTTGGAGTTGAGGAGAGACATTAGGTACCTGATAAATTAATGAGCGAATTAAGTAGGCCCGCGTAGCCAAGATCATACGCCTAGTTGTCCTCAGCGTGTTGAAATCACTTTAGAGTGGTATAACAATGTTAACCTCCCAGTTGGCTGTCATGTGCAAAAAATCCATCAAAACTTGTCATTTACCGAAATTTTTTGAGAAGTCATCTAATAGAGCATTTTAGGAGTGTAGTGCCAAAGGTAGTGCGTATTGTTGGCGATTCTGGTGCTTCATCGGGGCACAACTATTTATTACAGTCTTGTACTGAGGGAAGTTGAGTTCTGATAGTGATTGCGTAAACGGTCCCATAATTCGCGCCTTATATTCATTGTTGACATCAACTATCGATCCATCCAATTTGAAACCCTACTGAAGGGCTTTCGATGGGAGGAAGAGACGACCTGCTCAATTAACGACGTCCTTTTAGAGAATTCAAGATTCCACGCGTCGTCGAGGTAAATGTGTTCCGGGATACTCCTATCCTTAGCGAATGAAGCCGTTTTCAGTCGGAGTGGATCAGAACGCCAAATATTCCGTTGGTGACTACCGTGGCTATGGATCGTGAGAAGGCGAGTCCAGTTGAATGAAACAACACAATGATCGCTGTTGCCTATGGGTTGAAGAACGTTTAGGTTCGTGAAATCCGAACTTGCCAGGGAGAGCCCGAGATCTAATATGTGCGGTGTATGCCCTGTGAAGGCAGATACACTGTTTATTCCCTGTTTGCCTGCATCAAAGAGTAGATAAATCATCAGCTCCAGCAGTATTTGATCATCCAACATTCGCTCCGCCTAGGTAGACTTGTCCGATTCTACCAGTTTCATGATGACGGAACAACGGTCAAGAAATGGCTGAGTACGCTCTAGGATTGGTGGCTTCCAGGAAGATGGATTTTCCTTAAGCACTTTCTTCAGCTCATAAATTCTGTTGAGAATCATCCTCATTTGTTACTGAGAAGATGGAAGCTCAGGTTTATCCAAGGATTTAGTCTTACTCTTGGTGACACATGTGGCTGGACCTCGGCCACACGAGGCCAAGGTCGCTTTCTTCTTTATTACGTCCGCTTATGACTTCGTCGTAAGCTCAACAGGCCTGATGTGTGTCAAGAGGTAAGAATGAGAAGTATATGGGTCTAGTGTGGCTGGGTCTTTAGGGGCGTCGCTGGAAGATGTGTTGCTTTGCCTTCTGCACGCCTAGTAGAAGAAGCGGAAGAACGTTTTCAGGACGATGATGTGGCAGATGCCTTCTCAAAGCAGCAGTGTCGACGCAATATCGACAAATCCATAGCAAACACTTGTGCTCTGCATAGGTTCAGTAAGTGCCGAGCATCGCTTTTGGCCACATGCCCAGATTTTGCAAGCAATGCAATGGATACCCTAGTCATCACTTCCGCACAATGCAAACGTTGTGAGTTAGACATAACCATTTTATCTCAGAGAAAAAATGACAAGGGTTAAATTTTGAGCGTCTCGTCAAACATCGGGGCTTCATGATTTTTCACCTAGAAAGCCCGATCAGTATGGCTGAAATATTTATAAGTCACCAGCGCTCTGCTGCGTTGATATTAAATAGAACTCTGAGATACAGTGCGCCCTACACGAAATTAACTACATATGTCTTCATTACTTTATGAGTAATAGTATCAATACAACTACTCAGCACTGACGCTGTAAAATAAACAGAAAGAAAATACTACTAATTCACTTACTTAAAGGAAATGGTTGCCTTCATAAGTGGGCCCGTTTATTTGCTTGACTCTAATGACATATTTCTCAACTACCCAGGTTGCACGTTTGCGTTTTTATTTCAAAGCATCCGCGGTATTTATGGTAAAGTGCGTAAATGCATCTAATCGGGTCGATAAATACTTTACTGAGTTGAAGGGAATTGACTACTTTAACAAACATGTTTAAGGATAATTGTAATTACACGCCACCGTATTTAGCTACGCTGTTGCAGACTTTCTAACCCAACTGAGCTGTTGCTCTACTAGCAAATTAATACAGCATTTTCAGGATACATAGTCCGATCAATATTTCAGATCAACAAATAAGCGTGCTAGTTGTTATAGAATTACAGGTGTGGATAATTTGACATGAGTTTAAGTATCGGACTCTCACCGAACATATATGACAAACGTACAAACAACATGCATAAATTAAGCAGTATCATGCATGCACCATAAGCATTCCGGTAAAACAACCTCATTTTCTTGAGAAAGTGTGCAACAGCGAAGCCTGATTGCAGTGCGGTATTTTTGAGGTATCCACAAAGTACGAATGATTTTATCCTGAAAGCAATGGAATTTCAGTGAAGATGTTTGCAGAGTATTAGTGGTGAAGCAAAAGAAAGTAGTATGGTTACGTGATTAAAGGCTACATCTCGCCTAAAATCCCCGTTACGGGCAAGAGTATTGGGAGTTTATGCAATCCAATATTACTTATTCTTCCTTTTCCTGCAATCTTAGACAGCTACAAGAGTACCAGTGCCAGCAAATAAATAACAGATGGACATTATACGGCTGAGATGACAATGCTTAATTCAGTGTAAACGTTCTCAAATAAGCACAAAGTTTGTGACTAAAGGATTTCCATAAAATAACTTGCAGAATGCTGAGGTTTTATGACTTTATTTAATTTATTGATATTTTGCTGTTTATACGGTAATTAAGCGTTGATGTTTTGTGAAAACACATTTCAGTTTGCTTGCTATTTTGCTAAACAAATTGATGTCTATGTATTCTTTCTACTACACGAAACAGATTCAGAATCAGAAGTAACAATGAGGCAGCGTTGATTTACTGCAAATATTCATTCGGTATTCATGATACGTACCGTAGGTAATCATCCCTTTTATTTTGAACGTTTTAATTAGAGAAATTAAGAAAAACCAGAATGTCCCATAGATATCTGATGATTTTGATTTGTTTCTGTTAATGAACCGTTCGCAAATGTATTTACTGGAGCGAACGAGTGAGTTTTTGGGTTTCCCTCAGGGCATTTGCATTTATGTTACGCTAGCAGTGCAGTTTTGATGGCTGGATATCGCTTTCATGTTTGTAAAGTTTAAGTTACTAATTCTGCAACTCTGGGAACGTTACTAACAATATAACTGGATATATTTATTTACAGCTAGAGACTGCTCTGTGTTGCTTTAGCCCATCTTTCTATGCCGCGAAATATTAAATACTGCAGCATATCCTTTACATATTTTGATATGTTACGAAGTGCCGCGGTATTAATTAACGCATTTTAAGATTCCTCGTCCTTAAATAAAAACAGTAACTATTTTGCCGCTAAACATTAGTACTTATTATTAATCAACTACACTATTTTAATTATATTAGCCACCGTGATTGAAACATTCCATAATAAAACTAGTGGTATTTTGCTGGTAAGCTTGACACCACTTCATTGTTCACAAACGAATACTAGCGAAACGTTTAGCAATCATTGTATTTTTGAAGATACCATCGGGATTAAGTATATCATGCAGTGGGCCTGACATAACTTCATATTTAGTGATAAAGGAAGAGCATGGCTTTCCCAGTTTTAAGGTTCAAATAATCTTCTTAGCTTCGAAGCCTATCTCTCTGACTTGAAAACAAAATAGGAAACAGATTGACCGGAAAGTCAGAGCATTTTTCTTCTCTAAGAATATTATCCGTCACCCTTGCTTGTCATATAATACAAACCACATATAATATCAAAAATTCGCGCTATCGTCCGTGCGTAACATTTCACATTTTAACTTACAAGAACTATTAGATAAAATAGTGTTGACACGAACAAAACGTGACGCAGTGCAGCACCTATATTAAGCATGGGGAATGCATTCGAATTATAAGATGTTGATAAACTTGCTACATACGATAATTATTTCCATTAAACCTTGTCTAGTTTATTGCTACAGCACACCAAGTAACGAAAGAAGGATTACCGTTGCCACAAAATCCCCCACCTGAATAAAATAGGCACCATACACACTATATTTGACACAGCAATTTGACTGATAAAGTGATAGCAGCTGATATCTCAACGTATAAGCAATAGGTACGTTAAATATAGCATAGGTCCATAAATGAAATATAATGACAAAAAATTAAATTTTTATTAATTTGCTTTGCGAAACACGGCCCAGTAGTTTAGACTGATCGAATTGTACAACAGGTTCGCAAATTTGGTAACGATGCAAATAAATGGAATTAGAAACGCTTGAAGAATGCTTTATGTAACTTAGTCAGTTAGACCTTTTAGAAGTATAATGTCAATCATATGTTGATTGGTAGATCGCGAAGACATTGTGTCGTAACACCGTTTGTCTGTCGTATGCTTTTATATAATCGGCACCACAATGTGGTCCGCCTTAGCACTGTGGTCAGGAGCGCTTTGAGTTTGTCTGCTGTCTCCAGTAGGTGTACGCAATCAATACGCCAAGCAGCCCTGCGTATTGGAATATTTCTCCACAGTAATTGGACGAGTCCCTGGAAAGGGGTTGCCTTGGACAAATGGAAAGGCGAACAGGTTAAAAGAATTTTTAGCAGAGAAGACAACCTTGGCTATGTAAGTGTTAGCAAATCTAAATATTGTGAGGAAAAGGAATTAAGGTAAATAATAAGGTGGTCAGCAGCATACAGTAAGTAAACATAGGTAGGAAACGCATACATGATAGCCGTTAGTATTAGGATCGAAATGCATATTCACTAAATTGGTTGAAGCTTGTGTTCCGAAACATTTTTAGTATGCAAACGAATATTCGGGAAGCTTTCTTCAAACACAAGTTTAAGGAGATTTATACATGCTTAATAAGTGCAGCTATATTTCATGGTGCCAATTTGACGTTTTACAGGGTACCCATTTAACCACTGTTCACTCGTGTCAGGATGCTGCAGATTTCGTCAACTTTCATCCGGCCGCCCTTGGTACGCTTGATAAGGAACTCGAGTAATGCGTTTATTTGACTTTGATTAAATAATGAAAAGAAGCAAATTGGCAAAAATATAAAGGCGTTTATTTCTCAGGTTCTGAGAAACTTTGTCTCCCCAGGCGCAGATCAAATTGCACAAACTAATTCGAATATCATTTGAATGGTATGTACATTTGCAATAAATGCGCAGGCGTCTTACGCAGTACTGGTATATTGGATAGCTGAGGCGAAAGCCACTTTTTGGGAGCATGGGTGTTCGGAAGTATTTAAGACCCTTTGCTAATATGGTCATTATTTAATTCAGGTCGTTTATTGGAGAGTTTACTACTAAAGCTTTATTACATTGTCACAAGTCCAGAGTGTGACTAGCAGCTTATTCCACGTTTTGGAACGTCTAACCAGGAAAATTGAGAGCGAAAGATTGCTCAAAACTTTGGTATAATCCGTGTATACTCGTTGATGCGTTCGTGTGGTGCACCATTTAAATAACCTGCATGTTAAGCTTCAATCACAACCCTAAGTCGTTCGAGTTGAAGTTCATTGCAAAGCTGTTGTCAGTTAATGACAGATTGCTTACCAATCATATGTTTAATAAACTACCACTACAAGTGTTCCAGAGCAATTCAGTCGCCCTTTCTCATATTAACATATATTATGCTGCAGTTCTCAGGGATGGGGAATTGAGTAGCTTAGAAGGCTCAACTCTAACATGGGTTGTGTGCATTTATTTGGTTAGCTTAGACACACATTGTCTAAATTTGCTACATTGGTATACGTTCATCGATTTGTTGCTAAAGGCTGACAAAATGAGAAGCTTTCACACACATGACGTGTTAACCCATAGAAAAGTATTATGCTCCGCGAAGTCCCATAGAGAACTATAAAACTAGTTGCTTTGACTATACACACTTCTCAAAGAATGATTTGTCTGATTGTGAGGGATTGCATTAGGGGATGCTTTGAGATTGACGCTCTTATTCCAACCATTATAAAGCCGTTGTACGTAAGTTATTGTGTTATTCCTCTCGCCATAGAACAACAAAATTGCTGATCTCGGAGGTCCGACAGCGGTTTAGCGGTGAACCTCTTCCCGCATACAATGCAAATTAGGAGTTTCTTCACCAAATTCATAAAATATACAATCGAACAGAAAAGCTGAATCTGAATTAAAATAAGCAAGGCAGCATTCTGTTACAAATAAATTGACTCATAACGGCACCTAACTATTGTGCTTGGAAAGGAGTAATGCGCCTTCCACCTAGATCAAGACAAGCGCAGATCAGTTTGTGTTCAGTTACAGAATATGGATTGAGCTGTTAGCAACCAAGCTTCTTCTTAATCCCGAGACGTAATCAGTAGCAGCTCCACTAGGCCGTCTAAAAAGCATACTGCTCCTGAAAATGTGTTTTTTTATTTATGGATCTAGATGACTTACGTACCGAGCATTGCGACATGAAGCGTGGACCTACATTTTATATGGGTATGATATGCGTTGAAATAATGGATTGACCGAGGAGGATGGTTTTCAGTACAAGTATTTGTAAGTTGCCCATACATTTGCTGGGCTTCGAATGGCAACACAACAACTTACACTTGCCTTCGGGCAATTTCTGGTTGGTGTGTTGAGCCTTCGGTGTCTGCAAGTTGCTGACAACATTGACCTTCTTCAATTGTGTCAATGTTTTGTCATTGTTACTTTTCGGAAAGCATGCACAAATAGGGACCGCTTAATCAATGAACTGCTGTCTAATTTGGATGTTCATCGTATATCCACGTATTTGGGAGGGCAGATTTTAGTGCAATTTGCGACATATATCTGTTGTCTTTTCTCTCATGTGTTTAGACTAAAGTGTTACCTTCATCACTCGTAGATTACACCTTTTGTATTTGGGTGGTAATGGTAAGTTTGTAGTCAAATTAGCGAAATATTTATCGATGGCGAGAGAAATCGCTTCATAGATGAAGCTTTAATCATAACACTCCGTGCATGTATCTCTAGGGGGCTTAAATTAAAATTTATGGGAACCATCGGAAAGGTTGGATTTGACCAATTATTGTGTGCAATCGTAATGTAGGTGTGGACTGGGTCTATATTTTTGCACCCATAATCATATGAGTGGACGCGAACAGTGCATTCGACAATCGAGAGGCGAGTAGCTAACATGATAATGGTCTTTACTTTATCTCATGGCTGAAGCGCTAACTAGAATATGCGCGGTTCATATTGACCAACGTGACACACTGACCGGTTTTGCTTGAATACCGGTTAAATGATACTTAGTCTCACTGTATCCAGCAGCATCACATTTGGAAGTTTTTGGGCTTATCGTGGATTCAGCCACCTTAAAGCATGCAACCGTCATCAAATAATGTCTTCTTCTGGTGATATACTATTTTCTGACGAGTATGTGGCTGCTTACTTAAGCCAAAAAAGGATGGCATTCTACGTCGCGTGAGAAAACTGGTAGCGCTAATTGACCGATATATGCAACATTCGGAGCTCAAGATTTTCTGGATGCACTACGAAACATTTTCTCTCGCCAGGCCTTGTGACCTACTAATTTCTACTTTTCACAACCTTAAAACCAAGAAATGCCTCAGTTGTTCTCATGACAATACAGAAAAGAATATCTGGGAAACCAACAACCGACAAGCCATCACAAACGCTCAAAACATGCTCGCCTACCCCGCGTTATCGTTGTGTCCAGGATATCGACCGATACCTAACAGGCAATCATTAAATTTCCTCACTGCATTCACTAATACCTTTATGCTATCAGCTGGGCATATTTCCTCAGGCTTACAGACATGCGCTTTCTCAGTATCCAGCTACGTCCCCCGATGTTAGGCAGCAGAAAGTTAGGAAGCATTCAACCGGATTACATGGACCTTCTTGGCTAAGCAGGAATAAGGTTTTGTTTACTGCCATTCTGCTCGGTTCCCAAATGATTGCTAATATTTCAGAATCGCCGCCATCGCGCACTGTCGTGTCAATCCGTCCTACGGTCAAGATTAGTTCTCGCCGTAACGTTCTTGCATCTTTTCGACCGTACCCCTGCTTTTTCCATCAATGCGTTACTACGCAACCTGGATTCCGTTTTCGCTCTCTGGTCCTCCTAAAAGCATGGCATACAATCCTTACTTGTTAAATCACCTTCTTTACTGACCAAGTTAAAGCAAGTATTTAAGCAAATATGTTACAAGCATCCGCGTGTTATCAGGTGAATACGGTTGCTTAGGCAACTGCAACTGAACAACGAAACATGATATTAAATTCTCCGGTTTTTGTTAACAAAGGTTACTTTCCACATGGATCAGTTATGCGAACGCGTCTGCTTCTCTTGCTTATAATGGAGCTTATGGGTTTGATTGTCTCGCCGACAAAGGAAATTACGAGATAATTAAACGAGGCGTGGTCACTCGACAAACTACTACATGTCAACTGGTCTAAGTTCAAGGTCATACATATACGTTACCAACCAAAAAGTATATACAGTCTCGAAAACCATGTGCTTATACGCAGGCACCCAGGAGCGTGACATTCGGGTATGAATCCAAGGTGATCTGGGTTGCTTGCAACAATTTGAGAGGCGTCAAATAATGGAACACAACACCTTGGCATGTTGTAGAAAGCATCCGTGCGGATTGATCCATCTGTTTTTTGCAGTTGCTTGGCCTCACTTGGAATACGCAATCTACGCCTAGCAGCTCTGGTACACGTAAGGCGTAGTTGTATTTGTGGTTCCAAAGCGAAGAGCCACGAAGAAGGTCACACGGTTGTACTATCTTTCCTATCAATTTAAGATGATGACCCTAAGTTTGTGCAGTGGCCAGTTTCGGTGCCTTACTAGTGAACGCTGTGGTCAGCCCATCGAGCGATTTTCATTTTATCACTGTGTGTTCTATTCGCCGTGTTGTTTTTCCAATTTTCGTCATCATGCGGGAATTGCTAAGCCTCCGATGTTTAACAGTAATGGACCACTGTTCCATATAATGCCCAAATAAGTGCTGCATGACGTCAGATACAACTGCGTAATGAAGCCTAAAAGTATGCCTGCTGAGTTTGGGTTACGTTTCATAATATTGCTTTCAACCCAGCATTTCCAGTGACTATTTTAACAACGTGTTGCTTCATACCATGGATGAAGCGGCAATGTATTTATCAGCAATTGACGAACATTGGTTTGAACAACGTGGATAAATCTATGGAAGCAGAAAATTGGACGAATATTATCGCATATCATCTGAGTCGGGCCGATAATTAGCATTCGAATAGGAAACTGATGGCTTCGTTTCCACTTTCCTGCTTAGATCAAGTTGAGCTGGAGAATCTCGTCTTAAGGTAACAAATTTCCTCACACTCAGAAAGAGAGACGAAACAGGAGGCGTTAGGCGAACAATTGGTTTCTATAATTTTCTTCGTCATGTTCATACAATAATATGATTTAGGGTAAGGTCCTTTAAAATCTTCAGTATAACACAAACAATTGTTCAGAAAATTTAACCTTGAACATGATGGCAGTCATCTGCTCACATTTCTGAAGTCAAGTGAAGTTCCGGGGTACCAGCACTTCCCTGGCCGACCACCAGACGGGAAGTGACAGTACTCCGTAACTCCACCTTAATCAGTCATGTGATCAGATGATTGTCGTTATGTTCGCGTTAAATTTTCTGATTCATTGTCACTTTGCTATGCTAACAAAGGCAACAGACGTTACCCTAATGTATATTATTGTATGAGCCTGAAGAAGAATTAATCGAAAATATTGCGCGCTTAACGCTTCGTGTTTTGTCCCTTTCTGCACTTCTGGTTATAAGGGGCATTCTGCTTGGGTTGAAAAAAGTTTCCCTTCTTTATGGATGCGGTTGCTGAACATCCTACGGAATTTGGTTCTTGTGCGATTTTCCAAACTTTATTACAGCAATTGACCTGTATGAATGATTGGGGAACAGATCCAATCATCCTTAGCTGCTGTAGCACATGGGTATCCAATCATTGTTCTAATCTACTCAGCTCTATATTTAACGCAGTAAAAAGCGAACCAAGTTGCACACAGTATGTGCATATGTAAAAACATTCTCAGGAAGTGAGTAAATTCCAATGCAACCGCACATTACCGAACACCTATCCAGTTAAGGCACACGTGTGTACTTGCTGTTCCCAAACCAGTTTGAACATTTATTAAAGGCGCAATCCAGGTGTCCAAATATTGCGCAAGAAGAAACAAAAGGGAGTGAGTAATTTCGACACATCGAAAATATCAAATTGTCGACGTGACAATATGGCTGCATAATTGCAAACGCATTCAGCTGGCGTGCGTCTTAAATGAGATTCCACCTCGTATTTAATACAATAATGCTGTTTCCATCGTTAAATCTCACTGCAAATTTCCATTGGAAAGGAGATGGTGCGTGTCGCTGCTGTTATCGCAGTGCAGATGGCATATCGACGTGGACAAATTTGCTTAACTGGGTTGACAAGTAACCGACAAACAACTCCTTGTGTGTTGTTGCGGGGGAGTCCAGCACTTTGAAATATTGCGCATACACATTTTTAATTGATATATTAAAAAGGACAGTTAGGAAACGTGGTTACTAGTATCTGCCAGATTATCATCTACTTGCGTATAAGTACTGTAGAGCATTCCGCCATATCTCAAATCTACAGTAGTTTGAATTCACTCAAACCATGCGAAACTGTAAAATCTCCTGTTTGCTATACAACAGAATAGCATCCAGTTGAGCAGAATTCAATATAAGTGTGAAATTCGAATTTGTTGCCTCAATGAGTACACGGTCCAAAATGAAACAATCTTCTTTGTTTCACTTCTAATATGAGGAGGAAACGAATGAATCAGTTCAATCGTGAGCAATTACCTCATCGCGATATGTTAGTGGAAACTTTCAGTGAATGAATGCCCTAAGTGAAACATTTGAATTTGGCACCCATTGCTCAGTGATCCTAGATACATGCTTACCATTTCACTCGCTTTATTTAGTTCCGGCCTCACCAACACTTGACCGAGTCGAATACGCCGGTGTCCGTTTAGTAGGCGCTCAGGAGCTGCATTGCCACTCGCCGCGCCTGAAATACACCAAACACAATCACGGTCACCAAATGCTCTGAAGTGGAATATAATAAGTTCAGGTGTTAAAAGGAACTTACAAATATTCATCAGGCTGAGACTGACCAGTACGATCAACACGTAGCATTGAAGCGAAACAATGAGTATTGCAGATTCCAACAGGCCAATCAATCCCTCATTCATATGTACAATTTTTATGAGCAGGATTACTTTCAGTTGACCGTGTCGGTCCGTCAGTCGTGCTTCAACGGTTCAAGACCAAAGCCTCTAACTGCAAATCGTGTGTACCTCTGAGATTTGGTAGTAAGATTTTAGTAGGCCTAAGCTTCACATACAATGAAATAGTATGATAGTTACATTTTAAACTTTAAATCATCTTTATAAAGGCATCAGTTTAAAAGATGCATGTGGGAATCGTGAAGTTTGATGAAGATCGTCAACATCATTAATAACATAGGCTGTGAGAACTTGATGCACACAGATGGCGTCGCGTGTGCATTTCTACCTCGAAGCGCCAAGAAATCGAAATCACCACAGTAATATTTAAATAATGTTTGGTCCAAAACCTGCCTCTGCCATAGATTAGTTTTAGAATTTTAGGTGTAAATAGCTTCACTTATGGTTTTGCTTTTTGGATCATATGTAACTCTTTCCCCGAGGTGATTTGATCCAATGACAAAAATGTAAAATATGGCGACGACCACACTTTTCATTCTTCGCATGTACAAAACCGTTCGGTTTGGGGTACTGCGGCGTGCTCGTAACTCTTGTTTGAGCATCGCCTGTGTATGCGGTCCGATTACTGTATTAAGCATGGTTTTGTCAACGGAATGCCGTACAGCGGAAGCTTTGTTTGGGGCACCATTTGATAAGGTAACTTAACTTGTACTCCCAACGTGATGCATTACGCATGGATAAACACAACTGACTGTAAGTTGTTCGACCAGTTGTGCCGCATATTTTTAACTTTCCTACCTCCTATTGTATACAAAAGGAGGAAACACGATTTCTACCAACATCCCATTTGATGTCATACCTTATGGATTTTATTTGGGTTTAAATTGTATACTTCTTATAATCATACTCAAACGTAAATTTTGAATTCCGTTTGGTTGTATCTTTTAATAAAGGATGCGATAATGTAAGCCTGCGAAGTCTATAGTTGAGGCAATGCAGATGACAGAATTGCCGGTGCAACCATCAGCTATTGAAGTGCAATTGTCATGTGCAATAAATAGTTTGGTAGTGCCTTATCCATGATTACGGGATCCATATTGCTCCCGTGTTGTGATGTTGGCATTTCGAGGTAGACTATGGGCGGTTGAGCCATGATGGTTTCATCCCCTTTGAGGGCAACGTGTTGAAGACCACTAGGCGCTATATGGCTGGCTGCGAACGGCTAATACAATAAAACATCGAGGTTGTGATACTTTTCTTCCCCAAGCTGGGAACCTTTTGTTCATCCAAACATCTTTGGAATATTTGAATTAATGTTACTTTTAGCTTGCGGCGGCTATCTGCAGCGCTTTCTGGTAAATTTGGTAAACACCTTGGTAGCTATATGTGCGCAGCAATAGCAGGTTTCTCACAACGGTCGTAAAACCATGGGTAAATTCTGTCGTCTGGCGGAATGGGACAGGTATGTGATATATACTAATAGCGCGTCGGAATACTGGGGCATGATAAAGCCGTATAAAAACATTGTCAGAAAGCCTGGCTTACATGCTATGTTGTCACACAGGCACACAGGCAGTTGGAACCTGCATTTTGCGAAAAATACCCATTGTGGGAATAACCCGCACGGAAGCAGGTACCCTGGGGACGTTTCCAAGGGTAGCCATATGAATTCACTTGAAATTTTGGCCAAATCCGTATATGTTATTGTTCCCACTCTCATGCCCTCGCTAGTAGTATTAAATGGCGATTCACTTCAGAAACCCATTCGGGATCCATTGTAAAAATACACGAACAATCAAAGATTTTTATGGGATCTCGATGTACAAATTTATCTTACAACCTAGTTGGATTGTGTCTCTCACCATCGGGGTATAAACGTTGATTTAGTTAATTAATAAATTAGCTGCAATATAGAAAGTTGGCTAGATTACTCCGGCTGTTTTCGACCGTTGTGCCGAGGTAATTTAATATTTCGATTAGTGTAATTAGGCTTATGATAATGTGTAAAGTGGGCAAATTACACTTTGTTCCTTGAAACTGAATTGTAATTTATATTACTCAAGTAAAAAAGGATAAAATATATCGGAAACTTAAGCCGGTTGTTTGCATAACATGTACATCGTCACACAACCATAATAAGTGCAAATTTTAGGTGGAACATGATCGTCGCTTTAGTAAATTGTATTGCACAATAAGAAGTACTCGCTACCAGCAAGCAGAATTATCGAGATTGCTTGATTCATTGTACACCAAAATTTATGCGATAATTGTACTTGCTCAGGTAAGATATTCTTTTTATTTCCAAATTTCTAAGCCATTCGGTTTAGAACAACCTCCTATGTTTATTGCATTCTTGTCTTTGTGACGTCGTGTTTGCGAGGTTAACCTATTTTAACTCAATTTTACAACTGAGCTCTTCTATCGAAAGCGCATGCATACATAAGTATCTGCATTTGCGACATATATTTGAGAAAATGTTAAGGAAATAGCATCTGATAAGCATGTACAGATATGATCACGCTCTTGCAAGACTGCATTTTGACTCAAGTTTTGGCAGGAAATTTGCATCTGGTGATTTGACACATGTAGACAAATTTAGTATCACTTGGGAGTAAAAACAGTGTCGTGCTTCGTGGGAAATAGTGTTGATCTTCACATGTTGTTCCATATAGCGGCGTATCTGATAACGAAACGTTGGCTAGCAAATTACTCCTAGCCCTTAATACAGCTGGCGTATGTATTTTCTTTCGGAGTCTTTGTATAAATTAGCACATGACTAAAGTATGCACGAACAAATATAATTGCTTTTGCAGAAATGTGTGATTACACATTAGGTATTTCTTCAGACAACACAGCCAGATGGGCACGACCGTAAGAAGCATACAAATTGTTTACGGTAGCGTAGATCATGTTTTAGTGACCAAACGCTTAATGAAAGTATCCGTAATTGGTTCATAATTTTCCTCTCTGTCTTAGGCAGAAGCAATGATAGTAAGAGCGCGTGTATGGAAAAATTTGAGTTTTAAAACGTTTGTACGGAATCTGTAGCAATGTTTAGCCACATATTTTATTGCGCAATCTAAATGTATTGGGCATGTTCAGAAGAGCGGAATTCGCAGGTACGTCGAGTTCCAATATCACAGGTAGACTGGTATTTGGACTTTATTGTCTAGTGTAGGTTACTCTTCGGCGACCGTGCAACCACTTGAAACATTGCTGGATTTGTTGATCGAGAATTTCAGGAGCCACGCGGTTGAACATGTATTAATGGAGTGAACGTCATGTTGGATTTAAATAAGCCTGTTTTGATTTTATCACCCCGGAGTTAATAGGCGTTATGATGTCTTAATCATACAGAATAAGGTACCTTTTTCTATGGACATGCGAATATCATTCCCATAGAAAAATAGCAATGAGACACGCAGGGTCCCATATATGACGCCGCTGGTGATTGGGTATGGAGAAAAATGTTGGTGACATAAAGTGACAACTTAAATTTTATTGCCAGTGTGGGAGAAGGCCAATTAAAAACGGATTACGGACTTTACAGGATAGTGTATTTGCAATAACCAATTGCGAGGTACACTTTTACATAGTTAATTTTTTCTAAATGACATACATAATGAAAACGGTCTTTAGTTCTCTTGAAGTGTAATTAAGCTATTGTAGATATCAAGTATTGCAGGAAGGTCTTTCGAGAAAAGTATGTTCATCTAAATTAAGCAGACTTGGCAGCCAACGACTTTCATTTGAGTATTTCTGAATAACCATAAAAACAAACGCCAATGTTTGCAGTATGATGAATCTGTTGGCGATCTTCCTTTGTGACGATAGGTGCAGATTGTGATATAAAATTAAGCTGGAAGGTAGCTGGTTTACAGGGATTAACTAAAACAATATATGGAAAAATATCAGTAATTTCCTTATACTTATTATAATGGCATGTGGGGTTATGCAGTCTGAGATTAATTTTAAAGTCTTAGATGAAATTAATTATTTGCTGGCTAAATAAAAGCATATTTTCTGACTGTGGAGACTTTCTCTATCCAGTGTTATTGCGTCGTCCATGAAAAAACGAATGTGTCCGGTGTGAAAATGTCACAACATAAATATGAGCAGTGAGCTAATCTCATTTCATTGATTCGATGCATCTAGCTGTTTGTCTACTGTGGACGCTGGCGGCCTTCTGGAGCGGTGAAGTAGTGTGGTTAATGGGTTAGTGGCAAATCCAGGTGAAATCCTTTAAGTAAATTTACTTTATTCGAAAAGAAGTAGTGCTATCTGGTTCTGTATAATTAACTGTCTACACAATTGCGTAACAACTGGTATGCAAGTGAAAGTAGGAACCGACAGTCTAAAAACCGTTTATAGGTGAGGATATACTTTAGGTACTTGACCAATTGACAAGCGAAGGAAATAGACTTGCGTAGCTGAGATGATACGCCTAGTTGTCCTCAGCGTGTTGAAATCACTTTAGAGTGGTGTCTCAATATCAACCTTCCAGTTGGCCATCATGTGCAACAAATCCCTCAAAACTGCGCATTGACTGTATTTTACGATAAGTCATCTAGGATAGCCGTTATCCATCAGTGCTGCCGTGATCAACACAAGCACGCCTTTCAAACGGTCTGTAGAACAGTTCCCTCTGACACAAATAAATTATGTCTTCACGTGTATCCCATCACATGGTGTTAGTGTTAAGTTGATAAAAATCATGAACTAGCCGTACCGAGTATTCTTTCATTAAACTTACTGTTTAATAAACCTACTATCTACAACTGTTGAGGTTTAACAGAAATATCAGGTATGTTTCATGTTTTACCTAGCGGCTTGCTCGTAATTTAACGTATCTCCCACAAAGCGCTGTACCTAATGCTTGAGTAGATTATCCAATGATGAACAATCCAAACTGTCTTCTATATAGTGCTTCTGATATGTTTCTTGAGATTTTTCATTCGTACTGCGAATTTTCACAGTAAATATAAAGAAATCTGTGATTTTTGAGCACTTTGGTTGCGGTGCGGTTTTTATGCACATGGAAGTAAACATTGGTCATGTACAACTGTAGGGCTTCGTTCAACCATTAAAATAGAATCGCTAAGTTACTACTAGAAAGCTCAGATAATATAAAATCGTGAGAACCGTTCGGATGTTGGTTACACGAAAAACAATATCTGACTTTCATTAAACTTATGCTATTTTTGATGACTTTTTCCCTTGCTCCTCGGTGTGTCTTAATATGTTTATGTAACTGAACCTGTAGAAGCAATACTTTTGCGCAGAGATATCAGTCCGCAACCAGTGGGCCATTTCCTAGGGTGGCGTGTCCAACATTGTGAGAATTCGTCTAAATAACAATCTAGATTTTCTATTTTGCGTGACACATACGATTGCGGATTGGCGCTAGGACTTAGCTTCGGGTTATCACATTGACACCATCCATCACTCGATAGTGGAAAATAATTTCAGATTGACATGCTATGTTTCCACTGTTTCAACTTGATAAAGTTTATATGTACCTTCGCGCATTTTCTTTCCTAATGTCGCAGCTCGGGTAGTTATAAGTACCACTTACTAGAACATATGCTACTTTACGGGTAACCTACGAAGTAAAACAGGCAAATTCTTGTCAACTCTGAATAACCTCATAAGTGGTAGAGAGGATGGATTTATTAAAATGTGAATTTAATGAAAGATTAATCGGTCTGGCGCTTTCCCTCTTTTCACTAGCTTCACATTAGCGCGATTTGATGAGATACACGTAAGGACATAATATTTACGTGTCAGAGGGAACTGCTCTACAGATAGTTTAATTAATGTGCTTGTGTTGATTACAGCAGCACTGTTGCATAACGGCTCTCTTAGAAGTCCTATCGAAAAATGCTGTCAACACCCAGTTTTGTGGGATTTGTTGCACAGGACAGCCAACTGGATGATTGATATTGTGATACCACTGCAAATTGTGTAAAAATAATTGAGGACCACAAGGCGGATCATTTGGCTACGCGAGTGAATTTATTTCGCTAACCTATTCGCGTGAACCTGAGGTCTGTCTTTCCCACCAATGAAGGAAACTCAGCCTTTTGGTTCCAGCTCTCTCCTGTCTCCAAATCAGAAATATTTGAGGTAAAGAATTGATGGGTGTATGACTTCTCACACAATTATGTGGCAAATATTTGATATCTATTTAAATGGTTTGTTAAGTACGTTTTAGCGACGATCTATTTGATCAACCTACAACTCAACCTATATAGTGTGTTTGATGAAATATTATTGCCACACAGACAACATGGAAACTATGTTGCAGGTTGTAGGCGCAGATGTGGACGCGTATTTTTAAGCAGCAAACTTCAATATATAAGTGGAACAAGTTGACAAGAAAAAGGAACTAATGAGGTTTTTAACCATTTAAGACACATCAGGTAGCAGGTTGGAATCCAGTTACCTACGAAAGCGGCATACCATTATCTTTGCTGTAAGCTTCTGTGCCTTAACATCATAGCTATTTTCAATACCTTAAAACAACTGAATTTTTCGGCAACGCTTGAAGTGACAGTATTGCCGTTACTGATCCATTAGTAGCAAATGTTTGACTTTCCTTAGTGCACACCAGTGTAGCGAAGGGATCTTTCAATTAAATTAATACCTTTAGTGGGCAACATTTTGTTCTTTATCACAGTTGCATTATTTGGACAGCAAAAGCGGTATAAACATTGGCCAATAAACTTGAACGAAAATGTTCATCATTGTTGGTTTAAATTTTCTTATTAAACTGCCGATGCGCTGCGAGCTATAACGAAAGTTCCTTTGATCGATTTTCATCATGAATAATTAATATAAATGATAAAACCGACTCCTGCGTTTCTAATGTATAGGTCAGTGCTCAACACAAAAAGAAGGAAATCAGTGGAGACCGGCAAATATATCTTCGAAATAAACTTGAAACTAAGATTCCCACAGAATAATGATCCCCAAGCAAAAATGTCCACGAGAATTTATAACACTTTTTAATTCTTCTGATATTCCAAGTAGCGATCGATGATTGGTACTGATTAGAACATTTAGGCTCATATATCCGAGATGTTTCCTCAGAATTGTAACACGCTATATTGTACAGCGTTTTTCTGCATTACTTATTTACGTGTTTTTGCTTTTCTGTTATTTGTTACGCATTGCATGACAGATAATATGTTCTCAATCCGTATTTGGTAAAACAAGCAAAAGTTTCAAATCTTTGCGAGTGCAAATGATCATACTTCTTGTTGCAGAACAATTAATAAAAGTTAAAAGTTTTCAGCAAAATGCGGAAGCGTGTGTGTGTATAATCCCTTTTAAACCAATTATACAGCACGGCCAACTTTTAACGCAAGGCCGACCTGTTGAGGTTATTCATATAAATATCGGTCAGTTAATTACCGCTGAACCACTTGATTACTGCTAATTCGCCGTACGATTGTGTTATACTAAAAATTCATATATCCCAAACAGCTAATATTTAGATTTCTAACTGACGAAGCCAATACAAAATTCGGATAGCTGATACTGTCGTTCGGGTGCGCATGGACATTTTAACCAGAGTTCTGTTCTCGGAATCAAAACTAAACCACAGCATTGATGACATCAAATCTCCCCAACAGATACACAAATTGTTTAAGCTAAAACAAAACGTATTTACCAACGACTGGAAGCGTATACATTTCCCAGAATGGGGCGGTTTATTTCAGCTTGTCATCA
This sequence comes from Dicrocoelium dendriticum, assembly GCA_944474145.2. Classification (NCBI taxonomy): domain Eukaryota; kingdom Metazoa; phylum Platyhelminthes; class Trematoda; order Plagiorchiida; family Dicrocoeliidae; genus Dicrocoelium; species Dicrocoelium dendriticum. The sequence continues at coordinate 61,199,286 of OX104059.1, read as the reverse complement.
TACGCGAACTTTATTTGCGCCATTCCATTTCGCAAAGCAATAGTGGGTGGAATTTAATGGTATAAATAGAGATCCACTACACCTATACCCAAACAAGCAGCTATTACACACAAGAAAAATCCACCGTATTGCCATTTCATCCAATTCGGGAATGGTCAGCAATGGGAATTCTCTCTGATCAATGTGACGCTCTAAATTTAATTCGACACATCCTTAACTGCATCCTGATTCGAGACACTGCCTCTGGCCTTATCAGTCATGTTTTCTACTACAAGAATCAAACAATCCGTTTGATAGTTGCTACTCAGTTAGCAGCCATTAAACTAATATTCGCCAAGCTCTTGTTAATCCAAACACACTCGTGGACGTTCGATATTCTAACAAGCATATATGCAGATTGATCGATGGTCAAAAGCCTATTGCGTACAACTGATATAACTTGTTTGACGTTCCTCAGCTTTGTTCGAACCTGTGGTTCAATCAGTAGGACAAATATATTTTTGCAATCATTGGAACATGTATACTGTGGTTTTGTACTTGTCACCATACGCTCGATGCTTTGAATGCTGGTAATTTAAAGCTGATCGCAAATTACCCAAGTGACTAGCGCTAAGGCTTAGCATAGCTCACAACAAACGATCAACAAAAGACAAGGTTTACTCCAGGGATATCCAAAATCAGGGCACTTGGACCGTATTTGGCCCGCGTTAACTATTCATCTGGTTATCGGGCAGTTCATAAGTTAATCAATGCAAGTCTAGAAGTTCTTCCGTACAGACGACATTATGTAGATTAGGAAACCTTAGGGATGTTAGGAGCACAGAATTCATTGGCGACAGATGCTGACCAAAATTAGGTAGGTAGTGTTGTTTCTTTTTAACCTATTAGGAAAGGTCAACCCATTGCGTTTACCAGAGGTGCCTTAACCAATTCCGTACAAAAATATGGGTACTTTAACATACTATATAAATGATTAGCTAAAGCTAGCCCGCGTTGATGACTAGATTTGGTTCTATAGGTAGTCATTAACTTTAAATTGTTTTTCTTCCACAATTGACTTTACGGTCTTTTCTCAGACACATGACCTCCGCCTATCTGATTAGTTGAATCCACGAACAGAATTAGTTTCTTAATCTACTTTCACATTTCCTATGACAAATGGGTTTCAAATAAACTGGAAACATAAAAAGAGTGTTTTCATTGGCTTTTCATTTATATGGCTGTCACTTCTGGTACACAATGGAGAATGCGACTAATAAAACGCAAGTTAATGACGAATAGTGTTAATTCCAAGAACGGTGGATCTGTAGAAATATTTATATAAACAACTGGACAAATGTGTGCACTTACTTTGTTTAGAAAGCGTGGATATTTTCAAGGCGTTCACCATCAAGAGGCACTACCTATCAAAGCAAGCTAACTATGAAAATGAATTAAAATAAGCGAATTGAGAAAGTGAAGCAAATGGAAACCGGAATAACCTTACCTATGATTTTGGTTATTATTCTAATATCGGAGTGAATATGGCTCTACACATTTTTAACATAAAAATGTCGCCCACCTAGCAAAATATGTAAACACCCCGAGCCTAAACTGTCCGCATTGCCGCAAACAAAATTTACCTCCCTTTCAAACTCGTGATCCGGGACTACTCGAAATGGAATAAATGTTAATACTACGGAAATCCTTGCTATTGTAGTTTTTCTGCTTTTAATATTCAAAGTGGACAACGTAAAAGTTTTGCAGACTCACTTTGGTCGTGTACATTGTGTACCATAAAATCACGCTAAGGTGCGTCGTCATGTTTGCGCAACAATTTGACAAAGTGGCAGCGATATTTGAGGTGTTGAGGCCGAGGTGTCGACAGCATGGGAATCTGCTGCAGCAGAACTCTTATGCTGTTAGCTAAAATGAAACTTCTATTTAAGACAGTTCAGCCAGTGCAACCGTATCTATAATAACCTATAGCCAGTTCCCCAAGTTATAAGAAGCAGAAAGAATTGTCTGGCCTTAAAAACTCGGCGAACACAAGGTTGTAGACAGTAGGTTTTCCTGACGGTTTGTCTAACACCACTGAATCATCGGCAGAATCGGCATATCATGTCACTTTATATATGATTCCGAGCAAGATTCGCGACCACAGGTAAAGCTACCTACACAAAATGCAGAAGTGGCCCCAATATAATTTCACCTCCGAGAAAGCCCTTTACCATGCTGTCATAGAAAGCGGTGCACAAGGTTGAAGACGTAACCAGACATCTTCTCATCTCAGGATCTTAGGGATTCGTCATGCATTGTTCATATTTTTCTAGATACCACATAGGCTGAGCTCCGACGAATGAAGCATGACCCATGAAAAGACCACAAGTAACACGACGAATGCTCATTCAATTTCCACAGCACTACAGAAATTCCGTTTCCACACGAGTCGCAAGACTAAACTAAAAATTGGATTAGTTCCACTATATCCGTGAAGTTCTCTCTAAGACCCAAACGCCAAATTAAGATCAAGGTTAAATATATCACGAAATTAAAAAGTTTGTACCAGGTTGCTTAAGTCAGGCTTCACTCTAAACAAATGGCTAATGTGTACTCGGAAGTTGGCTTGCCAAGCACTAAAACATCATCAGCTAATTTGAGGGGTAGAAGCCAAGGAACTATTGAATAAGCGAACGTTCCTCTTTATAACTTCGCCCTACATTTCTGTATTGAAAAATGCTGCAACTGCAGAGTGATCTGCAAAATCCAACAAGAATTCACTCACAAGTGGAATCTGAATAAGAGGCAGATGTTCTGTGTAAATGCTCACAATGACGCCGGAGAGAAAGCCACAAATCTATCGAAAGCACGATTGCCAGGTAGCACCAAAAGGTTCAGCGGAATTTTGCAGAGGACATTCGTGTGTTTAACTAAGATTCAGGCATCAGAATCATTCAATTGTTTGTCTAGCCTCCAAATTTTGGGCCATTACCATATTAACCAAGATTTCACTGAACGGCGATATTACCAACTTCGATACGTCACCACCCAATAGGTCAGTAATGCACAGCAGTTGACCCACGGATGGGTGCTGTGTAACTTCTTACTACCTTTCCTACATACAGGGGTCTGCATGAATGACACAGAAATTCAAGCAGTAGGCTCCCAACGGTGTCGCCTGCACCCAGGGCAGTGTGAGATGTGTTCAGTGATCAATTCATCCGGCTAGGTATTTTCCATTTAAGCAATAGACTAGGTTCAAGTATTGGTTAAGTAGTAGTTACTTGCGTACTCACACGGCAACCTTCTCTTGGCATGGGATTCCAAAATGCAAACTCTAGATACCGCAGTCAATTTTGGAGAGCAACACAATGCAGATTTATGTGAGCAAATCACTGGTTCATAGCTATAAAACGATGTCATCAACCAACGAGTTGCAGAGTAAAAAATAAACCTACCATCTTAATACTTAAATAAATAAATCTTTTTTTGAAGATGAAAGAAAATATTCTTACATTGCGAAGCACCAAAAATCTGCTGAGTTTCTATGCATGTATTTTGTTATATTCATGCCAGTTTCACACATGCATGTAGTTCAGGGTGAAGTGTATACGATTATGTTAGAGTTATATCACCCGTTACCAGATGCCCCGTCGCTATGGACAAGCGCAGTCTTACCAGAAGGCGGAATTAGTACTCTCGTAGGTGAGTCAAAATGTCGAACACCCGCGGACGCGAGATTCAACCTCTTCGATCGATTCAAACAGGTTCAGATGTCCCAGTTCGTAGGAGACTCAAAGAGCAAAGAAAATAAACAATAGTCTCAGTGTTGTTAAGAACCGGCGAAAAATGATAACGAGTTTTCATAAATAAAACTTGAGTTTCTGGCAAAAAATAATTCAAAGATATACTAATCGGTCTGCAAGGAAATCAGAAAATGTGGCGTGCGTTCATGTAATTTCCCCCGTAGTTATTTTAGGACAGCTAAATATGCGGTCTCATACCGGAAGCCATACCCAGTGAGAAAAGTATTTCAGAATGAAACGAAAGTTGACTCTGGCTTTAAGTAAAATGGGAGCAAACAATGCATCGTTTGCTAGATGAAAACATTTCGGTGCAAGACATATATAATAGAAAAAGCAACCTTGCTGATGTCGACATAATTTCTGAATTTTCAAACGAAGTCTAGAAGTGTGGGATAGTACAATAATATATGTGGTCAGGAGTTGCAGCGAAAAGCTTTATGGCCCTTATACTCCGGATTATCACGGCATAAACTAAAGCTTGTGTTCATCACAACCATAACCCCAGTGTTTATTCTGAACGATGTGAACTTTTCTTACGGCAGAGTAAAGTACGAATAATAGTACAAACGTTTTTCACCAGGTAAGAACTTACGTTATGCCGTAGTTCTACGACACCAATGTGCCGCTAACTGTGCTACGCATAATATCATATAGATAGCGTCGAAAAGTCTAACGTCGTAACCTTCTATGGCAACTTGCCCAACCTCATTAAGGCGAAAAGCTCGTATTTCATATCAGTATGGTTCCCTGATTTTGTATTGGCCTTTCGCTTAATGGGCACAAATTCTAGTGGTAAACACCTTCTAAAGCCATCTTCACAAATCGGAAATATGCGATCATTTATATGGAGCCGAAATATTAAGTGTATGGCATTTATGTGATTCGGCTTCATTTGCACATTTAGCTACTAAGGCCAAATCACTTGATTTAACTCTACAACAAGTGAACATACAAAAGTTAACACACACAAACCAATGAACAACTTGTCAAATCTTCCTGCGGTGTAAAGCAAATTAACAACAGGATTATGTGATAGCTTTCGCGTTGAGTTTAACCTACTTTATAGACGCAAGAATATAAGACGTAGTGTTAAGTTCGGAATTCCTGTTCTGCGCACAGCGTGATGACTGGCGCCAACGGCAGAGGAAGTGGCCAACTTGCTTGTACAATCATTTCTGCATGTCATCCAAATGTTACAATAATGTCGCGTCCTGCCTACCCAAATCATGCTAACGTCAGGACTTAGTCACATATCAATTGAAACCACAGATTTAGTAAAGCAACTGATTTCCTTATACGTGCACGGCTATGTTAGTGCAGACGGTATTCAGATAAAGACGTTGAAACTGGTTGCCAGAAGGCTAGCTGAATTGGTAGCCTAATTCGTTTAACGAGGCGTTGATGCAGGTTCCCACTTCTTGGAGGCGCAGGAGCATTACGCTAACCTACATAAGTAATCGGCATGCACAGTCATCGAAGTCTAAGCCAGTAACGCCGTTCTTATTGGTCCCCAACATCATGCAGTCAATTTCGCGGAAGCTAAATATTTTCGGTTTTCTTGCTTCCGAACAAGATGCATTGCTCCAGTTCGAAGAGGATGGGATTTACCCTATCTAGTTAGCTGTAGCGCAATGAGAGTTACCCAGACCATACCTGTGCCCGACTTTTGTAAATCTACTTAACTCGGTGTACTTTTCAAGTTGCTAATGAAATGAAGATTATCTGAAGATTTTGATTGTTATTACTACTTTGCATGACCTCTCAACCCTGAGCGAAAATGTGGATAAAGCTTACACACGGTCTGTCGATAGGATACTGTAATTCAACGATGCAATTGTTAAAGTTTATGTGTACACACTGAATACTCACAACTGCCAGCTAAGACTATAGCGCACTCCACAAAATGTTGCTTGTCAAGATGACGATGATTGATTGGGGCAAAGAGAAATAGGTAAAATACCAAAATCAGTTCTTTAGTTACCTTAATTGATTGTCCGAGAATTTCGGCGCCTGAATCCTTCCGCATATTCTTGGCGCTTATATGAAGTCACACGTGGAATACGTTATCGCAGTGTCATAATGCTAGTAAGAGCGCCATCTCACCGCAGTCGACACTGAATAATTAAAAGCGATGAAGAACGCCAAGGGTTTGTACCACATTCTTTCCAAATGACGCAACAAAATCTAAAAATATACAGCGGACGTTATCAGCATCTCGAAAGCAAATGCATAATTTTGCATTAGATATTCGAAACGCCCCAACCTAACTTGCCACTATCTTTTGGAACACAACCAAAACATCTGCAGGGGGCTATGAATTAAGCTGACATCAAAGTACAGCCGACTGAACTGTAGATGAATGCATTTCTCCCTCTTTGTCACAGCGTTGGAACCCCCAAGTCAACCGTGTTTAATGCGTCTACATTAGCGATATTCCGACGATTGGATGATTCACAGAAACATTTACACCAAATGATAACTTAAGTCTGTTAGATGACGGCATGTAAGTGGAATCATGCGTGTGGTGTCACATTACTCTTCAAATGCAGGCATGTGTAATTACACATCTACTAACGCAGACCGATTAGCGAGTCCGGTGTCATACACGAGATGTTCATCGTATCTTCGGAAACTGAGAAGTATTGTATCCATATTTGGACCAATGAGAAGGTTTCCCTCCCCGTGCTTCATTGCCCAGTTGCTAATGATGGCTCCCACTTATGGGCCGTGTACCGTCTGATAGTAAAAACATGGTGATTAAGTTCGCGTTAACACACTCAAAACGTGCACACTGTATAAGAGAAAATAGGTAAATCCGCACCCATACTGAACCATAAGTTATCGTCAGGAAGGAAATTAACGATACAATTATTTATGTGTATGCTTCAACAGCAACATTCAACTTGAAAGATGTCTACGTAGTACGAGACAAGTATCATAACACATTATCTTTTGTTTAATCGTATCGCAAAATCCTAGTTTGTCAGTGAATCATATTATAGTGCACTACTTGTGAGTAGTGTGTATAACAACCAGGGTGCACATGGAAACAAGTAAATCGTGAGAAGCCATGAGACGAAGAAGCTATGGCGGAAAATCAATCGGACGACGTACACGAGTGACACGAGGCACTCTAACCAGATGTTCGATGAATGATAGATTGCAACAGCGCATTGCTTCTGAAGATTGCCACGAATGTTATGCGCAAATCGAACTCGCGTTACTCTGTACCAGTTATTATGTTAGCCGGACATGCGTTTTTGATAATCAAGTTGTCTGTCGCTCATGTTGTTTTCAATAACGTCAGTGTGAAAGTAGTTACAACGATGTGGTGTTTATCTGCAGATCGTCACATTCGCAGAAGGAATATTTGCTTTTTCCGTGGAACTTAATAAAATGTTACATATATATACTATACTAAGAACAGGATTGAAGAAACGCTGATGCAATCCGACCGTACGGTTCAGGTTGGGTAGTCCTGCTTTATCTGCTGCTCAGCGCTTCCAAATGAGGAAAGAAAAATAAGCCTTGATTAACTACACTTTCATCCGCTGCAAGCATTTTAAATAAGCGTCTGCAAATGCAAATAACTCCTCTAGCCAATAACAAGTGCATTGCTCAGGTCAGGTTCCAAGAACGATACTGTTTATCGCATAACAAGCGTTCTGGTTCCTGCACCTGTAACCGAAACGCAGGCCCCGGTAATTCGAAGTTGAATTAACTTCCGCGATTACTGCAACAAATTGAAGTAAATGCACAACAATTATCTGTACTGTCATGTAGTGTCAGGTTGCAGCGACATGATAGCACGAGTACAATAATTCGGTTAAAACTTCAGGCCAACACCTAAGTAGAACTCTATTAAAGGCTTCCACTGTGCGGTATACCATTTATGCTGAAATAGCTTGTCTAATGTTTCGCAAATAATTTCTCTCTAATATCCAACCTAAATATCTGCTACTTATGCTCCAGTTGATATTCTCGCAGGTGGTCTGTTTCGGCTAGCACAAATAGCTCAGTAATGCCGGATGACATTAAATTCCTTCATGGTTTTAAACGTCTATTATGTTCGCTCAGTCTATGCCACTTTATTTTATACATGCCTAGGCTTCAGTTTTTCAGCGTATGGTTTTTCACCTAGACATTCCATAATCCCAGCCGTCAGTTTTTGAACATTTTCAATACAGGGGATGTCTTTCTTTAGCTACGGTGCCCAAACCTTATACAATATTATAAATGACGTTTTACTACTGCCTTGTATAATGGAAGAAAAGCCTCAGCATTAGTGTAGCACAAAGGGCATTTAGAGAAAAATACATCATTACTGGCTTTGTTGGCAACATGTTGCCATTACCTTGAACTTTTGAGTCGTTCGTCAAAACGAAGCCTAAGTCTTGTGCTTCGTACATACATCGCAATTCTAGAAGCCCGACAGACGTTACCGTACTCCCCCATTTCGAGAGGTGACATTTGCTGGTATTAAAAAGGAGAGCACTTTTAACTGGCCATTCCCCAACAGCGTGAAGTATTTTAGAATATGTGTCTCGATTATCCTGCTGAAGGTCTTCAGATCATCAGCAAAAATATAACAGGGTTAGTGAAACAAACAAACCAAATTGTTGATAAACATGAGCAATGATGGTGGTTCTAAAGCAGAAGATTTGGGAACATCGCTCCTCCGACCTTAAAACAAAAGCTTCTACCAAAGAGAGACTGAAATGCAAGTCATATGCTGATGATGCAGCCCAAACTTTTCTATTCGCAAGTAAGGGTCGGTGGTTAACAGACTCAAATACCCTGCTCAAGTTGAGATCACAAATGTCAACTGGGATTCCATCATTAATGGATCGTTATTTCATCTAATAAACCATGACGATTAGTGAGCCATGATTCCTTCTTAACGAAACCATGCTGCTCTGTTCCAATTATGTTGGAAATAACTAAGTGCCCACAAGTTTTTTTCGAATGCCCTTTTCCGAATATTTATGTAAAATAACTGTTAGACATACATGTCTGAAAGGAACGCGTATGGTTTCTGAACCACTTATATATGTGTCTACAACAGTTGACTCCTTCCAGGCCTGGGGAAGCCTACCTTCATGCAGTGACTCACTGAACATCTCTAAGACAAGCTATTAGATTAAGTCAGTCTGCGGCCTGACAATGGTAGGATTCACATTGTCAAGTCCAGCCGATTTAAGTGGATCTAAACCGGTCAGTACCCCGAAGACGGATGGAATAAACGGTATTCTGCATTGCACAATTATTTTGACAAGATGAATGTAAAGGTATAGAAAGCAGGAGCACCTTTGCCTTTGACACATCCTCCTTGGCGTGGCTATCGTCACCGGTCAATAAATTACCCATTCACCATGGATTTGAGTGAACATAACTAAGAAATATTCGGTTTTGCTTATACTTTCCGGGCCAGTCTGAATTCATAGCCATAAATCGCTTGTCGTTGCATCTGGATTTCCTGTTTGCAATATATCTTGTACTGTAACCAACGTGTAAAGCCTCCAAAAATTTAAACTTATTTCACGAAACGTTTCACTTCTTCATCGCACTATCAATTTGGTGGCGCGAACCCCTAGTTATTGTAATTAGTTATTATTATTACTTATTTATTTATTATAGTTTTACTTATTCTTATCATAGTTTCTTATATTTTATAGTTTAGTGTAGTTCATTACAGTTTATTACAGTTTCTACTGGGGCTTTGCTGAGCCAACTCGTTCAGTAACTTAACAAGCCAGCTAGGTTTCATTTTTCTTCCTAATTGGCCAGCTACAATGCAAAAAGTTAAAACAGCTTTAGTGATTTGGCCTGTAATCCATTTAAGTCAACGTGACTAAGTTTCCTTACAAGTCGAGGAGTTTCCGGGAGCCTTTTAGTATTTAGTGGGAAGGTACTGACACAGTGCTCACTTTAACCTATGGGAATTTAAGATTGCGCATTCGACAAGTGGCCATACTCGGATAGCACAATATCTTGTCTAATAATTGCAAACAAAACACCTACTTGTAAGAAAAATAAATAAATAAAGGCATTTATTTGCAATCATTTTACAATTTTTTTCCAAGGTTTTTCACAGTTTTGGAAGCTTGCATCCAATATACGTGTGACAGTATTAAATCCACAGTGATCACATTTTCGGTGCAGGAACTACTTCCCTTCTGATAAAATTACAAAGAACCTCATCCTCTACTCATTTAGAGAAAGGGCTACGGTACAGATATATTAATATGTCTAACGCGCCTCCCACAAGCAGAAAGCAGAAGATAACATAGATAGTTATTGTTTACATAAAGTACGGAGCCATCCAAATTCCATATTGGCTGGTAATAAGAAAAACTACACCACAATTTGACTGATGTCCAGGTATTTTGACTATGTATTCTACATAGCCGAACAGCGTCATCATTTTATCACCCTGAAGCAACCAGCTTCAGTACGCGTAACAACATTACAAAGCATACAGCTTACCGACGATTCCTCCCATTTATTCTTTGTGCTACGATTGTTGGTGTGCCAGATATTTACTCTCTCCTCATCCCCACTTTCTACCATATTTATTTTACTGTTATCCCCAGGGAAAGTACCTAATGGAATAAGCGGCTTTTCAAAGCATTTGCCAAGTGGTGGAGCACACCAATGATGGCTTTCTCCGTCGCACTTTTTGGCTTTTGTAGACGCCCACAAAATAACTGCATATACAATATGATCCACAACCGTCTTTTCAATCGGTGTTTGAATAAACTCATTTACCTTGCTCTTTCTCGCGCCTATTTGTTTGCGCTTGCATAGCTAAGTACCGCCCAAGGTACTGCTACTCTTTGTTGCCGACTTGTAGTCAAAACCCGAAGATATCGACGCCACCTCCGTTGAGACTGTAACTCTGGATGCATTGGGCTATTTACATTATGCGAAAAAAGATGCTGCGCCCATTTCTTCTTTCCTTTATTCTACACTCAACGGTGGAACTAAATTAGACATTAGCACCATATGTTAAACCGTCATATGTAGGCCGTGTGCTTTATTCTAAGTCACAGAGTCAGTAAATATTATAGCATTAATACTTTACTTAAGAATATTTATGGGAGTTTAAGCTTCGAATTTAGTGTATCTGGTGCTAATTAATACCCGCCACTTAGATGACTCATCGCTAACCCATCCCTATTTATTATTATGCTGCGGTGTACCTGTCCCGCTTGCTTGTTAGCCCAACCAAAATTTAATATGTTGTAACCTTATTTGCTCAAGAATTATGCGTAAATATTTTGCAGGTTTTATATTGATTTAATCACGTCATTTCTTATTGTTTAAGGTTTTGCAGCGATAACATAACTTGCTGCGAATGGTCCTACCAGGAAGCATAAAGTCAACTTCAACTTAACTTGACTTGACTTCCGAGCTCAATGAAAGTATGGGAAATGTGAACAATTAGTTTTCTCTGTTATATTGGTAGTTTATATTAGTTAGAAAAATTTAATCGATTACAAGGACGAGTGGTAAGATGTACTTTCATGTGGATCTAAAAGGCTGGTTGGGTCGCAGTAAAGAGCATGTATAGCTCCACAACATATTTTGCTTGCTGTATTCCCCAACACGTATGCCAATATCTAATACATTTCTTTTCCAATTCAATAAATACTAAATATATGAATTGATCAATTCTAGACAAAGAACATCATGGTTCATCTTATGGAACTGGTTGAAATGTACCTAAAATATCCAGAGTATTTGAGACGCTTTAGATGTAGCTGTAGCTTAACTCGTTCAATGCTCGAACGCTAAGGGACTGTTTTTCAAAACAGTCTTTTTTGCTTACGATGACGTTGTTGCTAATGTCTTGAATTCTGAGATAAAGATATGATCCAAATATACATCGAGTTAATAAAATAACGAGGTAAATAGCATGGCTGGTGAATCCTGTTCTCCAAAATTTAAAATAATGCACTTTTTTCCTTTATAACATTTCCTGTTTTCTTTGGCTTCCGTTAAACTTAGTTGATGGATGGCGAGGTATTAAATTTATGATGTCGTTAACGCGAAAATAATGGAGGCTCTGGAGGGACCTCGTGTACAAGCTATGACGGTTTTTTAAATATCTGACTAAACGAATTCTCTCATGTTATGTCATGATAGGTGCGTAAAATGAAGTTTCTAATTACATAAAAACAAGTTAGAATCCATTTATCCAAAGGACGTAAACTGACCACCACCTAGCCTCAAAACTGTTTCCTCAACATGGATGGACAAAATATTTTTGAAGTAAAATAACCCCTAGGTTTTACATTCTTCAAAATCTATTTACTGATTGGCAACCCACTACATCAAAAACAAAACTTTGCTTGCCAACTCTGCGACACGAGTAGTTTTGTCGCAATATTTAATGTTCTTCAAATGCAGGGATCGGTGATAATGACCAAACCACTTATCTTTTAGCCTATTTTGTAGAGAAGAAGTTCTCTCAACGTTTGGATAAGAATAAGACATAAAAATATGCATAAGAATATGACATAGTTAACATTTTTTGAACCCAATAAAAGTAGATTTTTCTGGAGCTTTACAATTTATAACGAATGTACAGCTGATGTGCGGATCGCTTCCTATAAATCACCGCGGTTAGAAAAGACCACAGATTACTTCGATCCATTAATCTAAGTGAATTGAATGCTTTTTATAAGCCAGTCGTTCACCACACTGAAAAGTTTTGTTTGAACTCCATTAGCAAGCTGCTGGTTCATAAATAATTATCTGTCACTTCCCCCGAATGCCTACGTTTACTCGAGAAACAGAAAGCGTACTGCCCTGCATTGTACGTCTGGTGCAGTTGCTACGGAATGCGCAGCATATTTTATAGCATCCTGTGTGAAGCGGACATTTTTAAACGAACTGGTATACATCGTTTGTATTGGTGCGTGTTAAATCCTGAATTGCAAGTAGTTACCCGAAGTTGTTCAAAATCATGGATGTACATGCGATTTGACGATACTTGTTGGAGTAATTTCATGCATAATCGTTATCCTCACAGTTCTCTTGCTGGAAGGGATATCGTCCTCCATACTACATGTGTCTAAAATTTAGCTTGTATTCTTTGAAGGGTATATGCAGTGTTTACATAAAATTACGGTTGATGCATCAGGGCTAGTAGCCTTATTTCACTATTATTTTATTTTCCGTCAAAAAGTAAAACAGTCGAATTTTACTACTGTATCTGTGTTAGTGAATTATAACTATAAAAATATACCACGTTGCGAGTAAAGGAATCCGTTGTTGCTTTCGTTTGTCTTTGCTTTTTGGGCGTTTATGGGAACTTCGTCATCAGTTTCTTCAAACTTCGCCAAAGATCGCGAAATCTTTGATTGCCCAGCAAAGTCAAGATATGTAAGCAGCTCAATCGTTTTCTATCGGAATTGATTACTATAGAGTATTTTAATTTCCCCCATAGCTTTGCAAGTATAGGACTGCACTTTCTTTTTTATAAGTTGCTTCAATAGTAACGAAAAAAGCTATCCATCTGCGGTTAACTGTTCCAAGAGGCAGCAAAATCGAAGTATGCTAAGGAATACAACAAATGTTTGGACTCCAATGATAGTTTTTTCTTTAAACTATAATCTCATTTGTATCCAGCGTTGCATGAAGTTTCTCGATGTGCTCTTTCCAGCAGTCTTCTTGTCTGACAGTTTTGAACAGCGTTTACAAAAGACCTACATTGCTTTTTGCATTACTTTTATGGGCAAAGTTTTAGAATGCGGCGGTTTGAGATTCCTAGAGCAGCTTTTTAATACAGATAGCGAATGAATTTTAATTGTTAAGCAAAGGTAACCGCGCAAGTAACCTGCTTTTAAAGCTCTCTATCCTTTATAGACTAAGTGGTTGGATGAGTGCCATGTCAAACCAGCTGATGTCACCAAGTGGGAGATGGAAAGAGTTCTCAGTTTTAGGCAACAACGCCGAGGAAACATAATTGGTAAAGTCCGCTAACTTATATTTTGTGTTAGTAGCTATTTCTAGTGAATACAGAAAGCGATCCGTACATCTCTTTGATTTACATGCAATTAAATAGCAATTACAATTCTGTGTTGTGAATGTAGACAATAACGTGGCCGATTTACACTAAAGTTAGTTGCTTTAAGTGAAGATAACTTCTCCACGATTACGCAGCTTTCTTGGTTTATCAGCCCTTAGTACACTGGAGTAACTGGGTTGGACAATCTCGTTCTCAACTACTGGACGAAGGCAACTAACTCGAAGCATTATAACACTTCAATTTGCATATTCCTTACGATTTGTGCAGACAGTATGGTCAGCAGTGGACACATATGGCTTAAGGGAAACAATGAGATTTGTTCTTGAGTTACAGGATAGTGTTTGAGGTCAACATGCCGATAATTGAGATGGTTTCTCACTGCCAAACTTTTCCTAAAAATGCTCTTGATGATTTTCCGCATTTGCTACGACATAGGTATTATGTGTGCTTCGCACATTGCTTCGAAACTGTTCCATAAGCTCAGCGGAATAGAATATCATTGATGGCCGTAGAGCAATTTTCCTAAACAGCACTCAGAGAACAGCACATTAAAATGGATTTGTCCGGTGTAGAATACATAGCAACAGTAAAGTAAAGCGAACATTAAAGTCTTATTAATTAAACTATATAAACAGGAAACGTTATCCATGAGTCAGCGTATACAAGGGAGTAAGCTGAGCACAATGCTAATTCATAGTCTGTTTCAACTTCTTTTTACCTGTATTAATTTTTCAGTTAAAGCAAAGTAAGTTGATTTCAGAGCTGTACAACATCCTTACGATAAATGGCTTTCAATTAACCACAATTTAATTGTGCTGACACATCCTAAACTTTAATTTTCTGAGGGTTGACATTGCTACAACTTTAGAGCGGTGGTTGACTTGGTACAACTTTTTTGCTAAAATAGTTTATTACCACAGTCGGAAATGAACATTATGTCACCCAACCGAGTGTCTTTTTGGGTTTAGATGAGATGAGATAGAATCCCCGTATCGACTACACGTGAATTGATGACGAGTACTGTAGTTATTAACATACATAATGTGTTTCATAAGCAAGTGTGTTAGGAACCATTTAGCTTTGGATATATTCGTTATCAGTATTGTGCACAAGTGCCAGTTTTGATGAATATTGAACTAACCAGTTTTCTAAGACTGCAAGTAAGTCAAAAAGCTTGTCTATACTTCAACGGTGTACGATGGGAGAAATCGCATAACATGGAAGACCCACAGGATTGAAAATGCACAAGAAGATTAAAAACAATAGTATTCAAATGTGGAATGTGACCCACCAGCATTAAAGACATCGTAATTTATGATATTTTTGTGTATAATTTTCACTAAGATGAACGTCTAGCAGTCCCTCAAACGTCGCGATGTCTGGTGCATTCACCACATCTGTTGGTGGTGCATTAGAGTTGGAACAGATTAGAAAGAGTAAGCATAATTCCAACAATCTAACTGGGAGGGCTGGGTTACTAGTTTCAGGTGGTTGTCTGGACACGTTTTGTAATCTGCTAGGATCAGCTGCGGTGCTTGTGCTCAGTTAGTGTGCGGTATGTGATGAGATCCCGACAAACCTGTCGATATTCTGAGGAGTACACAAAGAGTAAACGAAGTTGCAGTTCGTAAGTGAGACAGGATAATAAAATTTGTGCCTTGAAAGCTCTTTCCTTAGGTTGCTACAACAGGTCAATGACAAGTTTTAACCGTGGGCGCCAGTTCTGAACCGCATATTTAACGTGGATCTATAGAATTTTTGATCAACAGTAGCTTTAACCTTCGCTCAAAAGTGCGGTGAGCTCGACTGAAAAGGCATTCGTTCTTTTGCCACGTTGGCTGCTTTCGATAATTGGGGCAAATTATCGAGCCGTTCTTGAACGATAATACCTAAGTATCGTTCGCTAATACCTGTTACAAAATGTGCCTTCCCAGAATAATCTGTTGACGACGCTGCCAAGCACTGTCAAAAGATAGCACTTAATAAGTTTCCTTGCGGGCTGGTTCCTTGCTGCCGAATCGTTAATCCCGTTCAGGTCATTCTGGATACTGGCACGGTCGGATGCTGAGCGAATTGCTCTCATTATTTTAGTATTGATATAAATATCTGCATCGAGGATAATATGTTTTATGAGGTTATATTTGTGTGAACTTAAAACAGCAGCGGGCCGTGGACGGTCCTTTGTGTGATAACAATAAATACGCACAGACTTTCGGATTAATGTTGGCTACACTTAGCTTCATGGTTCTGTTTCGCAATTAGTCTACCAGGCAGATAATAAGGTAACCGTTGATACCATAGGTGGAGAAAAAGTGCTTATCCCTGTCGAATGCCTTAGCAAAATTTAAGTAAACTTCATCTTTGGGGAAGTTGTCACCAGTTGCCCTGGTCCATGAATTCTGGGCAATGAACAGCTTGGTGGGGCAGGATTGTCAACGTCTGAAACCATGTTGGACAGTGAAAATTATTTGCAGTCTTTCAAAATATCGCGTCGGTTTATCTGCGATTAGTGATTCCAACACTTTTGATAAAACTGGTAGGAGAATACTAAGTCGGTAGTTGTCAGGATCCGATATCTTACCTCCTTTGTTTATTCGAGTGATTATTCCATATTTCCACTCAGATAGGAGTTTGTGGGAGTCAAGCAGACCCTGGAAAATTGCTTCAAATTATACGCTATGGTGGGAGTAATAGTCTTAAGTATCTTTGGACAGAACTTGTCAAGTCGTAATGCCCAGTGTTCCAGAGAGCCCATATTTTGTTCACGAGAGCCAATGGGTTAAATGTGAACTGGTTAAGCCGACCGCATTTGTTAGCAGTTGCTACGGCAATGATTCCATGTTATTTGTAGCCACAGAGCCAAATTTCAGGGGTATATCTTTCGCGGCATCCACAGAAGTAGTCGTTAAGCCACTAACCGTCTTGAGAGGTCGTATATAAGGTTTAACTATTCTTTTATGGTTTACTTACCTGTATAGCACTTTGTTGTTACTCGCAAAATTGCCTACGATGTTCTCCTGCCGTTCGTACATGTCTGAGGTCATAAGTGACGTGCAGTGGTCTCTGCTTGTTTTGTAGCTATGCAATGTGGTATCACATGTTTCCAAAACTCATATCTTCTGTTGATCCATTTAAGTGTTCTGCTTCGGTTCCAACTGTTGGTCCTGCTTAATAGGCATAAAAGTACGTCTTTTGTGGCCCCAGTGACCCAGTGCATCGTTCGTCGAACTGTGAGTCTGCAGTCACCAATCAACGGTTGTCTCTTGGTTGTGAAGCTTGTAAAAGTCGGTAACATTTCCTTGGGTTTCTCGTTCTCTATCAATAATATTGGCATAACGCACATAACCAAATATTAGGACTAATTGGCTGCTAGTGTCTAGTGGTCGATCGTGTGCGACTGACACAATCACCAACTCTTCATTTATCAAGCAAAGGTCCAGTAACTTTGACTTGTTTGAACCGCGGTGTCCAGTTGGTTCATGCTTGTTTTCATACAAAGCTACATATCACTGAAATTAGGGATTTTTGTTCTAATTGATGACTCATTAGGAGCCACTGAGACTATTGTGTGTAAATTGAAGTCGCCCATTTTAATGTAAGGAGCGTATGTTTCGTAAAACGCATAGTGAATCGCGTGTAACATACTGTCATCACTGTCTGCGAATGAGTTTGTTATCCCGTAGACAAATGATAGGAGACAAAAAGCACGCGTCTTGCTCTCTGATCCACCATCTCCACCCGCTAGCTACAGTTGGGAAATTAATGCGTCGGAAGTAGCAATAACGATTTCGGTAACAGCCTCACATTTAAGGTGAACTCGATTGTAATTGGCAATCGGAGGTGTTTCGGTGGTTGTACAAATCATGCATGAAGTTTCGCCGACCAGTAAGTGGCCACGAATAATTGTTTTTCGATGTGTAATTGGTGAAGGGTTTAAAGTATTATTCATCGTCCGTGTAGTTAGTCCCGTGTCTAATCTCCCAATTAATGTGTATGGTGTCTGGGCAATATCATTTTCTACAGGTTGCATGGGCTCATTCAACACGCTAATGGTGCATTGTTCTCTCATAGAGCCCATCGCGTTTGGTTCTTTGGGGGTCATATAATCTCCAGGAGGCATATGACTAATTGTCTTCAATAGAAACCAAGATGGTAGCTGGCAACGGAACATATATCACATTTGTAACATTCCTGCTAAGAAACGTATCGACTGAAAGACCACATTTAACAGTCTAGGGCCACTTCCTTTGTACTTCAGTGAGATAGGCAGTCGTGACACCGATTTTGCTAACACATCATCCAGGCAGAGTGTTTCAAGAATATAACATTACTGTTCCTTATCATGGGTTGTTATTTCATGCTCATCACACGCTTCAGTTTCAGGAACCCCTTGAAGTATGGTTCTGGTTGAAGTTTCCTTACAATATTACTCTAAGGTGCGGTTAACTCGATAAGGCTAGCCCCAGGGTATGTCTGCAAATATACGGATAGAGCAGCGTTTATTTCTGGGACTACCTGTCAACAGTAGGTATGATTCTACTTCAGTGATGGAGTTCAGCAAAACACGCAGAAATCTTGGCTGTCCTAAATGTTTAGAGTTGGGGTGTCGTGCACAGGTCTCTGTAGTAGTTGGACAAAAATTCATGTTCAGTTTTAAGCCGACTATTCGTCGGTCGGCGTCTAATCGTTTTTTGTCTGGGTAATTGTTTCTTGAATTACAGTCACGCTGCATGGTAGCTTGGAGTATCCCATATCGAGATGTTGCCTAGTGTGTCTCCCTGTCCCGTCAAGTGTCGCTAATGCCATGTCTGCAGTTCTGCAGGACGGTGGATGAAATTATTTTACTAAGCTTGAATGCTTCAATAAAGTGCTGCTAACCAGTGGCCGTGCACCTGCTATCTTGAGCCTAATCTCGGTAGGCAACCTTGAGCTATGCTTCAACCAGATACGCAGTAGGAATTATCTCATTACGTTCTAGTGTAGCACGACCTCAAATCTATTTCGGCAGTAGCCCTTGTAGTTTTGTAATCAAGGAATTCTGGTTAGTGATTTGCGATAAATTGGTCCATCGAGAGCACTTCACGGATGTAACACCATTGTTCTCGGTTATGTTTTGGCGCTTCGTGCTCAAGTGAGCCCAGTAGTTTAGGCAAACCATGAACAAATATGGTTTTCTGGCTTACGTTCATAGTAGGGCCGTCATGGTTTTCCATTTCCTTTGGCCCTCCTTACCAAGAAATATCTGGTATTTTGGGTACCACGCTCGATGAGTTGCGAAGTTGAACTGCTGAGATTAGTACTATATTTGTTTTCTCAGTTGAATTCCAGGTTACCTTAAACAAGCAGTAGTGCATTGAATTTAGGTGGTTCGCTATATGTAGTAGCCCATGTTAGGTCAAACCGGATGCCAATGGCATCGCAGATGATATGGCAGATTTTATGCAATAACATCGAAAAGCGTCATATTAATGTAGGGTCTTCTAGGGGAAAATAACCAATTTCTGTGTGCAACAGCTACGGTCCCTCTGTTACAAAGATCAGGGTTTACTGCAATAGGAATTTTGGTCAAATTGAGATTGTGCGTCGCAATCCATCCACAAAAGATGTACGTACATCAAAATGACCAGCAACGTTGCTCTTATTATGATTATGAGTGCTTTACTCATTGTGTAATAGTAACAACATTTGAGGAATGCTATTATTTGTTTGCCAAAATCCTAAAACACAAATACTTTTACCTACTGTGTGTAACGCACCATTTTGACCATGGCTGAATTTCGACTACGCCCCCAGATATACTCAAATAACTATCGCTATTAAATTATGCATTTGAGAGGAAAATACGACTGAAACTTCTGGGCGTTATGATTGGTTGATGAAGCTTGAGGAATTTGCGTAACTCATACGCAAATTCACGGTTTATTCATTGTTGTTAAAATTATGTAATAACACAACTCATGTTATTGATGCTGATGCCAATTCGTCAGATAATTCCACTGGAATGATCTAAATTATTTCTAATATAAACAGGCCGTTTGAAAGTTTAATAGTATATATATATTTAGACAAATATGTTACGCATTGTTAAAAAGAGCTAGTATTACTTAGCACAACTTATAATGACTAATAAATATATGATAATATTCAAGTTACTTCCAAAATATGTAACTTATTTAAGGCTATATTGTAACTTTTGTGCCTCCATTTATACTAATTTTCGCTGACGTCTCTCCATATAACAATTTTATTTCACATACGTTTTTAAGAGTAAGGTTTTTTTATAATTTGTTTATTCTACTGCTATATGTTTACGTATGTGTTGTGAACACCAGAACAAATATGCTGTTAATTAATTAATGTATTGTACTTGGAACTTTGTCTTTCAGAAATCAACTATTTTAGCTCCCCAAAATAATCTTCGGCTTGACACATATTTATACACCAAAAGACAACTTGAAAAAGTTGTGGTTTTGGAAGGTTTATGTAGTCTAGCAGTACCGGTTTAATAAAATATGAATTTGTTAGCGGCGTATAACATCCAAGGAATCCTGGTAGAAATGTATATTGAAATAGAAAATTAAAACAATCCAGCCAAGGTTATGTAATAACGCTTAAACTCACCTTTCGCAAGTGGTTTCTCACAACATATTAGTAATAAATATCAGTTGTATGTTTGCTGTTCTAACATTAATTACAGTTGCTATATGCTTACTAATGAGCTGGTCTGATTACGCTATATTATTACTATAATTCATTCAAGCGCTTCTCTAAACCCACATTAACCCCATATGTACATGTTTGGTTAATTCTGATTTTTTCTTATTTTGTAACCCTGCTTTTAATTCTTTTGTCATTTTATGAATACTTTAAAATGCCACATGTAATTCAAAATAGTGAACGCTAAATCTCTGTTTATTTTGACCAAAATTTAATTCAGGCAGTTTTTGGTCTTACTTCAATTAAATAGTTTGCATTTGTATTTCAGGCGCAACGAAATATTTGATGGATAAATATTCCACCTTCTTCACGGATTAGCTACATAAATGCCAACTGCGTTTCAGAATGTGTCTAGCAAGATAACAGTCAGAACCTGACAAATAAGATACCGTTATTAGTTAGTACCTACATTGCGAATAAAATAAAAATATGGACATCCGAAAAGTCTCATCTAAGTGGATGAAAGTGCTGCCTGTGAATATTCGACATATACTGGTGATATTGTGTCATCATCACGAAACACAATTGAGTTAATAGTGCTTCCGTGAAGAAGATTAATTTGGAACATTGCCGATAGTTTTTGTTACAAAGAAAGCGATGGCTTTCCTTTAGTTAATATTTCAAATCATAGTTATATGTTTATTGCATTGAACCTAAATATTTATATGCTTTAAAATACCTGATGCAAATAAATTTGCTAACTCACTGTTTCCCTCACTACTATTCCTAAATTTAATTTTAAACTTATCAAGCACCACTTTGAAAATACATGCTGGGATTCCGTCAGCGGTGTGCTGCATACGCTGTTACCCGACTCATCGCAGATTTGCAGATGGTAGTATCCTCCCATTTTGCCCAGAAATTAACTTTTTGTGATACACATAAACGTTATTCGGTGAGAATATTGTTGAAACTAAACCGTCTGGATAATTGAAATGTATTATGCTGCATCTGCCAATTACTTGGTAACACTGAAAACATAATCTAAATATTTTCCACATAAATCACAAACTGCGACATTTTCTGTTGCGGATAGCCCTCGTCCTTAATCCAGTCATTAGTATCGTACAAACTGTTTTACAGCTACTGATATATGTATGTTCTGGTTATCGCCCAACAAGCTTCAGTTATCTACAAGATTGAGAGCAAGCCTGCATTACAGAGGTTTATATGCAAAATGTAAAACAGAAATAAAAATATTGTTGCTACACTATTTTCTGTCTGTCTTTTCGCAGCCACGATTTTATTGCAGAAAACAGTGGCCAACGGCCACTGGCTTGGGAACGATTGATTTTGACAAAGCGAGTTTTGCTGTTTACAAAAGGAAAACCATGGTTATTGGCACCGGAGAAGTTTATGAAATATTGTTAGTATTACAAAACCGGTTTGATTGAAAAATCATTAGTAATGTTATAGAGTGCTTGTAATTTTGTAGTTGTATTCATGCTTATTTATGGTTTAGCTATGCAACCCATTCTGCTACTTTTGCGTTTCTCTCAGATTTCATCAAAAGATTTTGGTAGCTAAGCAATCGGAATCTCGCCTGCACTATGTGTGCTATGTACTTACCTGTTAGTCTAATTCATACGACATTGTCAACAACAAATCAACGCATCCGCTCAGAAATGATACACCTACAAATGCGAACTTGATGATTGTTACCAATGCAAAGAGCAATTTATCTAGAGCTTCCTGATGGACAGGATTCATGCCATTATCCGTGGCTGCACTCTCAGGCTCTGTTGTGTTTAAATGTTAAAGTCCCGCAAGGAAAACGATGCCGACTTGTCATTACTGAATACAAACCTGCAAACTATAGGACTTACTCGGTTAATGATGACATATATTGCCAAATGAATGAGCATCCTCACTGCAGACAGTGTGCAAATACTATAGGTGCTGATTGATGATTTGAACCCCAATTAGCGAAAGATCCACTCATAAGCGGCAAGTACGGTCTTATCGAGAATAGTGACATGACAAGACATCTGTGCAGTTTTAGACTTCGATATTACTAACTTTTAACACTGCACCGGCAAAAGTGTGGCACGATACACAAATGCTTCGGATCAGCCATAGACCTGTCCTGATGAACTAGCAATTATTCAGCGCTGCAGATTCAAAGTTGAAAACATCAAGTAATGTTAAGGATAACAGTGCCGAAAGTTATTCTTAGCAGCTATATATACATACGACTAGAACAAAAATAAATTGGACAACAAGTACACTCTGTACAATCTGTTAAGTCTATGGATACTCATGTTTTTAGAGGAAAACCTTATCATACTTGCAAGTATCTTTGGGCAAAACGTCCTGAAAAAAGGAAAAGAGACCGTTAAACCTGGTGGGTTCGTCGCTGTTGAAAAAAACGACAGCATTGCCATTTTTAGTCATCGAAATTTATTCAATCAGTTAATGAACAATGAGTTTGGGTAGGGTAAATTCTAATGGAAAAGAAACGGTAGGTTTTAAGATGTTGCCGAGCAAACCCATATGTCTGTTTGGCCATCGATGACCTTCATTTTGCAAGAATCGTGAATAGGTCTTACAAAATTTCGATATGCTTTTGGAGTACATTAATCACACTAAGACCTCAATTATTTTGTACGCTTTTTTGGTTTCCACCTGACCTGTTTAAACCGAATAGTGTGCAGATTAAATTGCATCTCCAACAAAATAATCTATTAAAAGAGA
Source organism: Dicrocoelium dendriticum (assembly GCA_944474145.2). Classification (NCBI taxonomy): domain Eukaryota; kingdom Metazoa; phylum Platyhelminthes; class Trematoda; order Plagiorchiida; family Dicrocoeliidae; genus Dicrocoelium; species Dicrocoelium dendriticum. Next base: position 61,176,054 of record OX104059.1, on the reverse strand, counting down.
TATCCAAGTGCTATTCATAAGACTGCTCAATTTGTACTGGTAAAATTAATAAATTTTGTTGAGTATATTAGTGGAACCAGAATATTAAGTAACTAATTTATTTCGGTGTGGAACAAAGCAAATTAGGTTAGTCCAATTAAACAAGTTGACATTTTTATCTAATTTCGCTGACGTTATAGCTGGTCATACGCGATAAATTCCGGTTTACGTGCATTGTTCCTTTTTAGCAGTGCGAGTATATTTTTGGTTTTCTGGCTTTGGTGCACCCGGCGTGTGCCTTTAATTTCGACACGAAAACTAGATCGTGCCCTCATATGACTTTAAAGTAAGCCTTCGCTAATACTGTCACTCGAACCGCCACCGATTTGGAGAGTCTCGGTGTAGCATTCTTCCGTCGTTGCACACCACGACTAACCGTTAGGTGTTCCTTTTGACTCATAAGTTAAGATAGCAAAGCTAGGCGGGGAACTTGGACTGTAGTGCTTGGTGGCTATCACCACGGATACTAGGCCACTGAGCTCCGCGAACAGGGTTTGACACAACGGTCAGAAGTTGGTTTTTAGGGTTTTTGTAGTACCCGCGTGTTCATCTCCAAGCTCGGCTAACTCGGCTTGATGAGTTTAAACCAATACGGATCCTTCGGTCATAGAGTGCAGTGACGGGAGAGAGCCACACCCAAACCGTCCATTTCGGTGAAGGTCCCGGTGAATGCATTGGCAGAGGCTGAATAAAACGTCATCTGAGGCCACGATATAGGTTGCGCGTCGCAATCCATTACATATGGCCGGTGCAACAAAACCAGAAAACCTATTTTAACCGCTGTGTCAAACCCTGCTCGCGGCGCTCAGTGGCGTAGTGTTCATGGCGATAGCCACCAAACATTATGCGCCGAGTTCACATCGCAACTCATCTATACCGGATGAGTCTAAACAGAGAAGAAACCGTGGGTCCTAGCGTGAAGAGTTGGAACAGAAACACAACGAATCCCTCCAGTTCGGTGCTAGTTTAATTAGCCAGAGCACACATGAATTCACACATGGGATTTTAACTGAAATCCTTTAATTTTGCCTTTCTATCCAAAAGAAATTTATGGAAAGTAAATCTACGAATTTCGCGAGAAAGTTGCATATTTATCATTGTAGTTCGGAATGCTGTAAACAGCACTGATATCCTCTAAAACCTCCACTATTTAGAGGGATTCATCCATGCATTTCATGTATATATATGTTATTGACATTAAAACAATTGCACTATGCATACCAGATCCTTAAGCATTAAAATTCATTTAGAACCTCATTATAATTCTAGTTATACATGACAGTGCAATTCACGCTGCTTATTTATCTGCTTTCTCCAAATATATTGTCGAAAGACACAGACATTAGGTCAACGGTGGAATCTTTACACCATATTTCTGTAGGTATTTTCCAAACAGTGCCACATTGTTCTCAGGATGCTTCTTTAACAATATTAAATGCATGAAGATAAAGTAATTATGAAACATATATTGTAACTCCATAGTTCATAGAAAATATATTTTAAAATTATTGGACAGGATGCAAAATTATTAAATTTAAACAACCTTGGTTTATTCACCGCGTTATCTATTTTTATTTCTTTACAGTTAACACTATGCATGTAGGGCTACCAATATTTTGAGTCTTATATTATTGCACGTTGTTTAAAAATTTGATGTGCTAATTACATCCCCATTGCCAACATAGCAGGAAAACCTATGTACAGTTTTTTAAACTTTTAAATATGGCAACTGATGTTGGAACTATTACTGCAGCTTTCTGTTTTCTGCACCTTACAATTCAAAATTCGTGCTGCTTTGGCCCAATTGCGTATACGTAACGTGAGGTAAGTTGTTTTTCAAATCGGATTTCCGTTTCAAACACTAACAATTTTATTGGGATTAACAGTGAAAAGCGAACAAAATGTTCCCAGATACCCAGGAAGTTGACACAACGCATGCCACCATAAAAATTGTTAAAATCTCCATATTTGCAAAGCCGAAATAAACGTCACAACGAAGGTTGAATTTGCAAGCTCTCAAGGATAAAGTCAAAACCTCTATTCGGATCAACTCACCATCTAAATATTACTATTTTATTATTATACCAGATGGAGTATGATGACCGCATATACACTTTTCAATAAAGTTAGAGTGTCCCAACATTTGATACTTGGCCGATCGTATTCTATCATATCCTCCCCACCAACCAAGTCGCCCTCGTTTGTTGTAATGAGTCGGAAAATAATAAAATTATGAAGTAATTAATTCATCCCTTCCAGCAATTTGGAGAGCTCGTTGTCAACTAACAAACACACAAATCACCTCAAAAAAATCACCATAGTGACAGAAAGCTAGTTAATAAATTTCGGCTCCTTTACATGAATTGCCTTCACATGCAATGGTTTTATGAAATCCGCTGATACTGCTATTATTGCTGAGGTGCTTTGCATAGCAGCAATTAGTTCCTTTGGGTATAACGTCTTTTACGGTCAACATTTATGTAAATATCGTTTACATAAGAATGAAATTGGCTGTCCTATATTTTAAGAAATCTAGGCTGGCTTGCTTGCTGTTAAATATGCACTTACGGTCAGGCTGCCTTCTTAGTAATAACTCATATATGTCTCCTAAAATCCTAACTCGATCAGTCAAGGTACAGTTTGTACAATATTTTGCACAATTATACCAATTCAATCCAACAAAATGGCCTCACAAATTGCTTCACAAATCGCTCCTGCATTACCTGCCAGATGTCATTTTTGATAGCTCACAGAATATGATTGACAGAGAAATGGCAATATTTATAATCCTATCGAGAACATAAAAAGCATGCGAAGGCGTGTCACTCAAGTCAATATCCTCCGTGCTAAATTCATATGGCATTGGATACGTTTGCTGTTAGATTTATTCTGGTAAAACTTCGAGTCCATTGACTAAGTATAGGATAGCAATACTTATCGTTAAAATGATTAACATATATTGCCTTCCAGTTAGGTGTGCTGAAACAAAAATATTCATTTAATTGCATAATAACTTCCGCGATTCCATCATAGAATTCGGACGCTACTTTCTGTCTTCAGTGGAAGTCATAGTGGTCCGCTATTTACAAAAGGGCTAACCTAGAGGGGCTGAATACATGATGCCCTAAACGTTCTGAATATATTTAGCGAGCAAACATTGACAAAATATTGCGCATAATAATATTTAATAATTGTGTACAGATGTCGCATTCCGACGGGCTATTTCACGTTTGCGCGTAACGTGATCCCAAACTTTTATTTTGTTTGGGACCTGAAATTAGGTGTTACAATTCGTTCAGTTTATATAAACATATAATTTATCACTTTGTAAAATCCAGAGAAGTGCTTTGCTATTTCACTAAAACGTTCCTAATAACCGAAAGCAAATTGAGTTACGAAAAATATCCCTGAAATTGACTCTGAAATATTGCACTAATATTCGCAGTTACTTAAGCAAGAAATCAGAGCAACTCTTGAAAATTGAAACTGTGAGTTACCCGCCGTAAACACATTGCAACAACAAAATTTCATCTGCTCCGCTTACGATGCGAACGATCGCAGTGTTCATGGTGCACACGGAAATTGCGCGTTGAAATCCAACCTCACAGGGGGTAGTCTAGATTTGACTCAACCACTATGAATATAGCCAATTATTATTAAAAAGCTGGTCATACGGTGTTCCTCAAAACGGATTATTTGACCGTTGTCTACGCCTCCGAAATGACCAATTATCTCTGAAATGATTGAAGAAAAAGCACATTCTTTTCCTTAATATTATAACTATAGAAACATACACAGCGAATACCCTATTTGTCGCAAATCTATTGGTGGTTTATTGCGATCTCACCGATTGCGATTTATTAGATCCTACTGACTATATATTCATGGGGAAATACCACTCTGTGGAAAAAACTATCAATACAGGTACGCACATTTTAAAAAATTTACATTTCAAAATCCTCTAAAGAATGTCCGCAAACTTTTATAAGTTAACAACGCATTGCACGTACCAGTCATGAAAAGCTAAAATAGTTACAAATTGGATAATATAAGCATCCGGTTACCTTCAGGCTATTTATTCTAAACTTTGTGTTTCTCATAAAATTAAAAATGTGACCGTTCAACCTTTCTTTTTCTACTCCACCTTTTACTGTTCCAAAGATTTGCCACGTATTGAATGTAGAAGCAACGGTAAAATGTTTGAGTGTTTTGTATCTTCAATAATCAGTACGATTTACAATGAATGATACAAAAATCTATTAGCGAGTTTATATTTTTCTAGTATTTCAAGCCGCAAAAGCCATGACGATATTTCTCTGCCCAAAGATGGTTGCTTAGACATTGTGAATAATCCGTAGATGTCTAACAGATCTTGAAGAAAACTTCTATAACATGTTCTGATGACAGCAAAATAAGAAAAAGTTGCAGCAACCACAACCGCATAATGGAAGGTCAATAAATCAGCTAAATTCCTAATTTGCTTTTTCTTATCTAAACAGTACGCCATGAAATGTATTGCGCGAGACATTTTCCTATTATCCCATGGGTTAATTTTGCTGGGAAATAATGCGGAATAGAAATTACATTTTTTCTGTTTTTGCTTTTATATATAACTTATAAACGTTTGCACAGCGCCGAATGTAAATTTATAACCTGAGGTTAAAACGAAATACTTAAATAAATTTATAATTTTACTCCTAAGTTGAATTAAAAATTGAGATTTTAAAATATCTGGGCCATCCGACAATTCTAATTATCGTATGAAGCATTCGTTGAGGAGATCTCCGGTTTGGGAAATATGTCAAATTTAAAATTGGCGTATGTCAAAATTATACCAAAACTAGTTGTACTTATGCGCGCACGAATACGGAAACGATTACTGATAATTTATGATTACTTCGCGATTAAATCAGCGGTCACCTTTGATACTAATTTTACGCGCAAACATTTCTACTGCGTCTCAACTATGAAGGATTTATATCTATGAAGACGATTATGTTGTATATTAATTCGGTAGATATGTGTTACTTGTTTCGTGTATGTATGTTTTTACATGCTTTTCATAACATTGTTTTTTAAAAGAAAACATGTATTGTGTTTCGCGACGCATTTTGATGTTTTCATCGGTGAAAGTCTCAAAATGCATCTATATCTGCCGCTGTCTGCAATAACATGTTGAAAATAAGATAAGTATAAAAGGATGCCTTTTCACTTGCAGCTTTACAGGAAAGTGAAGAAATCTTGCGAGTATCATACACAGTTAAGGAATAGCAAAAAATTGGTGAAGTTAGAGAATGCCACTTTTATTTTTACATAGTTAGATTTGGATAATATTAAAATTAGTAGCTAACAAGTGAACTAAAATTACATTTGCCAAAAACAACTGTTACATTGAAAAGTATTGTCCTTTGATATTTTATTAGTTAATTATAAAAGGACAAGCGCATTTGCTTGTTTTGAATATGTAGCAGGAAGGAAGCTTTCGTTCCCACTTAACCTGCAAGATAATATGCTTATGCATGCTTAATTTGAACCGTATACCGTTTCCGATGTTAATGTGACCAAAGTCAAATTGACCTTAACCTAATTCTTAAGAAAATGCGTTATCTTTGTTAATTTCCTGTGCAGATAACTGACAAAGATATAAGTCGCCAAGGTTTTGGATTATAACCCTTGGCTACCAAAGTACAAGGTAAAATCAGTTTGGATCTTAGAAGATAGCAGATATCGCCGTTGCTTTTTCCTTGTATGCTGCTTCCTGAGGGTGCCACAACTGTTCAAATTAACATATATATTAAGGTGCTCTGATTTCCTTACTTGCCAACATGACAAACAGCATTTAGTTACAATCTTACAGTATTTTACAGAAAAGTCCATCCTTAATATTATTGCGTTTCTACATACATACATACGCTTAGACTCTCGAAAAATAGGTTACTTTGATTACCTGGAATAAATACGCCTGCCGTTAAATCGTATAGTGGACGCGTATGCTACCTCATTTTTTCTGCTTCATGGGAATCGGTGGACGAAAAATTTTAGTATTACAAGCTTTTTTATCAAGTTTATAAGCTTTGCAACAATGCAGTGTGAATTATGGTTAAACTGCAAATCTAAGCTAATTTTTTTAGTATCGAAGATAAAATACCGTTTACTAAGTGGTAACGCCGTCAGAACGAATGGTTGGGCATTGAGTTCATGTTTAGCAAATGAAATTTTAGTGACAAGACTTAAGTGAAGCAGATATGTTTAACTGCTTAATATGGCTGGTTACTAATTTCGCAATAACTTGGTTTAAACAAGTTGCCACGTAAACAATAAGGAAAATTTATGATAGACGATTAATTATATGGAACTGGGTTAAGACTGCAGCATTCCACATTTAGTATGATTAAGTAGGATGTTATTTAAAATGTGCTTTAGTGAATGCTAACTTTGGCTGAAAGAATGTGTATAAGTTATGAACTAAAATATTCACATTTATCAATTAATCAATACCAGAAAATTATTGGACGGCTTGACTTTAAAGGATAAATCAACTAATATGCTTTATTGCCACTTCTAGTATGTAACTTTGTGTGCTTAAAATATGACCGACGTGTTAATACTATAAAAATATATAATTTAAAACTAAACAGTTGGTTATATAAATGGTTTACATTAATGAAATGTACAGTACAAATACGGAGTTAAAATAACTAAGTAGACAGGCGTAATCTCATCTTGCTTGCTGAGAAATAACAGTGGGGTGAGGGTTGATGTATTGGATTGATCGAACATAGTTATAGGGTTAAAATGCATAAGCATTTTATGTCGACTTAATAGAGGTTGCAGTTGTAGATATTTATGTATTTACTATAAGTCCATTTTATATTTAGCAGCGCAAATTTTTTTTATTTTACCAGCGAACTGCTGTAGGACAGGATTGCATTCCGTGCCTTCTTGTCACTGAGTCAGTTCGATAGTTTCGGTATGTTGTTCAATAACAAACAGCTTTTTAGGATTATGTTTTGTCAACCTATGCTCGTGAAGCAATAGATATACACTTTCACTATCTCAACTATATAAAAAGGCATTTTATTCAAAAACCTACAAAAAGCAATAAGTGCTAGTATTTTTTAAACATATTTTTATGTGTTATATTCATTTAAATGCGAACATTTTACTTTGCAGAATCAGTAGTAATTTAGACGAAATCAACATATTTGTATTTCGGAACGTGTGCACTTTTGACTTTATTACTATTGCGTAGAAGCAATTGCGTATTGTTATGTATGTTCTGATATATAACGATTTTCTAACTGGTATCTTCCAGGCAAGTTTTCCAATCCGTTTGGCCACATAAGAAATTAAAGTTGCGCTATATATATATGTCAACTTGACTAATGGCATTTGCTTTTGTGATTTTGACCATGCAGACGAAGTTCTAAAATCAAGGTTTTTATAAATATATACCTTTTTGTCAGCGATATATTTTTGTTGAAAATGGCAAACTTACTGGTGCACTTTATTGGCACATTAATGTACAAGAAGAAGAAACGATATTGCTTTACGAGTGATGTTTATGGGATAGGATGAAAAAGCATACAGAATGTGTTTGTATATTTAAAGAACAAGCCTATGTTGCCCTTACACTAAAGGTCAGAAAGAGGCGTGCAACATATGTGCAGACCCATTTGTTTAGGTTAAGACAGCCATCGCAAAGTGCATAATATTATATCGCCTCTCGTTCGACATTTGTATATCCTATAAGCTACAGCGTTTGGTTTACATCAAGGCGTTTGGGAACACACAGAATGCCAGAGCATAAAATGTGAACTTTAAGGGGTCTTATATTGTTAGTAAGCAAAAATTGGGAAAAGGATTCAGCGAAACTTTAGCGCACAATATTGCATGGCAAAATATAACGGCAACTTTTAAACGGCGTTTTACTTTTGCTTTTCAGTAGGTTGCAGCATACTTGGTTAGAGTTACTAACAGTGTCATAAGCCCTTGTTTAGTTGCAAAGTATGGGCTTATAACTATCATTGTGGAATATTAGATTACTCAGCCTACTTTGATATGATAAGTGAAACCACCATTTGTTGTGCTTGTCGTTTCATCACTTTGGAGTCTCGAGCACTTTGTGATCCTGTTTTGCACGAACTGCCAAATCTAAATTGTGTATTCGACCATAGGACGCAGGTATGTTTTAATCACTGCGGAAAGACAGTTTGCTAAAACCTACAGGATGTACTTCGCAATATTCCAACATAATGTTTCACATAATTTAACGACTTTCCATATAGTTTTAAGCTGACAATATCAGCAACCAGTAAAGGCGATAGGACGTGCTTTTGATTGACTGCTTAAAGTTACTGGTCTCTAAGTTGTACATGTTGTTCTCCTTGTAATGAGTATACGCCACAGCTAACCAAGAATAATGAAACCACCGCCAATTTAAATGTTTTTGCAAACGCCATTCAAGTGCACCATGATCTCCTTTGTTGACGATTGTACGAAACCTCTTAAAATCCTTAGCGGAAATCAATCCAACCTTTAAAAACCAACGCGAAATTTATTGTTATGTAGTAGAAACAGACCCATCCTTGAACCAGACCATGTCGGAAATCTACTATCAACGTATATCAAAATAACAGCTAGGTTCGATCTCCAGTCTACGGAGAGGATGCACAACTCCATAACTTTAGATCCTGTGGGGCAGAAAGCAGTGTAGAGCGTCCAAGACATTGGGGAATTTATGAAATTTCTTTTTTTGGTATATTTTTATTGACCTCTTTCATCCAAGTAATGTAAGCATTATTTAGGCGGATTGTCCATGCACGGTGTTGGCGGAAAAGTTAATGCTCATGATCAATAAATGCTAGCCAGATAACTAGTAGTAGACTGGCAGCATTAAACTTTAAGTAACGTGTATATTGCTGATGAATAACTGCGAGTGCCTACATCGCACAAAATGTTGTGGAGTGGAATTTCTTATATACCGCGTTAAACCATGTTTTCTATTCAAGCTCAACCATCTCTGAGGATTTACCTCTCCCAGAGCATGTAAGAATTGCACGGGAAAATATTCACGGGGACCTACTGCGCATGCTTCATTAGGCATTGTTTAATAATCTGCAGAAAACTCTTATTCACGATCATCTTCAGTGTCTTTCACCATAAATTGATCAAGCAGCTTTGTAGGCAGTTGCGAAATTTATTTTGCGTACCGACCATTTGCTTTTATTCCACAACTGTGAGTTTACTTTCTAATTTACCATCCAATGTATAGTTACTTGTTGAACAAAGTAAGCCCTGAAGGCAAGTAAATGTCAGTAATGACTGGATTATCTGGGGTGGTTCTATCAACACTGAGAGTTGTGCTTCCGTCAGGAACGGCTATTAACTTGTGTACGTTGTAGATGATGCAATCCAACTTGCTCATTCTGTTTGAGCGACACGCGTCAAAATCCGTGAATTCAGATGTATATTCTAATTGATGATTTCACAAATAAAATGACGTTGGTTCTCAACATCAGGTTTCTTTAATTAGAAAAATCTGATGTCAATTTTATAATCTTGGTGGAGAATAATTTTGGTACAAACTGTAAAGCCCCGTTTGTTTTCAACTGCCGGAGTAAACATTCGCATTCATATATGGTTTTGGGGTTTACTGAATTTAGCCAAATACCCAAGCTTCCGGTTGAATTTGGTAACAACTATGCTGCGACCAAAACTAAGATTGATAACCATTGGAAATTTATAATCATATTGCTGGTGAGAAAAGTCCGTGATATATATTCTATTCAGAATGATGGTGATTGTATCAGAGGTAATTAAGAAACTGGTGATAACGAATTTTAAACCTGTTATGCATTTTTGAATAATCTTCCAGAGTATCGCTTGATTTTGAAGCGAAGCTTAATATGAATATATGGTGTTTGCTTTCTTTCATGCATAATTCAAATAAATCAAATCAAGTGTTAATCATTTGTTCAAACTTTGTCAAAAACCATTTGTGTTTTTCTATTTAAGCATTACAATTTTACCGGTGAGCTTAACATAATAATTAGAACATCAGATAATTTTTCTACTATTGTTTAAACTGAGCTAGTTTAGAATGAGTTTATATTGATGTGAATGACGCCAGAGAAAATTGTACCCTAGATTCCTGTTCTTACAATTTGTAACACAAGGCCACATAACAATGTTTAACCAAGTGAAGCATAATGTGTTTTACTAGTCTTTACATACCGTTACTTCGATGTTCCATTACCGTGAAAAGACAGTTATTATGCTGCCCTGTGAAGCTTCCGTGCGCCGATATATTTGAATTTTCCAGGTCGACCATTTAGGTGCCTCTAGGATTAAATGCGAGTGTTAAAACGGCTAGGTCATTATCCCGATAATTAAACCGAGTGCGATGAGGACACCGTTTGTTATAGTAACCGCCTAGTATCCAAAAAACCTGGATATAAAATCATCAGATGGATTGCGGTTTGGTTTTCGTTTGAGACTAAAAGGGTTGCTGTTTGTTTCTTGACGTTGAAAGAGCTTCTGCGGGCAATGTGAATGAGACGCAATTTACAGCTAAAGGATGATTCACACAAGCTAGAACTAAAAAATGGATGGCCAGAACTAACGCACATGAAGCTGGATCGAACGAGTGTATGCACATTTCTGTGTGATGAAAAGTTCGTCAGTAAACCACGCTTGGTACAAGCATAGATCAGTTATGCCTGCACGACAACTTTTAGGCTGTCCATTAGAAGGTTTGCTATGTTTTACACAATCATAGTTTATCACCAATTAGTCCCTGTACTTATCTTCTTAAGAACATTTTCGGCATTCCGAAATTTAGCAGCTTCACCAAAACCTCTGAGAGATAAAAGTTAGTGGGGAATCAGTATACCTAATGACCGTTATTTAGCTAGTTTTGTTTTCTCGGATAATCAAACAGTGCATAATTCTGGCTACTATTTATGCATAATAAACCAAATAAAAGGAGTGTTATTGTTGATTTCCATACACCTAAATTCTGTTTTGTCTGAATGAACTCCACGGGCATCGGTTAACACAACTTCCGTCAAAAATTATTTTGTTAGGTTGTTATATATTTTATGAAGCGTTAATATATGTTAAGACTACTTTATGTGATGAAGACGAGGAGAAGCTATCGCCAAGATTATGGTTCCATGTTGCACATATAAAGAAACTATCCCATCTTCAGCGTTTTTCTTTATGTACTGTAATTTCCTTCAAGTCCAGTGTTCCAAGCTCTTCTGTGACCATGTACTACGGCATGCCGCAATAGACCATATAGCTGTAACAAAAAACAAAAGACAGGTAGTTGTCCGGTTGCTCCGCTGCATAGTAAGAAGCTCATGTAAGGATGCAGTTTTGTACGCTCGGAATAAAGAAGGACACGTGTAGAGAAGGATGAAGTTTGTAACCCTAACATAATGCAAAACTCGACCTCTTTCCTGTTAAAGTTTACCATGGCGCCCGAGAATAAGCTACAACATGTTGTTTGAAAAATTTTATGTAGCTGCCTTCAGTGATAATAATTATGCACGCAGAGACACGTGTATGATTATTACGGTGTAAATCTAACACATTTGGAAATGCCATGCTTTCAAGGCAGTTACAAATAGATTTAAATATTTTATAGAATCGCTTCCTACAGTTCATCCAGCAAGCAAATGATGCAGTGCAACTGGTTAGACTTGCACAGGATTGTATATTGTTTTGAATTATAAAACTATGAAGATAAAAATCTTTATACAAATTATGATTTGGATTGCTAACTATACTTGTAATTATTATGTAAATTGCGTATTTTCAGATGAGCCATAGCATTCGTATGCTAAGCAGTAGCAAACGGCATCCTCTGTGAAATACATGGAATCTGAAAACAAGCTTTTTGCGAACATTTTATTATAGTTAACGTATGTGGTCATGTTTATTCGGGACCTGTACGAACCAAATGATTTAGCCTGTAAATGTTAAGCAATAATTAATTAGATTTATATGACGACTGTTGCATTGTGGTTTAACCATAGGCTGGTACACCTAGACCTAGATGCTTGCTGAACAGTAAATATGAAACACATTTAACATCAAGCATTAGTGCTGACTGTTACAGATAGCAGCTTTGTGCTTAATATTTTAAATGATTTCCTCCAGCAGGCATATTCACGATGAAAATGCCATGTATAACACTACCTATTACACAGTTCCCTTTTAAATGAAAACTACTACGGCACGCTATATTGATCCGCTTTTTATAAACCTAGGTTTCCCAAACCTTCAAAGTGTACACGTTAAATTCTGTAAATTACAGACGATATTAATTTTATGAGAATCTGCCACGATGCACCCAGCTGTACGACTGACAGTGAGTTCAAACGCTTCAAAATATAGATGACCCAAATGCATTAAAGCACAGTCCACAAACTTAGAAATTAAGGAGGGAAAACAAATCTACATACCCAAAAAATACTCCACATTTTTAAAAGTAGCAACGTGACAGACATTTCGGACACTGTGTTAAACAGTAGGGAAATGTGCGTTAGTACGAGGCCGATATCAATATTTTGCACCAAATAAGATACGTAGTATTTAAATCCCACCTGTGCCAGCTGGACAGCCGAATTGTTGCCGCTAGTTGTTTTGATATAAAGTAAGCGCATTAAACTGAAAGCAGACTTCACCTACTGAAAATGAAAGTGGCACCACCTAGGTGGTCATGTCAGATGGAATGTAAGCAATGCTGGGAACCACTGCATATATATTTTGACTTCAATCTAATATCCGGAGTTCTTCTGCAAAACGTAAGCACTTCACGGAAAATACCCAGCCTCATTAATCAACAGCCTTACTAGCCACATATTTGTAAGACGATGTTTTCCTCATCGGTTTGGGTTAATCTAAATTAAGTATCATTTAGGTTCCGTTTACTGTTTTGCTTTTCAAGTATAATGAAGTTAAGCTTTTCCCGCTAAACTCATTTTAGAATGAACATATATTCGCAGTAAAATCTTGATGGTCCATATGTTTAATGCGAAATTTTTCGATCAAACGTAGGTTATTATATCATATAAGCTTCAGCAGTGTGTCTAGCTGCCATATATATTCCAGATTCACAGAGTTTGGTGTAACCTTACAAAAATCACAGGCTTGAACCTAAAGTTATCATTCATCCTAGACAACGTTCTAGACAACGTTTTGTTAATATAAGACTTGCCAATTGAATCACAGATTTATGCTGAACAACGAAGCTGCTTTAATCATCTTATGCCAAAATAAGAATATGTAAACCAAATTTTGTCGTGCGTCATTTTATTTTCAACATTGTGGTATTCTTGTCACACCACCAACATGCTGATAACATTTGGAAAATAATTTGACGCCATAAATGTAAGTTTAAATAAAACATTTGCCCTGATTTATTAGGGCTATTTGATGTTAATCCATAAACAAGGTGTTGTTAATTTGGTGAATTACAATGGATTAATAAAGTACAAAACGATAAAAGGCTGTTAATAAAATACTAAATCTATCATATTACTCATATTTTTGTGCAAAAATATTTAATGTGTCACAAAGCCACGTATGGCCAAGCTTTTGTAGCGTTAACCTTTAACACCTCAGATTGTACTGAAATTAGAATTAGGTAGAACATTTTGTCAAATAGCAAAAGGTATTTTCAAGTTGTTTCTATCAAAAAGTAACTAAAATTTGCTCTATTGATTAAAATGCAAACCGCATATGATTCTGTTAATTAGAGAAAATACATTTACCTTTTAACACAAATATTTTCAGCGAATAATGCTTAAAATTTTTCTCGATTTAGTAACTTGCTTTTAGGAAATGCAACATGCACAACAAAAACCAGGTTGCATACACGCGACGCCTTTTATTTGGGCCGTGCTAATTATCGCCGCAAATGCTTCGATGGAAGTGGCTTTATCCGGCCTTAAAAGACAGCAATATTTGAGCTTGTGTGTGCGTTTGAGTTAAGGTGATATTTCGATTGTATATTCATAATAAGTGATTGGAAAACTGTATGCTATGAGTATAGAATTACTTTCCATGACTCAATATAGATGCCTCGCTTTGACTTTGAAGAACATATATTTTCTATGTTTCTTAGATGTTCGCCTTTAAGCGCATTAGAACCAGTCCAGGAAGCCAAAGTTTTGTATGTAATAAGCTGTCACACACTACGTTTGTATTGAGCACAAACGCCGTTGTGAAAAACTTGTATATTTTCTGCTGTTAAACTGTTAGTTAATTCTGCGATATATATGTCAGCAAAGTAAACAGCGAAAAATATCTTACGTTCTATAATCGAGCATAATAAAAATGTCATGCTTACGTAGTGTAACAGCGCGGTTGGTCTAACATATTTACAGGTGTTTGCGCTAAAGCATTGTACCTTTGCTTATTTTGCAATAATGTATGTTAGGTTATAGTGTTAACACAGACATTATAAATAGATGCAGCATTAAAAACACACATTTGGGCTGCGTAACTGGAGACGAAGTTCTCGTGATCATTTGCTGTTCAAGATTCATGACTGGGATTATTAATGTTATTGCAACAATGTTTACATTTCCACTGCAATTTTCCTAAAAGACTTACTGGAAGCATGTATTTGGATTAGCATCACCATGTAGGTTAATTTCGCTAATAAAGGGAATACGGTTTATCCGTAAATTCTAGATGGTACGAGCAAGTTTAATATGCAGTCAGCAGCCTTCTATTCTAATAGAATCCAACCACAACGCAATGGTCTATATCTTCCCAATTAACGGTACACTCAATCTACTTTGCCAATATAACAAAATCGCATGGAAATAAATGAAAATGTCAAAACTACAATATACTTTAGATATTTTAGTACAAGTCTGCAAATTTATCTCATCCTATAGTGCGATAACATTTTCCAGGGATTTTGCTTGCGCATCCACAAAGCGGAGGATATAAACAACACTACACTCAATAATCTATACTTAAAGGACATTTATGTAGAACCGAAGTTACTTTCCTATTGCCAACTCCCAGTGTCCATTATTATCATACTAGGTCTCCAGGGACATGGTCAGCTTATAATGTTTCAGAAATTTCGTGCGACAAATTGCAATGTTATTTTTAATAAGCTGGAGTACAAGAGTACATCAACAATAAGGCGTACTATCGTCTAGGTAAACGTAATGTGGAAAGAAAACAGACAAAGACGCAAGGCCCACAAGTGCGGTAAACTTATCGAAGTAAATTCCCTTATCACGCGAATCCAATTCCGTGCTTTACATAGATAGAAACCCTTTTAACCCCCATTTAGTAATTCACCTGTTTTCCTGAATTATGGGCAATAATAAACCATTAATGCTGATATGTGCATTTGATGGACGTATACGTGAACTGCATATTCCAGTTAATTGACTTATACAGAGAGAAAGGAAATTAAAATAGATTATCGAACTTGCAGCTTTATTGACTTATGCCCAAGCCTGCTCGAATTTCATTTTGTTTGAGGTTGGGGATGATTCACTATTCGTTGAAAACCACTTTTACAACCCACAGATGCTTTTGCATTTCACCGGCCTTCTGAATTACATAGATACAACAGCAAAACCCAAAAGTAGTTAGAACAGCGTGGGACCAACTGTTGCAAACAATTAATATCTTTTAGTTAAGGTATTTCAGACATAGGGAAATTGATATGAACATAACCGTAATTATCCATGTAGAACAATGTATCTCAGTACTTATATTTTCATGTTAAGCTTGCGTATGACAACTGTTGTATAGAAAGTATTAATCCTCCAATTATTAGAATACTCTGATTGGGAACGGGTTTGGCAATATGGATTACACTTCTTAAATTATTACATTTTATACAACTGCAATGATTCCTTTTAATACACAACCTTGCCCAGCGAATTATGTTGTAAACATAGTCTAATATATTGAAGTATAAAATGATGAACTTACTTAATATTTAAGTAATTTGTGGATAAATATTTTATTAATACAAGTTGCCTGCTCCTAAGTTACTTAAGCACAAAACTGAAGAATGCATTTAAAGTTATATGTGTCAAGCAGCCTTTCTCATTAAACAACGACTTTAACTATAAGAGTCCTTTAATATTTTAGACACGTGTACTACTTCAGATTGCCGGCGATTTTAGCAGCAATCCATAGAGCATCCATTATGCATATCCAAGTCGTCTTAACAACGTTGTCACTGTATCAGGTGCGTTTGTTAAATTTTAACTTCCGACGCAAAGATTATTTAATACGAATATGAAAAATGGCGCAAGGCAACCATAATGCCTACCGTGCTACAATTATTGAGACAAAACGCCATCAAAGTTTGACGAAAAGATGGAACTAAGTTGTTTGACTTTATTAGCGGGTACTTTTTGCTGAACATGAGATAATATGTGTCGCCGGTAATGGAAATGCTATACTCTTGATTGTATTTAGAATACATTCAAAATGACGGAAATTATAATTGCACCTGTTGGACCAAAATACTTTTTGCAACTCCCTGCATCAATTTATCAAAAGCAATTTACGATTCAATTTAATAAATTATCTTACACATTTGTAGGGCAGTTGTGTTGCGTGTTTTATGTTCAGTCCTAAAGACCATGTTACTTGCGACATTTGGCACATGTGTGTTGCAAAGCACACAAGAGACTGCCTAATTGCATTGCTTTACCGACCCGAAAGCTACTCCGTTAAGCATGGTTTGATTGGATACTTTACAACAATAAACTAATAGTTTAGCTGCCATCAGATGTTTCTTCTTGGTTGTGCCAAAAGTTTAAAGCAGTTACTCCGAATTGATTTATCATTGACATTTGGAATTGGCATACAGGTTTAAGCGAAATTCATTCTGAGCACCATTTTCCAATTTATCAGTCTCGCATATTATGCACTGAAGCGGCGTAACTTAAGATTTCCAGAATTTATGAATTTGGTTCATTAAAATGTCACTTGTTTAAGGAGTCGTCTAAGTTGTATATTTCCAGACCAGTAAATACGTACAAAAGCTTGAATTTGTAAGAAATGTAAACGGCATTTAGATCCATCAAATGTGTTTGATTTCACAACATATTGCCTTCCGCTTAAAAACGTAGGGAAGGTATTCACATGACAAAAAGCAATTTAGAATTGTACAATATAAAAATACTTGCGAAGCATGCTGTATGAAGAAATACCATTCAAAGTGGTAAATAAAGCCTTGGTTAATTTTGGATGTTTGTGAGTAGGGTGAACTTTGTAGAAAGTAGAAGTCACAATTAAAATAATATACAATAAAAATACAATAAGATGCCTCGACGGGGAATCGAACCCCGGTCCACGAAATTCCCGTCCGCTGCTCTACCAAAGAGCTACCGAGGGCTGACGATTAGGTGGCCAATTTTAACCCATGACATCTGCGACGTATTGCCAATGGGCTCACAGTACCTGTCCTGTTGTTGCAGATTGGCTCGCTCACACGTCACTTCCCAATAGACCGAAGTACCTGTCCTTCACATGTATAATGGGCGATGGTAGATAAAAATGGCGTGGTTGTGGGTAGTGTAACTTTTATAGAAATTAAAAGTCACGATTAAAATTCAACCACAATAATGTGCCTCGACGGAGAAACGAACCACGGTCCATGAATTTCTCGTCCGCTGCTCTACCAATGACCTACCGAGGGCTGACGATTAGGTGGCCAATTTAACCCATGACATCTGCGACGTATTGCCAATGGGCTCACAGTACCTGTCCTGGTGTTGCAGATTGGTCCAGATAGGTATTGTGTGCCCATTGGCAATATGTAGCGCATCAAGCAGAAATCATGTATTAAAATTTGCGCACCCAATAGTCAACCCTCGGTAGCTCATAGTTAGAGCAGCGGACCGGAAATTTGTTGACCGTGATTCGACTCCCCGTCGAGGAACATTATTGCGCGTGAATTTTAACCGTGACTTCTACTACCAAACCATTGTTCCTGTGAAAGCGTCACCACTTCGCATAAGTAGAAATCACCGCGTTCTGTTGTATCATACTACAATGCTAGGATCTAAACGATGCTGAATTTTATGATGAAAAGTCTGTTAGCTTTAGTACGGTAAAAAGTCATCCAGGAATTTTAACTTTGATGTAGCTGCTCATGCCGAAGGAAGTAACGGCAGCTAACGAAAAGCTTTTCTCCAATGAGACAACTAGCTGACCAGCACTTATGACGAAATAGTTTGGTTTTAAAATGGCAATGCATATTTGTGTAGCACTCTTACAGCAGATCGACCAAACAACTATGCAACCAATGTTGATAGGATTGTCGAAAAAATTAAATCTTATATATGAAGAATTCGAAGAATATCTATCAGCGCAAAAAGCAATGGAATGTTTTCTTTGTGATGCAAAGGTGCACGCCTTAGTGCTGCATGAACTGCCGTTTCCACAAATAACGTCGAAATGTGCTCAAGTCGGCGCAGAACGGCTAGAAAATTGTTTATATACTAACTGCGCTTTGAACTGCATGCACCTAAATGGCTTAGGCTTGCTATAAACTAATAGGTTGAGGTAAAGTTTTCGTATTTGCCCACTCCCACGTTAAAATATTTTGCAGTGTGCGTTGCCTAGATCAAACACTTTATTTCTAGCCTGGAAGCTTGGTGCTTTCCCGAATTGAAAAACATTACGAGATTGTATTAATTTTCATCAAATGGAGTTGCTGCATACGTAACCCTTTGTTTTCGTAATTGCTATTGAGTTGGTCACCATATTTACGAATGTAGATGATAGAAAATTAGCACATATTATGCAAGGAGCGTGATACCTATTCCCGGTTTGTTAGGTGTAGAATGCGCTCTGTTCTCACAAGGTAACCGGAAAATTAGCATGAATGTGGAAGAGACTATGAGCCTAACATTCAAAGGCGAGAAATTCGCAGAAATCAGTTTACTCCAGGACATAACGTTTTGGTGAAATCATTTAAAAATCTATTGAGATATACTTTCTAGTAGTTCACAAGCGACATAACACAAGCTTAGACAGATAAGCACCTGACACGTTCCACCCTATTGTGTCTCGCTAGTGGTGTGCATTTCCTCCGTCCCAAATACTGGGAATAGAACACATGGCCGATAGAGGCAGATGTTAAGTAGCAATCAGCTTAAGCCACTAAGCAATGGAGACGTCAGCTTAGCTACGTAATTTGTTACCTTATTTTGATATAACCACCTCTCTTCCACTGCTGGTGACAGTGGCTAGCCTCTTCGGCGATGACGTCAACTATCCAGAGGCTATATCAATAGCAATTGAGACAAGGAGGTGCTCTTTATTTTATATTACACTTAATTAGCAGTAGGTTATTTGCAGTTGTACAAAGCATTTATTCTGCTAGTTCTCAAGCTGCATAGCGCACCCTAGTCCAGAAAAGTTACAGGTGCGTTTCGTCATATTGGCGCTAGTCTCTTGCGCGCATTTTTATGGTTTCCTAATTGGGATAGTACCATAAACGCCAGAGGCAGATGAGTAACTAGCCAGCACCTAAAGCCACTGGAGGTTTCGCGTAGGTTATTTTACATTTTATAACTAAATATATATTATACATATTTATGTATATCTATATGTATATTTTTATATTTTATATTTTTATATTTATATTCTTGTATTTGTGTTATGTTTTATATATATACATATGTTTTATATTTAGAAAGATACTTTCTCCTTGCCCAACTAGTAACTTCAAGCAGATACCATGAAAATTACGTAGCGCAAGTTTTAGCAATTGGGCTTCAAGGTACGAGCAATATATATATGTATATTTATATACGTAGCATATTATCGAAGCTGGCCGGCAATCCTGCGTATATATGACAATACATTTGCGTAAAATGATAAATAAATAAGCATGGAAAATTACTACAAGTAGTAGATTGGATTTTGCACACCTTTTGTCTGTATGTAAAATATATACACACCTAGATTATGTTACTTGGATGTTCAACATAAACCTTCTGTTGACATTGCGATCAATTAAACCGTCTGTGTAGAAGGAGTGCAATAATCTCTTTGTTCTGACTGACCAGTATCCATGAAACGTAAAGGGATCATTTCGATTAGGATGTCAGGGATTTAATTTATTCGCGGATCACCTTCGGCCTCGGATATGCGTGACCTTTTGTTGGAAAAATCCTTGACGCGCGTAAAACTACCAATTCATGGAACACTGCGGCGGATTAATAGTTGGTATCTGATTGACTTAAGCCATCCATATAGCACCAGGTTTAGGTTGTTCGGTGAATATTGGTCATATATTCTCGTCAAGATAAAGCAGGGTGATTCAAAAGAATCCCCTTAATTACGAAGATAATTACAGTAAAGCAATGAATGAGGCCTCCCAAGAAAGCAAAATATATATTTGTGCGCCAAGTTGCTGCACACTAGCTAAATGTGTATTTGATGCATCATACTATCGTACAACACCATGAATTGCGTACAATGCACGTACATATTTTAGTCGCTTCATGACAAACAGAATTGCTAATATGGTTTGAAATTTGTTAAATACCTCAGAACTCCTTAATAAATTGGACCAATAATAATACAGAAGTGATTGTTTATTCTACCCGACACTTCATTGAAATTACATTACGCGGATTTACATCAAGTATAAAGCCTATACTTGAAAATAGACTTTATATAAACGTCGGCGAGATTTTACAGAGAAATGAATGGAATTCAATTTGCATAAATCAATATCTTTTTGACATGCATGTTTCTCTTAAGATCATAAAAAAACACCATGCGTAAATTGTCAGTGACAACGTTAGCTCAACTTGGTTGCTCAAACACTACGCAACACTAGACTTACGTGACTAATTTTTATTCAAGCATGCTTGAGTACAAGAATATCTGACCTGGTGTACGCGTAAAGTTTTGTTTTGTTTTGTAAGTATATAATGTAACATTAAGGTACTTCGTTGGTGTTTATATAATGAGATAAACATAAATGTTTGAGACATACACCAAATGTTTTACAATTAATTATTTATCCATCTTCAATGCTATAGTCGAAGATAAAGCATTAAATAGTAGTGAACACTAAATTTAAGAAAGATGAAATAGTTAAAACGTACCTAAAACTGCAACAATGTGCGTAAAAACATTGAGTTCCGAATGCAGAAATGCCATGCAAATCTTGCTGCTTTTGTACATATAAGTTGAGCAAAACATAAACAGCAAAATATTGCATAACAATGCATCGTGCCTAAGTAGCTGATATAAAAAGTTAATCAAGCAGAAACTGTGTGTTTTGGAATTTTTGTTATACAGATAATGCAAGCTAACATTTTACTCTGTGGTTTTTTTAAGAAGATAAATGTACAAGGTCACACTTGATTGTGCCCTTACATACAAATTATTTTAAACACAAATGCCAAACCAAATGCCAAGCTTTGATAGAAAATTTACTACTCTACACAGAGGAAGTCATTATAATGATTATTCAAAATTGTACTAGATGTATATTTATCCAAAACCTTAGAAGTGTTTTTACATATGAAGCTGTATATCAGGAAAGGATTCTTCCAAGTGTAACTCGCAGATGACAAGCTTTCAACCTGTTGAGAAAGCATTAATAAAACGCTTACATGGTGTAGCATTTATTTCCATATTTCACGCAGGTGTGACGTCAATACATACTTAGGATATTCAGTACCTATACAGACTTTGTGTATAATATTAATTCCAAGAAAAACCAAAATAACACATGATCAGGCAAAAAGATCTTTCTTTTCTACAATGCCAGAAATAATATTTTGTTAACGTTGGATGACTACGTAATCATGGCTCACCTTTCTTCTAATTGCAAAGCGGTTTTGTTGAATTAGCATATTTGATTAGACAATATAGTTATAAGTATAGATTTTCTAAGTGGTGCATCATGGTTAATTAAAATGCATCGGATATATCTATTGTACTGTGTAGTTCACTGAAAATGATTTATCTAAACCGCAATAAATTAATAGAAGATATCATACTCCGTTGAATTAATGAAATTGTTTTGCAGCACCAAGAAAAAATTAATTATATTGAATGTAGCCAAAAGAAGCAAAATTCCGTCAACCAAATTTTGAAGAATGTATTTGATAACCAGGGGAACTATTGAACTGCTATGACTTTTGGGCTCATAAACTGTCTGCCACAGAGAAGATATTCCGCTTTTTCTTTCTTCATATCAATATAATTTATCTACTTTAAAACTACTGAACTTTGGAACTGAGGCTTTGGGAGTATGAAAATAAAATATTGAGGTGGCTAAATTTTTATGGTTTTTCATAACGTTGAGGATGATATTCTACCTAGTGACTGCCCTTCCATAATGCAGATAGTAGTAGAAATCTGCAAAAATGTTGGGGTAGCATCCACACTTGCATTAGCCAACTATGGCGCATATTAGTATTGTTGTTGTATTTATATTCAAAAAGGAATTTGAACAAAATTTTTAAATATATTTAATTCTGTTGTCGAAAGTGTTTAGTTAGGTCATGACAAACGGGTGTCTCAGTAAAAAATTTGCAGATTGGTTTCTTAAAGTTATTGTTAACTTTTATTTTTATTATAATTGGGCGCTCCTTCTTTATCGCTCTGGATGACTTCAACGAGGACGACAACTATTTCAGCGGATCACATTGTCTAAAATTATGGTGACCGGCAGAGCACAGTTGCATTTTGTCTACAAATGTAAAAAAATTATACACTGATTAATGCTGCTCACGGAAGATCAAATCATTGTATCATTTAGGTGAACCCATTTATATTTGCCATATCAAAATCATCTCTTCCATCGAAACGTTTTACAAAACCTTCAAATCGCGAGGCTGCTCCATAGCAACTATTGCAAACCAAACGACGTTAGATACAAATGAAAATTTCCCATTTAAAAAGGTATAGTACATTTGAGTGCATCCAGTTGACTGAATACACTTCCTTTTATTAAGATTATCTACCGAAAGATGAATAAAATATGCTCGAGGTTATTGACGCAAAGTAGAGAAACAATTATCAAAACCTTAATGTTCAACGCGTGCGTTGGTCAAATATTCCGTTTTTTAATTAAGGCTTGGTTGAAAGATTGAACATGTTGTGCATCGTAATTATGATCAATCATGATTGCCGCGCTTATGTAGAATTTAGATGCGTCTATGTGGATAAAGTAATATGCAGCGCATTGATAACTTTGATGCAAGCAAATCCCATTGTGCTCTGCTCCTCTTTGTAAGGTATATTTTCTTTGCTAACTTCAAGTACAAAGGTCCAATAGTCTCGGTGGCAGGTTTTAATTTTGCCAATTATTCCAAAAATGGTAGGTAATAGGATTACTAGACCATTTGCTTCATAACTACTTGTACTTAACAGTTTGATAATTATATTGTTGTAACTCCGACCGGCAGTTAACTTATGTATTACAGAAGGTAGTTTACCTTATCTGGATAACGCCTGTGTAAAAGATGGGCACCCAAAATATCTTCCAGTCACGTGTGCACCGTTGATGCTAAACATGTTCGGGCGACGACTTGTTCATTAGATTTGCACACTCGTCAGTACGAACAATATATAACAATTTCTTAACAAACGTTGAAGCTCCAACTGGATGCTGTATCATATCTAGTGTAAATGTAAGATCGGAAGCGGAGAAAATATGTGGCGCAGTACGCTTTATTTCTTACGTTTCGAAAGAGAGAAGGCGCCTAGTTGCCACCGCACCGCTGCTCCATGATTAAAAAGTATTGTTGGAAGCCATAATTATGTTCATCGCTACCAGATCCCGTTTTCTAAGAAAAAGATTAAAATGCATTTACAAAACGTGAATGTTGAATGACAGCCCGTTTGTTCTCAGTTCACTTTTAGGGAGAAATTAGATTTCTCGCCATTTTTCTTCCCAAACATTTGGTACACAAGAATCTGAATGATCACCACGCTTTGCTTTTTATATGAAGTCAGCTGGCATTTGTAAGCATTGCCTGCAATTATCGGACTAATACCGGAATCATAAATTAACCTTATTTGAGCACGACATCAATATTCTATGGGAACACCTGTGTCAGATTTTGGAACGCTAAACCCTGTTGCTTGAGCGCTATGACAATGATTTTAATCAGAACAAGCTTGATTTACAGGATGAAAGGATTGAAATATATTGGTGCAGAAAACTTATATGCTTTATTCAATTTTCTTGCAGCATCTCTCGCCTCTTGAAAAAAAGGGATGCTCAGGTCATTTACCAAGTCAATATGCCATATGGGTGGACGTCGTCAGCTTCATAGTGTTCACAATTATCAGAAGCAGGGAAGATGTGCCATGCGGAATCTCTATTCCTTTTGTTGACATGTTCACTGAAGGCACTGGTAAGGGTAAGGTGCAGTCATGAGAAGCAGGTCGAATAGCTGATGGAACATCAGGGTGGTATATTTTGTCTTGGTTTCCGTTTGATGTTCCAAGGTAACTAGTTAGGAAGAAGTAGAAGTCTGTCGTTTAATCCTTCGGCTCCCTCCAAATCATGGGGAACAAAAATGGCATCTCCCCTTTGTTCATAGGCCAATGAGTCAGATGCAGGTTGCATGGCACACACAAAATATGCGGCGAAATATTCTTATACTGAACTCTTAGTCCCATCATGAAATAGCATGGTGAAGAAATGGATCCCTACAACGCAGTTGTAGTACACTGTCCACATACGAAACAAAAATGATGTCGGTCATTGACGCAGCAGCTTCTTGATGTCATGATCAGGTACACAAATAAGAAAACAGCTTTAAATGAAGTCTATTTTCCGGTTGACAAATTGATCAGACGCACTTCGTTTTCATAAATACAGGGAAAGAATGGACTAATCAAAGGCTAGCATGGGATGCATGGGACACATTTCTAGGATGAAATGAAAAAATAAAAATAAACAGAAAACCGACTTTATAGAAACATCTGTATTTTTGTCAAAATTGTCACGTAAGCACTGGTCGTGCAGTCGTTAGTTTGGGCAATGTCGATTAATTTTACCATATATTTCGTTCTTTTTATTTATCCTGTTTCTTCGCAACTGCGTTAAAATTTACTCGAAGAAACGATCACTTCCATTTAGGAAACCTAACACTGTCATGAGTTGGCTTAAAATGTTGTGTTCATAAATGGTATTCAAAACGACTTGCTGCATGTCCAGCTGTATGGTTAACTTTCGCTCCCAGTAAAATTAGAAAACCCTAAAACTCGTCCACAAATAAAAGCTAATTCTGCAGTTAACTCTTAAACCGAGTGCAAACCCGACAATGACCAGAATTACTTATGTACAATTCGCACGTTACCATGAGTAACTTCTTTTCCTTGGCTAAATAAGAAAGCTCGAACCTAGCTCCAATTTTAAATAAATTGAAAGCTGCCTAATAGATTCGATACGAAAAATATAATGAGGAATGCTTGTTTACAGCTCTTAACTGTAACAAAAATCATCGATCCCAATATTGACAAACAAAACATTAAAGCACTCATTTTTACTGTTTCTTCAACGTCTGTAACATTACACACTTAATTTCCAACGAATGAGCTTTCTCAAACAACGGTCCGCTTGGCAATGTTTGAAGGGAGTTTGTTGATAATATCTATGACATCTTTAACTTAGCATCTGAGAATAACCCCTTCATCCCTCTAAAATGCTTTCAATTTTAAGGATCAAGACTCATAAATGCCGGGGGAGCGGTGATGCAGCATGACTTGCCTAGGCTATTAACCTCGACTCAAAGACATTCGGCAGTTTCCTGCCCCATAGCAACCACCGAACTGCACTTGTCCGTGAGGACAAATTAACTTATCAACAGTGCTTAGACAAATTATCATGGCAAACAACATACTGCTATATAGGCATGTAAATAAGCTTTGGAAGTGAAACATGGAATCCCCCCATTTTCCACGACAGACGGTAGAGTACAAAGCGCCAAAGCATCAGCTTAGGCCCCGCGGATACATTATACCCCAATTTCTGAAATGACAGCCGTTACTTCACCCATAATGTCATGTACATTACGGACGCTACTGTTAACATGTAATAATCAGCCTATCAGTTGTGGTAAATAATTTAATCTCTGCGGGATCATAGTTCTCTGGGAGCATACAACATCCGCGCGAAGGCACTGATGGCTGTGGCCTACAAGCTGGCTGAACCATTGTGACATTTTTCTAAAGGTGCCTTAATGAACTACAAGTCCCCACTATGCAAAAGCATGTTATTATCACACAAATTTTAAAAGCGGTATCCGATTTTAGCTTGCAAACTTTCGCTCACTGACTCTTCTAATTGTGCGCGCGAAGATAATGGAAGCGGTTGTCGCTGAGGTTTTAATGGACTACCTAGAATAATGCGGCATCTTCGCACAAGAGCAGCATGGCTTCTCTCGACACGGCTCATGCACCACTAACCTATTGATTCACGAGGTTGTTTGACGGTTGGCTGATGATGGGGTTGGAGTTGAGATCATCTATATGGACCTCCAAGGGCTTTGACCGCCTGGATCACCGCATCTTAGTTCAAAATCAACAAAACTGCGCAATCGGAGATACTGTAATTGGTTGAATTGGCAGCTTCCTTCACCAATGCAAGCTTCCAGTACGCGTTATTTGATCATTCTATAATCCGATTAAGGTGAAACATGGTGTTTACAACGTTCAGTGCCGGGACAACGCTTATTGCTGGTGTTGGGCAAAGACCTGACAATAGTTATATCCTAAAAATTTCCTGAATGTCGCCAATGGCGTCAAAATATGGCCGACGATTAAAAACAAGCCGGATCATGATCTCCCCTAAGATCACCTAGATTGTATTTACCAATGGTCGGAGAGAATCCTGATTCAATTGAACATACCTCAGTGCAAAGTGATATATCCGTGTCACCAGCCGCCGAGCGCTTAAACTTTTGGAGACCACACCTTGGAGAAAGTCTCACATAATGTATAGTATTAGCTTAATTTAATTTCCTTCGTAAAAGTAAAAAATATTGTAATGAAGGTTATCCTTGATTCTGCGACGAATACCGCTATTCTAAACATTGTTATTGCTTGTGAAATCTAAAGTTTATGTTGTCTTTTAACAAGCTTACTTCAATTATAAAAAAATTATTATGCTGTACCTCATTTTATTAAATGTCATGCTAATTTGCTTTTACTTCTCAAATTTTGAACAGTTTGATCGATTTGCGCTTAAAATTACACCGGTTTCAAAAGTTAATTTTTCATGAAGTAAAGCTGTTTTCAAAAGTGCTTGTTATAGGATGCATGTTTATTTGACAAGCTCTGTTTCTTTGTGTTAGTGGTAGGTTGACTGAAGGTTTTTAGATCTGATTCAATCACAGCAATCAGAATAATAAGAGCAAATATGCAATCAATTCGTTCCAAAATGAGAGGTTTTTTAACTTAATAATTGCACCATTATAATCTTCTTATTGGCTTAAGTAAAAATATTAAACGTGCTAAGTTTCTTGTGAAGAATCAAGAACTATTTGTGCGTCACATTAAACTGAGTTGGAAATGCGACAGTTATATTTGAGTATCTGCATTATTTACTTATATCATTACGGCGTTTGAAGAACTGTAAAATAGCAACTCAGAGCGCTGTTTAAATATGGATATTACAATTAAATTTACCCCAATATATTATCTATATCGTGAAGTAAGGTATCGACTGCCATAGGAAACTAAAAGCCCTTTTAAACTAAACTGTATGTTGAATACCCAACGCAAATCAGGCAATTACGTTCCTTATTTGGGCAATGCTAACGCCAACGAAATTAGAGCCAAGTATTGCGTTCAAAGAATTCCAACTTCATAAATTTACAGTAAACGGCATTCGGAGCACAATATGCTTGTGTGTTAATGAAAAACAGCAATGAAACTTTGTAATGTCGTTGAGCTTGATAGGTGTTTACGGAAACATCAAATCCAATAAAGCGACCTCCATACAAAGACATCGCTGTATTGCCTTCAGATAATTTTATTGCCGATGTCATTAAAATGAAGGTTCTTGCTGAACATATTACTTTTTATTTAACACAGACTACCTACTGCGTCAGCGGAGTAGATATTAAAGGAATCGACACACAAAGGGTCTACACGAGAATGGATATAAAATTATCGAGCATATTGTCATAATACTAATTCATTAGATGCCGTTATTTTCTCAAGTTTTGCAGTTACTATCCCAACAGTCCAAAATGTTTTGTAGCTACTGAACACACAAGCGCACAACACTGATTGAACGCACTCCTAATTTCCATAAACATATGGCGGTGGCCAAGCACACTGCATTTATCGGCCATATGGCGCAACTCATCAATGAATAAATAATGGTACTGTGAGACCACATATTGTAAAACGGACGGTTCCAATCTAACTTTCTATATTTTTAAAAGTTTCTAATTTTTTCATCGTGTGGCTTCAATAAATAGTGCTTATCCTTCGCAATGCATATTTTAATGAAATAAACTAACATAGCTACGGGAGCTGCACTGATTTCGGTAATGAAGGACTTCTCAAAACTATAAGTCAACGGTAGTGGCAATTACTTATCACCTAAATATCTAATGGTAAACCGTCACAAAAATGCTTGCATGTACCCACTGAAATGACTCAAACTTTGTGGTTAAGCTTCTTATGCAAATGCCTGGATGCATAACGTATGATTTAATTATTGTCGGAAGTACATTTTACTTATTGCCTACTTAACGTGTATTAGCAATTATATATTCACAAGCAATATTCCAGAAAGCATCTCATATGTAGGATATGTCGGATTAATGAGAATCGTTATGGTCGCCATCACTCTCCAAGGAAAAGCGGAATTCACTACGGGCAATTAAGGCCTCTGTATTTGTCCTGGTACCGGCTCAGTAATGCTCGCCATTACGCAGTCGTCTATATTTCAATATTCCTTAGGTGTGGGTGCTTATTCAGAGTAAATGACCATAGGCCAGCGAGAATAGTTTGAAAATATGACGTAACTCAATACTTTTTATTTTTCTTAAAAAAGCAAAAGTATTTTATAGAAAATGCATCAAAACCCCGGAAAAAAGGAAGCACCGATTCCGTTCTATGAGAACATTTTAGGAACATTTTGCATTTTAAATTAAATTGCACTTCTTTTCCAATAATATTATGCTAAACGTTTCGTCGTTATTGCGCATATAATACCTATTTAAAATTATGTGGAAGTTCGATCCATCAGTGTACGTATAACTATAAGAAATGTTGCATTTAGGTAAACAACCCTTAATTAACGCTCGTTTAACTGTCGATATATAAGCTGTCTGCCTCAAAATGTACAATTAAATAAGGCACCGATTTCAATGTTTAGACTTATTGAAATAGTGATCCCGGGTATCATGTATTTTGCATGTCGTCGGCTATATGCATGTACCTTGTGGCAGTTGCTCCAAAGTCGTTGTAAAACGCGCAAGTGCAACTAGGTGCAGTTAATGCAATGTGAAGTTTCAAATTTCGTGCATTGATCCTTCTGTGGACTAATTTCGCGTAATTCATGTGATTCAGCAACATAATTCAAATACCGTTTTTAGCATTGTCATTCTAAAGTTCGGCAGAATGGAACCAATTAGCCTGATAAGCGGATCAAATAGGAAAGTCTGCTGAAAAGCACAGCTTGATTTGCACTGCACTACAATCAGGTTATAAAGCACCACATATTATGAAATTTAACCTAACTCTGAAGCAAAATGTTAACACTTCGGCAAGCTCGGCTACAAGGCATACGATTTAATAGTTGACACTAAGGCTCAAATGTGCAATAAGCAAATTGGTAATAAGGAATAAAAAATCAAATGCTAAGGTAAACGAGAATAATGTACAGCGACCTGTGGCACCGCAGCTTCGTGGTCTTTCAAGCACCTGAATCCTCTGATTATTATCCTTAGGTACGCTACGAACATGACGTCGAGTCCTTACAAAGTTGATTGATAAATCGCTCGATATGGATAAGGGCAGGCTGAAAAACGTGCAGCTCTTATTCTCGGATATTGGCAAGTGATAAATTAATGTTGTCCTGCTTTGTAGGCTTAAAGGTCTAAAGATCCACCGATGAAGAGAAACGCACACATGCGGTTAGTGAAACAAAGCGGCACACGGACGACAAAGGAACAAATCTGCATATTATAAACTTCTTGGTGGACACCCGGATTCCTCTGCGAATTTCAATCAAAAAATGCTTCAGGTGCTACTCGCGGATTCGAAGGCTGCTTCCGCTTCCGAATGATTGCCGCAGTACCATGGTGCTGAATATATTTTGCGTAGTTGATGTGGCGTCGTTTGGAGAGTACCTAGAATTGTCTAACGCCAGAATGCAGTAGCTATGGTATTCATAGTGTTTACGTCACTCTATAGCGGCTGTTAGGTAGCATTCATGTGAAACCGGCGCGACATCTTGATGGCGTTTATTAAAAGAAGTGTAAGTTAAGTAAATTCAATTCAGAAACGTGCTTTATGCCACCTGCATTGATAAATATTCGTTTACAACACACATGATCTTGACAATGTGCAAAGCAATACAACAAGGAACGGGTAGATACGGACAAAACACAAGCAAGTTGCAATTCGATGGTTTATGTCAAGGATGGCAGAGTTGGTGTTTTCTACAAGATGCGAGAGTTAAGGTATAACCGAGTATCGGTAAGCTTGTGTGCAGGCGTAGTTTTGCTCATACTTCTGAGCAGTAGCTGAAGTTGATTAACTTTCAGATAAGGCAGTATGCAGGGGGTGAATTGTATCAGTCCGTATCTTAGACGCAAGCATTTTACCAGTATTGATATATCTAAATAATTGCTTGTAAAAGTAGATATTGAAACATCGCTACATGAGACTAAATGCCTTAATGAGCTGATACTTAACTTAAACCGCTTGCCCAAATGTCCAGGATAGCTCAAAGGGAAACGGTACATCCAATGTGGAAGAACACAGGCATTTACAAAACAAACAATCAACTCATGAGGAACGCAGGAGGCTCTGAGCCGAGAGGCATAGAATGACAGCTTCGTGACAATTCTACAGTTTTAGTTACTTGCAGCATCAAAGGTAAATCATAACTCGTCGCACTTAAATATTTTACTGATGTGGATGACTGTAGTCGGAGAGGTTGTTTATGCTATTTCGTTAATGAAATCCTATGACAAAACATGTACGTATTACTGAGAATTACGGCCCACCAAAGTCGACTTGCATGAGGCCGGATAAAGAGCTACGAACCCCGAACATTAATTGCAGCTGAGGAGTGAAGTTTGCGATCAAGCTTAATGGTGAGTCAACGAATTCGCATTACTTGATCTTGTAATGGATTATCCAAATATCTGGAGGTTCAAATACCTTTGAAAAGTCCAAGTAAATAGCAACAACCTTTTCTCTAACGTCAGCTGATTTGGACCAAATTCTGTTTTCACGGTTCCTTGACGGAAACCTTGCTGCTCCTGGGCAATATTTTTACGCACTTTCGCATGACACACCAGAGTAACAGTAAAGACGGGTCCCATGACTTGTATACCATAAGGTGTTGAAATACTGAGTGGTCATTTAAGGACTCCGTTCTGCCTTTAAATTTGCGAATCCGTTATTATATCATCTTTCTACAACGCAGGAAACCGGTTCTGAGGTGAGCGGCGTTGGAAAACCTGAGCTAATTTAGTCCAAATTAATTGATGTCGCTCACATTGATTTTGGGCAAGTATTATTGGCACCCGAGAGGAGTGGCAATGAAAAAACCTCAGCTATTACAAGACAGCTTCATCAGTATTTGTACTGCGTTGATTCTTGGCAGCGAGGCGAAAATAAACATGCTCACCTAATGGCAATACTCTTGGAGCGTGGTGGTAAGTAGAATGGCAGCGCGTCTGCTGAATCCCTAACAATTCATTTGGAAACATTAACCAAAATTATAAAGAAAACCATTGCACACCATTCATAGGCTATTAACGTGCTTGCACAGCATTTGTGTTTAGCGCTTGGCATTTTTTCATGTCCTGCATTTTTTTCTTCTCGGAGCAGTCAGATGCAGTGTTTATGTTAGGTTACCGATTTCTTTCATGTTCCTCGCTCTAGAGCTGATACATGCACCTGTCATGCTCTGTTACTACGAACATCCTTTTTCGAATACTGCCCTTAACAAAA
This sequence comes from Dicrocoelium dendriticum, assembly GCA_944474145.2. Classification (NCBI taxonomy): domain Eukaryota; kingdom Metazoa; phylum Platyhelminthes; class Trematoda; order Plagiorchiida; family Dicrocoeliidae; genus Dicrocoelium; species Dicrocoelium dendriticum. The sequence goes on along the minus strand of OX104059.1, from coordinate 61,143,813 downwards.
ATATAGTTTTAGACACAAGGAAAAATTTGTCTCTAATAATATGTAGTCAGCCAATGGAATTTATAGACGAAGTTGATCCAAGCTACATGTGAGGGTATTTAGGCAATTAGTGACCAGGCTGTAGCGATAACAAGATGGGGTAAATAATCCTAATACTTAATGTTATGCATCATCATAAAATTCTAATTTTATATTTCGCAGGGAAGACAGAGCAAAACTAGTCTGCTTATGTAATCCTAAACATTTGTGTATAATCACTAAACTCTTAAGTTTTGACTAAATTAATCCGTATAACTTGGTAGTAAATTAATAGTTAAAAGGCTGTACGGAGCATTACCTGATCAATATCAGCCGCAGATCAAAACTAATGTAAAGGCAAAACAGATGCATTATCCTTACATGCAATCTGTCTTTTGGGTTACCTCATTATTCGTTTTAAAGATGCTGGGCATGAATTCATGGATCGCGGTACATAAAACTATCAGAGGAATAAATTAACGTTGATGTTGCATGTTTGTCCTTGTAATACTTGGAACCGTATAACGGTTTATTTTCTGGTCACTGGTTCCACATATTTTGTGTCAACACCCGCTAATAATTGACTATTTCTTCGTTTGTACAAGCAAAGTATATTTTATTATCTGATTCCGTAAGTTAAATAAAGATGATATCGCTCAGTCCATTAATAGCACTTGTACGGAAAACAGGTTTGACAACACTTGTACTTGGCGATGGAGAATAATTCTAATGTTTTTGAAAAGGAAAGTATATAGCGAATATTACTAAATTTAACTAGTAATCCGGCGGATTATTGACGTTTATTATTGTTCGGAAGTACAGTAATGGCGTTCGTTTCATCAACTATCCTTCAATCTTCATTACAGGTGTTTTTATATAATTACAAAATTTTGTAGAAATTGTTAAGCCCGTATAGCAATTTTCATAGTCCAGCTAGTTTGAGTAATTTGCTTTTCATAACTTACACGGATTGCCACAGACCACACTGTGAAAGATATTCATGTATTTGTTCCATTGCTGCCTACATTGATTCTAGGGTTCAACTAGTAAATAACGACACCTGTAAACTATATGCGATCGCCATGCTTTTTAAATAACATGAGGTTTTACAGGTTGCAAGACACTAAATGTATGTTTGCTTACAATGCTTTCAGTGAAGCACCTTGATACATATTCTTGCGGTGTTAAGGAAATAGACATTGGGATGTTAGCCTTATATCAACAGCTACGTTAAAACGTTACCGATCGGCTCAATTATTAACATGATGATTGCTTATGATACCATATTTCCTTGATTATTTTGCGAATGCAAAATAATGCTAAGGAGGATTTGCGCTGATTAACTAAGGAAAATCAGAATAATTACAGAAACATCTAACTCTTGATCAAATTTACCGTTGCCTGTCACATTATATGTACCCACAAAAGCAACAAGGATGCAAGTTTACGTGATTTATTATGGCGAAACAACAGCAAACAAGATGTTTAGTTGGTGTATTATGATGCGCTGCAGGTACGTTAAATATTTCGGGAAATAAATTATTGTGCATAACATTACATTCATATAAAAATATAATGCCGGTTGCGAAAGTTGTGATTATCTTAAACTTTGAACGCCTTAAAATTAGAAACACCAGCTGCTGTCTATAGAATAAAGAAATATTAAATAAATGTTGTGCTTACACGACGTTTGCTAACTCGCTGCCTAGAAAACAAGTGAGAAAAGTAATCACGTTTCACGAACAGGTAGCGTGTATGAAAAAAATGAATTATGAAAAAATATCAGATACAATTTGGCGATTTATTTATTTGGTTTTCCATCTACTATTGCTTTTTACAAAAGGTTTTGTTGAAAGGAAAATCTGCTTTTCATTAATAACTCATTTTCTATCTTAACCTCTAGTTTATTTACATTCGATTTTCTTCCTTGAAGCCATAGCAGAAAGCATTTCATTGTTCTTAGTTTAATTGTGCAAATGAATCTGCCTAGATATACTTTGATTTAACCGCGTACGGTTGTCGGCACGAAAGCTGCTGATATCCAATTTGACATTATACTACGCTGTGAAGAATTGAGTTGCTTACTTATACTTCCTGCATTTGAAATTGACAAAACGGCAAGCCGCAATTTAAATTGCCTTTAACGGCTGTAGCCATAAAACCACATGTAGCAAAATTGGTGGCCTACGTGATGACAGATAAGTGTATTGGATTCATCTTGAATGCTGTATGGTTCTGATGCAGCGACAAGTCAAAATTTAACACATATATTTCAATAAACGAATTGCTATTTTTGCAAATATGAGTGAGTGCATCTATTTACTTAAATTCAATTTACCATAAACAAGTCATTTCTACTTATTAATGAATTCCCACAGGCTAACATGCCATTTACTCTTCCCGAAAATGTATGTTAATTTCTTTAAATTGAAAAAGCACCAGACGATAAATATCATAGTGGATGCTTAAGTAGCTCAAACTTGCTGGAATATAAATTGCAGATTAATTTGTGGTATCATACAGTGTATTGTTATGCTTTCTGGTTAAAGACGTGGTGGTTTAAAGCAAGCTTATGATAAAAACCACAATTTATGTACAACGTGAGATGAAGGAATGGCGAGAGAATATTTTAGCGAAAGCATGTTAGTGTAAGCGGGATGTTGAGTATGATATCCTGTGCACGGCGGACCCTAGGGTATGTCATTAAGTTATTTCAAGCTGACTCAAAGTAATTGGCATTTGAGCCATCGCAAATGTTGGATAGCTTACTTGCTTGATATGGTAGATTGTTAACCACCATTTTATGTTTAATGCAATACTGAAGTATATTAATGATCTTCAAATTTTAAGTGCTAGACAAATGCTACAGTGTTAAGAAATGCAATCGTTATAATTCGAAACTATCTATATAAAAGTATTGCACAGGTTTTGGCGACGTGTTTTAGACTCTGGATTTTATTAACATTTATTTCTTCAAAAGCATTTAAAGCGCCGTTAAATAAAATAATTAAACATAAATAATAATCTACAGCAAGGAACATTTTCATGTTTTAGTAAGATTAACATCGTTCACATTTGTATGTTGTTAAATAAGAACTTGTGGATGACACCAACTTATTTCTGTAAATAAACTTTGTAGAAATTTGGTATATTATCTGCGTTTAACATATCATACATCACAGCTGGTTATACTGATAACAACGTTGAATCGCAATTTAGCTTAACTACGCTTGCGTACTCAGACTTATCACCAATTTGCAAATCGTCAAACGTTTAAAAGCCCAAATAATCAGTATTTAAAACACAGTTTACCGCTTTATGACATTTCTTTAGAAAATTAAAGCATATTTCATGATAAATTTACCATTTAGCTGATTGTTGGGAATCCATATAAAGTTAAAATACGCCCCAAATATCACACTCGAATTAATAGGTTAGGATATACTATATTCTGTAACAAGAATGTACGAGTCGCTAACTTTTATTTAATCTGTGTACGTTTGCATACATGTCTGAATCAGATGAGAATGTATTCGTAGTTATTAAATGCGTGCGATTGAATGGTTATATCGTTTTCTAAATTGCACTATAAAACTGCTGTGTATAATTGAGAAAAGAAGCCCCCAACTATGCTGCATTCATTAATTATATTTTAAGATATACCAACATATTTTAAGGTCCCTATAAACTAGCACGTATTTTAGTAATAACGTAGCACGGGTTGTTTTGTATTAGATTATAAAACAATTAAACAAAATTGACTATGCAGCGCGACAGCATTTGACCTCCAATCATAAAAGTATTTTTTGCGTAGTCAGATATCCGATTTTATCAACATAAATGGGTTCTTTATCACATGGCGATAATTATTTAGAGCCATTGGGATACAATGCAGATATTTTCAATATAATACCATACCACAGCTGGTATTTTATGAACCATGAAATTGGCATATTTTGTGCGATGATAATTTAATATTACTGAACCATGCTTCGTTCATATTTAAAGCATAGTTGACAGAATAGGTCACGTTATGTTAGCATCAACTGTCTTAACTTTTGGCACTGCAAATTATGTGGACAGTTCAAGTAATGTCCTTATTAGATAAAGCTAAATAGAAAAAGAATAAACGGTAAAGTTTACTTAGTTTGCTTAAATAATTATGTAAATAACTCGGTATATTTACGGACAAACGGTACACGGCTTCATAAGCGTGAGCAATCAATTGTATAGTGAACAGTTTTTATGTTTTCTGTGGCCTACCGCATAGCAGGAAAGAAAAGTGCAATAATAGATTTTGGATTCAGCTTCGTTTTTGAGCACATAATGCATAAATGTTATTGATTCATCACTTCCTAGCTTGTGGGGCTAAGTTGTACATAATAAAAGGCAGCGACAATATGCTGCACAGACACAGGATTTGCTATTGTAGGTAATGACATGCAGTAGGTAATCTAGTTGTAAGAAAACATCTGCTCATGTGTTACTTTTACCAGCTTCTATCAATGTTTCTAAAGTTTGCTGTGAGTCAAAGAGCTTCAACAAATGTGTTATAAAGAGGGTCATCTGTAGGGAAATTCAAATGGTAGCACAGCTCGCACCCACGCGTACCAGTAAAGGTAGGTTATTTCACAGATCAATTTATCTCACTAAGATGAAATTCAATCGAGTTATATGATTTGAAATGTTTGTGTAGATGAAATAGACGCCTTAACGTTTAGGGTGGACTGCGATCATTTGTAGTTCTAACGCGGTGTTGTCTGCATACATCGTTGCTCTAGTATATATTACAGATGAAAACAAGGTATTTTTAAGCTCTTCAGACATAGTGGATCCAGATGGGGAATTCGAGCGCGATCATAATAACTAATGTTTGACTATCGCCCATTGACCAGCTTGGTAAAATATCGTTAGACATTTTCTAGAGGTGTTCTGCCTTTCTGTCTAAAGTAGCTATGAAAGATAATACAGTATTCCAGAGCCTATCTTATTATTGTCTAGAATCACTCAAGTCATGTATAAGCTATGGAATAACATTTGGTTGTATATCCGCATAGCTGTCTTGCTTTTTCAAACTGGTGAAGCCCATGTTCAGAGAAGTTAAAGGAATTGGATTACCTTATTCTTATGTCCATAACTGAATCATTCTTTCGGATTAAATTTCCGGTTAGCTTGATAGAACCTTCTGGGATGCGGCATCTGTAAGCAACTACCTTAGTTTTCACTGCGGAGAACTTCCTTACAAAAAGTAGACTTGACAAACAACTCCAAATAGATGCTGCGAAACCTCAGCACAGCAAGTCTTTTCTTTAAAAGCGCTACATTTCCTATTCATTGTCAGGTGGATAAATAGTTAATTTTGGATCTTAACAGTTGAGTTTTGCTGATTTTCAGTTGTCATCATTATAGTGATGCCTGCGTAAATACAACATTCTCCCCAATGACAAAATTTTGTAAAGCAATTTAACTAATCCATCGAGTAAATTTGACACAAGCCAACCGAATTTTAATTGTCATTGTAGAATACTTGACCTGCCGTGATACTTATAATTGCAGAGATGGTGGGGTTTGGAATAAGATGACACCAAACTATTAATGCGTACTCAAATGGATTACAACTATTCCGAATAGGAGAAAGCAAAGCGTATCAGCTTAAGTGAAAAGGTTATCTAGGCATGACATTCATAAATCAGGAATAACAGCGATTTCATTCAGGCGAAATTTGATCAGTACATTCCAATCTAGTTTATATTTTCAGTCTAATTAATTAATTATTCAGACGAAATAAGATCACATGAAGAACTTTAATACAAATGCGCATTAAGCAGGCGGTTAATTGTGGACATACATTTATGTGCCTTGTGGTTAACAATATTACGGAACTTGAGCAATTTCAGTTTGGCTTTACGTATGATGGTTATACTTCGGACGTTTATTATGCCAACCGTCCGAATGTGAAGTTAAATATGTAATAAACGATTTAAAAAATCCATAATGTTGGTAATACGATAACAGTGTTATTAACATAAAAGGAACGGTTAAAGATAACATATGAAGATATAGTTAAAGCGGCGAATTTGGACAAGTTTCGTTATTTATCGTGCAATATTTCAGCGTAGATGCAAGATAAATAAACTGACGTTTGCATAATTCCTTAAAATAAACTGCAGAATTTTTTTGAATGAAAAACTTTTAGCTTAATTATCAGCCAAATTATCCGCAGCAGCATATTTTCTCCGTTTTCTAAATACGGCTTGGTAGGCAAGATCAAGTTTTCGAATAGCATATCAGCTATTCGATGAGTTGATAAAACAGCAGTTTACTTACTGGTATTGCAATTGACATTCCAATAGCAATCTTTATAGCAGATTTTTATATTAGTTGCTTATATAAATTGAATAGTGCTTGAATGGAAATTAATTCTTATATTTAAAATCACTCGCAATAATGATTTCTCCTCTGCTGATGGGTACAGAATATTTTGAGTTCGTTCGTTTCATATGGATTTCAGGACTTAAATATCAAGTGATTAAGTGGCGTTAGTTGCAATTAATGTGTTGTTGTTCACAAAATTTTACATAAAACCGCAAGAAAAGTCCTATTTTTAAATACTTATAATCAGTAATATATGTAGCACAGTAATGGTGTAGGCCTATTACCATAGACAAAAAGTATGGAGAGCATTGCATTGTTTCTACAAGTTAAAAGTTCCTGGAAGTAAACGTAAACCGCTTTTGAACAGGGAATCAATGAAAAAGGTACAACATTCTGTTTGCTTAGTCTTAGGCGAGCATACCAACGAAAAACATTGTTCAATTATAAACTAGTGTCACGAGATGACCCGCAGTATTATATATGTATTTATGAATTGGATTTAGGTTGTTATTGTTGTTTGGCAAAATCACAGATCGTTAAATTACCAGAATTACCCTTTTGAATAAAAACGTAGCTTTCCAAAAATTTGCAGATATTTTGTGGTTCGTATATTTTGGCACATGGTGGAAATTCTCCCAAACGCACAGATGGTTTCCATTGGGTATAGCTTTAACATAGTGGCATCTTATTGAAAAGTAATGCATAAACTTTAAGGCAATCAGGCTACATGAGCTATGATATAGAACAAAACAAACAAACAAATACGCGGTAATTCCAAATCTAATAAACTAACGCATGCATTGGTGCAGTATGCAAACATATTATGCCACTTCATTTATTATGCTCGCCAGGATTTATAAAATATACAGAAATCTTGTGTTTATTTATAACTTTTGCTGTATATATATGCATATAATTTTACCATTAAAACAGCTATGTATGCTTTTAAGCATAGCACAGAAAAACTAATCTAGCTGATGCTATCTTTCGGTGTACTTGAAAATATATTTACTTGCATTAAATCTCAACTAGCTCACCGGCGTTGAATTCTTTCTTATGTTTCGCTTTTGTTTGCTTAATATAAGAAGAGCTGTTCAAATTGTTTTCTGAGGGAAACTTAAAAATACGAAAGGTGTTGTGTAAATGGGCTATAACAATTTTTGCAACGTCGCTCTAATTAGTTGTAAACATGGTGGGGATACATTGGATGAGAGCTTCCTTATACATAGTTATAAATTTACTCTTTAAAATTCAACTATAGAAGCGATTCTGTAAAGTTAATTAACAAATGCTCGTGCATAAGTTATACATTAATCTCTCAAAACGTTTGTTGCTATTCTCATAATCTGGTTACTGGCAAAAGGGTGAAGTTTCAGTTTAGAAAATTGAAATCCAGATGAATGCTAGGGGAAAAACGGGTAGCAGAAAATCAGTTCAGTACAGCCAGGATTATCGAGCGACACCATTATCCATATCTAACAAAAATACTTGACAAAATTTTAGCAGAGGGGTAAACACAAGAGTGCCGCACGATTTAATCCTGGAATAATTTTCTTGCTATTTTCACCTGCATACTACAGACGTGTGAATTAATGGCATCATGATAAGAGTGCAGTTAAAAAGGCAAATTGACCAAAATTTACCCACATACATTAATGTCACTTTGTCATCTGTGCCCGTCCTGCTACCACGGCAAGGCCAGGGTCACAAATGCATCTTTCTGCACACACATATTTGGGCCGAATTATTTGATAGCCACGGCCTCAGCATATCGTAATTTAGGGGTGCATTGATGCATAGATCATACGGAACGCCCGTACGAGGTCTACAAATCGATTGTTAGCCAGGAGATGGCGGGCGGTGAATGAAGCTGCTTGTGTGTGGTATTTCAGTTCGCTTCTTTGGCTGCGCATTCAATTTGGTGGACTTGGCCATCTGCGAAACCTGTTTACTCACCGACGTCGTTATGTGTTCCGTGAGCCTCACTCTCAAGTGTCGTTCTGTCATGCCCATGTATTCGGCCTTGCAATTACGTACTTGAACTTATTCAGTTTTGTCCGCAAGAGTTAAAGAGGTCTAGTAAAGACTATGCTCAGCTGCTATGCTAGACTACTAGACTACTATGGTAGACTATGCTCAACTGCTACCTCAATGATTTCCTTTTTCTCAATATTTGGCGCGTGTTACTGTAATTTGAATAGCCAAACTATATAAGAGAACATATGTTTTAAACCGACAAAATCAATGCAGTTTTACTCAAAGTAATTTGGGTGGAGTTGTTTTTGCCCAAAACCTTTTAAACCAATCTAACTGCATTCTAGTCATTTCCATCGTTTTGTTTTGAACGCCGAACGAGGTCCACCGTAAGTTTTCAATATGATACAAAGTGTACATAAATTACGGAACGGATAAACCTACAATGTGCGAAATGAAAACCAAATTTTGGAAGGCCATCTGTTAAGACAAGCCACACCGATAAAAATAGCTGGCGTTAATATACAATAAAAGGGAAAATAGCAAGTATACGGAACATAGTGCTTTTCATTTTGTGCAGATTTTGCCTTACATAGTTTGCATAAACAGCCGTCACCCACTTCGTCTACACGACATAAGCGACATAATAATAGGCAGGATGTCATTATAAATTTTCCAGTTTTCTGGATGACATGAAGTTTGTCGTTTGTATATCTCCCAACTGCCCTTTCAGCGACTAACAATCGCTGGCTTCGGGTTGATAAGCTTGGTCAAACCATGTTTTCTTTTCACAAAACAATCTTTTTTCCACAAAACAAATTAAATTCACCAAGGGGATACGCAAACAATGTTAGATATTCATCAAGAATTAATGGTAATACAGAACGGCATTACTAAGAAAAACAATAATAATTAATTTGCGTATTTGCAACGTTATTGACATCCGTGCTCCCTGTATATGCAAATATCAACCTTAATAATATGTCTTGTCGCGCACAATCAGGGGTAAAGTACTTTGGTAAATGATTAAGTAACTTTTACATTCAGCTAAATTGCATAAAGTATTTTCTTATCCAACGGAGTACAGGGTAATGGATTCCGTAGTCTGAATTTAAATAGAAGTATGGATTTAAAGCCAAATATTTGGCTGGCGTCGACTAATTTTGTCTACCTTGCTAAGGCTACCAACAATTTAATTTTGCAAGACCGAATTCGGTGTGATCCATACTGCTATGACATTAGGTTATTGCTCTTAAGTCATCATATGAGCATCAGCGTCATAAAAATTGTAAATATTTATGGATAACGATTGAAGGACAGTAATTGGACGGTAGTTAGAGGACCCCACGAAATTCACAAACTTAAAAATATGAGTAAATTATTTCGGGTTTCAGAATGTTAGGACCCGCACATTTTCCAAGCAATTTTTAAAAGCCCTAGGTAACGATTAGGCAGGGCTACTTGGGACTGCTTTTATTGCTTATGATTTGATGTTATTCACCTTACAGCAGCTACGTATGCGCAAACACGCTACTTTATCGTTAAATTTGCAGCATTGACGATTAAGTGACTTAATACTTGGAGCGGAGTGAGCAGTGTCAATAAAGGTAATTTGACGTTTTACTTTGCATAGTGGGGGTAAACAGTTGCCGGAGCGCGCTGGACACATGTTTTATGGTTTGCGATAGCCTACTTACCTCATGCAAAACTGAGATCTCCCTCCCTACTCCCTGGAGTTTTGATCTACCATTAGCTAAGTCTTAATGTTGAATATTGTCGCTAAGCTATGTTGCAGTCAGAGTTCGTCTTCGTGGGCACGTGACAATTGGTTCGGCCAGCACACATCCCCGCTCCCGCACAATTGTAAAGGCGCGCCAGACCGATTTACTAACGCATTTACGTGCTAGACTTGTAAGGCAATACCTCATTTGTTTGACGTGAACGACGTTGATTTTTGACTAAATTGCCAGTCATTTGTTCACATGGTGATTTATTTATTCCAGGAAACTTCGGGAAACTGCTCGACTAACGAAGACTACTGACTTTCTCCGACGAAGTCAGTAGAGTATCGTAATGGGCGACAATCGGAATTTCTCTCTTGTTTTTGCAATTGTGTTCCGCGTAGCAGATACATTGAAAGATCACCGTTTCACGATTGCAGCAAAAATGCAGCACAAAATTTTATTTTAGCTAAAGTTAGTCCCTCGTTTTTGAACACATGGAAGCGGTGACTTGGTTGTATAACGGTATATAGGCGATTACTAATTATAACATAACTTGAAAATATTTGCAGAGCGAAGCTTGTACTTTCTTTGCGTGCAGGTTGATATACCACTCCAATAGACAAGCGGTAATACATTTCCACCTCGGATCATAGACAGCGGTAACCTATTGCAAATAAGCACACCTCACTACTATTAATGTCAATGTAAAAAACAGAGAGAATTTGACCAACTGATTATCAGTATTGTTAATAATATTGGAATTCACGTCAAATCAACAATACACGACCATGTTTCTGGGTTGATATCTGTAGTTTATTTTAAAACCGTAATTCCAGGTTGCCGCGCATAGATCGCAGCGCCAGTATGTGGACGCAAACCTGGGCATCCTTCGTCCATCGGAGTTTTCTACTGCGTCGCCATTCTGACGTTTTTTTGATGGGGTCGTATACATTGGCTTCATGTTCAGTGTTATTTCGTCGAGTTGTCTCCTTGATAGCAGTGTGCGCAACATTACACTTTACCGTTACACCTGAATAAGTATTTTCCATGCAAAGCATTTTACCATACATCCATAGTATTCGCCGAAATTCTATATATATATATATATGCATTGATCTATTTTATAGTTTGACAGGGAAAATAACCGCTAGCAATTTTCCAGTTAGCAACCAACTTTTAACGGTTTCAGTTTAATAACATTAAATGCAGATGAACTTTAATTATGTGTCGCATGTCCATCTCAACAGCGATAATTGTAGTCTTGAATAGTATAGTTTGATTAACATATTCAGGTTCACACTCTGTATATCCTAACGGCAGTACGTAGTTAGACAGAAAAATTAAATTTAACGAGTGCATTTTCTTTTCTTTATGTAACCATTTCTAAGCTGATTTCAAACTGGAAAAACCAGGAGCATTATGTCGAGCGATCCGTTTCCTTAGGAGTACTATATTGTCTGCCAACCAGTGGAATGTGTAGTGGTGCGCTGAGTTCTTCCTTGGTTTTATTGAACGTTAAATTGCACCACACTTTTTGTAAATATTCTTGCAGTAGAACCACGGACCATCTTCATAATTCGGTAGAAAGGAGCAAACATGAATCGGCTGGTATAAGCATATTTTATTCACTTGGTCTAGTGTTGCTCCACATGGTACGTATGGCGAATCTCACCTAATTCTAATGAAAACTCTGCTTCGACCAAGAGCAGGTGAAACCTTTTGAAAAGATTTCATGTATCCAATAAAACTACACCTCTGCCATTAAAACCTTGTATACTAATTATATTTTAGCGGGTAATTTGTATGGTCTGCTAGACTTGTAGGTTTTAATTAAACTAAATATATATTCTCGATAGCTATGGTGTACGCAATGTCAATTAACATACGAGGATTTAAAATTTCATAGCGGTTGTTGACATAACTAAAACATACATATTTGCTAGGTTTTGCAATTGAGTCTTAGCATCTAGCTGAACTTCGTGGATTTCAGAAGAATGTAAATTATAACCGGATAACAGAATTCCAAACGTTCAGGAGAAAGGACCAATTCTGAATTCATATAAACGCACAATTCTTTATGGTTGGGTATATAGCTTTTGGCTTCATAAGACACATAGAACTTGCTAAAGTATCAATTTATGTCTACATTCTTCTGTATATTACATCTTGAGTTAATCCGAAATATCCTATGTTACTCTAGAAGATGTGCAGCAATAATGGATAAAACATTTTGGTTAATACAACAGTATATGCACACAGTCTAACTTATCAAAGTTACTCGTGAATATATGGGTGTTTGTCATCAAATATATATGCCTATACAAGGTACCAATAAGATGTGTGCAAGCATTTATTAAGAATCTAGGAGAAAATTGGTTGTTGCAACTTAAGCAGGCTCAAATCTAAAGCTCGAAACCTGTCTACCTAACATGTCATGTCAAGAAGTACCTGAATCTAAGTACTCCGCGGAAATTTGGATTCCCTGCATACTACTTTTGCTTTGTGGTTACCATGTTGCAAGAGTTTTCCGGGGTAAATGTGCACCTATATTTTTGGTTGAATGCTCATTCTGTACATATTTAGTTGACGTTTTGGGGCTGATTTCGGAGCTTTCATAGATTGGCCAAAACGACGTGTTCCTTGATAAATCGGAATACTCTTTCCGCAGGATAGAATCACATTGTAATATTGCAGAAGCAAAACGCGAGGAAGAAAACCATTTGTTTGCAAACGCAAAGGATCTCCAAGCGGTTTCCTCCTAAGATACATAAATTACAGGAGTTAAAATACCACATCTGAGTCAACAACAACAAAACGGTTCGCTTTGCCATACATCAAGAACGTATGGGAACTGATTGCTAGACTCCTCAAGAATCATACTCTGTTATTGGCTCACATACCCACCAACAATACGAAACGAATCCTGTTTCGACCAAAAGGAAAACGAGAGCACACGAACGCCGGAACATTAATTGCAGGATACGGTGTACAACTTGGAAAAAAGAACTATGTGGGACAAAACGAGAAGAAAATTGTCTACAAGGTTACAAAAACACAAACGCGTCTGTCGAAACTATTACCCATCATCCATGTTCTGGACACACGTTGATGAAGAAGGGCACGTTTGATTGGGGGAAAACGATTTGCAAAGGAAATAAAAAGGGACAGAATTCCTCGAAGCGTGTTTCTCTACAGACAGTTCAATAAACCCGGCATCGGCTTAGATCCGGTATACCGGCAACTGCCAAAAAAGGTTTACGTAGCTCATTTGGCACAAGATTCGAAAAGAGGTGGCACCCGAACTGTGAAGTATCAATGGTCACGGGACTTGAATCGAAGTGGCCAAGTCCAAATGTCGCTCGCTCCTTGGCACGAGTCCACAAAATCACTCAGTTTGCTTATTATACGCATTGAAGAGAGTCAACACGAGATCGGGTCAGATGAAAAGTTCGCAAACGGAAACGTATTCAGCTGAGAGGAACAAAATAAAAATCTTGAGGTATGTGGTTAGTCAGTCTTGGATTGTTATACATAAAGTGTAACACTGGTTATGTGGCGGCAATGATATATCTATGTCAGGCCTGACCACCAGCTTAACCGACAGCGTTTGAATTTAACTAACTATCTGTAGAATATGCAAAAGAACGACATTTAATTGAGAAGTGACATCCACAATGGTACGGTACTGGCTTGCCACGGTAAGGCTAGGACCTAAGCTACCTCAAAAGTAAAGTCAGTTGTGGCGCAGGTAGCTGTTTTCACTTGTGACGGATTGGCATATAGTCATGCAGCACTTGCGGAAATATTTGCATTCTCATTGTACTCGCCTTGATGTCATCCATAGGTGGAAACTTATTAGTTCTAATGATGCCCTATGTGATGTAATAAGGGTACGTCTAATCCGCACGCCGGATCTCTACTGTGTTAACAAAGTAGTTTACATATCAAACATAGATTGTTGAGCAAACAGTATCCATGAAAGCTATCTCACAGGAACCAGGAATTTCACTCTCCTTACTCCAAAGTTCAACTTCAAGCTCAGATTCAGAACAGTGTAACCAGGCCGAATAGAAGAGTTACGATCCAGAGGTAGCCACCAGGACACTTGTGGCTGCTCATAAAGTGGACGTCGCCACACATTCTTCATCCTAGCCACGCGACACATGGATAAGTGTCAAGGCCCGACAACATACCTGTTGGTTGAGGCTACCCGTATGACTAAATAACTTCCATGGTCAATATAGTCAATATATTTAATACTACCCATACCAAGGGGCTCAAGGCCTCATCGTTTTTCCAAACGAAGCAAGCAGCTACTATTTCCTCTAAGCAGAGGGACAGAAAACAATACCATGATTGTCTGAATGTTTTATGCTCTCATGTGGCTGAATCCGAAGCAAACTGCATCATAGCTAAGCTACTCGACGACAAAAAACAGTGGAAGCTACCCGTGTAAACAAATAGGGGATTATAATAAACCAGTCAATATGATGCGCTTGTCCGTCACTCAAACTCCGTACACTTAGATGAACCGCGGCTACTACAGGTAAAATTTCTTTCAGGTAATGAGACAGAGGCAGTTCACTTGTCACTTAATGGCGTCCGTGCTAACACATGCACTGTTCGAATTATTCTATCAGTTCTGTGGTGTAAACGTCTGAAATGCAAGAGAATTTGGGATGGTTCCAGTAAACAACACGAATAAAATATATTAATGTTTTACAGTGTTCCCAACACTAGACAATAACTGAGCTAATGGTCAAAGCGCATATTTGGAACACATGGCCTTTTATTCGTGAAGTTCTCCCACTCGAAAAGATGGTCAGCAATTCTCTGACAAAGTTACCCCTGTTAGCTATCTACAAATGCTGTGGTTGTTGAACTCAGAGCCAGCAGCGGAACACCTAATCGAAGTGTGGGACATAGAAGTGTACAGTGCTGCCATACGAAATACATATAAAAGCAAGGGGCAGTGGGTGACAAATAGACACCGTAACACTGAGCATGCAACGTACCAATACAATTCCGTCATCATGTAGCTTGGAATAATGAAAAATAAAAAACACGCGGGCGGCTGAAGAATGACGGGATGGTCACTCTGACGCTGACAGTGATAAGATCACACAACTCTTGAACTGACCCTAGGGCTCGGAAATTTACAAAATACCCTCAGCCGAACTATAAGGGTCAGCATAGACACTTTCCGGCTACCAGCAATCACAAACATGCTTCTAACCAACGATGCTTTCAGCTGCCTGTATACCCATATATTAGGTTTTCCCAGCAAGCTAATCGAGCTTAGTATTCCTCAAGTCTCTACGCATTAGGACATTTTTTGGTAACGGAAACCTGTCTGAATAAGGTGATCAGGGATATTGAGATTGATCTAACCGATATGAATTCTGTAAGAGACGATCGACCTAAATGAGGGTACGGAGTGCTACTGTAATATCGCTCCAGCATGCATGTTGAGATCATTGACGACACAGAAACTCAATCGTCTATTCTGTTTAGCTTCGTTAGCGCTGGTGGTGTAAGTTTACTAACAATATTTTTATGATGAATGGAGTCCTAGCGCAACCAATCTTCACATCACTCTGGTGCCGGACGTTGATCTAACCGTAGTCAAAGTCCCAGTATTGCAAAGCAAATAATCCAAGGCTGCCTTGCAAAATGTAAATTTGGTTGTGCCATTGTAAAACAATGTCACCCTCCACCACTCGATTCAGAACGGTGACGAACCCACTGTTTTGGAACTTCTGCTCACCAATGGGAAACAATTGGACGACACCCTGAACATAGGTGGACCACCTGGAATTAGCGACCGCGCAATGTTGCTCCTCTTTATATCTAATACTCTAAGTACATCAATGAGAAGAGCGTCGAAACCTTTGTCGTAACACATTACAATATACTGTCTAACTACGTTCAAGAGACCGACTGGTCATTTCGGGCCGAGCAGCTGCCTGATCGCATGGATGTTTTATGTAAACCAATTCACCGAGCTAGTAACAAACGCGTCAGAAAGCGAGATCTATGACAGAAAGAAATAACTTCTTCCTGACAAGTCGAATTAGGAAATGCATGGCCATAATGGATTCAACCAGGCACCTTTACAAATCCTGTCCAAGTAAGCTGATCTAGGATGCTTACACAACTCAAGAAACCACTGCGTAATCTAAATCCGCGAAGAAAAACTTCAGCACCAACAGAGCTTAGCGACAAAGTTTGGTATCAAAACAAAGTTTCTGTATAGACATGTCAACAAGATCCGTAGAGTACAGCGCGAGATCCCAGTTTTACGTGCAACAGCTGAGCAGCTGAACTAAAATACAAACCAGGATACGCAATACAGTCGAACTGGTTGTCTACAGAACGGTTTCTTTCTCCTCGTGTCCCCTATAATAACTTTGCAAAAATATGCCTTGCTTACACGCTTTTACACTTGCATTCCTTGATGCAGTCCATTTTACTCAGTTGACGAAATAAAGCAAACCAAATCACTTACGTTGCGGCTCTCTTCTCCACGACGATGTGAGGATACATATATAGGTATTTTGTGAGTAGCATGGATGCATCAAAACTAGATTAACATAGAACAGCAGGCAATCGAAATAGCACATGAATATGCCTTTTCTTTTCCATATTTTGTATCTCACGGAGTTACTAAACATAATTACACTCAAAAATATTTCGTGTGTTCACATCCCAATCCTATTTTAAAAGAAAGTTAGGCAGCAATATGGTTAAATCTTTAGGTCTTTAAAATGACCATATAAATATTAATTGATCCGTTCATTTATAATTCTTAATCTAACTACCCTGCGGGACTTGTCAAGCACATGTGTTTTATCCGTGAGAAAGCATTCTTCATTATTAATGCATGTGGAGCAGTGATTCGTTTGCTTATCAAAACAAGCATATGCACTGCTATACAATACAATACGTGTCAATTTTGTGCTCTTGCCACACGTAGAACGAAATTATTCATAAGAACAACAACATTTTCTTAACTGATTGAAGTAGTATACTAATATTCAGTTAACATTACAAACTAATGAAAGTTGCAACCATTCCTTGGAACATACTTGCAGAGTTTAGCGAGATGTAGTAAAGTAGTGCTAATTGAACGTGTATATCTCAATAATCTTAAAAGGTTCTAGGTTCTGCTGACGATATTTATCAGCTTACAAATGGACCCCGGCCCTTTACATTGGATGCTTTGGGCAGTTTGTTCTTCCAATATCGTCTACTTTAGGTCAGAGGCTTACCAGTACGACTCGATTAACTTGATAAATCTAACTCATACAAAAATCGGGATAAGTTAAAGTGACCCAAGTTGTTTTTAACAAATCCTAGTACACCCGAGATAGTTTAACCATCTGCATGTGTATTTATATCAAACTTAAACTACTTGCCTAATTACTTGGTAGGATAATCTCTGCTCTCTCTGTTAACTTTGAAGTTCTAAATTGTGTGATGCTATTTTATGTTATAAGATCCATATATGGCACGTCTCTCAGGTTTACTATGAATAAGCTTTAATGGGATCTACAGCCAGAAAATTTCCTGTATTTTCTCAATTTAACGTGGGTTTTAGGCATGCTGTAGTTGTCTGCGTCCAGGTCCATTAACCTTAGCGCTCCAAAATGCGGCGCTAAACGGTATCGCTTCATTGTGACAATGGATTTTATTATTTGTAGACAGCTATCTTACTCTAACTGTAAGCGAGGATCAAAAGTCTATATAATCCACGTGGAAATAAACTGGTATTGTTTTGCTTATATACCTTCCTTGAACCATTAAACTATAAAACCGTGGAAAAGTAGGAAAGATTTCTTTTCAAGCATCGAGAAATAAAGTATTGTTAAAGCTCTATAGATTACTATTTATCAGGATGCAAGCATTATAACTATTGCTTTTACTGGTCCTCGTCTTGTAGCCTGATAAAATCAAAAATAGTTAACAAAAATCATACCAACAGTGAAGGCTTAATTGCAATACATCTGTAGGAGTTGTTTCAGTAGTTACTTTAGCAATCTCTTCATATATGTATATACAAATGTATGCAAGATCGATACCACATGGCTCCTAAATATGCAGATCATTCCGCTGTACAGTGACCTTTTAAATTAACATTCCTTCACTTCTATGCATTCCGAATGTTGTTTCTTTCTCCATTGCATCTTTATGACCACAGAAAAGCCATATCTAGCATTTAGGGATTAAACACAATTTGCTGCTGAAGAATGTATCACACGCGGTTGTTGGAGTGATTTCGGATTACATGCTTAAGTTTGTCCTGGCATACGAATAGTTAAGATATCTTTTCTTCTGGTATAACGGCATTTTACATGTTGAAAGTGAACCAAAATGTGTTCCTAATTTTTATTTTTTTAAACTTGAATTAGGGCTGTTGAAATAAGGACAGGTGAACGTTTTATGGTTAGCCAATATGTAAGTGTCTGCAAAATATATGGATTAAATCTAAGAACTAAACTTGTTCACATATGTAGTGTACTGTACTTTTGATTTAAATACTCGATGCGTTAAATATTAAAAAATGACCATCTTTATCGTGGGACGCAATCATTGCGCTGCTATTTTCCAGTGGACGTGCATAGAAACTGGTCAAACTCTTAGTCAACATACGCGTTGTTTAACTTCGCGTGAAGCCATTATCTAATACACTACCCACAGTTAGAGATTGAGGTGTATTCACTACATTAGTTTAGGTAAGTGCGGTTAAGCTTCAGTGAAGTTTCGCGCATACGGCATCCCTTATATATGTATCTATTTTTCGCATTCATTCTAGTCATTAAATACAGATGTACTCTCTGTAATTTCGAAATTATTGATGATAAAGTGCACTTTTAATTATTTATACCTATTCTGATGAAAATAGTACAACTTTATTAATGTCAAGGGACTAAAACAAGTAGCTTGGAATAAGTCGATGGGTCTTCATAACTGGCTTAATCAGCTATATCCCTGAGAGATTGGTTGACCTCCGTTTTGTGTATGTCTACTCCCTTAGTGCACTTTAGGAAGTGACATCCGCAGGGGTTGATATCTGTCGACATTTAACTTGCTCTCCCTGGAAATATAAGTTATTACTAAGTTCCTTGACGGTACGAAGCACAGTCCACTTAATGGTTTGATCAACGTATACAATAAGATCGCGTTCAATTTGGTTATCTTCGTGTTTATCACAATGGATCTCACATAAGTTCCATTTTTGACTGGTAGTTTGAACTGTTAGAGAGGTTTATAAACTCGGGAAAATAACAGATATATATTTGAGCAGATTTTCAAGTAAAATAATGCAGTTATTCCCCGAACCATCCACAGGGACCTACTTTCATGCAGGGTATTCCCTCATTATTTGCATCCGTACTTAGAAGCTCAAGCTGGCTGTGCACCGGTGTGGCAAATTTGCAAGTAAGATATCACCAATATAACAACTTTAGATTATGGGTGTTTTTATGGAGACTTTACAGACGATGAATCATCCTGCTTTTCTGTAATTTGTATCATTTAATGATGTCACATTGTTGGTTATGCCAATTAGTCATTTAGAGCGCGCTTTGCACGGGTATGCGTCCTTAGTGTAGAAGCTGTAATCCAACAATTAATAGATCAGCCGGACCGTGGCCATCAGTGAAATTTGAAGAAGACATGATGCGAAGAGTAAGCATAAAAAATACTTGCAAAATTTTGCAGAGAGGTAACTCACAAATTCATGGAACTTGTTAGAGTATAACGAAGAGGATAAGAGTAATTTGACAGAAATATTCGGTTAACCCAGGCCGAGGAGTTTAGAAGAACTGTCTGCAGTTTATATAATCAGGTGTAATTTAAAAAATCCGCATTTATATCTGGTTCGTCCGAATTGGAAGACTTTTAGTTCATTACTTCTGAAAATCGATGGAAAAGTAAATTTTCATTATCCATCGCCCAGTGGAGAAATAAAACAGAAATAAGCGATGCGCGGACGAGTAGATAAAGTTAAGTTAGAGCATATTTTGTTATTTTGTAGCACAAACGCAGATATGATGTGCCACATATATTGTAGGCAAGTTCATATGTTCTCGTACAGTTATCAACCGATTGCACTTTGGTCATACAACTTATATATACATACATATATATAACCTTGATAAAACTGCACCAGCTACTGATCAAGAAACACGAATCTATCCGCGTCATTATCCTCTGTCTGATAATAAACCCGTTGTGCTTCTCTCAGAAGGTTCATTTAATGCAGCACAGTAATAAATATATCCCTTCAAGCTGTCTGCAGCGGAGGCGAAACATTTAACTCCGTTTCGTTAATTATCACCTATATGTTTGATTTAACATGACACATGCTGCTTGGTCCAAAATTTGAAATGCCTGTAAATACTGAATTGTTGTTTTATACCGGCTATTTAAAATATCGAATACACTGAATCATGTCCGCAAGCAGGAACTGGCTGTCTCAGATGTGAAATGTCATAATAAATAAACATTAAGCAATTTCGAGTATGCAAGCAGCAATCGTATTAACCTTATTTTTCCGACTGCACCAAATTGACCATCATATTTGCCAGTTTCGTAATGCTGGGATGCTTTGTTACGTACAGTGCTACCGAACTGCAGTTCCTGGATATGATGCGCCGCATATTGCAGTATCGAAGAGCATCTGACATATAGTCACATACGGCGCACAACACGTAATATCGCGCAGCTGTTTACCTTCTCGTGACACATAGGTGATTTTTGTGTACTACTTTCAAAATATGCTGCCCCAACCAATGTAATATGATCACTGTGTTGCCTAGAGCAGATGACCGTGTTAAACACAAAGCTCTGTGCTTTGGTTAAAGGAAGGCAATGTCTATATATCACACGTGTGGGTACAATAATTTAAAGTTATAAAGCCTGACCTTGAATGGAAACAGGCTAGTTGAGTTTATTAGTAGACACGTGTTAAAAACCAGATTTCCGTAAGCGGACCGGTCTGGGAACCAGCGGATATCGACCTAGGTGGTCGGTCATTTCGCTTCGTACCCAGGAAAAGAATTTGTAAATGCACTTAAATAGCACTGAAGTCAAAAGTTGCATAATAAGTGAAGCCACATAGTCCATTAGCGTCTATCGGTTAAAGCTGAAATAATGTTTGTGGTCTGGAATTTTTCCAACCATTCTGCTTCAGAACTCTGGCGAAATTTAACGACTACATCTAATGAAAAATGCCTCCCTGTTTAGCTGTAGCTAATTAATCAAGCTTGTACAAAACCACGTATGTGCAAAATATATGGGTCCAATTTGCATGCCTCCCACATTCTAAAAGAGAACTGCCCAAATCTCTGTGAGTAAAACGTCTCATTAAATGGCACTCCATTTTATTTGAAAAAGCTACTTATGGCTTAAATGTAAGCAACGTAATTAAACAAACTCCTTCAATACACAGTCGCAGACAACTGTTTAAAAAAACGAAGCAAAATACGGCGCGACGATAGTGACAAATGTTGTTAAAATAGAATTTAGTGGGCTCCATTCTAAAGGATCATTGTGGTCGGTCCAGATTAAGAATTGCTGCATGATTCGGAATCGTCTAAGTTTCTTCTAGCTAATACACCTGCTTTTATCCAAACAACAGGTCGATAACCAACATCATTCCGAACATAATTTAAGTTACGATACTTATTTGGCTATTAAGGGAGTTCCTTAGTACTTGTACTTTTGGTGGCATTTGTACTCCGTATAACTAGTGGAAACAATGTCAAACAAATAAATATTTAATCCAAGTACAACTTCGACTAGCAAGTTACAAAGCATCTTAAGGATATCCTAACCGCTATATGTTTTAATGTATAATCCCATGTGTGCACTAACTTTGCAATAGTTTTCGTTATATATTTAGGAGATTGGAAATATGAATAGCTTACACCAGCTTGGGAAAACAATTTGCCATAGATGTTTGCATAGAATAGTATGTCTACGTATTCTATCAAGTAATTTATATTGAACTAAGGTTATTAAATCTGCCTCCATACATAATGGTAGCAATAACACATACCCCATGTAGCTACATATATTTACGCTATTAGAAATTATTCCCGGCATTAACAATTTGTAAATATTTAAAAATTATTATCAAACAATTTCTCTTAGAAAGTGGGACAACTGGTCAACGTTGCTTGTTAATTTAGCAATGAATTTTCTAGAGCCCATTGACTAATATCAGCAATTATAAAACAAATTAACGGCGAGTAATTATTTTTTATTTCACTTGCGGCTCCTGCATTAATTATTGCTGAGGTTTACTTGTTTGACAGTCTTCACAATAATGAATGTAGACTTGTCATTCTTCAATAAACCTATGCACATTGAAAACGTTTATTCCATCACAAAAAGTATGTTGTTGCTATGTATTCACAAAAATGTAAGATTCGTTTACACATGTTCACCCTATTTTTTCACTGGATGTTTGCGGGAGCTACACTGCATTTATGTTAACGTTAAAGCAGAGCAGTACAAAGTAGACTGTTGGTAACAGCAGGTGTATATGAAGGAATTTGTCTGATTTGAGTAAATTAACTAGTTCACATATTTGGACCAGACAATTATGCCGCGCTTCAAAAAGCGCCCTTTTCAAATGCACGCTTTTAGTGGGTATGATTGTGTTTATTTTATGCACCAGCATCCGTTATACGTAAAAACAATTACCCAACGCAATCTATGGTCTTAAGTAAAAAGATTTTCTCTGTATGGATTTCGCTTAACTTTTATGACGATAATGTTTCTGAAAGTGTGATTGACATGTAAATAATTTCTTGCAACTTGCGGTTATTTTGCTGCTAGGTTGATGTAAGGCAACTTCAGCTTACTGCAAAGAAGGCATGGTAGGTTTTCTCAACATAACTTGACCTTTATTAAATCCGTAGCTATCGTTGACATAACTTAATCTAACCAACGTCAACTTACATTTAGTAAACGCATGTTCCCTTTAGCTGCATTATAAATTGACGTATTTTTGTCTAAATTAATGAAAACATTTGCTGTTATTATTCAGCTTCTGACAAAAAAATAAATTGTCATTGCTTCAGAGACGATAAGGTTCATATTGGTGTTTGCCTGAGGTCGGCAGATGTTTCCTTAGACATTCTCACACACGCGTATCTCAGTATTGCTTATTTGGCAGTCCATCCATTTTCCAGGTGCTCTTAATGAATATACCCGGTAAAAATTACATGTAATGGTTTTTCCCAAATGATTAGACTATTTACAGTGGTGGCATAGTTTGGTCAATGTAATATGTTGATACAATTATAGCGCTATATTATTTGTAAACAAGTAAATAACTGTAACAGAAATTTGTTAACAGGTTAAATCATACATGCAGTTAAAATTTTAATAAAATAGGTGTTGTTAAAAATGCGATATATTAATTTAATCACAGAGAGAAAAAAATTGTTATTGTGGTCTCAAAAATATGAATGAATATACTTAAGCAATAAATCTATATATATTTTTTCTAGATTGCATAAAAGGTAGACAAGATATCAGATCTTGCAAAAATAATGCAGTGATATATGATCTAGAAAATTTTAAGCACAAATACAGGAATCTAAAAAATAAATATGTACTATGTATGCAATAGGATAATAGGTTTATTATTAAAATGTTTTGTTTCATCTTAAAGTTATCAGTTTGCATGTATATATTTTAGAAGTAGAACATTTTGATTTTTCTTAGAGAATATTTAAGGACTGGTTTTATTTTGCCACCAAAATTTAGATAAGGCGTTCTCGTTAATTGCCTTTTGCAAACAACACAGACATACATATGCACTAAATTTGCTGTTTAAATTTTATACATGAGAAGACTTGCTAAATGGAATATTTAGGATTATCAGGTGCATTGTCATATATGCAGTTTTTGCTATTTCCATTTGATCATTTCATTTGTTCACGTGCATGTGTTGCACGACAATTCCTAGGCTACCCAATTGCAGTTACTTCTCTATAGATATCATGTTTTTTGCATTTCACTTATTGCTAGTTAACAAGACAAAGGTATTAATCTAGAAAACAATTTGCGTAGGAAGTGATGCGAACGGAATTAGTCCGTAAGAAAATTATTTTTGGACAAAAGAGCGAATATACACATCTGCTTAAGAGAATTTACCTTGTAGCTACGCATGAAGATGTTATAAAATGAACTCAGCAGCGTCGAACATTTTAAAGCTAAATTTGCTTTTCCTGGGGCTATTATACTATGTGATATATTGTATAATTCGGAGCTGTTTTACATTTTACTGGACAGTTAGAATTCATATCAAAGCTTTTGAGACAAATAAAGTTATTTGAAATTGGTCAAATCTATGGACCATTTTGGGAATTAATTGCATTTTAACTTCCAAATATGCAGATGACTGCCGTCCTCTTCGTCAGCATTTAATTTATATATATGATGAGTAGGTTTCGACATAGTACGAAAGCTGTAAGACTCATGTGTCTGCAAAGCAAACAACGTTACATTGCATATGTTGACCATGGAGCGAAACAAGTATGTTGAATTATTACGCCTTAAGAAGTAAAAATTTAGAAGTACAACTGTTTGGTTTCGTGAATTGTTCGAGGAATTAAGAATAAAGAAGTTAACGATTAATTAGAAAAAGTTGGGAACTTTGTCTTTCTGCTGTAGTCCTCTTATTCGCTTAGTTTCAAATGGCCCACAAATAACAGCAATTATATCCAGTTTCAGTAGTTGGGTGGCAATATATGGCTCAGTAACGAAGTGAAAGTGCATGTCTGCTAACCCAATTGCATGTTTCATAGTTTAGTGCTGGTGTATGGACGGCCAAGTTAAAGAAACTTATCCACAGGTGACTTACAAAAATAAATATATTGCTCGACGAGGTTCAATGAGTGTCGTGCGGATTTAAATATTTCATCATCAGATCACCTCGCAATCATTGACGTCGTCCACTGATTAATCCAAAACTCACAGTCACTGCTCCTAGGAGTGATTGCACATTCTGATGGCATACTCGAATGACCGAAGTTGAAGCTGCTTCAGTGGCTTACCCTTGTGTTGCAGACATATATGACAGGCTTAATTACGTATTAGCCATAATGGCGAACATGCAAACTGAACATCTGTCAAAAAGTAGAGAAGCAAATTTGTCAGCGTCCTAGTCGCAACTGCTATAGCTATTAACATGTAGTTTTAGAATGCCCTCGGATTTCAAGAGAACAAATGCGAAGAAATATCATTTCAATAAATCTCTTCAGGCGCTTGCAAATAGGAAGCAGATAACCTAAACTTACAACAAGCCATTACTAGCCATGCATACATAATTTCATTTAAGACGATAGGTGGACGGTAAAATTGGATCTTATTACATAAAAAATTAATATGATATTGGAACATGTCACGATGGACCTGTAAGCCTTAGGTCGGCTAACTGCGTGAGGGCTAGGGCAGAATTAACGTTTGCGCGATAGCTCGATGCTTGCAGAGTTACGACTGTATGCGACTGTTAGAAAGAGATTAGCTATAGCCAGATACTGCTTTTTGACTTACTTTGATTCCGGTTTGGGGAAAATAGGAGCAATTTAATTGAATCTTTAACCATGCATTGGTACCAATTGTACTTTAGGTGCTCAAATATCGCATTATGGACAATGCTCTGGATTCAATGCTCTGAAGGAACAGTCAATGCATTGCTATGAAGGATGTCATATTGCCTAGAGCATGGCTGGTGCACTTGATAAAGTACACCCTAATAACTTTCGACGGCGATCCTATTGACGTCTGCTGCCTCTGTACTGTACTCGTATTTCCAGTCGCCTCTCCTGTCAACGATTATATTGTTACTGGTCTGCCTGTTGCGCAGATAGGTGTGCCAAGTAAGGCTGCACAATCGCAGGAAACAGCCACATATAAGAGAGTGTACCACAGCAATTCTTCAAGCAATTTACGTCAGCTAGCTTCCGTAAGAGATAATTTAACTGACGATGAGGATGTATCATTCGGAACAGTCAACATCATTAGTAAAAAAGGCAAACACTAGAATCAGTGACAATGTGGGACAGAAGTGCACACGTGCATCGAGATGAATAGCGAATTGGAATGAATTTTTTCCGAGACCATCGATATAACTGCAGGCAAATGCTATCGACCTGACTACGGTTTATACTTTAAGGCCAATCGCGACTGCGCTGGCGGCTTACGTGAGTAATTCAGATTGCTATAACAACAGCGATAAAGTCACAAAGTAATAGTTATGTGGGGTTAGGTACCTTAGAGGTATTGTTAGAGGAAGCTCAATGAACATATATATTTGCTAAAACTCTTACTCGCCTGCATTTGTTTCGCCATCATTTGTTTCTTGACAGTTGTTTAAACGCATCATTCTTTTGCTTTGATTAGATGGCCTAAGTCGTTCAAAATGGGGATTATCTCACGGGACCGCTTCCACGAATGCCATTCCCTCGGACTTGCATTATTGGTTCTTACACCTTTCACTGCTCATTCGCCCGTGTTACGCGTTACTTGCCCATTAGCATGGTTGGCTCCATTATAATTTAGTAACTTTGCTGCATAAACCATTGGGTCCTACATATGTTAGTAGTGTTCCCACTAGTCTAACTCATCCCATGTTCAACTTCGAATGTCTCTTGTTTTCGTGGAAGCGTGAACAGTAGGCAGCGACATAACAGATTCTGGCGAATAGAAGGTTGGCGTACCATGGTTATGGCTTTTGAACAAATGCAGGCTCTACCATAGCAGCGGATACATTTAGAAAATTCACAGCGGCAGTTCATCAAGTTGTTATTGCAATAGCTAAACATACAAGTAGAATCTAAGGGAACGGCATCATCACATTTCGTTGACCCTATGGCGGCATCGATTTCGGAGTTCGTTTTCATAGGAAGGTCTGATTGCTGACACCTTCGAATCATGATTCAAAAAGTAAAAAAAATGTTCCATGCAGTTAGGGCCAAACAGGATGGTATCTGGACAGTACGCTTGTTGTTGAGGAAAGATGGAACAATTGAGCATGAGTAGTATAAAACTTTGTCTAACCTAACAATCCAAGCGATTTCGGTTTCAAGGAGGGAGTTGGAATATTGAAACAGATAATGGGTAAACATACATCCTACTAAAGTATCCGATACAACTGTTTAAAATTGTTTAAACTAGGTGCGAACGATTTGATTTCACATGATCGCATGGTGAATTGAGCCTGCAGTCGTTTAAACTGGGCACCAGCACAGTTAATCGATTCAAGTGCCTTGCTTTTGAATGCATGCTTCAATTGCATGCAGACGCTGATGATCTAATGCATCTCATACACCAATTGGTACAAGAAACTTGGATAACAGCAGAGTGTATTGCAGTTGAGTGCCATAGGCTTCATTTACTTAACATTCTTCATAACTGTCACTCTGGTGACGCAAGTCATAGCAATTGCCTAACGGCACTTCGTTGACTGGATCATGGTTAAACAAATGTACTAAACTGAATTGAAACAACCGGGAAAACTTTAAATATCGTAGATAATATAGAAAAGAGAAATATCAGGTAGAGGTTGGCTAACTGAATAGGAAAGCAAAAGACTAAAAGCGAGAAAACACTCCTCTACCAAGTCGTTATTATTAATAATGTGAAAAGTCTAGCTGAAATTAATGCTTCTTTCCTACAATGCTTATTTGTAAGCTGGTTTTAAGTCTACCGGCGTGCTCATCTTAAACGTGTTTAAACCTTACATTTTACACAAATGCAGGCACATCGAAAACTTATTATTCACATGTACGTCACACTGTTTATTTGAATAGGAACATAGCTGCGATAGGATAGCAAACGTTTTGCACCACTTGTCTCTTCCTACGACAACGCGATGTCCATTTTTGACCAAAGTAAACGCTGAGCGTAAGGTTAAATTCAGTGTTACGGCTAAACATCAGTCAGTAACGAGCCCACATGCATCCAGTTTTCCGCCAAACAATCTGTTCTTATAAACTGAACAGAATGTATAACTCGTTCACGTGTCGCTAGTCATCGTGTATAGAGCCGTGCTATTTGGGTTAGGCAGACGCCGCAGTTGGGTGCGTAGTGCATCGAGTGAGATCCGCTTGAATTTCCGGACTACCGTCAGCAAACCATGGGGTATTCTCAGCGCGCGCAATATGCGGCAATGAATGGAAAATCTCAGACTTATCCCGGTCACATAAAAGATAAAAAGAAAAGCCATAAAACCATATTGCAGAAGATGTAACGGAACAATGAAACATGAATATTGTACAGCGAATATCCTAATGGTTAACACGCCCGGGAGAGTGATATAGGCAAGAGTGAAAATATAAATACTTGTTTTTAAAATATATTTACACCGGCGAAAGTAATACAGTGTACGTAGTATAAACGGTAATCATAAATAAAAACCCAGGAGGTATGGCGGCAAATGGGATGTTGCCAGTAAATATGTTTCCTCCTTGTGTATACCACAGGAGGTGGGAAAGTATAACAATATACTGGACCTCCAGTCAAGTCTCTTACAGTCAGTTGTGTTCATCTATGTGGAATGCATCACGTAGGCAGATCACGTTAAGATTCCTTATCAACTGCGGCCCCAAATTAAGCTTGCGCTCTCCGGCATACTGTTGAATAAACCTTGCTTAATACAGTAATAGGAACGCATACACAGGAGATGCTCAAAAAGACTTGCAAGCACGGACAGCACCCCATTCCCAACGGTTTTATACACGCGCCGAATGAATAGTTTGGTCGTCGCCACATTATACATCCTTGCCATTGGATCAAATCACCGCGGGAAAGTGGTAAATTCGATCCACAAATCAACTCGATAAATGAGGCTAATTGCACCGTGTACTCTACAACTAAATTACGGCAGTGACAGTTCTTTGATCAAACGTTATTTAATGGTCACTGAGGTGGTTCCGATTTCTCAGCGCATCAAATTACCGATTCACACGCCACGCCATCTGTGTCCATCAAGTTCTCACAGCCGATGTTATTAATGTTGTTGAAGATCTTCATCAGACTTCACCATTCGCACACGCATCTTTTAAATTGCTGCCTTCATAGTGTTGATTGAAAGTCTAAAATGTAACTCTCATGCTACGTCGTTGTATGCGACGCCTAGGCTTACTAAACTTCATGCCAAATCTCAACAATACACACGCTTTCCAGTTGTAGGCTTTCGTTTTGAACCGTTGATGCATGATTGACGGACGGACACAGTCAACTGAAAGTGATCCATCTCACACATATAGCATATATATAAACGATAGATTGAAAAGTTGACCGGCCTGTTGGAATCTACAATGCTCATTGCTTCGCTTCAATGCTACGTGCTGATCGTACTGGCCAGTCACAGCCTGATGAATCTGTGTAAGTTTCCCCTAACACCCGCAATTAGTATATTCCACTTCGTCGCATATGGTGACCGTGATTGTGTTTGGTGCATTTCAGGCGCGGCGAGTGGCAATGCAGCTCCTGAGCGCCTACCAAATGGACACCGGCGTATTCGACCCGGTCAAGTGAGGCCGGAACCAAACCAAGCGAGTGACCTGGTAAGCATGTATCTATGATCACTGAGCAATGGATACCAAATTCAAATGTTTCGCTTAGGACATTCGTTCACTGAAATTTGCCACTAACATATCGCGATGAGATAATTGCTCCCGATTAAACTAGTTTCTTCGTTACATCCGCAAAGAACAAAGGTACAAAATAGATTGTTTCATTTTGGACCATATACTCATTAATGCAGCAAATGCGATTTTCACACTTATATTGAATTCTGCTCAATTGGAGGATATTCTATTGTACAGCCAACAGGAGATTTTACAGTTTCGCATGGTATTGGTGAATGCCCACTACTGTAGAGTCGAGAGATTACGGAATGCTATGTAGTGCTTATACGCAGGTAGATGATAATCTGACAGATTCCAGTTATCATGGTTCCTAATTGTCCTCTTTAATATGTCAACTATGCAACGTATATACGCAATATTCCGAAGTGCAGGACACGCTCGTCTCAATAAACGAGGAGTTTTTTGTCGGTTACATGTCAACCCAGTTAAGCAAATTTGTCCACCTCGATATGCCATCTACACTGCCGTTACAACAGCGACACGCATTATCTCCTTTTCAATGTACATTTTCAGTGAGATTTAAGGATTGAAACAGCGTCATTGTATTAAATTCTAGATCGAATCTTATTTAAGTCGCACGCTATCTGAATGCGTTTGCGATTATGCAACCATATTGCTACGTCGACAATATGGTATTTTCGATGTGTCCAACTTACGCAACCCATTTCGTTTCTTCTTGCAGCCATAAGGTGTCTGTCGTTTTCGAATGTACACTTACACCACGGCACAGTAAGCCAAGCGTCTTCGCCTTTTGACTGCAATCAGCACCAAAGAGATTCGAGGAATTGCAACCTTGAAATCTACACCGCTTTGCCATGTAATTTGCTTCAAAAATACAGAATTTCCTCTCCTCCTTTTGTGAGTCTATGGTTCCGAATGAGCGACATGCCCTTTTGCGAAATTTCAGCGTCCGTCGTTACCGTGTGGGACTACTTTTGAGTAAAACCAATGACATCATATGACCTGGAAGCTTGACGATCTTTCAGTTCGGCCAGTTTATTAAACACAACCCTGATTTAATACAAAGCAGCCTACGATTTCTGTCTTAAGAAGCTCACAGAAGGCTAAATACGTCAAGTGTGGGAGAATGCCGACCGTTGGGAAGTGCTCAGTTACTCACTATTTTGGGTGGGTAATGATAACTAATCTTAAGTTGATCTGGCCATGGTGCGATCCAGTAATCATTTAGAACTACGTCAGTGTCAATTAAAACAGCAGCGAAACTATTCGCTTGTATCATCGTCCTTACGTTTGTTGATTCCGGTGTGTTGACTGTTGAACTTTGCAAAGCTTCTGCGATCTTTAGCCCAAGTTCACAAGGATGAGATTTTGATCTCTCCGCCATCGATCCAAAACGTCCGTCAATTTTCACACTGACTAAAATGCAAGTATTATGGTTTAAGGCTGCATTCACCATTATCTAGTAATGGTGTTATGCTGATAAGCGATAGCGCCCTAACATTATGCAAAGAAAGTATTTCACAAATGAAACGCCAATGTGACAGATAGTGCTTTCCGGTATCTTGAACATCGTTAGAAAGATGTTCTGGTAGGCCATATGTGCAGATTGTGCTTAGGCGGTCTTGCTTGATGTGTTTCTCTTTGGTGTTTCTTTATGATATTCACGCGCTCCAATGGACATCAGGATAGCTCCGTGTGCACCACGATACGAGTCCTAACGCAATTGGGAACAGCAAAACGTTTTCTACGTCGGTGAACGATTCGAGTGTAACCTGGATAGGTATAAGTACTTAATACTGTACCGTGTTCGGATGACGAGTAATTCGTAATAGGTTTATTGCTTTGGCTTTACTAAACTTCAGCTGACACAACTCGTTTACTGCACTTGGTCGTCTGCTAACTAACCGCGGGATGTAATGGCGTGCACCAATGTCGTATCCCTGTTTCCTAACTATACGAGATAGGGCAACGGTTAGTCCTGAACTGTCTGGCCGCAACAGCGGCCTCCCCGTTTACCTTTGAAGCCATCTCTGCATTTGCAACTGAAGATCCGGGGTATCGTTTTTACAAGTGTCATTTGAGCTGCAGGTCCCGGTGGTTGGCTTTAAGTTGCTTCATACGTGTTAATGCTAGATGTCAGGTCTAGTAAAATTTGTTTAACCAGAGGTTTTGTTTGGTGTCTGCTTTTCGTTGACATGCTTACTGATTGACTCACGTAGGTTCCGTTAGTTTTCGAGTAGTATTCTGCCAAAGATGGAGAAGAGCACATTGGGGACGCAGCTGATTGCCGTTCAGGGAAAGCAGGTTGTGCAAAATTTTGTTGCTTAGAAGTCGCTGTGCTTCCCTGGTGCATACTTGATTCCATTAAATTAAGTTTGGGATTAATTTTGCGCTCTGTTTCTGCGGTTAACCGGTTGCGCTTGTTTACTAGGCTGAGTTAGCACGTAACGTGTGGGATGGTCGAGTACGCGGAATAGAAACAAAACGCATTTTTGAGCTATTTCTCTCTGCGCCTCTTGTTAAGACAGGCTTGTACATTTCGGGTTTTATCGCTCCAAACCGTACCAGTATGCTAAACCTAGTTTAATTATTTGAAAACATTCTCATAGTCCGCAAAAGTCCTTTGCTTGGAGACATATCTTCGGATTCTCATTTATGCCATCCGACGTAATATCCTTACCGAAAACATTGGGTTGGTTGTCCTTCTCTATTTTCCAGCTTTGAGAGTGTCGCACATCCGTCATGCGAGCTTACTCTTTCTAAGTTCCAATGGGCTGTCGGCATGGCCGCCAGGTTCATGTGACGGGTCATGCAGGCACACTGGCTGACAAGGTCATAAGGGATGGCGAGTGACTGGAACCTGCTAACTGAATCCGAACACAGCGCTGAACAGAGACTGAGAGATAAGAAAATTCTTTCAAAACTGTGTTGAAAAACGCAAGCTTGGAATAAGCTGAGGCTTTTCGGGCTGCCTCAAGAGGTCTGTATCGAAGGATGTCACACAGAAAGGCCATTAGCCCAATGTGATTGTTATCCGCTTGCGCTTAATCACGGATGACTTTGAAAACTGTAAGTGGTGGCACGGGCTTTAATTATATAAAATAATTATACGTAGAATTGATCACTGTGTGGGGCTGGTAAACCCGGTTCGAATGAGCTACAGTGACATAGCTGCGAAAAGATGAGGAGATGATAGATAAAAATAACCTAACTGAACTAGGAGCACGCACCTTACACGTGTGAGTGGATGACATGAATAATAACGCAACGTTCCGTGTGACAAACTCCCGTGCGAGAAACACCGTGCTAGTATCTGCTCTAAAGAAACGCGAACAGCTCAATCGCTTTAACATTTACGAGGGAAAAGTGCATCAGAAATTTGTGCAGTATCAAAGACCAGCACAACCCCATCCCAGCCATACAAAGCCAGGAGCCATGGTGTCAATTTTGTGGTCTTTGGCGATCATATCACTTGTGAGGTGTTCAACCTTGAGGGTATTCATAAAATGCACAAAGGAAATCAAGTGCGCTTGCCGCTGCAGGTCAGCCAAAATCAGTTTAGTTGGTCGTGAATTTCAGATTGATTTGCGAGTGGTCTAAAAAGTTGCCAACATGGATAGTGACTGCAGAAATGTGCTTTTACAACACTGTCGATACAAGAACCTTCAGCTCGATTGCAGCTTAGTTCATGAAATGCGGTTAACATAGAACCTGTAAAACGTGATGCCGGAGCAGAGTGCGTTAAGACTCGGTATAGTCATAAAATATGTGGAAGCGCTCAGGGAAAGCGGATGTGTGGGCAACAAATACGAATGACGGAATCGAACGTCAACTTGTGTTCCTTGTCATGCCAGCAAACCTCGTGGACATCCTAGTAATGGAGTCCATTCAACGCCCTAGTTTTGTCTCTTTTGACCACTGTTCACTCTTGTCAGACTGCTGCAGATTTTGTCGATTTAAATCCTTCCGCGTTTGATATGCTTGTTAGAGAACTCAAAGATTGCGTTTATTTGACTTTGATCTAAAACTGATAATGATGCATATTGATAATAACAGTAATGCGTTTAATTCTCATGTTCTGAGGAACTTTGTCTCCAATGGCACAGTCCAAATTGCACAAAGTACTTTGAATTTCGTTTGAATGGTATATATATTTGCAATAATGGTACAGCCGTCTTAAGCAATACCGTTATATTGGATAGTTGAGGCGAAAGCCAGTATGTGAAAGCATGGGTGTTTGGACATATTTAAGGTTTTTTGCTAAGATTGACATTAATGAATTCAGGTTGTTAATTGGACAGTTTACTACTAAAGTTTTATTACAATGTCACAAGGCCAGAGTGTGCCTAGCAGCTTATTCCTCGTTTTGGAACATCTAACTAGGAAAATAAAGGGCGAAAGATTGCTCAAAACCTTGGTATAATCCGTGTATACTCGTTGATGCGTTCGTGTGGTCCAGCCTATAAATAACCTTCACGTTATGCTTCAATCATCGAACCCTAAGTAGTTCGAGTTGAAGTTGATAGCAACGCTGTTTTCAGTTCATGGCAGAGTGCATACCAAGCATATGTTTAATAAACTACCACTACAAGTGTTCCAGAGCAATTCAGTCGCCCTTACTCATATTACCATATATTATGCTGCAGTACAAATGGACGGGGAAATTGAGCAGCTCAAAAGGCTTAACTCTAGCATAGAATTTGTGTATTTATTTGGCTATTTTAGACACGTATTGTCTAAATTTGTTACCTTGATAGACGTTCATCGATTTGCTGCTAAAGGCTGTCAAAATGCGCAGCTTCCACACACATGACGTGTTGACACACAAAAACGGATTATGCTCCGCGAAATCCCAGAGAGAATTATAAAACTGGTTTATTGACTATACATACTTCTCAAAGAACGATTTGTCTGTTTCCGAGGGATGGAATTAGTGGATGTTTTGAGATTGACCCCCTTATTCCAACCATTAGAAGGCCGATGTACGTAAATTACTGTGTTATTCCTCTTACCATAGAACACCTGAATTGCTTCTGTTAGACGCCCACAACGGTTTAGCGGTGAACATTTCCCACCTAAAATGCAAATTAGGAGTTTCTTCAGCAAATTCATACCGTATCGAACAGAAAAGCTGAATCTGAATTAAATTAAGCAAGGCAGGTTGTTATTACAGTTAAATTTAATTGTGACTACACCTTACTTTTGTGCTTGGGAAGGAGAAATGCGTCTTCCACTTAGATCGAGACAAGAGCAGTTTAGTTTGTGTACAGTTGCAGAACATGGATTCAGCTGCTAGCAGCCAAGGTTCTATTTAAACCCGGAATTGTAATCAATAGCCGTTCAATTAGGCGGTATAAAAAGCAAAATGCTGTTGAAAAGGTTTCATTTTAATTAAGATCTAATTGACTTACGTCCCGAGCTTTGCGACATGAAGCGTGGACCTAAATTTTAGATGGATATGTTATGCGTTTAAAGAGTTAATTGACCGAAGACCGTGGTCTTTAGTAAAGTATATAATTTAAGTTGCCCACACCTTGTTTTTTTCTTCGGATGGTCACACAACAAGTTACAAATGCCTTCGATTACTTTCTGATAGACGGTTTAGGAGTTCAGTGTCAGCAAGTTGCTGAAAAAGGTGCCCCCTTTCATTTGTGCAAATGTTCAGACATTCATACTTTTCGGAAAAGAGGCACACACAGGAACCGCAATTCAGCGAACTGCTGTCCAATTCGTTCAGATGTTTTTCGTATATTCACAAGTTTTGGAGTGCAAGTTTTAACGCAATTTGCAACAAATATCCACTGCCTATACTCTCACCTGTTTAGAATGAAGTGTTACCTTCACCACTCTTAGATTCCACCCTTTGTATTTGGATGGTAATAGTAAATTTTTAGTCAAATTAGCAAATTATTTATCGCTGGAGAGATACATCACATCACAGATGAAGCCTTAATCTTAATACTTCGCGTTTGTTCCTCTAGGTCGCTTACATTGTAAATTCATGGGAACCATGGAAAGTTGGATTTTACCTCTCCTTGTGTACAATCGTTATGTGGCTGTATATAATTTTGCACCCATAATCATGTGAATCAACGCGAACAATGCATTCGGCAATCAAGAGGCGAGTAGCTAACAGGAGAACGGTCTCTACTCCATTTCATGGCTAAAGCGATAACTAGAATATGCGCGGTTCTCCTTGATCAGGGTGATAAATCGACCGGTTTTGCTTGAATACCGGTTAAATGATACATAGTCTCACTGTATCCGGCAGCCTAACATTTAGAAGTTGTTTGGATTTATCAGGAATTCAGCCACATTAAAGCATGCAACACTCATCAAGTGGTGTCTTCTTCTGGTGTTAAAAGATTTTCTGAGGATATGTGGTTGTTTACTTAAGCCAATAACTGATGGTATTCTACATCGCGCGATAGAACTGGTAGCACTAATTGAATGATGGACACAACCTTGGGCGCTCAGGATTTTCTGGATGCAATCCGAACCACTTTCATTCGCCAGGCCTTGTGTCCTATTGATTCCTACGTTTCACCACACTAAAACTTCAGTTTTCTCATGACAATACAGCAAAGAATGTCTGGGAAACCAACAACCGACAAGCCATCACAAACGATCAAAACATGCTCGCCTACACCGCGTTATCGTCGTGTCCAGGATATCGACCGATACCTAACAGGCAACCATTAAATTTCCTCACTGCATTCACTAATACGTTTATGCTATCAGCTGAGCATATTTCCTTAGGCTTACAGACACACGCGTTCTCAGTTTACAGATGCGTCCGCCGCTGTTGTGCAGCAGAAATGGCAGGAAGCATGCAACCGGATTACATGGATCTTCTTCGCGCAGGATGAATAAATTGCTGTTTACTGCCATTCTACTCGGTTCTCCAAATGATTGCTAAAATCCAGAATCGCCGCCATCGCGCGCTGTCTTGTAAATCCGTCCTTCGCTTAAGAATAATTCTCGTCGCAACGTTCTTGCATCTTTTCGACAGTGCCCCTTCTTATACCATCGGTGTGTTACTACGCGCCTGGATTCCGTTTTCGCTCTCTGGTCCTCCTAAACCTCATGGCATACAATCCTTATTTGTAAAATCACTTTGATTACCGACCAATTTAAAGCATGCTTAAGCAACGACGTTACAAGGAACCCCGTGTTAGTAGGTGAACGCGGTTGATTAGGCAACTGCGACTGAACAACAAAACTTGTTAGAAAACTCTCCTATTTTCCGTTAACAAAGGTGGCCTTCCACAAGGACCAGTAATAGGAAAGCATCTGATTCTCGTGCTTATTATGTATCATATGTTTTTGATGTCTCGCCGACAAAGGAAATTACGAGGCACTTCAACGAGATGTAGTCACTCGAAAATCTACTCTGTTTCAACTAATATAATTGTAAGGTCGTACATATACTTCACTAACCGAAAAGTGTATGCAGTCTCGAAAAGCATGTCCTACAAGCTGGCACCCAGGAGCTTGACATTGGGATATGAATCCAAGGTGAAATGGGCTACAAGCATCAATCTGAGATAGCGTCAAACAATGGAAAACAAAACCTTGGCATTGTTCGGAAAGCATTCAGGCAGATTGATCCATCTGTTTGTTTGCAGTTGCTTGGCACATACGTTCGGCCTCACCTGGAATACGCAAGCTACGCCTAGCAGCTCTGGTACACTCATGGTCTAGTCGTACTCGTCGCTCCACGGAGAAGAGTCACGAAGAATTTCACACGGCTGTACCAACGTTCAAATCAACTTAATTTGATGAACCAAAGATTGTGCACAGGCCGGTTTCGGTGCCTAGATTGTGAATACCGTGGTCAGCCCATCAAACGGTCTTTATTTTATCACAGTGCTTTCTATTCGCCGTGTGGTTTTTCCATTTCGGCCATCTTGCGGCAAGTGCTAAGGTACCGATGTTTCCCGGTAATAGACCACTGTTCCATATAATACCAAAAAATACTTGGTGCATAACATCAGTTCCAACTGCGCAATGAAGCCTAACATTATATCTTCTGAAGTTGTGTTATGTCTCGTAATATTGCTTTTAACCCAGCATTTCCAGTGACTATTTTGCCAAAGTGTCGCATCTACACGTGTGAAGTAGAGCAATTTGAAATAATCATCAAAATATTTATAACCAATTGACGAACGTCGGTTTGGAATCCGTGGATTCATTAATGGAAGCATACAAATTGGACGAATATTATCGCAGACCCTCGGAGGCAGGCAGTTAATTAGCATGCGAAAAAGAAACTGACGGCTTCGTTTCCTTTTTCCTGCGAAGTTCACGGTGATCTGGAGGACCGAAATTAAGCTAACAAATTCCCTCAAGTTTAGAAATAGAGAAAAAGCACGAAGCGTAATGCGGGCATTTGTTTTCGTTTAATTCTTCATCAGGTTCATACAATAATATACATTAGGATAAGCTCTGTTGACATCGTCAGTATGACAAAACAATTGATCCGAAAATTTAACTTTAAACATGATTTGAAGCAGGTCACTCCAAATATGTTGCAAATATAATGTGGTCACTTCATGAAAATACTGTCGCAGAAGTAGTTGAGTCATAGAAGGTATCGCATTTTAAGAAGTTTCTAGAAAATACACAACCAATGTAAAATATATCTAGCGCACTTCAACGTAACAATTATTTGTACTTGATTGATCTTAGTGAAATCTCCAAAGAAATCGCATGTTGCTTCTTCCAGCTATTAACTAGTAAACAGTTATTATATGGTCATGATAGTGATTAAATGCAGGAGCGAAAATAACCCATTCATTTGACTTGCCGATAAAATTTGGCAACGCTATGGGTGTCGAAATCTGATTAGGTATATGTAGGAGTTAATCGAATTAAGTTACATTAACAACGTCTTCGCTGGTTCCAAAGAGGTATTCTTTGACATTAAGTCGAAATTAATGTTAAACCACCACTCACGTACTAGAAAAGGTTTAAAAATAATAAAAATAACTTAGAGAGCCTTGCATGTAACACACCTAGTTGGTATTATTTAAGATCAGAGCTTCAATAATAATCTTATGGCAAGTTTTCGGCAAGATTATAAATTTTCTATATTTAATTTCATATACTGATAAAAGGGGAATGCACTGCATAATGGTTATGTTTGTAGTTTAGACACTGACCCACATTCAGTGTGATCCGTAGTACACACGCAATGAGAAAGCAGAGATGCTGAATTAAGTCTGTGTGTATGTTTGGTCAAGCTTACAAATCGAATGAAAAAACAAGCCATAAAACATCTCACTGCTAATTACTTCGTTCTTCTGCATTGATATAACTCTACTGTTTGTAAACTGCTAGAACCGAAAACAGGTGAATCTGCCATACTTAACTAAATATTACAGCTTAAGCTACAAGCATTTGAAATGAGCTAACAAAAATGTATACAGTTTCAATATAGAAGGAAATGTTGGTAGCTCAGTTTGTTCAGTTGATTGACTGATTGCTCGCTGACTGCAGTCAACCTGCCGAGCTCAGAGACCAATCATTCAATCAGGAGTTGCAATATTCTAATTATAAAAACAAAATTATTGTCTTATCCGTAGGTTTCAGAAAACAAGTGGTCTTGGAATATGTATTATCATTTTGCAGTAAATAAGGTTTACTCTAATGCCCTAATGCATTTTTGTATTGATTTCATGTTGATTTGTTTCTCAATGAGATTACTAGATTTGCATACATTAGCCAAACTAAAAATTTCCTGTAATTGGCACTCTTTGCATAAGTGTCATACAAAATGCAATGGGCAGGTTAGATTTGAAACCTGATGACTTGTAAAGAAGGATAAAACACATGGTCGGGAGTAATTCGCGGATAATTTGGTCTATCATGTTGATTATTAGTTTACCTGTAGTTGCAGTGACATTTACATAGGCATAAGTAACTCTTAATTAAACCAGAGGGTACCTGAACGTTTGGTAAATATGTTGGGACAAGTGCAGAAGCAACAAAGCTGGACGGATCGGGGTCTGATTTGGAGCCCGGAATCATCAATCACCGATCACCTCATTAAAACCTGTAATCACGTGTACCTTAAGTATACCTTC
Source organism: Dicrocoelium dendriticum (assembly GCA_944474145.2). NCBI lineage: Eukaryota > Metazoa > Platyhelminthes > Trematoda > Plagiorchiida > Dicrocoeliidae > Dicrocoelium > Dicrocoelium dendriticum. The sequence goes on along the minus strand of OX104059.1, from coordinate 61,103,997 downwards.
ATGTATTATTGCACAAAAATCCCCATAATTTGGCAATAAGTGAAGTGATGCTATTTACTGCCCATCAACCTGTGCTATATACACAGAAACGCTTGAGGCAATCAAATCCACTGTCTTGGTCTTGCCAGTGACGTTTTGCTTGGTGTTGCTTGTTGTTGTATGAGTTTAATGGATTGCGTGTTAATGCTGTTATTGTGCTTGCGAGTAAAGCAAACAATCAATATTGGACATAACGCATCTTACGTCTCCTTACTGCCCTAACAAATAATTTGAGGAACTTAAGTAATTTACATATATTTGGCCTGATAAATATCGTGCCTTTCAAATGTCATATACTTCGAATGTGCCAATTACGCTTTCTGGAGAGCTGTTTAACTTTATATTATTTCAAGTTAACCATTAGGTCTAAATAAAACTCCCTCATTTAATGTTAGTTTTGTTGACATTTTGACTTCATCAGTGGTCTTAATTCGCGACATTTTATGTGCAGATTATTCCTGCTTGACAGTAAACACCATCGTATGCCTAAAGGATATATTTACATGTAAAAAGATTTGTAAATTGTCGACGTTAGGTATTTGTATCTATGCAATGTAAATAGTCGTACTAGGAAGTTAGAATGTAAAGTTTGTCAAGTCAAATACAGGCGTGATTACCACCAAATCTAGCGTTGAAATTAGATCAAATTAACAAACGTTAACTTGTAATGAATTATGATTTGTTCCATTTGGCTGCATTTCATTTTGAGATAATTTGTCTATTTTATTGGCACAATTTTCTGCTATTCCCCATGCTTTGCTAATAGGTCATAAGCTTTTAACTAAAACAAGTAAAACGTACTTATTTCAACGAAAATAATCAAGTAGATGCCAATTTACAGATACGTTTTGGTAATTGTAACATCGACAACATACTTTTTTCAAATGTTCATGACTGAAACTGTACAATGTTGCTTATGTCAAATAATATTCGGTCTGTCGTGAGATAGGGACCTTTATTAAGGACATAATCAGTCTGCCCTATATTACACTTACACATCAGTCAATGAAATATTAATAATCCGGAATGATCGAATAGAAAATAATTGAAGAGCAAGATGGAAAGAGATGTGCTAATGCATGGGCTTCGTAAGTACGTAAGGAAATATCCACGGTGAAATCGTAGAAAGAACAGAGACGACAATTTATGCTTAAATGGTAAAAAGAGGAGTCTATGGCATATGCAGACGTAGAGGTGCCAGTTAAACGCACGAAGCAAAAATGTGAAATGTGACACTAGTTGACCTCTCAGAGTGGATTCGTAGGCTGTGATTTTATTCGGTGTAAAGTCACATCCGTCAGGTCGCAGTGATGTTAACAGATATTTGGTGATTTGTATAGAGATAATGCTCGTAGTGCGAAGTACACGAAGTCCTCAACAATGCCGCCGATCCATTAAATTACAAGTCGTAACCGGCCGCGCTTCTTATTGGTTATGTTTTCATTATTGGTATAATTTAGGATTGTGTGCATTTTAGCCACTACGTAACACAAAGCATTTTCTTGAACAGCTTTTTTTAACAACAGACGAAATTGGAAACCTGCATTTAATCGCTGCCTTAAAGATTATGTATGAGCTCTGCTGTCAAACGGAATATTCAAGATTTCTATGTGCCGTGTACTATACGCGATTTCGCATAATTTCCTGGATCACTTTATTTCTTACTGTCTACAAATTTCACCACACACCATAGCCACACTAATCGCAGTCACTTACCGCTTCATATGTTTCTTGTTTGGATATCACTTCCTGCATGTTAGCAACTTAAACCAATTAACAGGCTCATAAGTGCACGAAGTAAAGCGAAGGCATTGGTTCCATGAATATAACGCTTAAAAACAAAGTCAGGAATATACCTTATTGGTTTAAATTGAAATAAAGTTACAGAATTGTATGAACATTTACTGGAATCAAAGAAGCTCCTACTAATTTCCTCATACCATATTCGTTTTCCTCAAACATTTTATTATTTGTATATTTGCAATGTGTTAATAGGGACTGGTGGAGGCTTAACATGATGGTATGCATTGATTCTACATATTTTATGTGTTAACTGAAATAAACCAATAGGAAGGGTCAGGCATTTTGGAGGTAATGTAAGTTAAATTTCGTCTGAACAGATGGATACCACTTTAGTTCACTTATCGTAGAGACAATTTAAAGTCGGTTTATCCTCAAAACAAAAGTTGTTTTTATGTATGTGTCCAGTTGAAAGAAACAAGGAACAATGAAGTTATCCGGCAGTGAGAAACAGCTTTACTAGTCCCATTTATATTTTGGTTAGTTTATCTCAAAATTATCAATAAAACAGTTTGTACTTGAGGTATAAATTAGTCTTCTCATTTATCGGGCTGTAGTTCTGCAACCCACCTAGTTTTACATTAGCCACATATAATAGCAACTACATCCAATGCAAAATCCAATGATATGATGAAGACATGTTTTAAGCAACGAAATGTAAATGAATCAACCGCCAACTGTCCGTCTACTAAATAATGTTTTTTCTTTGCAGAGACAACCGATTCAGTTAGGGCTTTGCTTCTGGGAAATGTATGGTTTGAAAAATAATTCCTGCAACACTCAAGACGGCTGCACATACTAAATATTACAATGAATATCCTCTCAGATTTTAGTGATGCTGTTACCGTGCGGGGCTGGACATATAATTTTCTCCTTCAGCACCAAGTATGCCACTAGTAGAATTACACGTAATCTGTGAAATGTTCTGCTGAAAACCTACTTACTTCCACATTCTACTCCCTTGTGAGAGTGCACATTCCAATGAGTTACTTCTTTGAGCAAATATGGGTCCACTACATGCAGTAAGATCGGGTTACTTTCATGGTTGCAATGTTTAAATGGTTTATAATTCAAGATGGCGTACATACACACAGAGCACATGTCTAAGCAATGGAATATCTGTTGGTCTGAACCAACAACGCAACAGTTAGAATAGTTAAGTTTTAGATTAGGTGGACTTTTGGAAATACCTGGAGCGAGAGAAGTGATTTTCGGCCAGCACATAAAGCGCAGCTTCGGCGAAAGATTGCCGTAGTTACTTTGTGTGAAATCTTTTTTTTGCGTACTTGATGTGGCGTCATTTGGAGATTACCTAGAATTGTCTAACGCCTGAATGCAGTAGCTATGGTATTCATCGTGTTTACGTCACTCTAAAGCGGCTGTTAGTTAGCATTCATGTGAAACCGGCGCCACATCTTGATGCCGTCCACTAAAAGGAGTAACTGTAAGTTAAGTAAATTCAATTCAGAAAATTGCTTTATGCCACCTGCACTGGTAAATATTCATTTACAACACACAGGATGTCGACATTGTGCAAAGCAATATAACAGGGAACAGGTAGATATGGACAAAAACACAAGCATGTTGAAAGTCGACGGTTTATGTTAAGGATGACAGCGTTGGTGTTTTCTAAATGACGCGCGAGTTAAGTGATGACCGACGATCTCTAAGCTTGTGTGAGGGCATAGTTTAGCTTGTAATTCTAAGCAGTAGCTGAAGTTGATAAACTTTCAGATAAGGCAGCCTGCAGGGGGTGACTTGTATCGGTCTGTATCTTAGACGCAAGCTTTCTACATGTACTGATATATCTAGAAATAATTGTTCTCAAAAGTAGATATTGATACATCGCTACATCAAACAGAGTGCTTTAATGAGCTGATACTTAAATTTAAACGCTTGCACAAAAGGCCAGCATAACACAGAGGGAAAATGTACATCAAAAATGGAAGAACACAGGCATTTACAAAACAACCAATTAACTCACGATGAACGCAGGATGCTCTAAGCTGAGAGGCAAATAATGACAGCTTCGTGACATTTCTACAGTTTTAGTTACTTGAATCATCAAAGGTAAACGGTAACTCGTCGCACTTAAATATTTTACTGATGTGGATGACTGTGGTCGGAGAGGTTGTTTACGCAATGTCGTTAACAAAAAACCTATGACCAAACACGTACTCAATACTGAGGGTTACCGCACACCATATTCTGCTAGCATGGGGCCGGATAGAGAGCTCCGAACGCCGAGCATTAATTGCAGCTGAGGAGTGAGGTTGGCGGTCAAGCTTAATTGTTAGTCAACGAATTCGCATTAATTGATCTTGTAGACGAATATCCGAATATCTGGAGGTGCGAATACTTTTGAAAAGTCCAAGTAGCTAGCAACAAACGTTTCTCTAACATCAGTTGATTTGGACCAACTTCTGCTTGCACGGTGCCTTGAAGAAAGCCGTGTTACTCTGGGGCAATATTTTTACGCACTTTCACATGACACACGAGAGTATCGCTAAAGATGGTTATCATGGCTTGGATATAAAATAGTGCTGATTACTGGGTGGTCATTTAAATACTCCGTTCTGCCTTTAAATTTGCGAATTTGTTATTATATCATATTTCTAAAACACAGGAGACAGGTTCTTCTCTGAGCTGGGTTGGAAAACTAAACGACTTTAGGCTGAATTAATTGATGTCGCTCACCTTGATTTTAGGCAAGTTTTATTGACACCCGAGAGGAATGACAATGCAACATCTTCAGCTATTACAAGACAGCTTCAGCAGTGTTTGTGCTATGGTGATTTCTCGCAGCGATGCGAAAATAAACAGGCTCACCTGATGCCAATGCTCTTGGAGCGTGGTGGTAAGTAGACTTGCAAATTGTCCGCTGATTCCTTAACAATCCATTTGGAAACATTAGCCAAAATTATAAAGAAAACCTTTGCACACAATTCAAAGGCTATTTATGTGCTTGCACAGCATTTGTGTTTAGCGCTTGGCATTTTTACATGTCCTGCAATTTTTCTTCTCGGAGCAATTGAATGCAGTGTTTAGTTTAGGTTACCGATTTCTTTCATGTTCCTCGCTCTAGAGCTTATACATGCGCCTACCATACCTAACATGAACTGCATTGGAAGTGGGAATCAGTGGAAAATGTTCAAAATTCTGTTCGCATAGACTTAGGCGAGCATACCAACGAAACCCCTTGTTCAAATATGAACTAGTGTCACGAGATGACCCGCAACATTAGATGGGTCATTATGTATGGCTTTTGGGTTGTTGTTGTTGTTGTTTTTTGGCAAAATCACAGATAGTTAAATGACCACGAAATAAATATTTCGTGGTTCGTATAGTTTGGAACATAACCGAATTTCTAACAAGCGCAGATACTTTCCATTGGGTATAGATTTAACTTGGTGGCATCTTATTGATAAGTGATGCGTAAACTTTAAGGCAATCTTGCCATAGGAGTTAGGATATAGAACAAAACAATCAAACAAATACGCGGTATTTCCAAATATAATATCTTAACGCATGCATTGGTGAAGTATGCAAACATGTTAGACTATTCCATTCATAATGTTCGCTAGGATTTATAATATATACAGCAATATTGTGTTTAGTTATATATTTTGCTGTTTATGCGTGCAAACTATTTACACCATTAAAACAGCCATGTATGCGTTCATGCGTAGCACAGAAAAAATAATCTAGCTGATGCTATCTTTCGGTGTACTTGAAAATATATTTACTTGCTTTAAGTCTCAACCGGCTCACGCGCGTTGAAATCTTTCGCATTTTTCGCTTGTGTTCACTTAATGTAAGGAGGACCGTTAAAATTGTTTCTGAGGGAAACATAGAAATACGAAAAGGGATTTTGTAAAATAGCTACATTAATATATGCACCGCCGCTCTATTTCGTTGTAAACATGGCGGCAGCACATTGCATGAGAGCTTCCTTTTACATAGTTATAAATTTCCTCTTTACAATTCGACTATATAAGCGATTCTGAAATGTTAATTAACATATGTTTATGCATAAGTTATACACTGAACTCTCAAAAGATTTGCTGCTATTCCTTACATTTTGGTTACTGGAAAAAAGGAAAAGATTCAGTTTAGAAAATTGAAAAATTCAGAGGAATGCTAGTGAAAAAACGGGTAGCATTAATTCACTTCAGTACATCCTGGTTTAACGGACATCGCCGCAGATGTCTCTAAAAAAAGCTATCACAAAATCCTAGCAGAGAAGTTAACACAAAGGAGCCGCGCGATTTAATTCCGGAATAATTTTTCTGCATATATTTTATTGCATACTACAGACCTGTGAATTTAAAGCATCATCATTGGAGTGCAGTTAAAAAGGCAAATTCAGCAAACTCTACACACCTACATTAATGTCACTTTGTCATCTGTGCCCGGCCTGCTACCACGGTTTGACCAGGGACACAAATGTGTCTTCCTGCACGCACAGAGTTGGGCCGAATTTCTTGATATCCACGGCCCCATCAAATCGTAAATTTAGGGGGTACACTGATGCATAGATAATACGGTAAGCCCGTACGTGGTCTACACATGATTGTCAGCCAGGAGATTGCGGGCGGTTGATGAAGCTGCTGGTTTGCTTTTGCCTTTTTACCTCTTTGGGACAAAACTGTAGAACTTTAAATACGTTCCCTTCCACACGTATTTGCAAGGCCGAATACGTGGGCATGACAGAACGAAACTTGAGGATGAGGGACGCGGAGCAGATACCAACGTGGGTTAATAACCATGTTTTGCAGATGGCCACGTTCACCTCCTTCATATTCGCACCCAAGGAAGCGAAATTAAGTGCCGTACAAACAAGCAGCTTCATCCATCGCCCGCCATCTCCTGGCTGACAATCACTGTGTAGACCCCGTAAGGGCGTTCCGTATTATCTATGCATCAATGTACCCCCTAAATTTACGATATGTTGGGGCCGTTGCTATTGAAGGATTCGGCCCAAATCTGTGTGTGCAGAAAGACGCATTTGTGACCCTGGCCTTGCCGTGGTAGCAGGCCCGGCACAGATGACAAATTGGCATCAATGTAGATGTGTACAATTTGATCCAATTGCCTATATAACTTCACTCCTATCATGATGCTATACATTCACACGTCTGTAGTATGCAGTTGAATATATGCAGACATTTTATTCCGGAATTAAATCGTGCGGCACTGTTGTGTTAACTTTGCTGCTAAATGGTTCTTCGGGAACTAGTTGTTTCAAACGTCTATTAATTAATATAGATATATGTTTATCCGGCAGCAGAAGTTTCAGGTATATATATATCTATATTAATACTTCATTTAATTATGCTGTATGTTTCATTAAAATTGTTATATTTATCTTTACCAACGCTTGCCCGTATAAATTAAGAGGTTTTCACTAATTACCTGTACGTATTGCATCCGATTTTCGACTACTTTTTTCATTTATCATTGTATGTTATTTCAACACACGGCAATGAATATAAACATTACTATTTTATTTCTTTTGATGTGTCAATTATGTTATTCCTGCTGATTTTAGTCTGCCATCTATTAAATAGTTTGCAGTTTAATTTTTTTCTACGCTCTTCTTATGTTAAACTTTAGTGCATTATTTATCAACAGCTACCTCAATCATTTCCTTTTCTCAATCTTTGGCGCATGTTACTGTAATTTGAATATACAAACCATATAAGAGAACATATGTTTTAACCGGACAGAATCAATGGAGTTTTACTTACAGTGTTTTGCATGGAGTTGTTTTTTGCCCAAAACATTTCAAACCAATCTAACTGCTTTCTAGTCATTTCCATCGTTTTGTTTGGAATGCCGAGCGAAGTCCAGCGCAAGTTTTTGAAAAGCTGCATAGGGTTCATAAATTACTGAAAGGATAAACCTACATGGGCGAAATAAAAACCAAAGTTTGGAAGGCCATCTGATAAGACGAAGCCACACTGTTGAAACTAGCTGTCGTCAATATACAATACAAGGGAAAATAGCAAATATACGGAACATTGTGCTTTTCATTTTGTGCAGATTTTGTATTACATAGTTTGCACAAACAACCATCACCCACTTCGTCTTCACGACATAAGCGACATATTAGTACACAGGATGTCGTCACACATTTTACTGTTTTCTGAATGACATGATGTTTGTCGTTTGTATGTTTCCTAACTGCCCTTTCAGCAACCAACAATTGATGGCTTCGGAATGATTAGATTAAATAAAACAATCTTTGCTTTTCACAAAACAAAACGTTTTCCACATAATAAATTAAATGCACCAAGTAGATACGTAAACATGCTTACATTATAACAACGAATTCATGGTAAATCAGAAGGGAATTTATAGGAAAACTATTATTAATTATTTTGCATATTTGCAACGTTATTGACATTTGTTTTCACTTTTTATGCAAATACACACCTTTCTAATAACCTCTTGAGGCGCACAATCAGGGCATAAAGTGCATCGGTGAAGGAGTAGCTAACTTTTACATTCAGCTGAATTTGCATAAAGAATTTGCTTATCCAAAAGACTACAGAATAATGGATTCCGTAGTTTTAATTTAGTTAGAAGTAATGCTTTTTAAAGAAAATTATTTGGCTGGCATTGACTGATTTCGTCTCTCTTGCTAAGGCCACTAAAAATTTTGTTTTGCAAGACCGAATTCAGTGTAATCCATGCCGCTATGATACCATGTTATTGCTCTTAACTCATCCCATGAGCATCAGAGTGATAAAAGTTGTAAGTAACTATGGATAACTATCGAAGGACAGTAATTGGACGATAGTTAGGGGACCCCACGAAATTCATAAACTTAAAAATGGGAGTAAATAATTCCGGTTTACATAATATCAGCACCCGCACATCTTCCAAGCAACATTTAAATAACCCTAGTTAACGATTAAGCAGGGTAATTTGGGACTGCTTTTATTGTCTTTGGTTTGATGTTATTCACTCCACAGGAGCTGCGTACGCGCAAACACGCTAATTATTTCATTAAATTTGCAGCAGTGAAGGATAAGTGACTTAATATAGCTAAGTTGACGTTTTAGTTTGTAAAGTGCAAATAAACAGTTGCCGGAGCGCGTTGGCCACTTATTTTGTGGTTTGCGATAGCCCATTTACTTCGTGTAAAACTGGGATTTCCCACTCTACTCCATGGAATTTTGATGTATCATTAGTGTAGCTAAGGATTACTTGTGAATGTTGTCGCTAAGCTATGTTGCTGTTAGAGTTCATCTTCGTGGATGTATGTGACAATTTTGTCGCCCAGAACACATCCTCGCACCCACGCAGGTTGTAAAAGCGCCAGACCGATTCAGTAACGCATTTACGTGCTAGACTTGTAAGGAAATACCTCGTTTGCTTGACGTGAACTACGTTGATTTTTTGACTAAATTGCCAGTTATTTGTTCACATGGGGATGAATTTATTCCAGGAAAATTCGGGAAGCTGCTCGACTACCGAAGGCTAGTTACTTTCTCCGAAGAAGTCAGTAGAGTACCGTAATTGGCGAAATCGAAATTTCTCTGTTGTTTTCGCAATTGTGTTACTGTAGCAAATAAACTGAAAGAGCAGCGTTGCATGGTTGCAAAAAATTCAGCATAAACATTCATTATAGCTAAAGTTAGTTCCTCGTTTTAGAATACATGGTAGCGGTGACATGGTTGTATAACGGTATATCGACGATAACAAATTACAACTCAAATTTGAAATATTTGCAGAGCGAAGCTTGTACTTTCTTTGCGTGCAGGTTGATATACCACACAAATAGCCAAGTGGTGATACATTTGCACCTCGGATCATAGACAGCGGTAACTGATTGTCAGTAAAAACACCTCACTACTATTCAGGTCAATGTGAAAACCAGAGAGAATTGACAAAATGATTATCAGTATTGTTAATGAGATTGGAATGCATGTCAAATCGACAATATACGACCACGTTTCTGGGTTTATATCTGTGGTTTTTTGAAACCATAATTTTAGGTTGCCGCGCATAGATCGCAGCGTCAGTAGGTGGACGCAAACCTGGGCATTCTTCGTCCATCAGCGTTTTCTACTGTGTCCCCATTGTGACGTTATGTTGATGGGGTCGTATATATTGGCTTCATTTTAAGTGTTATTTCCTCGAGTTGTCTCCTTGATAGCAATATGCGCAAAAATGCACTATACCGTCACACCTGAGTAAGTATTTGTCGTGCAAAACATTTGACCATACAGCGAGAGTATTCGCTGAAATTCTATATATATATATGTATATTTATTTATTATTTATTTGTGCAAGGATCTATTTTACAGTTTGACGAGGAAAATAACCGCTAGCAGTTTTGCAGGTAGCAACCAAATTGTAACGTTTTCAGTTTAGTGATATTAAATGCCGATGAACTTGAATTAACTGTCGCAGGTCCATCTTAACACCGAATTTTGTAGTCTTGAAAATGGTACGGTTTAATGAACATTTTCCCGTTCACATTTTATATTTCCTAACAGCAGTACGTTGTTGGACAGAAAAATTAAATTCAATGTGTGCATTTTCTTTACTGGAGATACCCATTTATTAGCAGCTTTGGAACTGGGAATAAAACCAAGAATACAACGTCGATCGATCCGTTTCCTTAGAGTTACTATATTGTCTGCCAACCAGTGGAATGTGTGGTGGTGCGCTGAGTTCTTACTTCATAGTATTGAACGTCAAATTGCACCAAATGTATTTGTAAATATTCTTGCAATAGAATCACGGACCTTCTTCATATTCCGTAGGAAGAGCAAACGTGAACCTGCTGGTATATATATATTTTATCCACGTGGTCTAGTGTTGCTCCACATGGTAAGTATTGCGAATATCGCCTAATTCTAATGAAAACACGGCTTCGACCAACAGCAAGTGAAACCTTTTGAAAAGCTTTCATGTATCCAATAAAACTGCACACCTGCATTTTAAACTATGTATTCTAATTATATTATAGCCGGTACCTTTTTAGACTGCTAGAGTTGGTTTTAATCAAACTAAATACATTTTCTTGATAGCTATGCTTTTCGTAATATCAATCATCAAACAAAGAATGGAAAATTTTTAGCAGTTGGTGACATGGTGAAAACACGCATATTTTGTTAGAATGTTTTGGAATTGAGTCTGGGCATCTAGCTGAATTTCGTGGATTTTAGGATAATGTAATTAATAAACGGGTAATAAAATTTCAAACGTATAGATGAAAGGACCAATTCTGAAATTATATGGACAACCTTCTTTATGGTTGGGTATATATCTTTTGGCTTCATAGGACTCATAGAACTTGCTAAATGATCAATTTATTTCTGCATTATTCTGTCTATTATATGTTTAATTAATCCGAAATATCCTATTTTTCTCCAGATGATGTGCAACAACAATGGATAGAACAATTTTGGTTAATAAACAAGTATATTCACATAGTCTATATGATCATAGTTACTCGTGAATATATGGGTGTTTCTCATCAAATATATAAATGCCTATCCAAGGTGAAAAATGATTTGTGCAAGATTGTAATAATATTCTAGGAGAAAATGGTTTATTGCAAATTAAGCAGGCTCAAATCTAAAGCTCGAAATCCGTCGACCTAACACATCATATCAAGCAGTACCTAAATCTAAGTACGCCGCGGAAATTGGATTACCTGCATACCACTTTTGCTTTGAGGTTACTGTGTTATACGTGTTTTCTGGGGTAAATGGGCACAAATATTTTCTGTTGATTGTTCATTCTGTGCAAATGTAGTTAACGTTTTGTGGCTGATTTGGTGATCTCATTGATTCTCCCAAACGACGTGTCTCAATAAATCGGAATACTCCTTCCGATGTATAGAATCACATCGCAATATTGCAGAAGCAACACGCGAAAGAAAAAGCCATTTTTTGCACCCTTACTACGCAATGAATCTCCACGAGGTTTCCTCCTAAGATGCATAAATTACAGGCGTTAAATTACCACATCTGCGCCAACAACAACGAAACGGATCGCTTTGCCATCCATCAAAAACGTATGGAAACTGACTGCGAGACTCCTCAAGCATCATACTCTGTTATTGGCTCACATACCCTTCAACAATCCGAAACGAACCCTGTCTCGACCGGAAGGAAAACGAGGGCACAAAAAGCCGGAACGTTAATTGAAGGATACAGTGTACAAATTGGGAAAAGAACTATGTGGGACAAAACGAGAAGAAAATTGTCTACAAGGTTACAACAACACAAACGAACCTGTCGAATATATTACCTATCATCCATGTTATGGACATACGTTGATGAAGAAGGGCACATGTTTGATTGGGGGAAAGCGAAGATACTTGAAAACGAGATAAAAAAGGACAGAATTCCTCGAAGTGTGGTTTTATACAGACATTTCAATAAACCACGGCATCGACTTAGAACCAGTATACCGGCCGTTGCGAAACACGGTTTAAGTGGCTCATTTGGCATAGATTCGAAAAGAGGCGACGCCCATACTGCGAACAAGCAATGGTCATGGGACTTGAATCGAAGTGGCCAAGTTCAAATGTCACTCGCACCTTGACAAGTGTCCACAAAATCACTCAGTTTGCTTATTACGCATTGAAGAAGTCAACAGTATTGGTGATGAAATGTTCGCAACAAAACGGTTCTGCTAGGAGACCAAAACAACAGCTGAGGCATGTCTCAGTTATCTTGGATTGGTTCTACACAAATCTAACCTATATAGAGCGGAAATATAAACTTTGTCAGCCCGACCACCAGCTTACCCCTACAGCGTTTGAATTTAGCTATTTTCTGTAGAATATGCAAAGTACGACATATTTTAAATTAACAATCTACAATGGTACTTACTGCTTGTCTATGGAAGGCTAGGACTAAGCTACCCAAACAATAGTTGGCGGTGGCGAAGACATTTTTTCAAACTTGTGAGATTGCTATAGTTCGCACAACTTGCCGAAAACATTTTCATTCCCATTGTACTCGCCTTGATCTCAGTCAGAGTAGGAAAGTTATTGGTTCTGTTGATGCCCTCTGGTGATGTACTAAGGGTACGTCAAATCCACAAGACGGATTTCTTCCTGTGTTAAAAAGTATTGTAAATGTCAAACAAAGATTGTACAGCAAGCAGTATCCATGAAAGCTGTCTCACAGGAACCAAAAATATCACTCTCCTTAATCCAAAGCTCAACTTCAAGCTCAGATTCAAAACAGTGTAACCAGGCCGAATGGAAGATTTACATTCCAGAGGTAGCCACTAGGACACTTGTGGCTACTCATAAAGTGGACCTCACCAACATTCATCATTCTAGCCACGCGACACATGGATAAATGTCAAGGCCCGAATATACACCTGTCGGTTGAAGCTACCCATATGACAAGGGAAATTCCATGATAATCCCACGCGTTGTAAATATAGTTAATACTACTCATTTCAAGGGTCTCAAGGCCTTATCCTTTCTTCCAAGAAAGAAAGCAGCCACTAGATCCTCCAAGAAAAGGGAAAAAACAATATCCTGATTGTCTGAATATTCTATGCTCTCATGTGCCTGAATCCGAAACAAATTACATACAAACCAAGCTACTCGACGACAACAAACAGTGGAAGCTACCTGTGTAAACAAATAGGGGCTTATACTAAAGCAGTCACTATGATGCGCTTGTCCGCCACCCAAACTCCATACACTTCGGCGAACCTCGGTTACTCCAGGTAAAACTGCAGTCAGGTAATGAGACAGAGGCGGTTCACTTGTCAACCCCTGGCATCCGTGCTACCACACGCATCGTTCGAATTATTCCAGCTGTTCTGTGGTGCAAATGTCAGGAATGCAAACGAATATGGATTCGTTCCCACAAACAACACGACTGAAAATATATTATTTTTCACAGTGTTCCAAGCACTAGACAAACTGAGTTAGAGGCCAAAGCGAATATTTGAGACAAATGGCCGTTTATTCGTGAAGTTCTCTCACTTGAAATGTTTGTCAGCAATTCGCTGACAAAGTTACCCCGGTCACCTGACTGCAAATGTTGTGGTTGTTGAACTCAGAACCAGCAGCGAAACATGTAATCGAAGAGTGGGACATATAAGTGGACAGTGCTGCATAACGAAATAACTATAAAAGCAAGGGGCAGCGGGTAACAAATAGACACGGTAACACTGAGCATGCAACGTACCAATACAATTCCGTCATCATGTAGCTTAGAATAAAGAAAAAGAAAAAAACACGCGGGCGGCTGAAGAAGGACGGAATGGTCACTCTGACGTTGACAGTGAGAAGGCCACACAAAATCTTGAACTGACCCTTGGCTTGCATCATCGGATATTTAAAAAATACCTACAGCCGAAATAAAAGGGTCAGCATAGACTCTTTCCGGGAATCAGCAATCACAAACATGGTTCTAACCAACGATGCTTTCACGTGCCTGTATACAAATATATTGGGTCTTCCTAGCAAGCAAATCGAGCTTTATATTCGTCAGGTCTCTACGTATCGGGACATTGTTTTGTTAACGGAAACCTGCCTGAACAAGGTGATCAGGGATACTGAGATTGCTCAAACCGGTATGAATTCTGTAAGAGACGATCGACCTAAAAGAGGGTGTGGAGTGCTACTGCAATATCGCTTTAGCTTGCTTGTTGAGATCATTGACGACACAGAAACACAATTCGTCTATTCTATTTAGCTTTGTTAGCGATGGTGGTGTAGGTTTACTAACAATATTTTTGTGATGAATGGAGTCCTAGCGCGTACAAGCTTCACATTACTCTGGTGCCGGACCTTGATCTAACCGTACTCAAAGTCCCAGTAATGCAAAGCGAACAAGCCAAGTCTGCCTTGCAAAATGTAAATGCCGTTGTACCATCGTACAACCATGTCATCCCCACCATTCGATTCAGAAATGTGACGTACCCACTGTCTTTGACATTTTGCTCACCAATGAGAAGCCATTGGACGACACCGTGAACATCGGTGAACCACCTGGCTTTAGCGACCGCTCATTGTTGCACTTCGTTATATCTAATACGCTAAGTACATCAATGAGAAGAACGTCGAAACCGTTGTCGTGACACATTACAATATACTGTCTAACTACGTTCAAGAGACCTACTGGTCCTTCCAGGCCGAGCAGCAGCCTGATCGCATATATATTGTTTGTAAACCAATTCACCGAGCTAGTAACAAAAGCGTCAGAAAGTAAGATCTTTGCCAGAGAGTAATGAACTTCTTCCTGAGGAGTCGAATTATGAATTGCATGGCCATAAGGGATTCAGCCAGTTGTCTTTACCGATCCTGTCCAGGTAAGCTGACCTAGGATGCTTACACAACTCAAGAAACCACTGCGTAATGGCAATCCGCGAAGACGAACTCCAGCACCAACAGCACTTAGCGACAAATTTCGGTACCAAAACAAAGTTTCTTTATAAACAGGTCAACAAATCCGTAGAGTACAGCGCGGGATCCCAGTTTTACCTGCCACCGCTGAGCAGCTGAGCGAAAATACCAACCTTGATCCGCAATACAGTCGAACTGGTTGACTACAGAACGGTTTCTTCCTCCTAGTGTCCCCTATATTAACTTTGCACAAAACACACCTTGCTGACACCCTTTCACACTTACATTCCTTGATGTAGTCCATTTTACCCGGTTGAAGAAATACCGCAAACCAAATCGCTTAAGTAGCGGCTGTCGCCTCCACGACGACGTGAGGATACATATATAAGTTTTCTTGTGGGTAGCATGTATGCATCAACACTCGATTAACCTGGAAGAGCAGGCAAACGAAATAGCACATGAATAAGCCTTTTCATTTCCATATTTTATTTCTCACTGAGTTGCTAAACACAACTACTCTCAAGAATATTTCGTGTGTTCACATCCCAATATTATTTTAAACGAAAGTTAGGCCGCAATGTAGTTAAATCTTAAGACGCTTAAAATGACCATTTAAATATTAATTGATCCGTTCATGTTTAATTTTTAATCCAACTACCCTAGCGACTTGTCAAGCACATGTGTTTTATCCGTGAGAAAGCATTGTCCATTATTAATGCATGCAGAGCAATGATTCCTTTGCTTATCAAAACAAGCAGACGTATTGCTATGCGTTTCCATACATGTCAATTTTGAGTTCTTGCCACACGTAGAACGAAATTATTCATAAGGGCGACAACATTTTCGCAACTGATTTAATTAGTATGCTTATATTCAAGCTAAATTACTGGACTAATGTAAGTTACAACCACTCTTTGGAACATACTTGCTGACATTAGCGAGATTTAGTAAAGTACTGCTGATGGAACGTGTATGTTCCAATCATTTTAAATGATTCGTGGTTCCGCTGAGGATATTTGTCAGCTTAAAAATGGACTCCAGCCCACTACATTGGATGCTCAGGGCAGTTTGTTCTTCCAATATCTTCTTCTTAAGGTCTGATGCTTGCCAGTACGACCCGATTAACTTGATACATCGAACTTCTACAAAAAACGGGATAAGTCAAAGTGACCGAATTTGATTTTAACATATACTAGTACACCCGAGCTAGTTTAACCAGCTGCATGATTATTTATATAAACTAAACGACTTGCCTACTTACTTAGTAGGACAGACTCTGCTCTCCGCAATAAATTTGAATTTCTTAACCGTGTGATGATATTAAGTGTTATAATATCCTTATATGACACATCTCTCAGGTTTACAATTATGAAGCTTTAATGGGATCTACAGCCAGAAAATTTGATTTCTTTCCCTTATTTAACGGGGATATGTAGGCATGTTGGACTAGTCTGCATCCAGCTCCATTTTCCTGAGCGCTCCATAATGCAGCGTTGAACGATATCGCCTCATCGTGACTATGGCTGTAGTTATTAGTAGATAGCTCTCTTACTCTAACTTTGAGATATAATCTCAAGCCTATAAAATCTACTTTAAAATAACCTGATATTGTTATGCTTATATACCTTTATTGAGCCATTAACTTATACAAACCGTGAAAAATTAGGAATGATTTCTTTTCATGCATAGAGAAATGAAGTGCTGTTAGAGACCTATAGATTAATATTTATCAGAATTCAAGCATTATAACTATTGATTTTACTGGTCCATGTCTTGTAGCCTGATAAAATCATAAATAATTACCATAACTCATCCAAATAGTAAAGACTAATTCTCAATACAGCTGAAGTAATAGTTTCTGTAGTTAATTTAGCGATCTCTGCATATATGTATATATATGTGCAAGATCGAAAACTTATGGCTCTTAAATATGCAAATCATTCCGTTGTACAATGACATTTCTAATGAACAATCCTTCACTTCTATGCATTCCAAATGTGATTTCTTTCTTCAATGCATCATTATAACTATAGAAAACTCATATCATGCCTTTAGGGATTAAGCACAATTTACTTCTGTAGAAGGTATCACACGCGGTCGTTATGTTGATATCGGGTTACCTGCTTAATTTTGTTCTGGCATACAAATATTTAAGATATGTTTTTCTGGTAAAATGACATTTTACAAGCGGAAAATGAACCAGAATGTGTTTATAATTTTTATTTTTTTAAACTTGAATTAAAACTGCTGAAATAGGCACATGTGCAAAAGGTTTATGGTTAGACAGTGTGCAAATGTCCACAAATATTTTGTGATTACGTCTAACAACTAAACATGTTAAGTATGTAGTATATTGTTCTTTTAATTTCAATTATCGGTGCGTTAAAGTTCAAAAGGGTAACAACCTTTATCGCGGGACGCAATAATTGCGCTTTTATTTTCTAGTTGTCGTGCATAGAAACTTGTTAAACTTTTAGTGAACATATGCCTTATTTAACTTCACATGAAGCCATTACCTAATACACTATTTGCAGTTATAGATTAAGGTGTATTTACTACATTAGTTTATGTATGTGTGGTTAAGCTACAATGAAGTTTTGCGCAAACGACATCCCATATATACTTATATTCTGCGCATTCATTCTAGTCATTAAATACATAGTTAATTTCTTTTAGTCCGATATTACTGATAATACACTGCACGCTTAATTACTTCTACCTATTCTGAGGAAAATGAACTATTTTAGTAACTTCAAGGGACTAAAACAAGTAGCTTGGAAAAGGTCGACGGGTCCTCATAACTCTATTCATTGGCGAATTTCCTGAGCCTTTGTTTGACCTGCGTTTTGTGTGCGTCTGCCCCCTTAGTGCGCTTTAGGAAGCGACATCCGCAGGAGTTGATATATGTCGACATTTAACTTACTATGCCTGGAAATATAAGTTATTACTAAGTTCCCTGACAGTACGGAGCACAGTCAACTTAATGGCCTGATCAATGCATATAATAAGATCGCATACATTTTGCTAATCTTCGTGTTTAGCACAAAGGATCTCAAATAAGTTCCCTTTTTGACAAGTAGTTTAAAGCTGTTAGAGTGATGTATATACTTTGAACAATAACAGATGTATATTTGAGCAGATTTTCAATTAAAATAAAGCAGTTATCCCTTGAGCCGTCCCCAGGGACCTACTTCCATGCAGGGTATTACCTCATTGTTTTCATCCGTACTTTCAAGCTCCAGCTGGCTGTGCGCCGGCGCGGCAAATTTGTAAGATATCACCAATATAACAACATTTGATTAAGGGTGCTTTTAGGGAGATATTACGTACGGGGAATCCTCCTGTCAATTTGTTATGTGTATCATACAATGATGTCACTTTGATGGTATACGCCAAAGAGTAATTTAGAGCGCGCTTTGCACTGGTATACGTTCCTAGTGTGGAAGCCGTAATCCATCATCTTAATAGATCAGCCAGACAGTGGCCAACAGTGAAATAAAGAAGGAGGCAAAGTGCGTAGAGTAAGTATAAAAAATACTTGCAAAATTTTGCAGATAGGTAAGTAACAAATTCATATTATGTGATGATAAGAAGCATTTGAGCAAAATATTTGTTTAACACAGGCCAGGGAGTTTAAAAGAATTGTGTGCAGTTAATATAGTCGAAAGTATTTTAAAATATATATGCATGTATATGTTGTCTGTCGTAGAAGATCAAAGTTGCCATCAGAATTGAAAGATATTTAATACAATACTTGAGACAATGAATATCAAAATAAATATTCGTTATCCATCGCCCAAAGGAGAAATAAAACAGAAATAAGCGAATCGCGGATGAGTATGTAATGTTAATCTACAGCAGGTTTCATTATTTTGGGGCATAAATGCAGATATGATATGGCATATATATTGTAGGCATGTTCTTATGTTCTCCTACAGTTATCAACCGATTGCACTTTAGACTTACAACACACATATATATATTCATATATATTTATATATCCTTGATAAAAGTACACCAGATGCTGGTCAAAAAACACGAATCTATCCGCGTCATTATCCTCTGTTTGAATATAGACCCGTTGTACTTCTCTCAGAAGATTCATTTAATGCAGCACAGCAATAAATATATCCCTTCAAGCTCTCTGCAGCGGAGGAGAAACGTTGAACTCCGTTTGATCAATTATCACCTCTTTGTTTGATATAACATGACGCATGCTGCTTACGCAAAAAGTTGAAATGTTTGTAAGTACTGATTTTTTGTTCTCTACCGGCTATTTAAAATAGCCCATACACTGAAACATGTCCGCAAGCAGGAAATGGCCGTCTCAGATGTAAAATAGCAAAATAACTAAAATTAACCAATTTCGAGTATGCACGCAACAATCGTATTAACCTTTTTGTTTGGACTGCACCGAAAAACTATCATAGTTGCCAGTTTTATAATGCTGGGATGCTTTCTTACGTACAGCGCTACCGAACTGCAGTCCCTGTATATGCTGCGCCGCATATTACAGTTTAGTAGAGCCTATTAGATAAAGCCACCTACGGCGCACCAAAAAGTAATATCGCGCAGTTCTTTTCTTTCTCGCGACTCCTAGGTGAGTTTTGTGTACGACATTTAAAATATGCTGCCCCAACCAACGTGGCATGATCAATGTGTTTCCTCTAGCAGATGACCATGTCAAACACAAAGCCCTGTACTTTGGTTAAACGAACACAATGTCTATATATCGCACGTGTCTGTAGAATATTGTAAAGTTATAAAGAGTGAACTTGAATGGATACAGGCTAGTTGGACTTATTAGCAGACACATGTTCACAACCAGATTTCGTTAAGCGGACCGGTCTTGGAACAAGCGGAGAGGGAACTAGGTGGTTGGTCATTTCGCTTAGTACTTAGGAAAAGAAGCTGTAAATGCACTTAAACGCACTAAATTCCAAAGTTGCATAAGATGTGAAGCTACATATTACATCAGCTTCTATCAGTATAATATTAACTAATAATTGCTGTTTTATGGAATTTTCTAACCTTCTGCTTCAGAGCGCTGGAGAAATTTAAGGACTACAGATAATGAAAAATACATCCTTGTTTAGCTGTAACTAATTCATCAAGCTTCGCAAAAAATCACACATATGCAAACTATATTGGTCCTTTGGTCATGTCTTCCACATTCTAAAATAGAACTGCCCAAATATCTGTGTGAAGAACGCCTAATTGTAGGACGCTCATTTTATTTGTAAAAGTTACTTATGGCTAAACTGTGAACAACTTAAATAAACAAACTCCCCCAAAAGACAGTCGCAGACAAGCTTTTAAAAAACGAAGTAAATAACGGCGCGACGATAGTGACAACTGTTGTTAAAACATAATTTAGTGTGCTCCATTCTAAAGCAACATTATGGTTGGTCCAGATTAAGAATTGCAGCATAATTTGGAATCGTCTAGCTTTTCTTCTAGCTAATATAACCTGTTTTTATCTAAACAACAGGCCGATAACCAACATCAGTATAAATATCACTTAAGTTGCGATAATTACTTGGCTATTAAGGGAGTTCGTCAGTAGTTGTACTTTTGGTGGTATTTATCTTCCGTATAAATTGTGACAAAAAATTCAAACAAATAAATATTTACTCAAAATGCACCTTCGACTAGCATGTTACCAAGCATCTTAAGGATAACCTAACCGCTAACTGTTCTAAAGTATAATCCCATTTGTGCACTAACTTTTCAATAGTTTTCGGTTATCTATTTATCAGAATGGAAATATGCATAGCTTACACCTGCTATGGAAAAATTCGCCACAGATGTTTGCATAGAATAGTGTGTCCAATTAGTATATCAAGTGAATTATATTGAACTAACGTTATTAAATCTGCGTCCATACATATTGGTTGAAATAACACATACCTAATGTAGCTACATACATTTACACTGTTAGAAAGTATTCTCGGCATTTATAAAAGTTAAATATTTAAAACTTATAAAACCATTCTTTAGAAAATGGGACAACTGGTCAAACTTGCTTGTCAATTTAGCAATGAATTGTTCAGAGAGCCCATTGACTAATATCAGCAATTATAAAACAGTTTACCGGTGAGCAGTTATTTCATTTCACTAGCAGTTCCCGGTTTAATTAATGCTGAGGTTTACTTGTTTGACTATCTCATTAATAATGAATATAGGCTTGTCATTCTTCAACACACTTACGCACATTAAAAACGTTTAGTCCCTCACAAAAAGTATGTTGTTGCTATATATTCCAAAAATGTTAGATTTTTTAACACAGGGTCACCGTATTTTACCACTGGATGGTTGTTGGAGCTACACTTCATTTATGTTAACGTTAAAGTAGGGCAGTACATAGTATACTGTTGATAAGAGCAGGTGTATAATAAGGAACTTGACTGTTTTGAGTAAATTAAGTAGTTCACGTATTTTGACCTGATAAATATGCCGCGCTTCAAAAAGCGTCCGTTTCAAATGCACGATTGTTAAGGGTATGACTGCGTTTATATTATGCACCAGCATCCGTTATATGTAAAAACAAGTGCCCAACACAATTAATGGTCTTGCGCTGCCAGATTATCTCCGTACGGTTTTTGCTTAACCTTTATCACGATAATGTGTCTGAAAGTGTGATTGACATGCAAATATTTTCTTGCAACTCGCGGTTATTTCGCTGCTAGGTTGATCTAAGGCTACTTCAGCTTACTGCGAAGATAGCATGGTAGGGCTACTCAACGTAACTTGACCTTTACTATTGTCATAGCTATCCTTGGCATAACCCAATCTAACCAACCTGAACTTACATTTAGCAAACGCATGCTCACTTGAGCTGCATTATAACGACGTATTTTTTCTAAATTATTGACAACATTCGTTATTTTTCAAATCCTGTCTGAAACAAATAAATAGTAATTGTTTCAGGGACGATAAGGTTCATATTGATGTTTGTCTGAGGTCGGTTGATGTTTCCTTAGACATTCACACTCGCGTATCTCAGTACTGCTTATTTGACAGTATATTAACCCCTGAGGAGCTCTTCATGAACTTATGTGGTAAAAGTTACATTTAATTGCGTTTAACAACTGATTGCACTATTACAGTCACGGCATATTTTGGGCAAAGTAATATGTTGTTACAATTAAGGACCCCAAATTATACGTAAACGAGGGATTAAGTGTAACAGACATTTGTTAACAGGTTAAATCATACAGGCATTAATAATTTTTAATTAAATACGTGATGTTAAAAATGCGATATAATACTTTACTCTCAGAGACAGAAAACTTATTGTGGTCTCAAAAATATGAACGAATATCAATAACCCATACTTTTAGATATATTCTTCCTAGATTGCATAATACCTAGACAAGATATCATATATTGCAGAAGTAATGCATTGATATATGAATTAGAAAATTTTCGTCATGAATACAGGAATGTAAACAAATAAATATGTACTATGTATGCCATAGGATAATGGGTTAATATTAACGTGTTTTATTTAACTGTACGGTTATCAGTTTGCATGCACAAATTTTAGAATTTAAAGATTTTGGTTTTTTCCTAGAGAATATTTAAGAACTGGCTTTACTTTGCAACCACAGTTCAGCTGAGGCATTCTCGTGAATGGCTTTTTCCAAACAACACAGGAAGACATATAAAATAAATTTGCTGCTTGAATTTTATACTTGAGAAGGGTTGACAAATGGAATATTTAGGATTATCAGGTGCATTGTCATATATGTAATATTTGCTATTTCCATTTGATCACTACATTTGTTCACGTCCACGTTTTGCACGACAATTACTAGACACTTTAATTGAAGTTACTTCTCCATATATATCATGTTTGTTTGCAATTCACTTTTTGCTAATAACAAGGCAAATTTATTAATCTAGAAAACATTTTGTGTAGGAAGTAATGCGAACGGAAAGAGTTCGTGAGAAACTTATTTTTAGGCAAAGAAGCAAATATGCACATCTGCTTAAGAGAATTTACCTTGTAGCTACGCAAGATGTCATAAAATAAACTCAGCAGCGTCATACCTTTTTAAAGCTAAATTTGCTTTCCCTGGGGCTATTAAACAATGTGATAACTTGTTTAATTCGGAGCTGTTTTGCATGTTCACTGGATAGTTAGAATTTATATTACAGTTTTTGAGACAAATAACCTTATTTCAAATTTGTCAAATTTATTGGACTTTTTGGGAATTAATTGCATTTTAATTTCCAAATATGCAGATGACTCCCGTACTCTTCGTCAGCATTTAATCCAAATGTACGAGCAACAGGATTTCAGATGATGCAAAACCTGTGAAAATCACGTGTCTGCAAATAAAACAAGGAAACGTTTCGTATCTTGACAATGGAGCGAAACAATGTATGTTGAATTTCTATGGTTTAAGAATCAAAGAATTAAAAGTCCGGTTGTTTGGTTCTCTGAATGTTTCGAGGAATTACGAAGAAAGAAGTTAACGATCAATTGGAAAAAGTTGGACAACTTGTCTTTCCGCTGTAGTCATCCTATTCGCTTAGTTTCAAATGGCCAACAAATAACAGCAATTATATTCAGTTTCAGTAGTTGGGTGGCAATATATGACTCAGTACCGAAGTGAAAGTGCATGTATGCTAACCTAATTGTATGTTTCATATTTTAGTGCTGGTGTATGGACGGCCGATTCAAATACATTGTTCCACTCTCGACATACAAAAATAAATATATTGCTCGACGAGGTTCAATGAGTGCCGTGCGGTATTAAATTTTTATCATCAAATCACCTCGTAATCCGTGACATCGTCCGTTGATAAATCCAAAACTCACAGTTAATGCACCTAGGCGAGATTGCACATTCTGATGACATAATTGAATGACCGAAATTGAAGCTGCTCCAGTGCATTGTGCTTGTGTTTTATACCTATCCGACAGACTTAGTTGCGCATTAGTCATAAAGGCGAACATACACACTGAACATCTGTCGAAAAATATAGAAGAAAAATTGTCGGCATCCTGGTCGCAACTGCTCTAGCTGTTAGTATGTAGTTTCAGAAGGCCCTCGGCTTTCAAGGGAACAATTGTGACGAAATATATATTCGATAAATCTCGCCAGGAGCGTGAGAATATGAAGAAGATAACCTAAACTCACAAGAAGCTAGTACTAGCTATGCAAATATAATTGCATTTAAGACGATAGGTGGATCAGTTTAATTGGATTTTAGTACATAAAAACCTAATATTAGATTCACACATGTCACGGTGGACCGGTAAGCTTTTGGCCGGCTAACTGCGTAAGGGCTAGAGCAGAATTAGCGCTCTCCCTACAGCTCACTGCTTGCAGATTTTCGGCTGTATGCGTTTGCTAACAAGAGCTTCATTATAATCAGAAACCGTTTCTGAGTTAGTTTGATTCCGGTTTTGGGGAAACTAGGAGCAATTTAAATGAGTCCTTAACCCTGCATTGATAAGCATTGTATTTACGTGCTCAGAAATTGAATTATGGACAATGCTCTAGATTCCATGCTGCGAAGGAACAGGGCAGTGCATTGCTCTGATATACGTCATATTGCCTAAAGCAAGACTGGTCCACTTATCAAGTACACCCTGATAACGTTTGATGGAGATCGCTACAGTACATGCTTTCGTAGCCTGTATAAGTAGTTGATATAATGTAGCATGGAGAATCCCTAATACTTCCCAGCTGTGATGCAGTAAACATTACAATGACCAACGATGTACCGTTTCTGGGTCAAGCTGAATTAGCTGCCGGTCAGACTACATATGCGCCCTGCGCTCAAACATGATGCCATCCGTAAACTTTGGAAGTTGATGTAGGTGCGAGGTCGTAAATAAACACAACAATCTTTCCTGACTGTAGTACTTACTATTGCGGCACACCATACTCGAGCTGAATGGTGTCAGATAACTAGTTCCTAACTCTGATCATTCACCGCAGTTAAAGGAGAAAGTTGGCTAAACAGCTCAATAGATTGTCATCAATTCCCAAACGCAGAAGCCTGAAACTGAATATCCATTTCGCTGGACGATCGAAAGCCTTCGACATATCCAGGTGGATCACGTCAGCTGACTCCCTCCGATTGCTGCGAGTGATTTGTAACTTCTTTGCGCAGGATGCGTCGGTGAAAACCGTGCTACTGATACAGTTTCCAGATAACACACCAGTGTTTACTTAATGAGGTATTAAATGGCATTTGACATATGGGATAAAACATATTAGACGGCAGTTTAAAGCTCGGATCTTCTTCCATTACGTTCACCTGGTCTAAATTTCCTAGCATACCCATAATAAAAATCTAGTTCATGTCTATCAGCGTTGCAGCAACTGAGCCAAAAGGTTTGGCAGTTTGACTTGATTCTGCTCCTAAACCCTTTGACGATTGTATTGATACCCGGGGAGCTGTGGCTTCGCAGATTCGTTAGCTTCTGGGGTTCACCTTCAGCGGTAAAAGCAATGTTGGCGAATCATGGTGGCGAGAATGTAAAAGATGCAAGATAACTTGATGACGGGACCCTCAAAAATGTGAAGTCTTATTGCATTAGAAGCTTATTTGCTACCTCCATAGCCATCATTTTTTTGCTCTCAGCCGCTGTGAGATGAAGAAATCCTTAACATTATTTGCATAGGCCAATGACATACCTGTAAAGCAGTTTGTTTTTACACTTACAAATATGTCGATGGCCAGCCGGTATGCGGCTATTTTCTCTGAGCAGTTAAATGTAGTGTCTATGTTGCGCTGTCAATTTGTACCCTTTGTCTGGCGTTGGGCCTTTTATTAACAACAAATTAGTGAATTTTGTCAACATTCAGGTGGTAAATTTTTGTTTACAAAACTTGCACTATTATTCATGCAATCGGTTTGTGTCCGTCATTTATGGAATCATTATTCCGTGCCAGCACACGCTACGAAAGTTTTGCCCAAATTCTAAGACGCACAACTTGGCCGTTCATTGGCAAAGACCCCTCGGAAGTCACCTGGCTCTAGCTCATCCTAAAAATACACTCTGCTGATTACAGATGCTTAGGTCAAGGATCTGCAATGGTTGTAAAACAGTTTATTGCTTTAGGAGCGGGATTCAAACTGGGTGTTAGTAAGCAACGCAGCATGTATGCGAAATAGTGGCTGGACAAAAAGTGCTGCAGATAAATAACTATATGGTTAAATGTACTAGTAGTAAATTTTAGGATAGCCTATAAGCTATATTCAATCTCTCGTTCGGGCTACATTATTTGTGGGCATTTAACAAGCACGGCTTTCTTATAGTCATTTGGAGAATATGTACATGCACATATGTACATTGGAACATAGCGGTATCTGATGCATAAGTGAATCCTAATAATGCACAGTTATCTCTTCAATACCGGGAGCTGTATCACGGTTCACATTAGTGTGTCAGGGCCTTTGTTCCCTAAACGTTCTCTTCTTTATTATCCATATGTAACTTATTGTGTAAATACATTTAGTGTAACAATCTTTTACTCACCATTCCATGATAATCATTACTATGAAACAGCCAAATAGTAAAAACACTAGTTTTCTTGAAGATATAATGTCTAACGATTTAAGGGTTAGTTTCGTAGTGCTTAAACTCCTTTCTGCTTATTATCATTCCATTTTTTTACATCTGTTGATGTTTATCTATTTAAAAAGATTAAGAAAAGTGAACAGACTGGGAGTTTCATTGATCCACTAGTTCGCCAAAATAGATTTGCATAATTTAGCCGATAGGCAGATAGGTATTGCGAATCATATTACTTTATTGGAGTCAGTGGCAGCTTATACACATCCATTAACTTAACTCATGCATTCCGCAGCATGAAAATTATAGTTTTATGTTGTCTTTATATATAAATATATGTAATAGGGCTAAGCAAGGTTCTAAATGAAATTGCAGATCCTAGGTTTCTACTTTCATATGTAAAATTAGTTTTCTTCTTATGCATCATAACAAGTAAAATTTGAATTTTATATTATTCTTTATAGCAAGCGTTGCGCGAGATAGCTACTGAGGAGAGAGATAATTGAATGCCAAGCACCATTTCTATGGAAAATTAATCATTTTCACTATTCTATGATTGCGAATACTACTCGAAAATTTGTTGTGCTAACGCGGTCATGGATATCGGAATAATTGCGAAAATATTCTAATTAATTCATGACAAAATGAGTGTTGCCTGTCACAATTATTACACCCACAAGAATAACCCAACGAAGCATGCTTGACTGATTTATTCTGATGGAGAACGAACAAAGAATACGAGTTATTGCCGAATATTAATGAGTAAGATAAGCGTTATAGGATGGCAGTATTTATATGATTATACACAGAGCATAACATTATTTGAGAAATAAATATAACGTGTATTGAGATAAATATGACTACACTAAAAGTTTGAGGTCTCATAAATGAAACACCACCAGCTGCTGTTTCTAAGGTAATAAATAGGCGAAACGAAATCTTCGGTCATAATTTGTCTGCTTACTTGTGAGGTTAGTCAGTCAGTGAGAGAAGATTAAGTTTTAGTCCTCCGAATAAGTGTATTTACAGCAAGTTGCCATGTTGGCTACTTATAGGTCAAACGTACATTAACATAATTAAATTTGTATGAACGAAAAATATATTGAGTACAGGTTTCAGTCCAGTAAACTCTCAGTATAAAAAAGAAAAAAATTAAGCGCTTCCGGGACAGAATAATCTAAAATGCTTGCTGTGGGAAGGTCAGCGCTGGAAGCAAAATATTCAGTCAAGTTTTACGTATTCACGTATGCAGTATCTTGCGGTTTCTCAAATAGTAGTAGGAGGACAGCTATGTTAAAATTAGAAATGGTTTGACGAAGGTCAACTTTGAAATGTTACAGAAAAATGGTGTTTCCATAGCGATATCATAAGAACTATGTTTAGTTAAAACGGATAGGCTGATTGAAAGTCCCTGTGTTAAAATGCAAATGAAAACATTAATTGCTCGTCTACCTAGATAAATGATCTGAAAACAAATTGCGTATTTGGATGAAATTTAAATACTTATAACATTCGCATTTCAGGACGTTTGCCGACGAATAAATAAGAATTCAATGATTACTTATTTACACAAAATAATAATTTTACAAGAAATATCTTTTTTTCACATAAAGCTGTATTAATTATTTACAATTGGTTACGTTAAAACACAATTTGCACATTGTGAAATTGCAGTGGTAGAGTACGGAATGTGTTATTTTACGTTTCCATTTGCAACTGGAGCGTGCCCCCTGGCACGGAACAATGCACTCGACAATATCGATGCTGAGATTATATAAATGCTGAATAAAAAATCATTGATTTATATTTCAGGCGCTTCGCGTGTAGTAAGAGGCAGGGGCAATAAAATATGTTGCCAAATTTTGGCCTGTAAATTACTTAGCTACGAACCGATTTCGCGCATTTGTAGGTGCATATATTCCAGATTTTGTTTTGTTGTTGTCATCCTGTAAACTGTAAACTAGTTCTGCATACACATATACGATAAGGTTTAGATATTTCTGTTATTGATAATGTGACAGAATGCATCGAGTTACAATAATTCAGTCTACTGCAAATAAGTAAATCAAAAACTTTCCTGGGTTTAGACTGTCAGGACTAAAATATTCTAAAAGTAAGTCGAACAATGGGACAACAGTCTAAATAAGATAAGGCAAGTAATATATAAGCTATAGGAACTTACATTAGCAACTATATGTAATATTGACATGTACCAATGATTACATGTCAGAACGGTATTGGAGAGTGTGTTAAAAATGTTGACGAAACAGCTGTGCTTTTAGTATTGCCGATTTAAACATTAAAATGTGCATGCGTATTAAGGCTGACGGTTTGTTACTTACATGCAAGGGACGGATATAAATTATAAGCAAAGTCCACACATTTTTTGTAAAGTAAAGTTGGTTTATACTGAAAATGCAATTATAATTAGCATAATAGAATTTCCTTATTATAAGTAGCTTTCTGCAACAATTAGAATAGGTTGCAGGATCTTACGACCAATCAAATAGGTTAACAGCGTAAATAATCGCATGCAGTTTAAGTCGTATTTATGGAAATTGCAGTTAGATATTTTTAAATAGTAATTATTAGCTTACATTTAATTTAGCATGGCAAGTTATTTCCGTGAACCACCGAAGTAATGACGGATGGAATTGCAATGCCTGACCACTTGTCACCGAGTTGGCTTAAAAGTGCAGAAGGAATTTCAATACAAATCGGTTTTGTACGCGTTTAATTTAGCACTGTTTCGTTCTCGAAACAAATGCGTCAATTATGATAAATTAAAAAAATTAATATAGGTTATGTGCGTATGTATGCATTACCATTCAGTTCAAAGCATATTCCAAGGTAGTACGTAAATTTAAATTGTTTTACCTTGTAGCGTTAGGGATAATTGACATACAAATATTATATCCGTAGCTCTGAATATTTTCACAATTACTTAACTTACTATTATATAGAAGTAGCCGGTCGTATTCTGTATACTTATGCGTGCTATTAGTATGTGTGCAACAAACTATTTTTTACCTCAACTTGCTAATTAGCCGTACCGCATAATGTATTCAATGGTGATATATGTGCGTATTTCAGCTTTGACAAATCGCACTTGCTTGTGGAACTTGATACATGCTACTAAATTAATAAACGAGTCAAAACGAGAATAGCAGATGTCCTTATGGATTTAGTGACGGTATAAATTTTTGGCAAAGCTATATTTGTTAATAATTTGAAAACTAAGTAACAAGCAGTTTTGGAAATTTTGCATGCTGCAGGCAGGGAAGCGCATACTTAACACGTCTGGTGACATGAAAATAATGAGAACCAATAAAATACATAATCTTAAAAGAACATGTGTTTTGGTGGCCTAAGCTAGTACTTATATTATGACTGCATACAACAGTCAGCGTCGCCTGTGTAGGTTAAGACGGGCTGCGCAACTATCATCATATTATTTCGTCTCTTGGCGCATACAGGCTTTATTCTATACTATGAGGAAGTTAGGACAATTTCAATGCGTCTTAAACACAGAGATCTTAAATGCGTAATTTTATAGAACTTTGATAGCTGGTAGACATGAAATAGCTACAAGTTTCAATAACAGTATAGCGGGCTGTATTGTGCGGCTAACATTAAAATGTAGCCCTTCACATTTGTTTTCCGACTGAGTTATGGCAGGTATTTGCAGAGGTTTTTAAAATCTCTTAAAATCGAATAAGGCGTTATTTGCTTTTCGCGTATGGGCCAAAAACTATCAATATAGCATTCTAGCGTTTTAGGTTATGATACTATTTAAAGTAAAACAACAAATTTACGTGCTTGGCGGATTTTCGTTTCAGAGTCTTGAGCGATGTAAGTTCTCGGTTTTGACAGCGCTGCCAGGGCTTGATTGCGTATTCCACATGAGAGCGCATGTATGTGTTAATCACTGTCGACAGAAAATTAGATTTGATCGTAAGATTGCATTCCGAAGCGTGACAACTTGCAGTTTCTCGGTCTTTGGTGCTATCTCAGATTGCTTTCAGCATAACAGAGCAGCCTGGATTAATAGCGCACTGTCGCGCCAATAGTTGACTGCTTGCATTTTCTGATATTGCTTCCCTTAAATCTATGTGTACTACTATAACTTTGACAAATCAATCTGAAACAGATGGTTTAATGACAATTCATACGCACAATAAAGTTCTCTTTTACTTGCGTCCGGAGTTCCATGATTTATCACTGCCTGCCTAAGCTGAACATGTTTGGCTTAATGTAGACAATCCCTGGAAAACCGGCGCGCAAGCTAACTGATAAACAATTAAAACTGATGCCACCAAAAAGTGATCATGTAAGAATCACATGATCCAAATGAATCGAATCAGACAGCGAGGTGCGCGATTCAAGCCAAGAAGGTGAACCTTAGACCTATAGAGTTCGATCTTATAAAGCAGATTGCGTTAACTAGGCAATCTATGAATATCGATAAATCGAGCTAAATTACCTCGGTCTCTCCAACGTCATCGGATGTTAAATAGTACAGTTCACAACAATTTATCGCATCTCCAAATAGTTCGAGGTTAAATTGTGTGACGACTATTATCTCCTTAGGTCTTTCTGTAAATATATATCAGCACAAGAGTCAGCGAAAAGCTCGTATTCGGTGAATCTCGTCACACTGGTACCACAACTGATCCGCTGCATTCGATTTGCGAACCGCGTTCTTGCAATTTGAGTCCCTTTATTTCAGTTGGTGGTTTTGTTATATTTTTTTGACGCTATTTATATTAATATATACCCGAACTACCTTCCCTAAAACTTTACACTTCCCTTAAACGAATTTAGTTAATTTCGATAACTATTCGCGTTTGTGGCATTTTCTTAAATATATTTTCTGACTTCTTGAACTCATCGTGGATTTGTTCGTAACCAAGTGCTTTAACATGCTTATTTATTAGAGAGTTATATCACTAGATCTGCATGCAGTATTCCCTTTATTTTATTGGATGTCGTCGTTTTAAGTTGTTGCCTGTTGCACGATATCACCGGTCTGGCTGCGCTTGATGTGCTTGCTGTGCATGCGTACCAGTTTATTACCCACTACCTCGCCTATACTGGCTCCTTGAGAAAGTTGATCGTTGCTGGACAGGACGTGGTGAATAGTACTTGTGGTTGTGCTAGGCTTGAAAAATGGTTCCATGCGATCACTGTTGAGCGGACTACCGTCTACCCGCCTCCTTATGTGCGCTTGATTTACAAATAGAGTCTGCTTGTGTTTGCATCTGAAGGAGTGTGGGCGGGATCCGTTGATGAAACTTGGCCACATCCACATGAATCTCGGCCTTATTACTTTGGGTTAACACTGGATATGCGTTATGCAATTAGAGCCGTTGTTGGTGCAGTGCAAACCAACCACGATTCCACTGTAGGCACAAGCGTCCTGTGACTGGCCACCAAACCATTTGTACTGAAAATCCTTCTGCACGTTTAAGTTATCTAAGTGACAAATAGTCAGGTAATACAATCCCGGCCGTCAGCTTTTAGGTGGTTCACCAAAAGAGCTTGCACTGCTATGTTTAGAGAAAACTAATAATTTATATAAAAAGTATCTGATTACGATCACCGTTACTCCATATTAAACTGCATGTGATCAGTGTACGCTGTTAAACTCTATGATCAATCGTATAATCCTGCACCCTACTCTCATTGTTGCGGCAAGCAACCTGTGATAATGTCATCCTATTATGCTATTAATAAATTCATTTTCTTTTCAAACCATCTATAGCTTACAGAATAATAAAGGGACTTTGCTTTTCATATGTATCCGTCTCTTGAAAAAAAGTAAACTACCGCTAACCTTAATAACCAAGCCACTTTAAATTGCTAAATTGGCAGCAGTACAAGCACAGCTGTTTCGTCAACATTGCTAACACGCTCCCCAATACCGTTCTGACATTGAATCAGTGGTACATGTCATTAGTTCATCAAGTTGCTTATGTAAGTTCTTATGCCTAATATATTACTTACCTTATTTAGATCTTCGTCTCAGTAGCTCGAACTATTTGTAGAATACTGTAGTCTTAACACCGTTCTAAGTAATTCAGCTAAATATCGATTAATTTAGTTTCCATAATGTTTAAGCGACAGGTTGATTATAGCAATTTCTAGCGACATTATCACGAGTCTGTTTCGGAAATTACAACGTATTCTTTAATTTGAGTCACCTAAGCATTAAAATGCCTATGCAAAATACAACCTTGAAGCGTCATCATTCGAGCTTATGGAATTTTGGCTCTGTAAACAGAATTTTGTCGTAGATATATTAGGAAATTTTAGCGTTGTTATCACATACATGCATGACGTCCTCTAGTATCAAAACAAGAAAGCATTAGGAAACAAGAAATGTTGATCCAATTAACTTGCCCCTCTAATGTAATTTATAAGCCAGCTACATAATGGTTTCCTAACAGGTGCTATAAATTCCATCTACATTAACGTTTAATACAGTAATTAATGGTAGCGTAACATTTTTGTGAATCTTAAGGTCCATATTGTATTTATAAACGCAAGGAAGTTTTGGATTGACTTATCTGCATTCAATTAAATTATTACAAATATATTTTTCGGTCACGTTATCAAGAATAGAAAGATGTAAAGCTTAATGAATGTAGCTACGTTTGTATCCAAGTAAGTTATACGCGAATGTTTGGCGACATATTTTATTGCCACTGCAATGGACCACACGCGTTGCGCAGGAAATATAAATCAATGATTTTATATTAAGCATTAATAAACTGTCAGCTTTAATTTGAGCATCGATATTGTCGAGGGCGTTATTCCGTGCCAGGGGGCAAGCGCCGACAGTTTTAACTGGAAAAGTAAAACAACACATTCGGTACCCTATCACTAAAATTTACAATGTGCAAATTGTGTTTTAACGTAACAAATTGTCATTAATTCTTATACATTTATATTTACAAAGTTAATTCTTTTAAGGATATTATTGCGTAAATATGTAGTATTTTCATTATTATGTAATATTCGACAAACGTATTGAAGTACGTGTTATAATTACTTAAATGTCATCCATATACGCCATTTATTTGCATATCATTTATGTAGTGCGAATAATGTTCTCTATTGTATTGTAACACGGGGCCTTTAAATCTGCCTTGCCTTTCTCTATAATCGTCGTTCTTATGATATTACTATGATAACATACTTATTCTTGGAATACATCCATATTGACCTTGGTCAAACTACTTCTATGTTCAACATAGCTGTCGTCGTACTACTGTTTAAAAAATCTCAAAATAATGCACACGGGGACATGGACAACTACAATGGAAATTTCGATTCCAACAATGTCCATTCAACGTAATGGAGTATGGATTATTTTATCTGGAAATGCATAGTTTTTGTTTGTTTATACAGAGAGTTTACTGGAGTGTCCTTTTCTGTTCACACAAATGCAATTTCTGCTAACGTATTTTTGGCACATAAGTATTCGACATGCCATCTTGCTGAAATTGCACCAAATTGGATGCATAAGTTTTATTTGCACATTGACTGACTGACAACTCACGAGTAATCAGACTAATTATGACTGCAAGTTCCGTTTCATATATTTATTGGCTTAGAAACAGCAGCTGGTAGTGTTGCATTTATGAAACTACAATCGTATAAGAAAATCAAATTTAACTTAATATACATTATATTTCGTTTTCATCAAATGATACTCTATGTAATCTATCATATAAATATTGCAATCAGCTGATCTAACTCATTGTTATTTGGTAATAAATGGTGTTCTTTATTCGCGCTCCTTCATTATAAATCAGTCAAGCTTGTGTCGATGGGTTGTTTATGGGTGCAATAATTGTGACAGGCAAATGCTAATTTTGTCATGAATTAATTAGAACGTTTCCGCAAATATTCCGATATCCATGACCGCGTCAACACAACAAATACTCTAATAATATTTGTATTCATATAATAGTCAATTGATGAATTTGCTAAAGAAATGGTGCATGGCATCCAATTATTTATCTTCCCAGCTGCAATCTCGTGTAAAGCTTGATATAGAGAATAAAACAAAATCCGAATTTGACTTATTATGGCTCAAAAGAGGAGCATTGTGTTTATATATGAGAGTAGAAATGTAAGATGTGATATTTCATTTGGAAAATCGCTTAGCCCTAAAATCCATATAAATATTTGAAGACAACATAAAAATGTAGTTTGCGTGTTGCGGAATGCATCAGCTGAAGTATTGGATGCGAATAAGCTGCCATGGACTCCGATAGTGTAATATGTTGTACAATAATTTCTGTGGCGTATTTGCTACATTATGAAAATCTAATTAGGCGAAATAGTGGATCAATGAAACTCCCAGTCTGTTTACTTTTCTTAACCTTTATAAATATATAAACATCAACAGATGCTAAAATACGGAATAAGGATAATGAGCAAGAAAGTTATTTATTATGCTACCAAACAAACGCCGAATACCTTAGCAACAGTATCATATGACAAACTCGTGTTTTTACTATTTTGCTGTTTAAGTAGAGATGCTTATCATGGAATGGTGATTAAAACATTGTTAAATAAAAAGGTATATACATAATAAGGTGCATGTGGATTCTAAGAAAGAGAATTTGTTAGGGAACAAAGGGCCCTGACACACTAATGTGAACGGAAATACGACCCCCGGTATGGCAAGGCTAAATGTGCATTAGTAGAATTATATATGCATCGGATACCGCTATGTTCCAATGTACATATTTACATGTCCATCCTCTCAAATATGACCCTCAGAAGGCTATGCTTGTGAACTGCCTCCAATTAATGAAGGCCGGAAGAGAGATTGAATATGGCTTAAACGCTATCCTAAAATTTACTGCTAGTGCATTTAACCGCATAAGTATTTATCGGTAGCATTTTTTGTCTAGTCACTACTTTGCATACATGATGCGTTGCGTATTAACACCCTGTTTGATTTCCGCTCCTAAATAAATATACTGTTTAACAGTCATTGCATGTTCTTGACCTGAAGCATCTGTAATCAGCAGTAAGAATATTTAGGATGAGCTCGAGCCAGGTGAATTTGGATGGGTCTTTGCCAATGAACGCGAGACTTAGAATTTGGGCTAAAATTTCGTAGCGAGTACTGGCACGGAATTATTATTTCATATAAATGACGGATGCAAACCAGTTGCATGAATAATAGTAAACATTTTGTGAGCAAGCAATTAAAATCCTGAGTGTTGTCAAAATTCACTTTCTTACTGTTCATAAAAGCCCCAAATAGGCAGCGCAACATAGATACTACATTCAACTGCTCAGAGAACCTAGCCGCATACCGGCAGAAAATCGACATATTTGTACATCTAAGAACATACTGCTGTACAGGTATGTCATTGGCTTATGGAAAGTGCGTTCAGGATTTCTTCCACTCACAGCAGCTGAGAGCTCAAAAGGATGGATATGGAACAAGCAAATACGCTGCTAATGCAAAAAGACTTTACATTTTCGAGGGTCCCGTCATCAAATTATCTTGCAGCTTTTACATTCTCGCCGCCATGAATCGCCAACATCGCTTTTACCGCTTAAGATGAACCCGAAATGCTCACGAATCTACGAATCCACAGTTCCATGGGTATTAGCACACTCGTCAAAGGCCTTAAAAGCAGAAGCGAGTCAATCTGCAAATCATTTTGGCTCAGTTGTTTCAAGGTGGATAGACCTGGACCAGGTTTATATTATGTGAAAGCTAGGAAATTTAAACCTGATGAACGAAACGGAAGAAAATCCGAGCTTTAAACAACTGCCAAATAAGTCAAAGGACATGGAATACTTCATTACGTAAACTCTGGTGGATTATCTGGAAAACATTATCAGCAGCACGGCTTTTACCGAAGCATTGTGCGCAAGGAACATCCAAATCTCTCAGAGCAATCGGACGGAGTCAGCTGACGTGAACCACCTGGATATTTCGAAGGCATTCTATGGTCCAGCGAAATGGATATTGGTTCCAAGTTTCTGCATTTCGAGATTGGTGACAATCTATTGAGCTGGGTTGCCAATTTTCTCCTTCAAATGCGGTGAATGCTACGAGTTAGGAGCTACTTACCTGAAATTATTCAGGTCGATATCACGGATTTTGCGGTGCTCTAACGATGAAATATTTAATTCTCTACGACAAGCATTGAACCACGTCGAGCAATATATTTATTTTTGTAAGTCACCTGTGGAAAAATTTCTTTAACTCGGCCTTCCATACACCAGCATTAAAATATTGAATATACCATTAGATTAGCACCCATGAACTTTCACTTCTTTACTGAGCCATGTATTGCCACCCAACTAATTAAACTGGATATAATTGCAGAAATATATGGGCCGTTTAAAACTAAGCGAATAGCAGTACTGGAGTGGAAAGAAAATGTCCTACTTTTCTAATTAATCGGTAACTTCTTTATTCCCAATTTCCTCGACAAATTTACAAAACCAAGCAATTGTACTTTAAATCGTTGCTTCCTAACCCGTAGTAATTCAACATACATTGTTTCGCTCCATTGTCAACGTACACAATGTAACCTTGTTTGCTTTTCAGAACCATGAGCCTGACAGGTTTCGTAGCGTCTGAAATCCTGCTCCTCATACATTTGGATTAAGTGCTGACGAAGAGTAGGGCAGCCATCTGCATACTTGAAAGTTTAAATGCCATTAATTCAAAAAGTTCTAATAATGTGACCAATTTCAAATATCCTTTTTTGTCTCAAAAGCTGTAATACGTATTCTGACTATCCAGTAAAAACACAAAACAGATCAGAAGGAAGCAAGATATCACATAGGTTAATAGCCCCAGGAAAAGCAACTTTGTGTTGAAAAAAGAATGACGCTGCTAAATTTATGTTATAGCATCTTTTTGCATAAATGGAAAATAAATGCTCTTATGTAGAGGTTTATTTCACTTATTTGTCTAAAAATAAATTTCTCACGGATATTTTACCTTTGCATTTTATTCTACACGAATTATTTTCTTGATTAATACCTTTGGCTTGTTAACTAGCATTAAGTGCAATGCAAACAAACATTATAGCTATAGAGAAGTAACTGCAATTGAGGAGCCTAATAAAATTGTCGTGCAAAACGTGAGTTGAACAAATGAAATGATCAAACGGAAATAGCAAAAGCTGCATATTTGACAATACACCTGATAATCCTATTTATTCCATTTGTCAACCATTTTCATGTAAACTTTAAGCACCAATTCATGA
Source organism: Dicrocoelium dendriticum (assembly GCA_944474145.2). Classification (NCBI taxonomy): domain Eukaryota; kingdom Metazoa; phylum Platyhelminthes; class Trematoda; order Plagiorchiida; family Dicrocoeliidae; genus Dicrocoelium; species Dicrocoelium dendriticum. Next base: position 61,066,010 of record OX104059.1, on the reverse strand, counting down.
GAATGCCTTATCTAAACTGTGATACAATATAAACCAGTCCTCAAATATTCTCTAGGAGAAAACAAAATGTTTAACTTCTAAAATATTTACATGTAAACTGATAACCGTACGATTACATAAAACACGTTAATAATAAACCTATTATCCTATGGAACACATCGTGCATACTTATTCATTTAAATTCCTGTATACATGACGAAATTTTCTACTGCATTATTTCTGCAAGACCTGGTATCTTTTTACGGTTAATACAATCTAGGAAGGGTATATATGTAATTATTTGTTAATCATATTCATTCATATTTTTGAGACCACCATAACAAGTTTTATTTGTCTGAGATTAAAATAATATATCGCACTTTTAACATGACCTATTTTATTAAAATTTTAAATGCATGTATTATTTAGCCTCTTACCAAATCTCTGTTACTCTTAATCTTTTGTTTAAAACAACGTGGCGCCTTAATTGTATCAACGTATTATGTTGATCAAACTTTGCCTTGACTGAAAATAGTACAGTCAGTTGGTAAACGCAATTAAATTTGATTTTTACCAGGTACTTTCATGAAGAGCTCCTAGGAGATTGATGGACTGCCAAATAAGCAATACTGAGATACGCGAGTGCGAATGACATGGGATTTTACTTTAAAAAATCCGCGGTTAGGTTATATTTAAGATGCTTTGTAACATGCTAGTCGAAGTTGTACTTGAAGTAAATATTTATTTGTTTGACCTTTTTGTCAATATATATACGGAACACAAATGCTACCAAAAGTACAACTACTAAGTACTAAGTACAACTACTAAGTACAACTACTAAGTACTAAAAGTACAACTACTACAACTTCTTTAATAGCCACATAATTATCGTAACCTGACATGTTTAGAAGGATGTAGGGTATCGCCCTGTTGTCAGTATAATGCATGTTATATTCGCTAGAAAAAAGTTAGACGATTCCGAATTATGCAGCATTTCTTAACCTTGACCGACCATAATAATCCTTTAGAATGGAGCTCACTAAATTCTGTTTTAACCGCAGCTGTCACTATTGTTTTAGAGTTAATCAATTTGTTTTTTAAACAGTTGTCTGCCACTGTGTTTTGAAGAAGTTTGTTTACTAACGGTGCTCAACGTTTAGCCTTAATTAACTTTTATAAATAACAAGTGAGCGCCTTCTAATGAGGCGTTTTACTCACAGGGATTGGGGCAGCTCTTTTTGAATGTGGGAGACAAGAACCAAGGTCCCATATATTTTGTAAATATGTCGTTTTGTACAAGCTTGATGAATTAGTTACAGCTAAACAAGGATGCATTTTACCTTGGCTGTAGTCCTTATATTTCGCCAGCGTACCGAAGCAGATAGATTTCAGACCACAAACACTAACTAAGCTTAAACCGGTAGACGCAAATAGACTATGTGGCTTCACCCCTTAAGAAACTTTGGACTTTAGTGATATTTAAGTGCATTTACAACTTCTTTTCCTGGGTATTAAGCGAAATCACAGACCACCTCTATCTCTATCCGCTGGTTCCCAGACCGGTCCGCTTAATGTAATCTGGTTTTGAACATGTCTGCTAATAAACCGAACTAGCCTCTGTACAGCCAAAGTCACGCTTCATAACGTTAAATTAGTATGCAGACATGTGTGATATATAGACACAAAGTTCATGTAACCAAAGCACATGGATTTGTGTTTAACAAAGTCATCTGCTCTAGGAAACAAATTGATCATACCACATTGTTTGGGGCAGTATATTTTAAATGTAGCACACAAAACTCAACTATGAGTCCGAAGAAGGAAAAGAGCTGCGCGATATTAATTTTGCTGCGCCGTATGTGGCTATATTTAAGAGGCTCATCTAAACTGCGATATGTAGTGCAGCATACACTGTAACTGCAGTTCGGTAGCACTCTACGTAACAAAACTTCCAAGCATAAAACTGGCAAATATGATGGTCTCTTTGGTACTGTCCGAGAAATAAGGTTAATGAGTTTGTTGCATGCATACTCGAAATTGATTAATGTTTATTTATTACGATATTCCACATCTGAGACTGCCAATTTCCGCTTGCGGACATGCTTCAGCGTATTCGATATTTTCAATAGCCGGTAGAAAACAAAAATTCAGTAATTAAAATCATCTCAAATTTTTTGTTAAGCAGCATACGTCACGTTAAATGAAATAAATATGAGATACTTAACCATACGGAGTTAAATGTTTCAACTCCGCTGCAGACAGCTTGAAGGAATATATTTATCACTGTGCTACCCCAAAGGAATCTTCTGAGAGAATCCCAACGATCTTATTCTTAGTCAGACGAAGATGACGCGGATAGATCGGTGTTTCTTTACCAGCAGCTGGTGCAGTATTGTCAAGGATGTATAAGTTTGCAGATGTATATATATTTATATATACATATATATATATAAGTTACATGACCAAACTTCAATCGGTTGATAACGTTACGAGAACATATGAATGTTGTTACAATGGAAGTAGCAGACCCTATCTGTGTTTAAGCTACAATATCATCAAAACTGTTCTATGTTATCTTTATTTGCTCATCGGTTGATCAATAATTTCTCTTTTAGTTCTCAAATGAGCGAAGGACAACGAATATTTACATTGCGATCAATTGTCTGAAGTAATGAACTAACAATCTTCCAATTCCGATGGCAATTTTGATAATATTCTATGACGAAGCAGATAGAAATGCACAATTTATTTAAATGACACTTGATTAAATTAACTGCGCATAATTCTGTTAAACTCCCTGGCCTGGGTTAACCAAATATTTTTCTCAAATTATTATTATCATCTTCGTTATTCTCCAACATGTTCCATGAATTTGTTATTTACCTTTCTGCAAAATTTAGCGAGCATTTTTTTACTTACACCTCGCAATTTTCTCCTTCATTATTTCACTGGTAGGCACGGTCGGGCTGATCTATTAATTGTTTGATTACGGCTTCTAAACTAAGAACGTATACCCGTGCATAGCGCGCTACATGACTCATTGGCATAACCAACAATCTGATATCATTGAATGATGTGCATAACAGAAAATAAGGCGGATTCGCCCTCGATAATGTCTCCATAAAACATCCATAAGCTAATGTTTTTACATTGGTGATATCTTAATTGCAAATTGGCGACTTCGGCGCACAGCCAGCTGGAGCATGAAAGTACGGATGAAAATAATGAGGTAGTACCCTGCATGGAAGTAATTCCCTGCGGACGGTTCAAGGGGTAACCGCATTATTTTACTTGAAAATCTGCTCAAATATACATATGTTCTCGTTTCAAGTTTATAAATCTCTCTAACAGCTTTAAACTACCACTCAGAAAAGGGAACGTATTTAAGATTCATTGTGCTAAACACGAAGAGTAACAAATTGTATGCGATCTTATTTTGTACATTCATCAGACCATTAATTGCCTGCGCTTTGTACCGTCAGGGAACTTATTAATAACTTATATTTCCAGGCATAGTAAATTAAATGTCGGCATATATCAAGTCCAGCGGATGTCGCTTCCTAAAGCGCACTACGGGAGTAAGCACACACAAAACTCAGATCAACCAAAGGCTCAGGGATATACCCGATGTACCCAGTTATGAGGACCCGTCGATCTATTCCAAGCTACAGGTTTTAGTTCCTTGACTTTGCAAACATCTTTCCATTTTCCTCAGCATAGGTAGAAATAATTAAAAGTGCAGTGTATCATTAGTAATATCAAAGTTACAGAGAGTACCTCCGTATTAAAAGACTAGAATTAAATGCGCAAAATTTACACATATAAGGGATGTTGTATGCGCAAAACTTCAATGAAGCTTAATCACACATACCTAAATTATGCAGTGAATACATATCAATCAATAAGTTAGGGTAGTGCATAAGGTAATGGTTCCAAGCGAAGTTAAATAAGCCCTAGTTGACTAAAATTTTAGCCATTTTCTATTCACGACAAATAAAAAATAGCTGTGCGATGATTGTGTCCCGCAATAAAGATTGTTACTTTTTATAATATTTAAAGCACAGGGTATTAAAATCAAAATGACCATATACTAAATATGTATACATGTTTAGTTCTTAGACGTAAGCAATAAAGTTTGGTGATATTTACACATGTCTAACCATAAAACCTTTGCCATTTGTCTATTTCAACAGCCTTAATTCAGTTTTAAAAAAGGTAAAAATTATAAACATATTTTGGTTCATATCCAGCATGTAATATACCGTTTTACTAAAAGAAAATATTTTTTAAATAATTATTTACCAGGAGAAAATTAAGCATATAACCCGATATCACTCCAACAACCGAGTGTGATACATTCTTCGGAAGTAAACTGTGCTAAATCCCCAAATGATAAATGTGACATTACTATGGTTTTAATGATCCATTGAAGAAAGTAACCACATTTGGAATGCATAGAATTGAAGGATTGTTAATTTGAAATGTCACTGTACAGCAGAATTGTTTGCGTATTTATGAGCCATATTGTTTCGAACTTGCATGTATGTATATGTATATACATATATGCAGAGATGGCTAAAGAAATTCATAAACTACGCCTACAGCTTTATTGAGATTTAGGCTTTACTGTTGTTTTGATTTCTAGTAACTGATTTTGATTACATCAGGCCACAAGACGGGGACCAGTATAAGCCATATTCCGAATGATGAATCCTGAGAAATAGTAATCTATATAGCTTTAACTGCACCTTATTTATCAATGCATGATAGGCAGTCATTCCTACGTTTCCACGTGTTGTATAAGGTAATGGATCAAGAAATTTATATAAGCAAACAAATACAAGATTTTTCCACGCAGAGTTTATAGACTTTTGATTCTCGCTCATAGTTAGAGTACGAGACCTATCGACAAATAACCGCAGCCATATTCACAAGGAAGTCACTTCTTTTATCACTGTCTATAGATAATTACACTTCGATGAATTTTGTCCCTTTTTATCTCCTTTGCAATTATCTTCATTTTTCCCAATCAAACAAGTGCCCTTCTTCATCAGGGTGTGTCCAGAACATGGATAATGGATAATAGTTTAGACAGACTCGTTTATGTTTTTGTTACCTTGTAGACAATTTTATTCTCCATTTTTCCCACACAGTTCGTTTCCCAATGTTTACACTGTATCCTGCAATTAACGTTCCGGTGTTCGTGTGCTTTCGTTTCCCTTCGATCGAGACAGGGTTCGTTTCGGACTGTTGGTGGGTAGGTGGGCCAATATCAGAGTATGATGCTTGAGGAGTCAGGTAGTCAGTTCCCATACCTTCTTGATGTATGGCAAAGCGATTCGTTTCGTTGTTATTGGTTCAGATGTGGTATTTTAACATTTGTAATTTATGTATCTTAGGAGGAAACCGCGTGAAGATACATTTCCTATGAAGGATGCAAACAAATGATTTTTTTCCGTTTTGCTTATTCAATATTACAATGTGATTCTACCCTGTGGAAGGAGTATTCCGATTTATTGAAATACACGTCGTTTGGGCTAATCAATGAGATCTCCGAAATCAGCCCTAAAACGTTAACTAAATATGCACAAAATCAACAATGAAATTTCTGCGGCGTACTTGTATTCAGATACTGCTTGACATGACATGTTAGGTTGACGGGTTTCGAGCTTTACAGTTGAGCTTGCTTAGGTTGCAACCAACCATTTTTTCCTAGAATCTTAATAAAATATTGCAAAAATCATACTGGCACCTTGTGTAGGCATACATATTTGATGATAAACACCCATATATCCACAAGTAACTTTGATAAGTATGACTATGTGCATATACCATTGTATTAACCAACATTGTTCTATCCAATGTTGATGCACATGTTCTAGAGAAAAATAGGATATTTCAGATTGAAGCAACATTTTATAGACAGAAGAATGCAGAAATAACTTGATTTTTGTGCAATTTTTATGAGCCCTATGAAAGCAAAAGCTGTATACCCAACCATAAATAATTGCTTGTCTATAAATTCAAAATTGGTCCTTTCGCCTGAACAATTGAAATTTTGTTACCCGGTTATTAATTACATTATCCTGAACTTTACGAAGTTCAGCTGGATGCTCAGACTCAATTACAAAACCTTCTAATAAAATATGTGTGTTTTAGCTGTCAGCAACCTCTATGAATTTTCCATTCCCCTTTTGTTATTTGATATTGCGTACACCATAGCTATCGAGAAAATATAATTAGTTTAATTAAAACCAACAAGTCTAGCAGTCCAAAACAAGTTACTAGCTACAACATAATTAGTATACAAGGTTTTAATGGCACGGGTGTAGTTTTATTGAATACATGAAAGCTTTTCAAAGGTTTCACCTGCTCTTGGTCGAACCAGTGTTTTCATTAGAATTATGCGAGAATCGCCATACTTACCATGTGGAGCAACATTAGACCAAGTGAATAAAATATGCTTATACCAGCAGATTCATGTTTGCTCCTTTCTACCGAATTATAAATGTGGTCCGTGATTCTATTGCAAGAATATTTACAAAAAATGCGGTGCAATTTAACTTTCAATAAAACTAAGGAAGAACTCAGCGCACCATCACACATTCCACTGGTTGGCATACAATATAATACTCCTAAGGAAACTGGTCGCTCGACATAGTATTCCTGGGTTTTCCAGTTTCAAAGCAGCCTAGAAATAGGTACATAAAGAAAAGAAAATGCACTCGTTAAATCTAATTTTTCTGTCTAATTAAGTACTGACGTTAAGAAATACAGAATGAGGACGGTAAATGTTCATCATACTATACTTTTTTCAAGCCTAAAAACTCGGGGTTGAGATGGATATGCAACACATAATTCAAGTTCATCTGCATTTAATATTATTAAACTGAAACCGTTAAAGTTTGGTTGCTTCCTGGAAAATTGCTAGCGATTATTTTTCCTGTCAAACTATAAAATAGATCACTGCATAAATATATATGTAGAATTTCGGCGAAAACTATGGATGTATGGTCACATGCTTTGCCTGGCAAATACTTATTCAGGTGTAACGGTATTGTGTAATGTTGCGCACATTGCTATCAAGGAGACAACTCGACGAAATAACACTGAACATGAAGCCAATGTATACGACCCCATCAAAATAACGTCAGAATGGCGACGCAGTAGACAACTCCGATGGACGAAGGATTCCCAAGTTTGCGTCCACCTACTGGCGCTGCGATCTATGCGCGGCAACCTGGAATTACGGTTTCAAAAAATACTAGAGATATCAACCCAGAAACATGGTCGTGTATTGTTGATTTGACGTGAATTCCAATGTCATTAACAATACTGATAATCAGTTTTCAATTCTCTCTGGTTTTCACATTGGCATTAATAGTAGTGAGGTGTGCTTATTTGCAATAAGTTATCGCGGTCTATGATCCGAGGTGGAAATGTATCACCGCTCGGATAATTGAGTGGTATATCAACCTGCACGCAAAGAAAGTACAAGCTTCGCTCTGCAAATATTTCCAATTTAAATGTGTAATCAGTAATCGCCTATATACCGTTATACAACCAAATCACCGCTTCCATGTGTTCAAAAACGAGGGACTAACTTTAGCTAAAATAAACGTTTGTTCTGCATTTTTGCTGCAATCATGAAACGCTGGTATTTCAATTTATCTGCTCCGCGGAACACAATTGTAAAAACAAGAGAGAAATTCCGATTGTCGCCCATTACGGTACTCTACTGACTTCGTCGGAGAAAGTCACTAGTCCTCGGTAGTCAAGCAATGTACCGAAGTTTCCTGGAATAAATATATCACCATGTGGACAAAATGACTGGCAATTTAGTCAAAAATCAACGTCGTTCACGTCAACCAATTGAGGTATTTCCTCACAAGTCGAGAACGTAAATGCTTAATAAAGTCGGTCGGGCTCGCTTTTCCAAATGTGCTGGTGCAAGTGCTTTGTGTGCGAAGCAAAGATTGTTTTGTCCATGCTAATAAGTCCGAAGACATATGTTGTTGGTCGCTGAATGGGCAGTTGCGAGATATACAAACGACAAACTTCATGTCATCCAGAAAACAGGCAAATTTTTAATGACATGCTGCCTATTATTATGTCGCTTATGTCGTGAAGACGAAGTGGGTGACGGCTGTTTATGCAAACTATGTAAAGCAAAATCTGCACAAAATAAAAAGCACTATGTTCTGTATATTTTCTATTTTCGCTTGTATTGTATATTAAGGCCAGCTAATTTTAACGGTGTTTCTTCCTCATAACAGATGGCCTTCCAAAATTTGGTTTTATTTCGCACGTTGTAGGTTTATCCGTTCCGTAATTTATGTACAGGTTGCAGCTTTCCGGAAACTTGCGAATAAACACGTGTGGCTTTCAAAACAAAACGATGGAAATGACTAGAAAGCAGTTAGAGTGGTTTGAAAGGTTGTGGGCAAATACAACTCCACGCAAACAACTCTGAGTAAAACTCCATGGATTTTGTCCGGTTCAACATATGTTCTCTCTTATAGTTTGACTAATCAAATTACAGTAACGTGGACCAACGATTGAGAAAAGGAAATGACTGAGGTAGCAGTTGATAAAGTATGCACTAAAGTTTAACATATGACAAGCTTATATTGCAAATAGTAAATCCACTTGATTAACATAATTTATACACCAGAAGAGATATACATTAACTATTTTGTTTTCAACACAGTGTGTTGAAATAAACAAACAATGATAACTGAAATAAACGTAGACGAAAGCGGATGCAATACTTACAGGTAATTAGTAAAAACATATTCATCTATACCGTAAAACGATTGTAAGGATAAACAGAATATTTGCAATGTCACGTTTGGACTACAGGTTGTGTGATTGGATTGCGACACGCAGCATAATTAAAGAAAGATGTGTGAATTTGTTGCATTATGAAAGGACTGCAGTTAAAAAGGCAAATTGAACAAAAGCTACATACCAATATTAATATCACTTTGTCATATGTGCCCGGCCATCTACCACTGTAAGGCCAGAATCAAAAGGTGTCTTTCTGTACACATATTTCTGCCGGATTGTTTGATATCCACGGCCCAGCATATCGTAAATTTATGGAATACATTGATGCATAGATAATACGAAACGCCCGTACGGGGTCTACACAGTGATTGTCAGCCATGAGATAGCGGAGATAGATGAACCTGCTTGCTTGTATGGAAGTTTATTTCGCTTCCTTGGCTGAGCATTCAAGGTGTTGGACGTGGCCATCTGTGAAACCTGTTTACTCACCCACGTCGGCATGTGCTCTGCATCCCTTCCCCTCAAGTGTCCTTTTGTCATTCACACTTATTCGGCCATGCAAACACGTGTGGAATGGACTGTACTTGAACTTCTACAGTTTTCTCTGCAGGAGGTAATAAAGTTCTACTGAAGACTCTTTTTAGCAGAGCTAGAAAAATATGCACTGATGACACGCTGGATCAAGATGTGCGCGTGATAATCAGCACCCTCTTAGACATTGGGAACACACCATCGTTCATTGTTCAGTTGTGCTAAGAGAAAGAAATCGTGTATGCCCATGGTACTAATGATGAAGGTAACACTGCAATCACCTTTCAAGGGCGACAACGTATGCCAGATTTGTCAACGCCGATTAAAATCCGCATTGGCACGCGCATAGCCTGCGGCGGAACCAGTAATCATCGGCAAAACGAATCGTACCCTTACTGCATCGGGTATACCCCCGCTGTCACTGTCGAGCCCTTCACACATCCTTTACCAATTTACATACATTTTCAAAACCGAACACATGGGCATGACAAGACCATACTTGAGGGTGAGGGACGCGGAGCACATACCGACGTGGGTGAGAAACACGTTTCGCAGATGGCCACGTCCACCATCTTGAATGCCCAGCCAAGGATGCGAAATGAATTACCATAAAACAAGCAGCTTCATTCATCACCCGCCACCTACCGGCTTACAATAACTGTAGAATTCGTACAGGCTTTCTGTATTATCTATGCATAAATGAACACCATAAATTTACGATATGCTGGGCGGTGGCTATCAAACAAATCGGCCCAAATCTGTGTGTGCAGAAAGACGCATTTTTGATCCTGGCCTTGCCGTGGTAACAGGCAGGGCACAGATGACCATGTGACAATAATGCAGGTGTATAGATTTTGGTGTGTTTGCCTTTTTAACGGCACTATTCTCATGATGCTATAAATTCACACATCTGTAGTACGTAGCTGAATATATGAAGAACAATTATTCCGGAGTGAAAACGTGTGGCAATCTTGTGTTAACATCTCTGCTACAGTATTTTCAATGATTTTTTAGAGACGGATACCGGCCCTGATTTAATTCTACCCGTTTTCTTCCCTAGCACTTCTCTGAAATTTTCAATTTTCGAAACTGAATCTGTAACCTTTTTGCCAGTGACCAAAATTTAGGGAACAGCATCAAACTTTTTGAGAGCTCAATGTACGACTTATGCATGAACAGATTTAACATTTCAGAATCGCATCTATATTTGACATTTACGGAGGACATTTATAAATTTGTATAAGGAAAGTCTAATCCAATGTGTTGCCACCATGTTTACAACTAAATAGAGTGACGGTGCATATATTAATATAGCTCTTTTACAATACCCCTTTTGGTATTTCTGCGATTCCCTCAAAAGCAATTGGAACAGCCATCGTTACATTAATTGAACACAAGCGAAACATGCGAAAGATTTCTACCCACGTGAGCCAGTTGGACATAATACAAGTATCTTTTCTAGTACACCGCAAGATAGCATCAGCTAGACTTGTTTTTCTTTAAGATATGCTTAAAACCATACAGAGCTGTGTATTGGTATAAATATTTTCCATATATATAGCAAAATATTAAAACTAAACACAAAATTGCTGTATATATTATATATACTAGGGAAAGTAAGGGATGGAATGGTCAAAAAGTGTGAATACTGCACCAATGCATGCGCTGTGATATTAGATTTGGATATACTGCATATTTCTTTGATTGTTTGCTTCTATATCAGAACTCATATAGCATAACTACCTTAAAGTTTCTGCATCAATTTTCACCAAAGATGCCACTATGTTAAAGTTATACCCAATGGAAAGTAACTGTGCTCTTGTTACAAATTCCACCAGGTGCCAAAATATACGAACCACAAAATATTTGCAAATGTTTGGAAAGCTACGTGTTTATTCAACAAGTTACTTATGGTCATTTAACGATCTGTGTTTTTGGCAAACGACAACAAAACCCAGAAGCAATACATGAAGACCTATCTAATGCTGCGTGTCATCTCGTGACACTAGTTCATAATTGAACAATGTGTTTAGTTGTTTTGCTCGCCAAAGTCTAAGCGAACAGAATTTTGTATTTTTTTCATTGCTTACCTGTTCCAAAGCAGTGTACGTATACTGCCAGGAACTTTCACGTTCAAGAAAGATTCGCAATGTTTTCAATACTTTTTGACCCTAGTAATGGGCCTACACCAATAAAGCGCTACGTATGTTACTAAGTAAATGTATTTAATAATCGGACGTTCACTGCGATTTTGGGTAGGATGTTGTGAACAACGACACACTTTAAATGCAACTAAAGCCACTTAAGCACTTGATAATTAAGTTTTGAAATTCAGGTGAAAGGCATGAGCAAAAAATACCGTGTGCTTATCAGCAGAGTGATTTTAAACGTAAGAATTATATTGCACTCACGCACAATACAAATCATGTAAGCACCTAATATGAAAATCTACTATAACGATTGCTATTTGAACGTCGATTGGAATACCAGTAAGCAGAATTCTGTTTTATCAACCCATCGAATTTCCGATATCCTATTCGTTAAATTTATTTTGCATGCCAGGCGGTATTAAGAAAACGGAGATAATATGCTGCTGCGGATAATTTGCCTGATAATTAAGCTAAACTTATTTCAAATAAAATTTCACTTGCATTTTATTTCACGAATTCATGTAAACGACGTTTTATTTATTATGCTTTGATGCTGAAATATTGCACGATAAATAAAGAAAAATGTTCAATTTTGCTGCATTGAATATATCTTCATATTTTATATTAATAACGGTTTCCTTTATGTTAATAACACTGTTATCCCATCACCAGCATTATGGATATTTAACTCTTTTATTACTTATTGGGCATCATATTCCGGATGTTGACATTATAAACGTCCGAGGTATAACCATCATACATAAAGCCAAACTGAAATTGGTCAAGTTCCATACTATTGTTAACCAAGAGGAACCTAAATGCTCGTCCAAATTTAACAGCTTAATTAATACACACCAGCATTAGATTTCTTTTTTGACCTTATTTCTACCGAGTAAGAAATAATTAGGCTGAAAATATAAACTTGATTGGAATCTCCTGATCATATTTGTCCTGGATTAATTCGCAGTTATTCCTGATATATAAAGGTCGTGCCTAGGTAAACTTTTCACCTAAGATGACAAGATTTGCTTTCTCAGATTTGGAGTTGGCGTAAGTGTTTGAGTAAGCATTCATAGTTTAGCGTCCTCTCATTTCAAAACCCACCATCTTTGCTATTACCAGTATCACCGCTGATCAATGTTTCCACAATGACAATTACAATTCGGTTGACCTATGTCAAATGTGCTCTATGTATCAGATAAATTGCTTTATTTAATTGTGTCATTGGGGATAGTGTTTTATTTACGCAGACATTACCATTTTAATGACAAACGGAAAGCAGCAGCTCCCATCTGTTAAGATCCAGAATTAACTATTTTCCTCTAAACAGCTAATGGGAAATTTAACTCTTTTAAAAAATAACTTGCTGTTTTGACTTTTGGCAGCATCTTACTGGAATTGCTTGTCAACTAAACGTTTATTAATGACGTTCTTCGCTGTTTGAACAAAAGTACTTGCCTACAGCTGCCGCATCCGAGAAGGCTATATAACGCTTGCTGGAAATTTAATCCTAACGTCTATTTCAGTTATGGACTTAGGAATAAGGTAATCTAATTCCTTTAGTTCCTCTAAACTTGTGCTTTATCAGGTTGCAAAAGCAAGACAGCTATGCGGATATACAACTAAAAGTTTTTCCTTAGCATAAGCATAACTTGAGTAATTCAAGTCAACAGTACAATCGGCACTGGAATGCTGGGTTATCTTTAGCAGCTAATTGAGAAAGTCCGACAGAACACCTCTGTCCAACGATCATTCACCAAGCTGGTCCATGGGCGATATTCAATACTTTGTTATTATAATCGCAGTTGAATTCTCCATCAGGAACCACTTTGGCTGAGGCGCTGAAAGAGTACCTCGTTTTCTTCTGCAATATATTATAGACCAACGATTTTATGCAGACAACACGGCTTTATAACCAAAATGGTTGCAGTCTACCCTAATCTTAATGGCGGCTGATAAATGTGCACAAAGCCTGCAAATCATATAACTCAATTGAACTGCTTCATAGTGCGAAACATTAATCTGTGGAATAATCTACCTTTACGGGTAGGTATGAGTATAAGCTCTTGTGCATTTCGAAATACCATACAGATACTCCTCATTATAACAAGTTTGTTGAAGCTCTTTGAATCAGCAAATTGTAGAAACATTGAGAGAAGCTAATATAAGGAACATATGAGCAGATATTTGCTTACAACTAAGTACCTACTGCATATCATTACCTACAATAGGACATCCTGTGTCTGTGCAGCTTAGTATATTTGCCTTTTTATAAATGCAACTTAACCCCACAAACTCGGAAATGAGAAACCAATAAAGTTTATATATTAAGTGCTCGAGAACGAAGCTAAATCCGAGATGTAATGTTTCAGTTTTCTTTACTGTTATGCTGTAGGCCGCATAAAATATAAAAGCTGTTCACCATACAAATGCTGGCTCCCGTTTTGTGTAGCCGAATACAGTTTGTCAGTAAATATACAAATGTATTTATATATTTATTTAAACAAACCAATTACACTAAGCCGTTTAGGCGTTTTCTATTTGGTTTCATCAGTTATATATATTACATATATTGCCCACATGATGGACATTGCCAGAATTGAGACAGTTGATGCTAACATAACGTGAAGTATTCTGTCAAATGTACTCTAAATTTGAACAAAGCATGGTTGAGAAATTTTGAATTATCATCGCACAACATATGGTAATTTATTCGTGTATAACATAATAGCTATGGGATGGTATTCTATTAAAAAATATGTGAATTGACTCCTAATAGCTGTAAATGATTATCGCCATGTATAATATAACCACTTTTCTTTCATAAAGTCGGATTTCTGGCTACGCAACAAATGCTGTTATGAATGGACGCCATCTGCTCTCAACTTGCATTGTCATTTTGGTGGTAAAATATATTGTTTTATATACTAATATAAGACAACCCGTAATACGTTATTACTAAAATACCTGCTAGTTTTTAGGAACCTTATAATATGTTTGCACACCTTACAATAAACTAATGGACGCAGCGTACCTTTAGGGCTTCTTTTCTCAGGTAAACCAAGCATTTTCTAATGAAATGTAGAGAACCATATAACCATGCATTCGCGCGCATTTAATAACTACGAATATTTTCTCCTCTTGTTTGGGCATATATGCAAACGTAAACAGGTTATATAAATGTTAGGGACTCGTACATTCTTGTTAGAATATATAGTACATCCCAACTTATAAGGTCGCATGCAATATTTGGGGCGTGTTTTAATTTTATATGGATTCCCATCTATCAGCCTAATCGCAAATTAATCAGGAAATACTTCCTAGTTTTTTAACTGATATCATAAAACGATAAATTCTGACTATTAGCTTACTTCGCAGCACCGATGCGTGATGTGGCATATAGTTAACTGTGTCTTAGCTATTGATTAATTGGGGTTTTAAACGTTTGACTTATTGCAAATTGGTAATAAGTCTGAGTAGGCAAGCAGAGTTTAGTTTAATTTTGATTCAACGTTGTTATCCGTATAACCAGCTGTGATGTATAATATGTTAAATATAGATAATATACCAAATTTATACAATGTTTATTTACATGAATAAGTTAGCGTCATTCTCAAGTTCCTATTAAAAAATACAAATGCGCTGGATATCAATCATACTAAAAGATGATAATTTTCCATACTTTATATTATTATTAATGTTGATTATTTCATTTAACGGCGCTTTAATTGCTTTTAACGAAGTAAATGTAAATAAATGCCAGCTTCAAAAACATGTCGTCGAAACTTTGCAATTGTTATATATAGATAGTTTCGAATTATAACAATTGCATTAATTACAATGTAACATTTAGCTAGCACTAAATGTTGAAGATATGAGTATACTTCAGTATCTCAGTAAACGTAAAATGATGGTTAACTATCTACCATATCAAGCAAGTAAGCTATCCAAAGCTGCGATGGCTCAAATGCCAAATAGGCTGAGTCATCATGAAATAACTTAATGACGTACCCTTGTGCTGGCCTAGGTAGTATTACTCAAAATCGCACTCACTCTAACAAGCTTACGCTAAAATATTCTCCAGCAATTGCTTTATTTAACGTTTTACATAAATCTGGTTTTTATCATGAGCTTGCTTTAAAGTAACGTTGTTTGACCGGAAAGCGTAAGAATACACTGTATGATCCCATAAATTAAGCTACCATTTCTATGCTTTCGAGCTTGAGTTACTTAAGCATTTTCTATGCTCTTTATGGTCTGGTACGTTATTCAAGTTACAAAAAGTAACATATATTTTTCGGAAGTGTAAACGGCATGTTTGCCTTCAGGAATTCATTGATAAGTAGAAATGACTTTTGTATGGTAAATTGAATTTATGTAAACAAACGCATATCTCATATTTGCAAAAATAGCTATTCGTTTATTGAAATATACGTGTTAAATTTTGACTTTTCGCTGCATCAGAACTATACAGCATTCATGATAAAACCAATAGCATTATCAGACACCATGTACGCATGTTGTGTGTTTAGGGAAGTGCAATTGGAAAGTCCCACCTGAATAGGTCTGTAGAAAACTATGTTTTGCCCGCTTGATTAGATATTCAGAGAATAAGGTAGCTATCATCTCATATTAACCATTCTTCGTTCCCAACCGTCCGAGTCTGATTTCAAAAGGGGCAATCAAAACGTTGGTCTCTTGCGAAGGACAGTTTAGAATAATCCAACATCTCCCGGGAGCTGAACGCGTACGTGTGAAGCAAGTCGAATACGTGTAAGCGGCCCATTACTGTGTAACCGAAAGAAAAAAATGGTGGTAACCTTTCAACAAACAATTGTTTTAGATTGGTGCATCATAAGGTTGTAACATAATAGACGCTTAAGTTAGAAAAGTTCGGATTATTGTACAAAAGAACAATTGATTAGTAGATTCAAATTGGTTTAACGACAGCGGTCAGATGACTGCATCATGGATATCAGATGGTTGCTGGGATGTGATCGCTTCTTTTTTAAGTGGCTGGCCAAGCCAAATTAATGGTTTAATCAATTATCCGTCTGCATGGTACTCTAACTTTTGTCAACTTAGCGCTTGTTATTGTAACAACTCGATGATGAAATTATAGAAAGAAATTGTTTGCCCAATGTTTACCGCTCATTCTCCTCACGTCGGCTACTCTATTCAGGTTTGGCAGCATTGACTCTTTACTACCTCTCCTTTCTGACCTTGAGCCACGTTATCGGACGCCGTACCGCCATGGGTCCAGTGCACACTGATTATGGGCACAGCAACAATGCGCTTTGTTCGAATACAGGTGGCGAATCACTAGTATCGCATGCCCAATGTTTTCATTCATATGCGGGGATTGTTTTTGGACTCTCGCATTCATCATAAGTGAGTTATGTTAAACAATATGCGATCCGCCGCATTCCGTTTCCCGACGAACCAGCGTCACATGCACAATTCAATCAGGCCCGCATATTTCGGTGGTCAGGTTAGTCATCAACGCTTCCTACTGACTTGCTGTTTTGCCGAGCAGCCTGGCTGACATGCAAAACAACCTCATTGTGGTGCCAGCTGTGTGGTTGGGGCCTTACATATTCCAGCGAATGGTTCGGAGTCAGTGTTCCAGGATGTGGGGGGTTTTAGCCTTCCAAGCCTTCTCCCTATGAAAACCACATATGTCCTTTTAAGAAAACCGTGACGTGGCGGACGTGACTCGCCACTAAATAAAGTCACTGCCCGTTGCTTCGTCCTGGCGAAGCACTGTATTCCAGAAAATTTATGCTGTAATTCTGGGGAGCATTGGGCCCCTGTTTTAACGAGGGAATAAAAGAAAGATCTATGAACTGAGCAGTCAGTCACCGGCTCCCAGTGGGCGCGTTTCCCTGAATTCCCTCCGCAGCTTTGCGGGTGGGCTATTCAGCCAAAGGCTCGAGGTGGTGTCCCCTAAGTCAGCACCCTACTTCGGCTTCGGCAACCTGGTAGTATCTCACCCTCTGACGAAACCATGGACTTCATCGTTTTATGTTGTGGTTTCTTTTACAATTTGTGTACTTTCTTTTGAGTCCCATGGTTTCTGATGTATTTAAGTATATTCGTACGCAGTGGAAAATATATATATATATAGTACTACTGCCTAACCATCAGCTCTTCAAACACGAACAACAACAACCACCAACGATCAGTGATCTCTTATAAGCTCACACGGTGTCATTCTGAGTAAACCATCCTCTGTCTCTCCCATCTGTGTTTCAGTGCACGAAAACAGCAACTGATACACCATAGGACCAAGTGCAATGCATTTGCACTGAGCCTACCCCATAGCTTTCTATTTGAAAGCAGTAAATTGCAAGCGGTACAGGTGATGCTGTACGAACGCACCTTACAATGACGTAAGACACAGTAATTCTACTTACAAAATACAGGTAAGCAAAGCGGCATGGTTTATAAATGTGGCATGTGTAACACGACCGTAATTACTGGCCACACGTTGTGACACACATTCGCGTGATTTGGATATAATCTGCACCAGCATTTGTAGTCGCCATTCACTTTTGCTGAATAAAAAGTCAGGATCCAATCGTAGAATTTCTGCGTACTTGCTCCTCAAAGCGGGCATCACAGATGTATCTATGACACTCTAAATCCCAATATAGGGTTCAGGGCCGGGAAGTATGAGGCAAAATGCAGAAACATCCATCATCAATACTATTCTTCTCGGAATATTCCTTCCCTATTTGTGGCATGATGCGTTGGCGCATATAAATAGACGATATTCGATAAATGCCGGTCCATTATTTTCTAACACTTGCCGTATTCGCTGAACCGATCTTTATTGTTGTAGCTTCCGCGAAAATCAAAAAAATGTATCACTTAGTTTTTCATCATTGCGCTAACGAGATGCACATTCTGGCCACAAATATTGACAGCAGCACACTGGGCTCCGCTCCCCCGTCGCGAACGACCTTTAGTGCACTACCAGCCAACTTGCAATATGTCTCCAATCGCGTCCCTCCTAATACACCTGCATTACGCAGTCCAACACTTCCAATACGAAGATTGCGTAGCGTACCCTTCTTGGCATATCCAGTTACCAAAATGGACGTTCACTGAAATGCTATTATATTTCGTCACGGACCAATCTAAATGCATCCATTTGTCCGTGTACGTAATAGCACATCGCCATCGCCAATTCGCCTGCATTGGTACGACAGAAGTAGCCACGACCGACCTGGCAGTGCAACTTAGGAACTTCGATACACGGTGGCAGCAATCTGTGATATTACAGAGGAGTACTATGGGGAGTTGTAGGATATAGGCGGAATTCTGTAACATATGGACGCACTCAGACAACCACCACACGTCCGGGAAAGCATTGTACGCGCGATTCATCCTTTCGGGAATCGTTCGTAATGCGCATTGCATCGGACCGTAGTAGATGCTCGAACAAGCAAGTTGACTGCTGACATTCCATGGTTTGGACTATTCGGTACGGAGGATGACAACGGCCATCGTGAATAAGTTACTAGATGTGATACAGCGCCTTTCATTATTCACTGACTTACACTTTGCTGCCGTGCAGAGGACAGGGTAGGCCCCTCATCAAGCGACCAGCTTACCAGACTTATGCCGCCAATTAACTTATGACATTATAAGCAGTTTAATGGGGCTCCACCCTATCCTCTGCACGGCAGTAACGTGTAGGTAAGTTGACCGTGAGCGGCGCTATATCAAGTATGTTTACGTATTCACGATTGTTATTGCAGTCCCCCGTAGCTCTATGCTCTCAACCCCGGACTGGAAACAGTCTAGCTGCGGGTTCGACCCCTACCACGGCCGACGGAATGCGCAATGCTGAGTATTCCCGAAAGGATGAAACGTGCGAACAGTGCTTTTCCGGGTGTGTGGAGGCTGTCTGAATGAGTCTAAGTGTGACGAATTTCTACTTATACCATTCGACTCCTACTACTACTATTCTGTAAGCAGTACGCAGACCAAACTGCTTTTAATGCCAAACGTTAATTGGCGTCTTAAGTTTGGTAAGCTGGTCGCTTGGTGAGGGGACTGTACTGTCCTCTGCACGGCAGTAATGTGTAAGTCAGTGGATAGTGAGCGGCGCTATATCACATCTAGTAACTCATTCACGATGGTCGTTGTCGTCCCCCGTAGCTCAGTAGTCTCAAGCACGGATTGGCAACAATCTGTGTTATGCACACGAGACACTGTTAACAGTTACACAAATGCCTGTGGCTACCTTAAAAGGGTAGTGTGTGAAGCACGTAACCCGGAAACAGAAATATCCCACATCCTTGCCAACCAGCAATTGCGGCACTCTGCCTTCTCGTTATAACATAATAATGCATGCAGAACACAGACAGCCCGATGACGGGTCATATCATTAACTGACCACAATATAACGATGGTATAATAAGAATAAAAATGCAAATCCCACTGGTTGGTATGTGGGAATAAGTTTGGCTCAATCAATTTACACAAAAGTAAAAAAAACATATTTGGACTTATCATTTTATCCACTTTACCACATAGAGATATCCGTCTACCCAGATTTCTTGGGGTTGATGAGTACAATGTTTGTCTGCGTCTTCAAGTCTCTCCATGAAGAGAAAGCAGATCAAGTAATGTAAATGGTGTAAAGCATTGTTGTCATTTTTAAAAAAATGGTCAGCTTGGACGCGGAACCGACAAAAGCGGAAAAAGCGTTTCACCTTTGACAAACGCAATGGTTAAATTACCATGGCAATTATGTCGACTGTATATGGTGGCAAGTTTCAGTTTATGACTCCTTAAGTATGTGTTGCAGCTAAGCTTTAGGATGAAGCAGCAAGCGTGACCGGTGTTTTGTTTAAATTTGGAACACGAGAATGTGTTCACCCCGTAGACATTGATATCTGCCTTTGTACAGTCCAAGGTCTTTCAGTTGACTATGGTGGGATAACCCCTTCACATTTTGGTTGATTTTGCGCTATGCGCTCTCTAGTGCAAACAGGTAGCTCAACTCAAATGGGGCCTTACATACGCACTGAGCATTTGGGGAAAGATAGAGGGATGGAAAATCCCGAAAGCCCTCCCGTAACCAACCAAGATTTTGGTTATTGGTTTTGGACGTCTTCAATTAGTGCGTCGAATAGCAGGTCGTCTTGGATCATTACCACAAGTTCTCGCTCTTGTGAGGTATATTTCATAATGTGGTCGCTAAGCTTTTATATATGGGTGGGAATGTGGCTGACATGCATATTTTTGCACTTATCCGTGTCATACGGAATTATATTTACCTTTGTCCCTTCAAAAGCCCAGTCTAAGTCTCGTTGCAACATATCGTGCTCATTATGAAAGCCGAGTGCCCGTCATATCTTGATGTCATCGGCCAAAAACAGGAAGTTTGAAATGAAGAACAAGAATAACCGCGGCCCCAACACTGACCCTTGTAGAACACCGCAGTCAACACTAATTGGACCAGCAAATGAGCCTCTAACTCCAACCTGAAGGCGCTGCTTAAAGTGGAACTTCTCGATCCATCCAAGGACAGGGTTTCCAACCCCGTACGCTTGCAGCTATTGGAGAAGGATGCAGTGATCCAAGGTGTCGAAGGTTTTTGGAAAGTGTAGTTGGATGACATTAATGCCGGTCTCACTGTTGGCTATCGCTGCCGAACTGCCACGGACAAGCGGTAGGTTGGTAGTACTTGAACGATGCTGACTGAATCCGTGGTAATCCCATGCTATTATGTCAGACCTTTCGAAGTAGCCCATTACAGCTTCACAATCAGCCTTGAGATCACCGAGAAAAGAATCACTGGCTGAGAGTCGGCTGGCTACGAACGTCTGCCACTTTTGAAAATTGGTGTAATCAGTCCATGCTCTCACTTTTTAGGAACTGGCGCATTTGGTAAAATCTCTTTAGTGGTACAGCTATCCTCGTACATGCCACCTGTAGCGTTTTCGGTGGAAACTTGTTAACTCCGGGGGAACTATGGGTGCGCAACAAAGGCAGCCGCCTCAAAATGGTCGTTGATCTAACCGTGACGTGTGTACCTATTGGCATCTGGGAGAATGGGACAAATATGTTACAAATGCTGGTAACACGGCAGCAAATTGGAGCATATTATAGTAATAGAACGTTGTATGTTTTCTCGGCGGTTTGAGCACATCCATCCGCTGATATCATTTGGGAAAATACAAGTTTTACATTTCAGAAGCTATTTCCAAAACTGTAGAGAAACTTTTGTTAACACAAAACGTTTGTAATATGCTCTGACGGAGTCTTAATTTGTCCACCCGCACAAGTGTGGTACAGTGATTGCGATACACAGCATTGTTCCTCTAGTTGTAAGGGTTAGGGTTCGGTGAAAACACATGAAACCCGGCGTCTCTTACTGTCATGAGTTTTTGGGTTCTACCCAGAGTAAATGATACTGAACTTGCAGAATGAATGGGTTTTTTGAACAATAGAGGTTTACTCAAATCATTGAACTTGACAGGAAAATCCAAAATAGTAATGTCAATGGAACAGTCGTGCGGAAACTCAAATCTGGCATCTCCCACAAGTTCTACCGTTGAGTCGCGGTGAGTGATTGTTGGAAAAAAGTTAGTGTGTTCTTATGGGTACTCCACATGACACACCAAGTCGTAAATTATTAATACGTGTTCGCTACTCCCCAGAGAGCTCTCAAGACTTGGTTTCGCTAACACGAGCTTTCCGTTCGTGAGCACTAAATCAGGCACAGAGGTTTTATTTCCGGCGCTGAATCGGGTTGGTTAACTGACTTGGGGGAAGAGCCGAATGCTTACAATATACCTTTACAGGTCGGCCAAATGCTGTTAGTTGTGGGATGCCGGGACTTCCAAATCGCCACCTTGAATTCACCAGAGATGAAAACAAAACCGTAACAAAGCAGGACCCTACCTAAGGATGATGCCAAGCGGGAGTCTATCGCTGGCGTGGATATTCGGGACGACAAAAACGGCCAAAAAGAAAGCGTCGACTCATCTCAGTTGCAGACTTCCTCGGAGTGCGTTTATGATCAGCGTTTTCGGATCAGCCACTGTTTCGCACTTCAGGTCTTTGCGGTATTACAACATTACAATACCGCGTTTGCCAGGTTGATCTTTTTATATATGATCGGCGCCCCGAAGACGTAAGCGAAGCCAATAATATTTGTTAGTCCTGCACACTCTCCACTTACTTGTGCTTTGCTGCAGTGCTGAAGACACTAGCGCCTTAACCCAGCGACGAACGTACAAATTTTGTGGCCAATTAACTCATATCATTAAACGCACTTGTTTGCATTGTAGTTTCAAGGAAGCAGTAGTGTGTATACTTGTGTGTAGAAATGCATCACTTCTAAATTCAGTCAAACAGCCAAAGCACACAAGGAAAATGATGTTCAGCCGTTTCTTCCTTTCAGCAAATATTAGCGTTGTGCATTCTGTCTGATGCCTGTGGGCTTCGAACCGGTAGCTCGCTTGTTGCCAGTCTGTAGTTGTTACATATTAGGCTACCGGATGAAGGAAACCACAATGTTTACTAGTTGTGATAAAGCACCGCTCAATATCCAGAGACTTGCGCCTTACTAGTGGGCTTGGACAGTGTATCCCTCTTCCTAAGCGAGGTTATATCTAAGTTACCATCTTAATCACGATGTTCGTTGCGTTTTCCATAGATCAGCGGTTTCTATCACAGGCGAACAACAGTCCAGTTGCGTGTTCTAAGCGCCGCCGTTGTCAAATGACTTGTCAAGCAACCCTTGTTTATTTGTGGTAAAGCATCGTTTGCTTTTCATTAGCTCCGGTAAGTTTTCTAACTGTTGTCTTTTAACTATGCATCTTGGTATTACATGCATAAAACAGCCTTTAAAAAATCAATTGTAAGATAGTCATGCCTTACATTCTGTTTTGCCACGAATGCGCGAGGAAACACATTGTGGGAATAACCCGCACGAAAACTGGTACCATGTGCACGGTTCCATGGTTAGCCATATTCCTTTATTTGAACACTTGGCTGAAATTGTATTTGTTATTGTTCCCACTTTTATGCTCTATCTAATACTGTAAAACTTAAAATTGCTTAGAATTGCGACTCGTCGGATACCGAATCTCTCTAGTACTACGGAAATCGATTGAGCTTTCGTCCTGTTTCCTGAGGTCTTTTCATGGGTCACGCTTCATTCGCCGGCGCTCAATCTAAGAGGTATCAAGGAAAATATGAACAAAGCGTAACGAATCACTAAGATCCTGAGCTGAGAAGGTGTCTGGTTACGTCTTCAACCTTGTTCACCGATTTCTCTGGCACTGTGATATGGCCTTCCTAGAGGTGAAATTATATTGGGGCCACTTCTGCAATACATTCGGGTAGTTTTACATGTGCTCGCTAATCTTGCTCAGAGTCATATGTGAAGCGACATCAAATGCCGATTTTGCCGGTGTTTCGGTGGTGTTAAAACGTTAGAAAAATCTACTGTCTACAATATTGTGTTCGCCGAGTTTTTAAGGCATCACAACACGTTGCATTAGCTGACCTATCTTAAGGAGGAGTTTCAATGTATCTAACAGCGTAAGAGTTTTTCTGCTGCTGATTCACATGCTGTTGAATCATCGGCCACAACACCTAAAAAATTGCTGTCAGTTTGTCAATTTATTGCGCAAACCAGACGATGCATTTTAGAATGAGTTTATGGTAAATATTATGCACGAACAGAAGGAGTCTGCAACACGTTGCCGTTCTCTCACTTGGCTTAATAATATCTGGAAACCCACAATAGCAACTAGTTTCCTAATAACAACATTTTATTCTTTTTTTCTAAATATACGTGGATCACAATTTCCAAAGGGAAATACATTTTATTTGAGGCAGCGGGGACAGTTTAGGCTATGGGTGTCCAAGCATTTTACTAGAAGGACCAAATTATTTTTATAAATATGTCGAGCCATATAAGGTTGACATTAAAATAATAATCAAAATGACATGTAACTTTATTTCAGTTTCTATTTGCTTCACTCTCAGTTCGTTTATTTTTAGTCCCTTTCTAGTTAGTTTCCTTCGTTAGGTAGTGCTTCTTGCTAATGACTGCCTTCAAAGCATCCACACTATCTAAATACATGGGAAATGGGAAAGTGGATTCAGATGCTAATGCTTTCCGTGGAATCAACTAATCCGATAGGTGAAGATCATGGGTCGGATAAAGGGTCTTAAAGTAAATTGTGGCACAATAATAATTTAAAGAGGCTGATCACTTATAAAAACAAATCCAGTTGACAACACGGGCTAGCTTTAGCATTCATTGAGATAATAAGTCCAATGACCCAAACTTTTATAATTTGTATTGTTTAAGACATCTCTGGTAAAAGCAGTAGGTTGACTTTTTCTAATAGGTTAAAAAGAAACAACACCACCTGCCTAATTTTTGTCAGCAAATGTCGCCAATGAATTTTCTGCTCCTAACATCCATAACTTTTCCTAATCTATATAATGTCGTTTGTACTTAAGGAATTATAGGCTTACATTGATAAACTTTTGAACTGTTCAAAGGCCAGATGATAGGTTAACGCTGGCCAGATACGGCCCACGTGATGGATTTTGTATATCCCTGAAGTAAAACTTGTTTCTTGTCATTGGGATGTTGCGAGCTATGCTAAGGATTAGCGTCAGTCACTTGGGTAATATGCGTTTAACTTTTGGTTAACATCGTTCAAGAAACATAGCCCATCTTGACAAGTACAAAATGTCGGTATACATGTTGCACTGTTTGAAAATATAGTGTTATCCCACTCTTTGTACCACAGGTGCGAACAATGCTGAAGTAGGTTAAACAAGACCCCTCTGTTCTAGGGAGTGGACATTTGGTCGTTGATCAATCCGCGTATCTGATTGGTGGAATATTGAACGTTTTAGACATGTTTGAATTTAAACCAGCTTGACGAATATTAGTTGGATGACTGCTAACTGAGCTGCAACTAACTAGCCGATTGTTGGATTCTTGTAGTATAGAACATGCCTGATAACGCCAGAGGCGATATCTCCAATCTGGATGGAGGTAAGGATATGTGTCGAATTACAAGTTAGAGCGTCACATAGATCAGAGTGAATGCTCACTGCTGACAATTCCCGAATTGTATGAAATGGCATTATGGTGGATTTTTCTTTTGTGTAATGGCTGCTTGTTTGGGTATACATGTAGTGGATATTCATTTATACCATTGAATTCCACCTACTACTCCTTTGCAAAACGGAATGGCGCAAATAACTGGCGCGTAAGATGACAAGCTGAAAAAAATCGCACCATTCTGGGAAATGTATACGCTACCAGTCGAGGGTGAATACGTTTTGTTTTAGCTTAAACAATTTGTGTATCAGTTTGGGAGAGTTGACGTCATCAATGCTTTCGTTTATTTTTGATTCCGAGAACCGAAGTCTGATTCGAATTTCGATGCGCACCTGAGGATATTAGCAGATATCAAAAATGCTGTAGTGCCTTCGTCAGTTAGCAAAATCTAAATATAATCTGTTTGGGAAGTACAAATTTATAGTATAAGATAATTGTAAGGCAAAACGGCAGTAATAAAGGGGTTGAGTGGTAATTCACGGACCAAAATTTAAATGGATAACGTCAACTGGTCGGCAGTGCGTTCAATTTGGCCGTGCTGTGGAATTGCTTTATAAGGGATTATTCACACACAAGATTCCTCATTGCGCTGAAACCTTTTTAACTTTTTGTTACAACTGCAACTAAAGTATGATCATTTGTCCTCGCAAAGCTTTGAAACGTTTGCATGTTTTAAAACAAACAGATTGTGAACTGATTATTTGCCAAGGCATACGCAACACATAATTATAAATCAAAAATATGTAGAGGAGTATTGCACAAAAAACGCTGCGCAGGATAGCAGGTTACAATTCGGAGGAGATATCTCGGATATATGAGCCTAAATATTTTAATCAGTGTCAATACTCGTTCGCTACTTGGAATATTAGAAGAACTAAATACTGGTTTAAATTGCCGTGAATATATTTTGCTTGTGGATAAATATGCTGCGTTTACGTTGCGTTTACGTGTAAGATAGAGTTGCGGATCACGACTAATTTCGTTTTTCGTGTTGACCGCTAAACTATACAATGGAAAAGCAGGAGTCGACTTTATTAGTTATATTAATTCTTCTTAATAAACCTCCATCTAAAACACTTTCGTTGTAGCTCGCAACGCATCGACTGTTTATTAGTAAAACTGAAACCAGTAATGATAACATTTTCGTCCATGTTTTTGGCTCTCCAAGCTAGGAAACCGAATAAACGCACTCTAAATTTTAACTGTGGTCATAGGTTACCTGGAAAGCTAATTTTCAATAACTGCCGGTGGTTTTAACAAATATGCTACCAGTATCATTTCATCATCTAGCTAGAGGAATAAGAGCAAGCTCTAACCATTTTTGACGCAACCCTTAACATGATGCATGTTAACAACCTAAAATGGCTTGGTTTTTAATTGGACGGCGCTTAGGTGACCTGTTCATGCCATCATAAAATTATCGCTCGTAATCTACAGCAAGATGAACTACCACGATCGCACTCGTTGCAAAGCTCGAATGTCCAGGTAAACACTGTCGTCCGTAGAATATTCAGCGACTGCGTATAACAATTGCCTGCACAGATTTTAATGTTTTACAATGCTAGAGCATGGAATTTTTATGACAAGTAATCCAGATAATTTAACCTTTGCTTCGACACCCGTTGTCCATTCGGGACAATTTTTATTCACGCCGATAGATTTTCGTCTCAACTTCTCAAAATACTATGGTGGAAGAATGGCTTGTAAATGCAAAAACTTTACATCAGTAAATCACTATATATTACCTTGTAAATAAAAGTTGGGTTCCTCAGTCTTGTCTGTTTTTAAACCTAATTGAAAACAATATGTATTAATAATTAAGAGAAATGCTATACAGTTGAACGGAGCCTCTCACGCGTTTGCACATTTAACTCCGTATGTGGAAAAACCGAAACATCAGTTTTGAAATCGGCATACTCCCCAGTTTGTTTATTTGCGCTGCTGAGTTTGAACTGCCCTCCCTTCGGAGGACAAGTTGGGGTTGCAAGTTAACAAAGCACTTAGTCTGGACACATTTTCTCCTGTTGTTAGCAAACAATATGCAGATTATATTTCACAAACACTCACTTACTAGTTCATATTGTATGTCCAGCAGTACAAGAGAAATTACAATTGGATAAGCGTGAATTTCAGTAGCAAATTTTATAAATTGTTTGTAAACATAGGAGAACCACTTACACATCGGTGTCTTTAAATATGTTTGAGCGGCTTGTTCTTAAAATAAGGTTAGCCCAATACCATTTGAATAACCGTCGTCCCTATGAATATCGCGCCTCAAGACCCACCAAAGATGCAGTGGTATATATGATACATGCTGCGCTCGCGTCACTGGATATTAAATCATATACATTCCCATCAGCTTCTTGTATCTCAGTAACGCTTTTGTTTTGGTAAACCGTGAACTGCTGTTACGTGATCTAGCAGGTTTTGGACTTCCAACTTCTGTCGTCCTTATTTCCATATATTATTTCACCAGGGTTGCCAGATTTCTAGATTATTTGGAAAAATGTACTTTTTGATTGCCACAAAATATGGTACTTCTCAGGAAGCCATTTTTCCAATCCTACGTTATATTCATCCCGTCCCTGAAAAAGCCATCTTGCTGAAATATGCGGCGGACACACTCCTTGCTTTCTTTCATACAATCATAGAGTATTCGGACGAACTATATAACTTCTTGGACAACCACAAATCCCGGTTCAAATCACATTGTATACACACTAAAATGCAAGGATCTCCTTTTTTCGCAGTTCAAGGGAAACTGCTACCAGCAAATAATAAAGCAGTGTCAGTAAATTTTTGTATACCGGAAATGTTTGACCTCTATCACACCAGCAAAATGCTCGAGAGACATTGAGCAATGGGCTTTTACATTCACTTCACACGAAAAGAACATACACTAAAGTAAGATGACTTTTATGTTATCAAATGTCCCAAACTTTTAACTGTTCTCCGTTTTTTGAAGCAACGTTTTATCACTGCTTGACCGTTAATGTATTGGTGGTTCAGATTTCCCGTGTCCTTCATGGCCTTTTCAATAAGGAACTCAAATTGATTGTCTAAATATTAAAGTATTTATCGAAGTTTAGAGGCATTTATAGGCTTAAAATCGCCATTATTCAGCTATTATTTAGCCTTCGTAAAATCTTGCACCTAAAATACTAACTCCTGTTAGCCAACCCCTTCAACAGACTGTGGGTGAACGGACAGATATATAAAATTGCATACGCTCGTAAACTGGCCTTTCACAACTTGTGAACCTTATTTATGCAGTCATTCAAGAACAATACGGTAACCTATCCCTGAGTCAGCTCAGGCACACGAGTTGAAACAGTAGCGCTACATTCGTGAGACATTTGGAAACGTCGCTGCTACTGCGGTGACTAGTATTCCCGCATCACCAAATAAGCGTTTGCTGAATTTGGTTTTACATCTAAGCTAATGGTATAGACACTACTAGATAATTGGGACAAATTTCATAGTATGCTGCAGAAAATTATTTGATTGTAGGTAGCAGAGATACGGCTACAAGATACTGATTACTCATTAGGAGCTGAAAACTCAGTGCAAACAACTTTCTAGAGTTCATTCCAGCGACTCGTCTAATAACTTGCAAAACATCCGCAGGGACATTCTGAATGTGAGAGGATCAAGATACTCATGATCTAGAGTGTCTGCTATAACAATGTGCATCGAATCCATCTTGAGAGCCGGGGAGTTAGCAAAACATTTGTCCTCAGGAATGTCGGCCAAGTCACAAAATTGCAGTCTACTTCGCCCACACCATTAACATAAGGAGCACTCTCTTGATTTCATACCTACGCACAATATGTTTTGGGTAAGCTGATAGTGATTTAGCTGCGTCAAGCCTTGATGTCGCGGGACTTCATCATGGGTCAAGCATGACCAGGTGAAGAAATCAATGATGTCGAAGTCGTACCACCTCGGATGTCTATTCCGCGCAACCATTGGTAGAACGAAAGTGATGCAGGAATATATCGCTTACGTTAGCTACATTTTGATCTCATCGACGACACGGAATTCCAGTGTGTCGACGCGCTTCGTGCCGTCTTCATCTAAGACGTGTTGACATATGTATAGTGAGCAAAATTTACAGCCGTCGGGCATTCACTTTCGAAAAAACAAGCGCATAGCCACCGGTATGTCAACAGCTTTCCTACAGTCAGATACTGATTAATTATTTGGTGACTTAAGTCTTCAATCCGTGAAACCCCAGTACGTCAGGTAGACGAATTAAAAATTAATTACGGGGTTTAGTTTGGGGTTATCATTCACACGCACGTAACCTCCCCTAACAAATTCAGAACAGGGGACAAACCAAGCATCTTGGATCTATTGTTCACCTACTGGCGGCATTGGATCGAAATGTCATCGGCAGTCAATACATCGGGAAGCAAGGATATTGCAGCACACTTGTTCACCGAATTCGGTCATTCAGTGTACTGCGCAGAAAAGCTAATGATTTTCAGCTTATTGCCAATTTTGCCGTTCTAAAAAAATTCATTAACGCAAACAACTGCTTTAACTACCACTTATGTCGAATGGTGAACCTTTGTTTGACAAATTATTAGCAAGTAGCTTTGGGAATTGGCAACTAGGCACGATGAGAGCAATGTCATTTATCCGCAGCAGGACAAGGAACACTGTGGAAGCACGGCTTTGTCACTGACATATCCAATTGGTGAGGTTGATCACTTCCGAATAAATATCGCCCGACAACTTTCATTCCTTTGCAACCTAACTACGATTAATAACGTAAAAGTTATGTGTCGTCTACCGTACTAAATGCTGCTGAAAAGCATTTGGGTCTAGGGTGGACAGTGCCGAAGCTTGCGTGATGATGTGCTAGTGAACTATTTGATCCTGAGAAATACGAAATATGCTTATCGTCAACTTATGAAGCTGATTCACAGTATCAATCTGAGATGTCACTAGCTAAAGCTGAATACCCATTATGGCCCATTGAAATTTCGCCGGAATTACTTTTCTTTTCATAAGTGCCAAAATAATACGCCCCCCCCCACTTATATCGCTACCAAATCCGCATTAACGCTATTCGAAAATGCCTCGACGATACAAGACTACGTCAGGTAAATCATTAAGCCTGGACATCAACCTAACTTTATCGAGCAAAATGTTCCTTATCAATCCTGCACTTCGTTTTATAGATTTCCTCCATGCTATGTCTTTAGGATTGGCTCAAACTGGATTTACCTTTCCCAAAGATCTAAGGAATCGACAAAAGAGTAAGTTTTGCCATTTATATTAGTTAATTTTTCTCACGGATTAAGTGGACTTTTATTATTCTTCAACTACGTTTGTGTGCCCATTCAATTTCTATTTCAACGTATCCATCCGTGGCGGCGCAGTTGCAAACGCTGACAATAAACTGACTAATTGAAAACTATTGAAACGATTCAGTTTGCACCATTACCAAATTACGGGAATTTGCAAACACCTATAATTTCTTTGTGGTAAAGCGTCGTTTGTTTTTCATTAGCTCTGGCAAGTTTCCTAACTTTTGTGTTTTAAATATGTATCCTCATATTGCATGCATAAAAGGACTTATATAAAAAATTTGTTAGAAAGCGATGGCTGACATGAAATTTTGCCGAACGGGCACGCGGGTAATATATCATGAACGTTCGAATAAAACCATTGTGAGAACAACCCGAACGGATGCAGATAGCATGGGGACGGTTTCATGGATGGACATATTAATTTTTGTGAACATTTGACTAAAACGGTATTTGTTATTGTTTCAACTTTTACGCTCTCTCTAATAATGAAAAATACAGCCATTCACTTCGGAAACCCATTTGAGACTCATTGTACAAAACATGCGCAATCAACTATTTTGTGCGATCTCAATGTACAAATTCATTAGTCTGCACAGATGGATTGTGCCTTGCACCGTCAAGTAATAAGGCGTCGGTTTATTTAATTAGCTCTCTCATTGGCGGGTGTGCAAGCTGAATAGTTACCAAACTTTAGTACAAAAAGCTCCGTTTTATTTGATTTCACTTCCTAGATTACAAACGTGCACTATACCTTTACGTCAGGCACTTCGCCTGAAGTGTTTAGTTACCGATGCAATTAGGATCACCAGTCCTATGCGCGTACGTCGTTATTAACAACTACTTGGCAATAAAACAAACTGACGGAGCCGATGTAGTCTGATAGAAGCTAATCAAACCCGGGGTGTTCGGCAAATAAATGGGGCACAGACGCCACAGATTACATGAGGCTAATTTGTTTCGCAACCTTTCCTGGATTGAAGCGGCTGCGTTTTTACCAACCTGAATACATAAATGACTAGTGTATTTAAATAAACAAACGCACAAAAGCCCTGAAAATATATGTAACCTTTTACTTGTAGAGTGGAATGTAATCACGGTGTTTGTTAACAATTTTTACAAGCTGCATATTTAAATTCCGGTTAGATGGTTGCCCCTTCGAGGTACCTAGCTACGTGATTATTGGTCAAGAAAGAGAGTATACAGAAGTGCACCAACCGAGTTATCTGTCAGTTTTGGGCTGTGATTGATCAAACGATCACTTCGAAAGATATATTACTCCTTTTTATAACTACGGAAAAAGCCAACCGCAATTTGTCACCATCACTCTATTTCCCTCGATACTCACATTGTGATAGCGATGGTCTGAGGTTATCAATAAAATATAGGCAGTCATCCAGTTTACTCCAAGAGATTTCCATAAATTTCTATAATTTTCTATTAAATTCGTAAGCCACTAACATAAACCATCTCGTTAGCTACCGATGTAATAATAGTGGATTGCCCTAATGGCTTGGGTCGGTATTAACTGCACAACTCGCAATAAATTATTCAGCGGCAGATCTCTCTAAACATGGCGTTCAGTAAACAAATGAGGCAGTGAAACCACAGCTTACATGAGGATTACTTTTTTTATTATATAACTGACGGCTTTAACTGAATTCTATCATTATCTACCTTAAAAAAGAATTGAATAGTGCAGTTAAACATCATCGTCAAAGTTCAGAAGCTAGTATACATCAGTTAACAGTCGTGGACTTGAATAAAACCACAGCGTTTGTTTGCAAAACTGAAGATATAAAATCCAGTGAGATGGTTTGAATTTCGCCAATTCCGTAAACCCTACTACATGAGCACTTGTCACCGAGTAGGTTAATAGACGTGGACCACATATGCGTCCGTTATTAGCAGACCATTAATCAAACGGTAGATTAGAAATTTACACTATTCTTTTTTACAATCGCGTTAGAAATCGAACCTTAGATTTATCAACTTGGCTGCCTCTCTCACGTTAATCACGTTGAGCACACGTCAAGCTAGGCATCTGAACGGATGAACATCAAATGTGCGTCTTCTCGAGTCGAAAGAAATAATTTTCTTGAGACCATTAGCATGCCTAGGAAGTGGTGTATACATCTGCTGTTGTTTTCAAGAATCGCATGAATTTTCAATTTGCTAGCCAGCTGAAACTGTGATAATGACGAAGCTGTTGCCTTATTAAGCTTAGTCTTAAATTGCACGAGCCTTGTGCTAGACAAGTATATTTTAAGGAATTCAAAATGTTTGATACGAATTGTCTGTAATGGCAAAACAGTGACTTGAAGCGCAACCGATGAGAACAATTTCGGTTCTTTTGAAACATTAAATGTTGTTAATGCACAATAACATCTAGCAAGGATAAAGGTTAACCGCTTGGGCATGTAAATCGATTCCAACCTGCTATCTGTGATTCATAAATTGGTAAAAACCTCATTATTCCATTTCGGTTTTACTTTCTTCCACGGATGTATAATAGTTCGCTGCTTAAAAATATTCCTCTTCTCCGCCTCAAACGTACAGCATAATTTCCAGTTTGTAGGTATGGTACGATTATTACATAAAACTTTCTTTCAAGGTTGACTTGTAATTTGATCAACTATATCTTCGCGAAAATGTACTTAACAGACTATTAAAATCGATATCATACAGTAACCATATAATTGTATAGGATGCCATCCTCCTACCAATTCTGTCCCGCAAACAGATCTGATTTGGAGACAGACGAGAGCTGCCATCAATAAGCTGAGTTTACTTCAATGGAGAGGAAGACAGACCTCAGGTACACGCGAATGCTGTTGCGAAGTAAATTCGATTGCGTAGCCAAACGAGCCGCCTAGTAGTCCTTAGTGTTTTGAAATCACTTTAGAGTGATATCTCAATGTCAAACTTCTAGTTAGCTGCCGTGTGCAACCACTTTTGCAAAACTATTCATTGACTATATTTTTAGATAAATCTTCCAGGATAACCATTATCCATCAATGCTGCCGTAATCATCACATGCATATTATTTAAACGCTCCGTAGAGCGTTTGCCTCTGACACGATTTAATCACGTCGTTACGTGTATCCCCTCACATCGCCCTTGTGTGAAGTTAGGGAAATGTAAGTAGGCACCAGACCGATTCGTCTTTCATTAAACACACATTTTAATAATCCATTTTCTCTACCACTCATGAAATTATCCAGGTTTGACAACCATTCGCCTGTTTTACTTGGTGGGTTTCCCGTAATGTATCATATGTTCTAGTAAGAGGTTCTAACTACTATCCGAGCTGCGATATTAGGAAAGAAAATATGCAAGGTTACAGATACATTTTAACAAGTTGAGACAGTGGAAACTTAGTATGTCAATCTGTAAATATTATTCACTATCGAGTGATGGATGGTGTCAATGTGACTGTCCGAAGATAATTCGTAGCGCAATCGTATGTGCCATGCAAAATATCCAAATTGGAATGCCACTTAGACTGATTCTCATGATGGTGAACACGCCGCCCAAAGAAATGGCCCATTGGATGATGACTGATGACCGTTCAGTTTTATGAACATATTGGGACACCCCGAGGAACAAGAGAAAAATCCACATAACAATATCAAATGTTTTTTGAACGTTAAATATTTTTCTTTTATTTACGGCTACATCCGAACGTTTCTCATGTTAGTGTAATAGATGCGCTTTCTAGCATTTACTCAGCAATTCTATTTTAATGACCGTACGAAGCTTTGCAATTGTGCGTGGACAATGTTGACTTGCATATCCATAAGAAACCGCACCGCAACCAACTGTTCTCCATACTCGCTGACTTCGTTATGTCTACTATGAAAATACGCAGTTCGACTGAACTATCTCAAGAAACATACCACAAACACTATGTGGAAGATAGCTTGGATTTTTCTTCATCGGAGAATCAACTCAAGCGTTAGATTAGCGTTTATGGAATATATGGTACAATACGAACAAGGCGCTAGGTAAAACATGAAACATACCTGCCATTTCTGGACAACCACGACAGTTGTAGAGAAAATGGGTCTATTAAAACGTGTATATAATGAAAAGGTGCCCCATTCTGAGGCTGTTTCGCATTATTCATGCTTTTTCACCGCAGTTGGACTAAACCAACTTACAATTAAACTAGGCTTTTAAGCAGCATACAAATCATTCTACTTTATTTGGTTTGTTCAGCCTATCTGAATAATGTGCTATTAACTGGCCAAGTTGCTTACGCTAATTGCGCTTAACTTCGGTAATTTTCTTGCGTTTGTATCATTTCTTAGTAACTTGTGGACATTTCTTACTTATCTCGGATTCGCTGCTAACCAACATACTTCATATGTTAATTTAGGGAAAAGTTATGTCACGTATCTGTATGCATTATGGGTTTATTTTATTTCAGCTTGTCATTTAAAGTGAATGGCTGTTGCTTGATATCCCCGGCGTGGATGCGCTTGATGTGCATGTTGACAAGGTGCCTACCTGTATATTACCCACTACCTCGTCCATACTGGCTCCATGAATCAGTTGGTGGTTGCTGGAGGTGACGGATTGCACGGTCCTTGCGGCCGTGCTAGGCTCAAAGAGCGGTTCCATGCACTCAGTGTGGAGTAGACTACGGTCCAGCCACCGCCTTGGGTGCGCTTGATTCCCCAAATACAGCGTGTTTCTGTTTATTTGTGAATCAGTGTGGGCCGGCTCTGTTGATGAAACGTGGCTCCCATTCGCATGCCTCCCGGTCTTATTCCTTCCGGTTTACACTGGATATGGGGTGTGTGGATGGAGCTGTGGGTGGTGCAGCGCAATCCACTCATAGTCCCTCTGTAGGCGCAGGCGTCCTGTGGCTGGCCACAGTGACAGCAAATCCGAAACCGAATGCCGCCAACCATATAATTAAATAATACTCGGTCCGGCTAACCTTGTGTTTCACTAGCTTCACACCAGCGCGATACGAGTGGATATATGTAAAGACATAATTCCATCCTGTTATACGGAATTGTTCTACAGACGTTTTGAAGAATGTGCTTGTGTGGATTACGGCAGCACTGATGGATAACGGCTATCCTGGATGTATTCTCGAAAAATACGGTCAATGTCCAGTTTTGAGGGATTTGTTGCACAGGACAGCCAACTGGAAAGTTGATATTGAGACACCGCTCTAAGGTGATTTCAACACTCTGAGGACAACTAGGCGCATCATCTTGGCTAAGCGAGCCGATATATTTCATTTCTTAATTGGCCAGGTACCTGAATTTTCTCCTCATCCCCAAACGATCATTTAGCCTGTCACTTCCTACTTTCACTTGCATGTCAGTGGTTATGCAATGGTATAGGCAGTTATTTATGCATAAGCATAGAGCACTATTTCTTTTCGAATAAAGTAAATTTGCCTAAGTGATTTCACCTGGAATTGCCAGGAACACATTAACACTTCTACATAACCGCGCACGCAGGCCACCAGCGTCCACGATAGACAAAGAGCTACCGGCATCGAGTCATATTGGTGTGACACTCTCACACCGGATACCATCGTTTTTCTATGACCGTCGCAATAAGACTGAATGGAGAATGTCTCCACAGTCAGATAATATTTCAGTTATCCAGCAAATTACGAATGCCATCTAAGACTATTTAAAATTAATCTCAGAACGCATTACCTCAGATGCCACTATAATAATATTACAAAGGAATTGCTGATAATTTTCTGTATATAATTTCTTATTCGCTACAAACTAGCCATCTCACAATATAAGTTTAAATCACAATCTGATCCTATCGTCACAAAAGCGGATCCCACTTGATTCATCATATTTCAAACACTGGCTTTTGTTTCAATGGTTATTCAGAAATACTCCGATGTAAATCGCTGACTGTCTAAGTCTGCTTAACATAGATGAATATGGTTAACATGAAAGACGTACCTGCAATACCTGATAGCTACAGTAGCTTAATTAGACCTCAAGAGGTCTACCAGCCCGTTGCCAACAGTTAAATATGGAAAGTATATACGGTATGAGAAAACTAAAACACGAAATATCTTACCATATCATATAAAAGCGATGCACAATTTGGTAGAAATTTAATGATAAAACTGATGACCCTGCGGTGATTCCGGCTTGAAAGTCGCAGTTCATCTCCGCAACAATACAACAAGGGTAAAGCAGAAGTTATTTTTAGACGGTAGTTTAGGCGTTATAGGTAGAAATTGGATTATAAGTAGATAATTAGCAGCTTCTTCATTTGAAGAGAAAATTATAATATGGAGACGATTAGGGATCTTGCAACTCATTATTTTATCTAGGACTTGTTTCGTACAAATCATCCTGAGTCAACTTTTGGCTAAGTGATGACAAACACATGCAAGTAGTCAGGGGAACATTGATCGTCGGTCTGCATTACAGATCGGAAGAGCATTTTCTGTTAGTCCGTGGAAATGTATTTCATATCAACGCATATTTTTTGCAAAAGAATGTTCGAGCGGAGCTTAGTACGAGACTTGTTAATATGCAGCGTGCGTCTAATGTTTGTTATGCCATAGTACTTTAAAGCCTGAAAGTCGAATTGTGGTTTAGCCTTACAATTTAAGCCAAATAATAAGCGGTAGATGGAGCACATATTAAGTTTGATACGGCATATTTGAGCTCTGCAATGCTCACGGCAATTCAGCATGCCAGGCATATTCAAGCATCACTCCGGGAATGATCTTCAGATGATTTTCAGTGTTTAATGTCCACTTTGCTCAGAGTTCCGTGCATTTTTCTACAGCATGACATTTTTTAATAAGATCTCACACTAGCTGTGACTCTAATTTTAACACTCATGATGCCATTAATAACCATCTTAGCACATAGTAAAACTCTCAAACTGTTTGGCTCTTCTATTTGTTACTCTAAGTACAACTGTTGACCTAGATAAATTTTATTCACAGAGTGAGTTAATAAATAAAATAGATCAGGTGAATTTCGCTTGCTTTATCTGTAATTAGCCATCACAAATGCGACAATGTCACAGCATTCTGTGCCTTTATGGTATAAATGAACAACCGGTTAGTAATTGCAAAACAAACCAAGCGCACGTAGGTGTCAATTGAGAAAGCAGCAGAGCCTCTAACAAACGACTCTCATTTGGCCGATAGATTTGTTTCGCAATCAATTTAAACGTTATGTGTAGTATGCAGATGTTAAATATAAACTTCTTACATTAAAGGTTTCAATTTCTGTTGAAGTTCTGATTCAATATTATTTCGTTATCGCGGTAGAAAAAGAATGTCACATTTCAAATGTGATCTTCTAGCTCTAAGGTTTACGGCGACTGCAAATTAAATCGTCATTATCCACGTTATAATTTTAAGCGGCATATGCGTGGATGGCTTATGAGTATACTAGTTATTGCATGATGAAATAAGACCTTTAATAAATACTATGTGTTCTGCATTAAATTATGATCCTGCTTTAGAATCAAGTAACAAACATATTCTTCAACAATCACGCTTTTTGTTTTGTAAAGCTAGGAGAAGGTACGTGGCAGATGTTGCAGAAGCGTGGAGAAAACCTGTAGGTTGTATACACTATCATGGATGGCCTACGCAGTTCTTTGTTGTGTAGTCATGGATGACAAAGTGTTTACCATCCGATTCGCAAAATACATACTACATTGCTTCGCCGCATAACAATAGCAGCATATCAGATCGGCACACTGCAACCTTAACGGGTATTTTAATGCACATTGTACTAAATGATGATGGTCATTTGTAGCCAAAGTGGCAGACCTCCATGCGTCAGACGTAAATGTTTTATTGAAAGAAACACAAGTTGTATTGTGGCAAATAGACTAAATAAGATTTACGTTTCCTTTGAGTCTAACGATTTTTAAGAGACCGGAAAGCGCAATTTAGGACAGTGGCAGTTCATTCGTGAAACACTTATTTTGGCGAATATTGTGGCGCTTTCGCGCACCAGGATAATTATCTCACCAGATTATAGAAGTCCCGGCCCTAGAATCCTAAAACGTATTACCCAATCAGAGCAACAAAAACGTAGGTCCTGGATCCATAACGGCGAAATCGTAAAACTCTTCCTTAAGAACTTCGTTTAAACTCTAAAGAACGTTTGTAAACTTCCAACATCAAGCACGAATGGCAGCAAAAGTACAGACGTTGATCCAGCAGTTCTAATTGAATGCTGCTTTAACCGACTATGACCTCAGTCTAAAGGAAATTGTGACGCACCTTGGCCAAATCAAGTTTCAGACAAGATATTATTATCCCAACAAAAAGTGAGGCAATACCGACCGCTCATCGGTCGGGCTTTCCCGTACATTCGACCCTTTCTTCGCTCTGAGCTCCTAGAGACCAAGAAACTGGCATGTTGGAATACAAATGCTCAAGGTCGTTTTAAGCAAAGAACCGAACTGATAGCTCATCAGGTTTCCGTGTCATATGATGTAACCGGGTATCACTAAGAAGTGGCTGCACACGGGAATGACGGACGCTGAAGTTTCCCTACCGGGCATGTCGCTGCTTCGGAATGCTGGGCCCACGAAAGGAGGAGACGTAATCCTGTATTACTGAAGTGGGTTAGTGTGAAGCCGTGTAGGAAACAGAATTCCTCGACTCTCTTTGGCGCAGCTTGAAGTTGCGAATTTTGCTTACGTCAGTATTCTGACTACTTAGCAGTCAACAGTTATCTGACCATCGCGCGTTGTAACGGGAGTCCAGTTTAATGCCAACAATCATAACATGCCCAAGAATTTAGGCAAGGGTAACCGGGGCTAAATGCTCAACTGAGCAAATTTGTACCGCGATGTTTCGGGATATCCTCGATAGGACTTCCGACCTACTTGCAGCTTTGACATATGCATTCGTCCGCTTTTTTTTCACACAATGTTTAAACCGAAATTTCCGTTTTCGGTGTATTCATTATTTGATTTCGTTTTTACACTGGTGAATAAAACGCTTTGCACACAGTAACTATTAATATACGCTAGCTTTTATATTCATAAGTTTTTCTTACCTGGGTCTTCCAGCCGCGTGAAGAGAAAGAAAGGCACAAGCACTTTACCCACGAGTACGAGTTTAGGTACAATTAAATATCTTTCTAAAAACGCAATCGTCCAATCTGTCGATCGCTTGATCGACCGCAGTGAGGCAGACGACACCCTTCGCCCTAGGTTTCAGCCGCCATCACATCCTTTACATTTTAATTTTTTCGTTTTTTTTCATTGCGGGTTCAGTATTATCTTCCACTGCAAAAGCTTTTGAACCTAAGCTGAAATCTTATTTTGCTTAACCGGCTGATACTGCTTCTCGTCTGAGTGCAGTGCCGTTCATGTAACCCCTTTTATCCTCATTATATTGCTTCCCTCTTTTCCTAAGTACTTACGCTCTAGGTACCTGATTAAAACTTACGTTGTCTCCAGTTTCTGGAGTACGAGGCTGTATGGTTCATTCTTGTGACGGGACATTGACGGTCGTGTGCGCTTTCTAAAAGGATTTTGCAGACGACTAGTCCAAATGTTTTCAGGTTTCGAGTGTACGGTGGTACCTGTATCAGCTTCGGGTTGAACTAGTCTCCTTTGTACTGGCAGTTTTGTAATAAAGCATTCCTCGCCGTCGTGATCCTACTTGGTATTCAATGAAATATCGTTCGCTTCTTGCCGATTTACGCTATCAAGTGAGTTAATGTTGGTCGATCGACAGCAGCGAGTGAATTGGTTTAACTTGCCTTCACAATAACCAGCAAATCGCTCGATAATTCATGAAGGATCCTGTTGTTATACTTGATCGCAAAATTCCAGGCGTCATTTTTCCGCATCGCATTATGCCCGGTTAAATATTTGAGCGTGCATAATTGGTATAGTAAATAATATTCATCCAATTCGATCAATGTTGCTATTTTCATCCACTTCACTTTCCAGAGTCACCAGTTTCGGAGCAGCGTACACTCAGTACTCTCTACTGTAGTCCGCATGGCTACAAGCGCCTACCAGCCATAAT
This sequence comes from Dicrocoelium dendriticum, assembly GCA_944474145.2. Lineage (NCBI taxonomy): Eukaryota > Metazoa > Platyhelminthes > Trematoda > Plagiorchiida > Dicrocoeliidae > Dicrocoelium > Dicrocoelium dendriticum. The sequence goes on along the minus strand of OX104059.1, from coordinate 61,025,099 downwards.
AAAGCTGCGGATATCTCATCGGGTTCTTCTTTTCCTCTGTACTCATTGTATGCGCCTTAGGATTCCAACCGCGTCAAGAGAAAGAAAAACCCACTGGCTCTACACACAAGTGCTCTCTTCCTAGTCTGAAGATGGTGTAGAATTAACAATGCTTTTATAACTCTCTGGACTGCCCGATCGATATCCTGATCAACCGCACTGACGCAGACGGTTCCATTCGCCCCAGGTTTCAGCCACCATCAAAAAGGTGTTTATAATAGTTTTGAAGCTTTCTAGTTTTCGCAATTCGTAATATTTAATTAAGTTTTACTTTGTGCACGCTAGCATAATGCATTTGTCGAAATTTACTCTAACTGTCGTTGTTGGTTAACGTCGGAACGTTGATGGCAGCATTTAATTGGATGCAGGCCCCTTAAATTATATATTATATATAATATATCCATATGATATATCATATTACATGAAATATTTTATTTAAGTAATGTGGATCGCATTTATGATTAAACCATATAATCATGTGAGGTATTTGGAAACTTTAGGGAGAGGCATAGAATTAATGTAGGACGTTATCAAATCAAGACTCAGTCAGACATCCATCGCACGTCCGGAACCGCATTTTATGGCTGTTTCGTCCTTTTATGAATCATCAGCAGTGCATATTCCATTTGACTCCTGTTTTACTGGAACCCGCAACTACATAGTTGAGAGTCTGAGTTTAAGATCAATGCAGAGCGGCAACTACCATGTTACCCGACCGATGACCGAGTGGACTGCTCGCCAGGTTTGCAAACATAAGTTCACCGGTTAGGATCGCGTAGCAGTGGGCGTCTGCGAGCTATAATTATCCCGCTCGCGACTGGTGGTGGTCGCGTGACATCGAATCAACGTTACGGTGCATGACTTGCGATGTTTCTTTTATTATTTTATTTGTTAGTCGTACTCACAACTTGCGCGGTGTTGCAGTGCAAATACATTGTAGCTGCTGAACCTAGCAATGAAAATTTAGTCACCAATTATCCCATGTCATTAGACGCACTTGTCTGAGTGTTGTTTACCAGAAAGTAGTAGTGGGTTTACTTGTGTATGTAGAAATGCATAACCTCTAAATTCAGGCTAACTTACAAGGAAGCACAAAAGGAAAACCCACAAGCAAAGCACACAAGGTAAATGTTGTTCTGCCGTTTCTTTCTTTCAGCATTCAATAGCGGTGTGCATTCTGTCTGATGTCTGTGAGCTTAGTACCAGTAACTCGCTTGTTGTCAGTCTGTAGTTGTTACATATTAGGCTATCGGGTGAAGGCAACCACCAAGTTTACTAGTTGTGATAAAGCGCCGTTCAATATCCAGTGACTTGCGGCTTACTATCGGGCGGTGGACGGTGTGTCCCACTTCTTAAGCGAAGTTATATCACAGTTACTATCTTAATCGCGATGGTCGGTGAGTTTCGCATAGATCAACGCTTTCCAGCAAAGGCAAGCAACAGTCCACTTGCGTGTTCGAAGCGCCGCCGTTGTCAAATGTAATGCCTTTAGCGAACAATTCCATGATAGATGAAACAGTACTGTGAATTTTGGACGTGTTCTACCAGACTGGATACGCACACGTGTTATTAATTTTGCCTAAACAGACAAATGTACGGGCTTATATCTGCCAAAGAAACATTGTGAGAAAATTGACCATAAGATAATTCATTTTTAACAACAGGAAGAATGTTTATTGTTCACGTGAATATTCACGTAATTATTCCTTTGTCTCTTTTGCGACAAAAAATTTTAGGATATTGTAAGTGCTGACCGAGTAAAATCGGATGCAACACAGTTTGTAGAGACTGCTTTTAACTTTGGAAAAGGAGTTCCATTACTTGATTTATGTACAGTCTATAGCAATTAAGTTTATAAAATACACATTTTCGGTGTAAAGCTTCAAAGCGTACTAAGGGTTAGTTTATAATTCGTTCATAAAGTTACAATTGATAATTCAAGACGACTGCGGTGTGTTTTCGAATTCACTTTGATAGACGTCTGGCAGTGCGACCCAGGTATCACAAGAACACGAACACTTATAACGGAACATTGAACGATTCAATTATATTAATTTATATATTAAGCGTTTTGCAAATAATGGCTTGTATTTGTTAGAAAATGTTTGGCACCGAAAATCCGAACTTAATATAAGTTGACGCATAATATATTTATGAGAGGATATAAAATACTGGTATTAAAACCAATCAAGAAAATGCACTCTTGTGATGGCTTTTGGACAAATGACGAATTATTTTCTTCTAATCGTTGCAAGAGGTTTGACATGGCTCTGATAGTTGAGGTGCATTGCATAGTGAAATGACAAAACAGCCTCAGTGAATACCTTAAGTTTCAGTAACGTATAGCAGGAAAGGACATCACAATCGTTAGAGAATAGCTGTCCAGCTCCGTCAGACGAATGATGCAAACTTTAGTTATTATATGTAAATGTTTTGTAGTGCTGAATGCTTCAGATGGAGAACTAAAAGCATTATCTTATTTTCGCAAGTCTACGAAGATGACAGATCAATGATTTCAATTTTTGACATGCTGATTTCTCCCCAGCATTTTTTGGCCATTGGATGGTGCAGAGGCACTACACCTTAAGGAGTACGATTTGTGCATTAATGCTTAAGAGATAGCTTTGAAGATATCGAGATGGCCGCCAAAATTCTTCTGGCCGAATATAAAATAACAACGTTTGATGCCTAGTTAGATTTTGATCGAAACAGCCAAATATCACGTGTCTCAGCAACTGCCCACAAACGCCATTGTCCGAAGAATTGCTCAAGTATATATTAATAAGCTGAGCACTACAACACAAGCTTGCTTTTTACAACATAATATGAGTTCATTTCTAGTTTTCCCTTCAGGAGGCACAGTGTTACACATAAGGCACTGTAAAAATAAAAATACAACGTATCAGCAATGTACTTGGTGGTAATCCTGCCTTTGTTTTTTCTTCCTGCTCGTGTCATGAATAACGTTGTGCAGGTAATTTATTTCTCAGCCCAGTTGTGAATTGCTTCCAACAACAAGCCATTGCTTGAAAAACACTTACTAAATAGACAAATCTTACTTATTCGTTAAAGCTTCATTTAACCTCACCCGTGATACTGTGGTTCACGTTATGAGGCGCAACTCTCGGAGTGTTTGCGATTACATCTTAGCTTGATTTTACAAAGGGGGACGTGTTATTCACACAGTCCTCTTATGTCGCATACAATACAGTATGAAAACATGATTTCTTAGAATTTCATCACCACCAACTACACCTTACATGTACGATTTTTGCTTGAGTTCTGCAATGTCTATTTGCCATTATCGTAGCTATTAACATCTACTTGGTACAGGCTTAATCGTGTGTTCAAAAACCACTCATGTGGCCGAAGCTACTACTAGCTTGTCCAACTGACAATGTTATTAAACTGTCTGATTATCATCACAGCTGTTTGCATACAGTCACATAGCTTAATATCTATAAAACAAAATTTGACTTATCAAAAACAGAATATAATTCCAGGACTAGTTTGACGGTTTCCACAAAAAAATCTATAAAATTATAACTTTCGAATCTTAGAGATGTTTACTGGAAGGGACTATTAAATTAAATCAAGTTCTGCTTTTGCTTTTTGTTAATTATGAAGGAATACTTTTTTGCTGACAACAGATGTTTGCATGATTTTAAAAATAACATCATGTGTTCATAGCACAAACACACATGATTGTTCTCATTACTCAAAAACTTGATTATTAATATGTTTTGTATTTTAACCAATTTGCTCTCTTGCATATGTAAAAAACGGTAAATCGTGCAAATTTTGGAAAAGAACAATTTTATTGCTACTTTGATGTCAAAAAGTATCCGGTGCACAGGAAAAACCTACTGTTTGCCGGTTAATTTATGTAAAATAGTAAAGTTATGTGTATGATTTTACTTCATTGAGACTTCAGGTATCAAATATATTAACTACCCAGTCAGTGAATAAATCACTGTCATTTTGCGTCTAAGTTTATAAAAAATCGATTAGTAACCGCAAAATGTAATCTTTTGTAGTATAGTATTTTAAAATGAACGCTAAACACAATGTAACAGGGTGCATAGAACAGATGTAATCGCGATTGTTGTTTTTAGCTGCACTGTTACGCTCCGAATTGTATTGGCAGCGTTTAAAACCCAGGGTGAATTCTCCTGTGCTACTGCTTTGTATGGCTTGGTTATCGTCTCAACTGTTTACATACGTTCACACAGCTTGCTATCTATAAAAAAAGCCTTGATTTTCCAAATAAGTTATATAATTCCCAGAATATGTTGGTGGTTTCCACAAAAATATGTGCCACGCGAACTTTTGAATCTGAGAGATGGTTACTGAAAACGAATTAAATTGAACCAATTTCTGCCTTTGCTTTTTGTAAAATGTTTACGAATAGTTGCTCTGCAGACCAAAACAGTTTGCATGATTTAATAATCAATATTTGTATGGCACAAACACAAAACAATTGCCCTTTATTACGCAATAAATTCGAATAGTACTAGACGTTGCATTTTTAAATAATTTCTCCTCTTGCACTTGGAAAAGACGACAAATTATGTGCCATAATTTGGAAACGAACAATCTCATTGCTACTTTCTGGTAAAATTTATCCGGTGCACGGTTAAGATATACTGTTTGCCGGCTAATTTATGTAAAGTGGTAAAGTGTGTGCATGATTTTACTCCATGCAGTTTTCAGGGATCATTCATCGAAACTAGCTAGTCAATAAGTAAATTTTATTAAATTTGGATTATCAAATGCAAAATGTAATCGTTTGGTGGACAGTATAATAATTCACCCTAAACTCCCTGTAACAGAATGGACAGAAAGAATTTAATAGCGATGGTTTAATTTTGTGGTATGTAGCTGCATTGATACGTCACGAACTGTTTTGGCAGCGTTTAGTACACCGTGTGAATTCTTCTGGGCTACTGATTTGTAGTGCTTTGTTTTAATCAACCAAATTATGGCACATTCTTAGTTATTTGATGCATCATAAAATCTTAGGTAGCTGTTAGACCGTATAGAATTAGGGGTGTTGCATACTTGATTCTTGGGCAAACGGAGTCACTCCTGACAGCAGATTACATGAGGTCAACTGTCGCGTGTGTTGCGACCTATATGCTTGACACTGACGTTTGCATATTAGGCGAAATCATTTGAGGCATGTCAAGTGACAGCTGAATGTTTCCTCTCGTTGAAGTGACCTGGACCTGAGACCGAATGCTCTCGGTTTATTAGCATAATATTCATAGGTCAGACTATAGGAAAAAGTAAGCTGGGGCAATTCCGTATCAACCAGTTGGGTTATTTCACTATATTCAGCGTGCAACCACATAAGATCAGGACAAATAATTTTAGCTGAAAAATTGCAGGTCAGTTTGATTTGACTTTGAGATTTCGCGAAATGTTTAAAATGCACCCGGAGGTATTACAACCTATGAAGTTCTAAAGAAAGAAAGCATATATGGGTAAATGAATTAGCCCGTGGATTTGCTTGTAGTTTTCCACTTGATTATGTATTACCTCCCCTGACATCAATGATATATTGTTGCCGTTTATCCACTTCCAACAAGCTTTGTAGATCTTAAATTGCTTTTTGTGTGCATATATCAAATATCTACTTCAGGGGACATTTAGTACGCTGTACTTATAGCAAAAACAGGAATACCGAAAATGAGTGATATCACCAGCCTTTATCATACAAAAAACATTTGCATGCTAATTGGTATATGAATGCGATTGCATTTTTGGTCGAAAATGAGCTGATCTCTAAATTTCATGGATTGGGGCTTCCGAGGTGCCCAGAACACGAATGCGAGAGGGACTAGCACAGGCTCACTGGCAAGTAGTTAATGCGCACTACTGGAATGAGCAGAAGGGTGCTATGGTCTGTGTGGCCTGCGTGATTAATATGTGACACCGGACCATAAAAGCTTTTAATGTAATGATGATCAACCTGCTCATAACAGAGGTCGTTTATTATGAGTTAAAACGACGACAGCCTACTTGCTTTTAACTCATGTCAGTACCTAGATATATGTGGTATTATGAGGTTGTAAACTCTAAAATCCTACGTCATTTTATCTCTCTTAACTGATAAACGAGAAAACCTTTGTGAACTATGGTTAAAACTCAAACAACTTTATTCACCATCCGGATAAGTTGTACAAACTGATCAGGCTACGTAATTGTCGTGTTCGTCCAACTGTTGTGTAGTTTACCGTTTGATTTTTAGTTATTCAACGCTGCCTTTTGAAAATTCCTTGATCTCAAACAACTAAGTTTGTTAGTAATGTTAGGGACAAATACTAGTGGTAGATTACGGATTTGTTATATTATGCAACTTATAGGAAACCAAGTAGTGACTTATATTGAGCCAGCGTTCTGAGTATTGTATAATACATCTCATATTTATTTATTTAGATCGGTCCATCAATTATTTAAAGAGTGGCAAATTTTAAAACGTCATTCATTCTATCCTTATCAAAAGGGATTTACTACGATAAATCAATCAGGGCACTGTGGTGAAATGCCCATTGTGGAAACAAGCTAATTCGTGAATATACCTATACATCTTTATCGGGTTATATGCAAGGGTATTCAGCTGTCAATATCGTTCAATAGTTTGCCAGTTAAACTATGTATTTCTTGGTACAATTAAGAGTTATATTATGCAGTGTTATGCATATTATGGGCGAACGTATTGATACTATTAAGCAGATAAAGAAAATAACATACGTGTAAAGAGAGATTATGAATAAAATTTTACATATTAAACATTTGTTGAACAATTAACGTGCAAAATTGAAATAACTAGCACAAGATTCTCATAGTTTTTCAGTTTCTTAAATGCAGGTAATTTGTTCGAAATAGTTACCTTCTAGTTATAAATAACAGACGACTCAGAAAAAATTATGTTACACATAAGGGGTGTAATTATCGAAATGGATAAAAGGATTTTGGTCAAAGTATGGCCTTATTATATTTGACTATTTCTATCTTAAAACGATTGGCTGTTCTGAAGTGAGATTTCGGTTGAATATCGCTAATGCGCGCTTACCGTTTTCTCACTGACATAGGAGAATGTAGATTTATCACCGAAATTAAGCTGTTCTGCAGGAATACAAACTGCAAGTTATTTAATCTAGTAGTTAATTTAGAAGGAGTAGTTAGTTAAGGTAATGACAATTAGACATAAGTTGAACAGATACCAAAGATCATCCAAGCTAGCGTATGAAATGTTAGTTACATCGAAAGGACCAAACCGCGTATTTAACTAAACTCAATATCTTCGAATATTCAATTAAAGAAAACAAATAGTTAATTTAACTTCGGGTGACAGTCACCTGGTATAATTAAACTAGTAAAATGCATAGTGTATGACCTAAACCTTATTAATTATATAAAAAGTAACCTCATAAAATATGCTTAAATAATTAAGCAACTAATTGCCTCTTTGGTTTACATATAACTCTTGTATATATTTATATATATGTATACAAAAATTCGTATATGCAAAGTAGGCAGTCAGTTGGTTACCTAATTGAGGATACAATACTGAGTATATATTCATATAAAAAGAATTTATTTGATTTTATCTGCTAAGTTTTTTTGAGTACCTTAATTATATTAAGCCGGTTACCCAAAATTTAGGTATTGGTACGTACATATATATATGGACATTGGGGTAAAGTACCTTTATACGGGATAGGAAGCTTTGCCTTACGAGCCTCGCTGGGAGTTCAGTTTATTCATAGAACATATTTAAAATGTTCGTTATTTATTAATAGAAAGAGACGCCTGACTTTTACTTTGCAGTTGTGCTGCATGTTGTAATGTTTCAAAGTACAAAATGTAACAGCAAGTAAATCCATGTAACATTACAGGATTAGAATGCAGGCAAACTGCAACAAAGAGTTCCTCAAACAACCTTCATTTAAATTATGTAGGTGTCGTGGGTGAAAATACCGATAAAGTGTGAGCATTCCATGGGTGACATACATGAATGGAAAAGAAATTTCTGCAGCAATCCAGACGGCTATAATGTACAGCGAGTTCCAATGAGTGGCCCCTTTAGGGTTGTGTTGGTGCTGAGTCGCATTAAATGGCTGCACACCTGATGTGGGTCTCGCAGGATCAAGTAGGCCATAATCAGCTCACATCTCAATTCCTGATATCATCCGCTAAATACCCAGGACTTTCAGTCTCTGGTCCTATAAAAATTGCACAATCCAATGACTTATTTAGATTCCCGAATCTGTGGCTACCACAGTACATTAACGTCATGATAACGCCTTAGATAATAGGCTTAAATTGCTTATTTGACATGCAGACTGACATGCGAACTGAGGAATTGAAGAAAAAGGGATAAATCTATTGTCAGAACAAGTCGCAACGGCCAGACGGGTTATTTTTCAAAAGTCGATTATCTGTCAAATTTTCTGGATCAAACATAAGCCGCTTAGAACCACCGTTCACAGAGTACGTTCGACGGATGATATCTGCTCTACATCCATCCTTTACATGCGAAAGTAGTTGTTTTTATGTGGTATGGAGAAACGCTTGCAATGAACGTACCAAAATACAGTTACTTTATAATGAGCAGCATTGTGTCGTGTCTCATTCACTATGATAACATTGCTGGTCGACATTCACCTGAATCCTGCACGCAATCTTGATGTCGTCAGTAAACATCTGGAGGTGCAAGCGTTTGCTTATGCGAGGTTACTAACGAACAACAAAACACATGTGGACCTAGAATTAAGTCATGCGACATACCAAACTCCCCCTGTATGGGGCCCGTTATATATTTCCGACAGCTGACCAACAATTGTGTTTAAAGGAGAAATCTGGCGATCCATCTTAGAAGACGGTCATTTAAGCCGCGTTATGGAGCTTGGAAAGCAGTACCCGATATTAAACACCATCGAATACCAATAAAAGCCTGGTAGATATCAGCAACGTCTTCTGCAGAGCCAACTGAACCTGTCTAATTAGTTCGTGCGATTAGTAAAATCGTTGTGCACGATCGCTGTCCAGGATATTATGCAAATCGGACATAAAAATGTTGCCACATTCAACAGAACACACCAACGTTTGTGCAACGAGATCAAATGCTTTTGGATTGCATTGGAGACAGTTAAAGAGCCAAGTTCTTCTCTCAATTATTTAGATTGGAGTTACGCTTCCAAAAGTCTCTGTGGCAGGAATCTGGTTCTGGTCCAATCAGTGCTGCAAACCGGAGTCAGATGTTCTGACAGTTGTCTTGCTACTAACTTTAAAGCTATGGACCAATGGCATCGGCATCCGAGAGCTGTGGTTATGCAGACATGACTGCTTTGTCGACGCAGCTCTAACATTAAATGACATGTGGTACGGTCTTTGTGGTGTAGCGACTAGGGTTGGAATATTGCTCATTTGCATAACTCTGAACATGAGACGCATTGCGTTAGCAGCAAGCTGGATGATTTTTGGCTGTTCTTGTTAGGCCATCAGATGTTCAGATTGGGGGAAATCATTGCCTAAGTTTCGCATGCAATTGACATACCAGTACAACACTATGTAAGTAACAATGAAACGTTTTGCTATGTTCTGCTGATACTCGGCTACGTCTTCTACGAGTAGCTGAGCGCAGTTCTTAACTTGCAATATGTGATTGTCCCAATTTTCTGGCATTACAGCTACATAAACCTGCCACGTTACCTCGCGTACTGACATCCATGTCCTAGTTCTGTCTCAAACAGGAAACTGATTTGGTCCCATTGCAATCTATTGTCTCTGAAGCGTCTTTGATTACAGTAACTGGAAAATTCTCATTTCATTATCACGAAGCAAAGACCGAAGTTAAAATATTGTTTTCGATAATTCATCTCCAGACCCGTACAATAATAAATGTGAAATAGACATGGGTGTAAAAGTGCGCAAATGGACAAACTCTTTAGTAAAATTTCAGATATAAAACGATTGAGCCGCTTACCATTTGGACTTTGTTGGGCAATCAATGCCTTTGGCGATTTTTGAAACACATGTGGTCAAAGTTCCCCTAAATGGGCAAAAGTACGTATACGAAAATAAAATCAATTCTGACTTCTTTCACTCGCAACCGGGTACATTTTAAAATTTATAATTGACTTACACAGGTCCAATAATAAATTCGACTGTTTAATGTTTTTCGAATTCTACAATAATAATGAGAAATAAGGCTACTGGACCTGATGCATTATCAATACTTGTATTTAAGCCCTGTGCAATTGCCATTCAAAGGATATAAACTAACTTTTATACCCAAGTAGTAACGTGGATGCCATCCCTAATATTAAGCGAACTGTGAGGATAATCATAATGCTTGGAACTACTCAAACAATTATCGAGAAATCGCATGTACATCGGTGATTTTGGACATCTTCGGTTAACTACTTGCAATTCAGAATTTAATAAAGATAATGTATACCAGTAGGTTAAAATAGGCCGCTTCACAAAGCATGTTATATAAAATGCTGCGCATTCCATAGCATCTGCAGTGGATGAACAACGCTGCGTAGTGCACCATCTGTTTCTGGAATATAATAAGGCTTTCGGGAGCGGTAACATATAATACTTGGTGAATCAGCCGTTTTGCGAATGGAGTTCAAACAGCACTTCAATAGGGCAAAGATTGGTTCATAAAAAATAAACAATTTACTCATATTAATGAAGCGAAGTAATCTGTGTTCCTGTCTAACCACGGTGAATTACAGAAAGCCATTCACACACCCGCTGTACATCTGTTATACATTTAAAGCTCCACAAACAATCTACCTTTATTGGAATCATACATGTTGACCACGTTTTTTATTAGGCATTAATCGAGCCAGTGAGAAACAATTACCCCGCAATATGGCATAGATTATCAAGTGCTTTGATCAAAAACCCCGAACCCAGCTTTCGCTTACGTTAAATATCGCGATAAAGCATAACCATATCACCAAGCTGAAAATAATTGTTTGATTTGGACGAATTGAGTTACCCAACAATACATAGATTTTCAAACATAAAACATCTGGGGATTATTTTATTCTAAATACATTTTGTCCACTTACGTTGCGAAACATTTTTCAGGCTAGGGGTTGTCAATTTACCCCAATCGGATTAAATAATTTTAAATTGTCTATTCTGCAGCACAGAGTAACAGTACGTTGGGCGGTACATAGCTGTGAATAGTTAAACAAAAAGGCGGGTGAAAGAGCAAGCTAAATACGTTTAGTTGAACGCCGATTGAAAGGACGGCTGTGGTTCGTATTGCTAATGCACATATTCTGTGGGTGCTTGCAAAAACCAGTCACTGCGACTCAGAAAGCGATTATCGGAATAATCAACCACATCGAATTCTTCTAAAACGGATTAACACATCAGGTACTTTACTCGGGGAGAACGATAAAAGAAATTTAGCAGAAATTGGGGATGAGGGGAGAGTAAATATTTTGTACACCAACAATGGTAGCATAAGGAATAAATGGGATTTATTGTTGGTAAGCTGTATGCTTTTTAATGTTGCTCCGAGTAGTAAAGCTGGTTATCTCAGGGTTATAAAAATAATGACATCTGTTTAGTCATATGGAGTACAGATTTAAAAGAACTGGATATCAGGCAGGTAGTGTAATTTTTCATATTACCAGCCAATATAGAATTTGTGAAGCACCGTTCTTTATGAAACCAATAACAATACAAGTTGTCTCCTGTTTCTGAGGGAAGGAGGCCGGTTAGAAATTCTAATACATATGTTATGTAGCCCTTAATTAACGCGAGTAGTGATCGTGGCACAATTTATTTTCACAAACGTGGTCACTGTGGCTTTAATACTCTCACAAGCAGATTGTAGCATGCTTCCAAAACTGTGGACACCTTGCAGAAAAATAATTGTGAAAGGGTTACAAAGAAATGCTTTCTTTATTTATGTTAAATTTCCGACAAGAACGTGTCCTGTTTGCACTCCTTTGACACCAGATATTGTGCTATCTGCTTTTGGCCACTCTTCGAATGCACAAGTCTAAATTCCCATAGGTAAGAATGACTAATTTGACAGTACCTAATATTTGAATAATAACGTCACCTGGAAAAGCCCCGACTTGAAAGTAACCTTGATCACATTGACGCAAATGATTTACTCGCCGAAGCACTGTGGCTTATTTCAGTTCCTGAATGGGAGCTGACCTAGTTAGTGCAAAAATGGAGTTTATTTAAAATCTGGCGTGTTCAGTGATTGGACGAGTTTGCCCCGCTACGTCCCAGACGAAACTCTAATATACCATGCTTTTCGGGCCGCCAAACTGATCTTGCCATAAAGAAGCAAAATATTTCGTTGAATAAGTTTCAGGTTTCGGGAGGATTTACACGTTGGTTGAAGTAAAGTAAATGTCGCAAAGCAGAACTCCAGATGCAGCGACAAGCAAAGTATTGCTTTGAATTCAGTTTGGCCAGAATGTAAAAGCAAAACCGAATATTTCTTAATTATGTTTAGTCAAATTCTCCTTTAATGCAATGAGTGGGTAATTTATTAACCGATGACGGTAGCCAACGGCTGATAGACTACCCATTGGCGACGTATATTTGCATACGTTTCCGATGGAGAAATTGAGCGGTGGTTTATAAAAGGTATGTACGAAAATGCTTAACAAGTCTCATAGGATGGTCTGCGTAAGATGTCTTATGGAAAACGGTATCGACAATAATCCCGTGTGTGATACCTGATTCACTAATCGGTCTGCATTATAAATGCGTGAGTATCCATGCCTGCATCTGAAGAGCGTTATGAAGCCACACACCGTATTCCGCATCCATGCCGTCATTTGCTGGTCCTAAGGTACCACCTAGTGTAACTTTGTTTGTGAATCATCAAATCCTCGAAATGTCGATAATGTAGACTCACTAATCATAAGTGCCGGGAAGGTTCCATTGCTCTGACACAGGAAGAAAATATATCGTCTACAGTTTAGCCGGCTATACCTTGTCATAAGCTTACTGATAGCCCCTTATATGTGTGTTTGCTTGAGTATCAGGTGGTGACATATCTAATAAACAATTATTAATACTCTCTCGAAAAGCCGATAACAACCGCTGTATAATATTGATATTAGAACCTGAGTTGTTTGTCGTTTTTCATCCATTTGCATTATTCAGTACCGACTGCGGTAACGGCGATAACGTATTCCACGTGGGTCCTCATGTACACGCCAAGGATATGTGAAAGTATTCAGGCGCCGAAATCCTCGGGAAACCCATAAAGACAACTAAAGAGCTGATCTGATTTATGTGATATATTTCTCTCTACCCCTATCAATCATTGTCATCTTTTCAAGCTTTCTTTTGTGAAGTGACTGTAGTCTTAGCTGATAGTCTTGAGTATCCATTGAGTGTACACGTAAACTTAACAAATTGCAGGGTAGAAATGCAGTATCCTATTGATAGAATATGTGTAAGCTTTGTCCACACAACCGCATAGAGTTGAGTGACCATCCAAAATAGTGCTAGCAAACAACTTCCGTGTATGCTTTCTAAGTGGTCTTGCAGACAACTGGTCGAAATATCTGCGGGTTTCGAATGTATGGTGGCTCCTGCATCAGCTTGGGGTTTAACTATTCGTTTTATATCGACAGTTTTTCAATAATGCATTCTACTGCGTCGTGACCCCACTTGCTATTCATCGAAATATTGTGCGGTTCTTGTAGATTTACACTATCACGTGAGCTAACCTTGGTTGATCGACAGCAACGAGTGAATTTGTTTAACCGGCCTTCACAATAATCAACATGTCGCTCGATAATTCATGAAGGATCCGGTTCTTAGTCACGATTGCAGGAATTCCCGGCGTATTTTAGCCGCATCGTATCTTTGTCGATTGAATATCTGAAAATAGTTAATTGATAAAGCAAGGGATATTATTCCAATTCCATCAGTGTAGCTAATTTTATCTACTTGGCATTCCACAGGCACCAGTTTGGGAGCAGCTAAACCCCAGCGCTTCCTACTATTGTGCGCATCGCTACAAACATCTGCCAGCCAAAATAAAGCTGTGGAATTTTCATCAAGTCCTTCTGTTCCTTGTCTGCATGTTGTGTGCCTAAAACTCCCAGCCGCGTCAAAAGAAAGAAAATTCCACTGGATCTGCAAACAAGTGCTCTATCCCTAAGCTTGAGATTCTCTACAACTATCAATGATTTTAAAACTCTCCGGATTGCTCGATCGATCGCCTTATCAACCGCACTGACGCGGACGATTGCCTTCGCCCCAGGTGTCAGTCACCATCACAACGAGGTGGTCGAGTTTTGTTAACGCAGTATGGTTCCATGAATTCTTAATATTACTTTATGCACGCTAGCATTCTGTCTAATGAGTGTAGGCTTCGAACCAGTAGCTCGCTTGTTGTCAGTCTGTAGTTGTTACATATTAGGCTATCGGGTAAAGTCAACCAACATGTTTACTAATTGTGATAAAGCGCCGTTCAATATCCAGTGACTTGCGCGTTACTAGCGGGTCGTGGGCAGTGTATCTCTTACTAAGCAAGGCAATATCACAGTTACTATATTAATCCAAATGGTCGTTGCGTTTCCCACAGATAAGCGCTTTCCAGTACAGGCAAGCAACAGTCGAGTTGCGTGATCGAAGCGCCGCTGTTGTCAGATGTAATGCGCACAGCTACCATTTCCAGGATAGATTATAAAATACTATGAATTTTGAGCGTGTTATGCCAGATTGTTTGAATATACATGTGGCACATTTTGCCAAATTATATAAATATAGACGAGCTTACATCTGCCCAAACAACATTGTGAACAACGAAAAAAATATTTTCAAGAACAGTATGAAAGATTATTGTTCCCGTGAATATTTACGTAAATATTTATTTATCTGATTTCAAACAACAAAGTTGATGATAAAGAAAGAGCTGACAAATTTAAATCGAATGTAACACAGTTTGTAGATGTTGCTTTTACGTTTGAACTAGCTGTTACATTACTTACTTTAGAATAAATCTATCCCAATTAAAACATTATGCAGTAACTGTTTCGGCGTAAAGCATCAAAGCGGGACAGGGGTTAGTTTATAATTTGTTTAAAAGGTTAAAATTGATCACCCAGGAGGACTGTGGTGTGTTCTCGGATACATAGGGATAGGTGCCTGGCAGTGCGACCCAGGTATCACAGGAACACGAATACTTATGACAGAACAATGAACGATTAAATGACATTAATCTATATATTAAGGGTTTTGCAAACAATGGCTTGTAGTGGTTAAGCAATGTTCGGCACCGAAAATCCGGCTTTACTATTAGTTGGGACACATATCAAGAAGAGTATTTGTATTAATGGTAGTAAATCAAGAAAGAAAAATCACTCGTGTGACGGCTTTCGGCCAACAGGCGAATCGTTTTCGCCTAATCATTACAAGATTTTTAGGATGACTCTGTAATTGGAGGTGCATTAGTAGTAAAATGGCAACATAGCCTCAGTGACAATTATAAGTATCAGTAACGTATAGCAGGAAAGGGCATCACAACCGTTAGAGGAACAGCTGTTCAACTCCATTAGACGAATGATGCATGCTTTCTTAGTATGAGTAATCCGTTTGAATTGCTGAAAGCTACAGGTGGAGACCTAAAGGGATTATCTAGATTTCCATATTTTACGAAGAGGGCGACTCAATGTGTGCTTTTGTTGTCATGGTGATTTCTCCTAAGCAATGTTTGGCCATTTTGCGGTGCAGAAGCTGTACACTCTTGGAGTACGGTTTGTGCTTAACGTATCAGATAGATTGTTGAATTCATCGAGATGGCAGCCAAAATTTCTCTGGCCGATGAAGGACAAGAACGTTTGATGTCTAGATGCATTTTGATAGCACAGCAAAATCATTACGTCAAATGTCTCAACAACTGCCAACGTACGACATTATTCTGAAGGATTACTCATGCATATATTAATAAGTTGGGCACTACAATATAAGCTTGCCTTTACTGGAGGAATACATATTGGGATTAATTGCTTGGTCATGGAAGAGAATGTAAATATTCTTCTGGTTGACATATTGATGCCAAAAATATAACCTCGTGCACTTAGTGCGCACATCGACGAGATTGAGAAGTATGTACCTTATGTTGTAGCCAGCTTTTTACTTCGTAAATAGAAAGACTTGCTGCATAAATGATATAGGTTTTTACTGACGAACATATGGGTTTTCGCTTCATCTGAGGAAATGAGATTAAAATCCTGTTAGTTTATTTGATGTATTGGCTATCTTAATATGGAGGGATTTTATGTTGAATGGGTAAACAAAAAAGCACATCTAGAAAACGTAGTACCCTGCTTTCCGAAACACATGTTCAAAACATATCGTGAGTTTATTCCGATGTTGGTCCTCAGGAAGAACAGTATTAAACATCGGTACCGTCAAAAAAGAAAAACAACGAATCAGCAACGTATTCATTGTTGATTCTGCCCTTGTTATCCTGTCGAGTATCATGAATATTGCTGTGTAGAAAATTTACTTTGCAGACCACTTACGCATTACTTCCAACAACATGCCACCACTTGGAAAACACTTGATATATAGACTAAACTTACGCATTCGTTAAATATTCAGTTTACCTTACTCGTGATCTTGTGATGCTCCATACGTGGGTCGCGCCTTGAGGCGGATCACCCAAATCGTTCTTCATTATATCCCAGCTTGTTTTCACAAAGGAGGACGGGATATTCCAACTGTTCACTTATGTAGCATATCCTTCATTATAGCAACACAGATTCTTAGAATGGCATCAACACCAACCACACATTTCTTGAACGCTTTCGCATGAGTTCCGCAAAGTATCTTTGCCATTGCCTTAGCTTTTATAATCCACCGAGTGCAGTCTGAATTGTGTGGCCAACAACGACTCATGTTGGCGATTATACTATCCTATAAATAAAACAATCTTTGAGTTTCAAATAACTTAGATAATTCCCAGAATATTTTGACGGTTTCCCCAGAAAAAATGTGCCATGCGAACTTTTGAAGCTGAGAGTATTTTACTGAAAATGACTCCTAAATTGTACTAATTTCTGCTTTTGCTTTTTGTAATTATTTAGGAATAGTTACTTTGCTGGCCACAACAGTTTGCATGATTTCATAAACAACATTTGTTCATAGCACATACACACAAATATTTACAAGTTATTGCGCAATAAGTTTGATTAGTAAAACTTTTGCAATTTTAACCAATTTATTCTCTTGAATTTTGAAAGACGAAAAATTATGTGCGAAAATTTAGAAACACAAAATCTCGTTGCTACTTTGGTGACACAATTTATCCGGTGCACAGGTAAAACACACTGCGTGCCGGTTAATTTATATAAAGTGGTATAGTGATGTGCATGATTTTACTCCATCAGATTTCAGGTATCAGTCATCGTAACTAGCTATTCAAAAAGTAAATGGCTTTAACTTTTTGTTTTCAAGTTTGTTGTGATTTGATTAACCGATGCAGAATGTAATCGTTTGGTGTATACTATTAAAAATGTACCCAAACAGCCCATAACAAGTTGGATAGAACAAATTTATTCGCGATGGTTCAACTTTTGTGGTTTATAGCTGTATTGGATACACCACGAATTGTTTTAGCAGCGTTTAGAACCTAGTTTGAATTTTTCTGTGCTACTACTATGTAGGTCTTGGATTTAAGCAACCAAATGTTGGCATATTATTAGTTGCTGGATGCATCATACAATGTTACATAGCAGTTAGAACGTGTAGAATTATGGGTCTTGTATACTTGTTTCATGGGAAAATGGAGCCATGCCTGATAGCAAATTATATCAGGTCAGCTCTCTCGTGTGTTGTAAGCTATATGCTTGACATTGACTTTTGCATATGAAGCGAAATCAATGGAGGCATGTCAAGTGACAGCTGAATTTTGCTAGCCTTG
This sequence comes from Dicrocoelium dendriticum, assembly GCA_944474145.2. Taxonomy (NCBI): domain Eukaryota; kingdom Metazoa; phylum Platyhelminthes; class Trematoda; order Plagiorchiida; family Dicrocoeliidae; genus Dicrocoelium; species Dicrocoelium dendriticum. The sequence goes on along the minus strand of OX104059.1, from coordinate 61,007,110 downwards.
AAGTGGCCTGGAAATGCCACCGAATGCTTTCAGTTTATTAGCATATCTTACATGGGTCTGACTAGTTGAATAAGTAAGTTAGGGCAATTCCGTAACAACAAAAGTTGGGTTATTTCACTATGATTAGTGTTTAAAGACATGAGATTAGGACAATGGATTTTAGCTGAAAAATTGCAGGTCATTTGGAATTGACATTAGGATTTGGCAAAATGTTTAAAATGCACCCGGAAGTGCTACAACCTCTGAACATCTAAAGCAAGCTAGCATATATGGGAAAATATATTAGCCCGTGGATCCGCTTGTAGTTTTACACATGTTTACATACTATCCCTCTTAATATCTATGATAAACGCTGCCGTTTATCCTATTTCTAACAAGCTGTGCTGATATTCTATGGTGTTTCGTAGGCACACACTTAGCACTACGTTTGCTGGCGTTTTTTCTAGAATACGTACGGCAATAACATGATGCCAAAGAGGAGTGATATCACTATTCTCTACGCTATAAACAAATTTAAGTATGCGATTCCGTTTTTGGCCAAAATTGTGCTGACGTCTAAAGTTGATGTATTGAGCCTTCAGAAGATCCCGGTACACCAAAGCGAGAGGGAATTCCGCAGGCTCACTGAGAAGTACTGCACGCGCATTACTGGAACAAGCAGGAGGATCTTATGGGCTGTTTGGCGAGCGTAATTATGATGTGACACAAGACCTTAGAAAAATTAAATGTGATGACAATCAACTTCCTCATAACAGGGGTCGTTAAAAACGAGTCAAAACGATGACAGACTAATTGTTTTAAATCATATCCATACTTGACTAAATGTGGCATTATGAGGTTTTATACTCCCAACCACTCCGTCATTTGTTCACAAGAAAATGCAATCGGACGCATAGAAGTCAGTCCAAAACTTCCCTGCGTTTATAAATACATGATGGACCTCAAGATTCACAAAAATTCTACGCCAACTTTAATACCTGTAATAAACCCTAATGTAAATGGAATTTATTGCACTTGCTAGGAAATCACTATCTAGCTGTTTTACAAATGCCATTAGAAGCACCAGTTTCCTCGGATCAAAATTCTTTGTATTCTAATGCATTCGCGTTTTGCTACTAGAGAATGTCAAACATGAATGTGATAAAAGCGCTAAAAGCTTCCTAATATATCTATGACAAAATTCTGTTTGCTGAGCCAAATTTCCATCACATGGAAAAACTTCGCTTCGAGGTTTTATTTGTAATACGACATTTTACTGATTAGTGGACCTAAATTGAAGAGTTCGTTGCAATTTCTGGAACAGGCTTGTAATAAAATCGCTAGAAATTACTATAATCAAGCTGTCGTTTAAACGTTATGGAAACTAAATTAATCGATATTTATTTGAATTAGTTAGAACTGTGTTAAGACTACAGTATTCTACAACTAGGTCTAGCTACTGGGACAAATATCTAAATAAGTTAAGTAATATATTAGGTATAAGACTTACACAAGCAACTAGATGAACTATTGACATCTACCAATGATTCCTTGTCCGAAATGTCTTGGAGAGCGTGTAAGCAATGTTGACGAAACAGCAGTGCTTGTACTGTTGCCAGTTTAAAAAGATAAATTGGCTTATATATCAAGGTTGGCAGTATGTTACTTTTATTCAAAGGACCGATACACATTAATAGCGAAATCCCCAAGTTATTTTGTAAAGCAAATATGGTTTATACTGAAAAGAAACTTATTTAAAAAATAAAAGGATGTACTTATCACAAGTTGCTTGCCGCAACAATGAGAGTAGGGTGCAGGATTATACGATCTATTATAGAGGTTAACAGAGTAAACTAATCACACGCAGTTTAATTCCGAGTAATGGTGATCGTAGAGATTTCTCTATTTTAATTATTAGCTTACTTTAAATCTAGAAGGGCAAGTTCTTTTGGTGAACCACCGAAAGGCTGGCGGCTGGGAATGCTCTACCTGACTAATTATCACTAAGTTGTCATAAATACAAATCGGTTTTGTAGGCGTTTAATTTGGCACAGTTTCGCTATTGGAACAAAATAAGATTAATTTATAGGCTATGTATCCGGAAATATTTGAAATCACGTATCCCCATGCAGCTAAAATAATACTAAAGTGTATTGAGTTAAGTATATTTAACTTGGGCTAATTGACATCAAATTATTATGTTCGTAGCTCGGAATATTTTCACCTTCATTTAATTACTATTACATAAAAGGAGCTGTGTCACGTTCTGTATATTTATGCGTACTTTTAGCATGTGTGCCACAAATTGTACTTTTCAATACAACTTGCTAATTAGCCGTACCGCATAAGGTATCCAATGTTGATCTATGTGTGTGTTGTAGCTTTGACAAATAGCAATTTCTTGTATGATCAGAATCTTGCAGTTAAAAATATTAACGTATTCAAAACAGGAATATTATATGTCGTTTTGCCTTTACTGACAGTATATATTATGGATTAATTTAAATTTTGTAAATAAATTGAAAACTAATTAATATGGGGTGTTGGAATAGTGAAGTGCTGCAGGCAGAGATGCGTATACTTAACAGTTTTAGTGGAATGAAAATAATGAGAACAAAACTAATACATAATCTAAAAAGAACATGTGTTTTGGTAGTCTAAGCGTAGAGCTTATACTACGACTGCATACAACAGACAGCTTCGATTGTATAGACAAAGCAAGTTGTATATTATATCGTCTCAGTGTCTCGTCTCGCGGAGTACATAGGCTATATTATATAGTACAGGCGGTTTCGGAAAATATCAAGGCATCTTAAACACAGAGAACTTAAATGGTGTAATTTTGTAGGATTTTTTAGGTGGGAGACGTGAAGTAGTTAAAAGTTTTAATAACAATATAGTGAGCTGTATTGTGCGGCTAACTTGAAAATGTAGCCCCTACAAATTTCTTTTCCGACTGAGTTGCGGCGGGTAGTTGCAGACGTGATTGACGTTACTTAAAATCGAATAAGCCATTATTTGCTTTCTGCGTATGGGCCGATAACTATCACTGTAGCATTCTAGCATTTTAGGTTATGTTAATATTTGAGCCAAAACAACAATTTGTGGAACTTCCTTTTACAGTCTTGAGCGATGTAAGATTTCGGTTTTGCCAGTGCTGCCAGGTTTTGATTGCGGATTCCACATGAGAGCGCACGTATGTATTGATCACTTCCGACAGAAAGTTAGATTCCACCGCCAAATTTCATTCCGCAGCGCCATAACTTGCAGTTTCTCGGTCTTTATCGCCACCTCAAATTGCTTTCAGCATTACAGAGCAGCCTGGATTAATGGCGCACTGTCGCGACACTAGTTGACTGTTTGTAGTCTCTGAACTCAACTTGTAAATGATACTACGCTTACAACCAATGGGTACCATATTTGACCTAGACAAATCAAGCTGAATCAGATTGTTTAATGACAATTCATGCGCCCAATAAAGTTCACTTTTACTTGTGTCCAGAGTTTCATGATTGACCACTGCCGGCCTAAGCTGAAGAGGTTTGGTGTATTGTAATCAATATAGGGAAAACAGCCATGTAAGCTAATTGATAAACACTAAAACAACGTATTCCAAAACTGATCATTATAGAATCAAGTCAGCCAAATGAATCGAATCGGACAGCCAGGTTCGAGATGCAACCCAAGGAGATTAATATTTGATCCATGGCGTTCGATCCTGTGGTCCGTATAGCGTTATCTAGGCAATCTATGTCTTTGGTGATATCAAACAAAGTTACATCGATCCCTCTAACTTGATCCACCGCATCAGTTAAACCACTAAGTGCAACCAGCATTTTGTTGGTTTCTTCTTCGGTTATATGAAAATCTGCTGCTTAAGTGTCACGATATTATAGCACTCCAGTTGGTAAAATAAAATCGCAGCGAAAGTTACCGACATCAACTTTGTTAGTAAAATTAGAGGAGTACCTCGCGATAGTTTGCGCGGTCCGAGTAACAGAAAAATTCGAAAGATGATAGTACTGGAATAAATTTTCTACACTGCAGGTAACAATCCATTCTGCGAACAATTTTTAAAGAATTTCATGCAGTCAGTTCTGTTCAGAAAAATTTACCATAACAAAACGGACCAATTAGTAAGGGGTTAAATTGAATTCAGATTATTTCGTGTCTACTCATTTATCCGCTTACAGACAAATCTTTGGAACAGTAACGTAATACAATTAACGTTGTACTTAATAGAAGAGCAGTTGGTTCACGCAAAAGATCCATTTACCGGAAACCGAGCTGGACCAGACAAAACGTGCATTTCAACAGTTACTGTTCAATGAACTATTAATGATTCTTAGTTTGAAGTTGTTTTGTTAGAGCATACGGAATAGGCTCTAAAGAGTCAATCGAGGCTAAATTACGATCCGTCGGGTCTAACATACACATTAACGGCTACCCAAAGCAATGTATTGCAGCGTAAGGAAATGAGGTTTATAAGAAAGAAAATCGAATAGATGTCCCAAGGAAAAAGGTCTTCATCACGCCGCCATAAAAGAGGAACAATACGACAGAGGAGTGCGCTACCGAGTACGCCGTCATAAAATGGTTCTACTATGCAGCTATGCACGTGTTGTTATGTCAAACCAAGAAGCTGTCCCATGAATCCAACTTGGATAAGCCTTATATTCAGGTTATGCTTCATGTGTTTACCAATTTACATGTACTTGTGGTTAGAATTACATTGGTCGAACCGAGAGAAGGCTATCAAAGAGGATCAGGGAAAAACTTCCACGGAACCTGGCAAATTTTGGCCGTAAACTCCCAGCCATCTAAATCGTTCAGCATCTGCTTGGATGTACCTTGTGCGAAAACAAACGTAACGCTTCCAAAATTATCAGCAGACAAAACAACGCCAGCTAGCTTTGTTTCTTTGAAGCATGCTACATTAGCTAAATAAAGATTAAATTTTGCAAACAGAACTACCTTGTCGACAGTCTCGCCTTGCCATGGAAAGCAAAAGATGATGACATTGATTTTCTAGGGGCGTTATTAATGTTCCTATTTTCCCCCTTTACAATGGCATTCCTTTACTCTTCCGAAGAATTGACGATAGCGGGCTGATTTAGAAGACACCAAATAATATGAATGCAGTTTAGCCCTTAACATGTTGTTATTTCTTGCTCTCTTAAACTTTTGAATCAATGAGATAAATCCTCAGCCGTCGTTGTTTATACTGCCTTCCGCAAGATGCTGTAAAAATGTGTGGTAGTATACACAAATTTAATAAGGTATTGTTAATAAGGAAAATTTTTTCAGCGCTGCATGTCTGGATGGAAGGCAGGGCATACTACATCCACAATACCCTCAGTGACAATATGACTGTCGGGTAATCTATATCTCAAATAATAAATTAAGCATTTTGGTAAGCGATGACACAAATAATGAGATATTCAGCTAAATTGGCTTCTGTACTTGCAACCTAAGCACATAAATAATCTTTAAAATTATTGCTGTTGTGTGCTACGCTATAACCAAAGTCGGCTTAAGAACTCAACGGTGCGCATTGAGGATTGTGCGAATTCTATTTAAAAGTAACACAAACTAAGCTTGTTTATCGGAAGTAAAATAATGCAATTTACAACAAATTATCGCAGCGCAAATATGTTCGTGGTCAAATTGTGCGACCACTCTTATCTCCTTAGTTATTATATATATATATATATATATATATCAGCACATGAGTCAGCGTACTAGCTCGTTTTGGTTGAATCTTCCCAGACTGGTACACCAAAACTGATACGCTGCATTCGATTTGCTAACCGCGTGTTTGCATGCTGAGTCCTCTTATTTCAGTTTGTGGTTGTGTCATATTGTACTAATGCAATTTATATTAATATCTCCTGAACTACCTTTCAGAAAACTTCAGAGCCTGTTAAAATACTTCAGTTAATTGCAATAACTTTTCGCGATTGTAGCATCTTCAAAATATATTTTCTACGTTTTGAACTTTTCGTGGCTTTGTTCGTAACCAATTGCATTCATTTGCCTATTTATTAGAGAGTTATATCACCAGATATGCATGCAGTATTCGCTTTATTTTATTTGATATCGTCGTTTTAAGTGGTTGCATGTTGCACGGTATCAGCGTTGTGGCTGCGCTTGCTGTGCATTTTTTGCATGTTGACCTGTTTATTACCCACTATCTCGCCCATACTGGCTCCTTAAGAAAGTCTATCGTTCTGGAGAGAACGTGGTGCACGGACTTTGTAGCCGTGCTAGGCTTGAATAATGGTTCCATGCAATCACTGTTGAGCGGACTACCGTCTACCCACCTCCTTCTGTGCGCTTGACTTCTATATAGAGCCTGCTTGTGTTTGCATTTGAAGGAGTGTGGGCGGGCTCCGTTGATGAAACGTGGCAACATCCACATGAATCTCGGCCTTATTACTTCGCGTTAACAATGGATATGCTTTATGCAGTTAGAGCCGTGGTTGGTGCAGTGCTAGCCAAACACGATCCTACTGTAGCCACAAGCGTCCTGTGGCTGGAAACAGTGACTTGCAAATACGAAACCGGATGCAACCAACCATATAAGATATGTAAAATTTGTGATTAAGATGTAGTTGCTATGGAGTGTATCCAGGTGGAAAAGTCTCACTATATTACAGAAATACATATATATTAACTCCATCATAATAATAATAACTCAACGTTATTACATGCAATAAACCAAATTGCTGCAGCCATCAAACACAATCTGATCTACACCTGTATATTCCGATCCGTTAATGCAAATGTTTTTCTGTGACGTAAAATTAGTTTTGGTGTTCCTGACTTTCTCATTGCTTTTAACTGTCACAGTTTTCCTTGTTAGTTCAATCGGATTTAGAATGTCCTCTTGTTACACATCAAATGCGAGCGGGTTCGTTAATTACTTAGACGCATAAGGTTTGAACGATACGCAAACTGACATCACGAACTCTAGCATCAATGAAACGCCTTCTGAGAAAGCATGACCAAAAGCTGTTTGCTGAATACAGTAGCTGCAGAGTGTTTCTTAAGTCTTGTGGCAAAACCCGCAGATGATACGAACGTCAAGTATGGGTAAAAGATTAGCGAATTGGGATCACGGTAAGCAATGTATTTACACTTGCAGGTTTGCCACAATTTTCACATGCTTTCAGGAGAACTAAGGGAGATGAACACCAACGACATTTTGCTGTCATCCTGCGGTCGCTTTTTCGGATAAACTGACCATTGTAATTTAAATGGTTGCTATGAGGGCCAAAAATAGCATTTTGAAAATACTAGTAATATAATTCGATCGCAATGTTTATTTTAATCGTTTTACATGTAAGTTGGTTACGTAAAAGCAGCGTAACAAATTAGTGTCAACATACATGGCTATTTTGACCGACGTCTCCTTTAAAACTATTCAATCATTTCTTCTCACATTTTCTAAATTTTACACACGGAGCAAGGAAACAAGCAAAATATTAATGGATCTACCACAGGTACAAATACAAAGCTTGACTACTCCCCATGTTAAAAAGTTAATACATAATGTGATTCTTTAAATAAAAAGGAAACTAACTCGTTTACTTGATGTCAAAGATGTTTTACTTGTTCATGCAGTTTGATTATGCCATAATGTGTCGCAACTACATTGGTCTAGTCTTGTAGTGCATGTGTGTAATGTTACATCCAGTTCGGTTTTGAATTCCTTCAATGTAGAAGCGGAGATGACTCAGCTTAAGATAGCCTTTCACTAGTTGGAGACACAGAGTGGGAAAAAATAACGGCCGCATTCCTGTAGCCTGTATTGTGTGGCTACATTCAAGTAATGGCCTCGGAGTGAGGCGTTATCACTTAGTTTCATGAAGAGTTGACATGCGTGGCTTTGATCCTGTAGAATCTGAAACACCATAATAAAATCACCGCGCAGCCAACGGTATCGACTACCAATAACTCCTAGCATTGTAGTCTATGTTGGCAAGGAAGATTAGCCAGGCTCTCTTAGTTTAGATTATCAACAGTTGTTATACGTCATGCTAACGTCTTCAGTACAAAGAATTTACATTTGTGCATTTTGCTAATCAATTATATCCAGCTTCTAGGCTTTCGTTAAAATTTCACAAACTGAATGTGACGAAATGCGTGTGCATCGTAATTTTGTAATGTTTATGAAAGAAGTGAACATCGCTGGTTTATCCGTATTACAAAGATGAAAACCGTTTTAGATTCCATGTACCACAAACGGGGCATATAACATCGGCAACGTTATTTGGGCTTACACTGCAATAACAAAATTTTAATTAAATGTTCATTATTTTCAACACATTTACTATGTGTCGCATGTTTGTACAACAACGTATTTTTCATACAAAAGGAATTCATTTGGTTTTTAGATTTGAATTAGTATCCGGCGTAATGCTCATCATTGCTGGCTAAGGAAACGGAATGCTTATTGAAGAAAACTAGTGAGAAGCAGCTGGAAGATATATCTTTCTATGTAGCAGCATCTAAAATAATTCAAATAAAACGGTTGGTTGTGTTTGAGAGTCTACCCGTTATCTAATGTCCGACAAGCATTGACCAGGCTTTTTTCGAATGCTGACAGTGTTTGCTTCGACTACGTGCTGGGGCACATTGAGTCATATGCACAATACTCGCCATTTGGAGAAATGCTGTTGAGCGACAGTTGCAATTTGGCACTTAATGCGTCACCGGTGTCCTTGTGTTTTGCTTTGTGTGCACATCTGGATCAGCGACCTTGACCAAATGTACGCGCCAAGATCTAATATCCGGTGCACAACGATCAGGGCAACCCACAATTGACGATAAGTCAGGGTGTAAATTTTAATCATCAGGCATGACTTTTCTTTTGGCAAACCTTAATGGATGACCTAGTGACCGGATGCAATACGTACTCAAGTATTTGTATTTCGCCGCGTCAAAAAGGAGCAAGCTTTGGAGGAGCTCTACTTTCGAATTATTCATACGCTTGAGTGAACAGTCCATCATTCATCCCTACTTTCCAAGTACAGTACCTTCGTTAGCGTGCCGAAAATATACAAGTTGGTTTATTTCAAACATATTAGATTGTCCTCAAACTCTAGATCACAGCAATAAATACACACACATACACAAATGGAGCTTATTAAAAGCTGTTACTGACCACAATGTGGGCTCGACTGTGTGCTCCCTTTCCAAAACCCGTGAATAGCTATTTGATATGTTTTATCTGAATGTTTATTTCTGCAAATCGCTTGGGTAGGCCCCAAGGTTCACAACGAATCAGTACATAGTAATCAGGTATACTGGTTATTTTTTCAAATTCAGTTAACCCGATGCAATATCCGTGGCAAACCGAAAAGCTGACGTGTATCGGAAATTCAGTTAGTACCTGCCATGCGTATGCAAACTGGAAGAGCCAAAGGGCAAAATTGACGTCCGACATTTTTGTTCTCTACTGGTTGCTGTGGTGGGAAACACGCGAGTCGAATGGTATCATCGTTTTATTTAAACCATAGCGCAACAATTGAACTGCGTTCGTCAAATATATAGATAGTCAAACATTCATTTACCATATTCATGCTAACTTATTTTGTTAGCTTCATATTCGTTAAAATTTAACAGGTTTGTTCCCCTGCTATTAAAGTTTCACAAAAACAACTTATTATTTGCTTCAGTGTATGTCAGCCATTTAAAGTTGTTTTCTATTGCTTAGTAAACCAATGTTATGGCTCATCGTCACTGCCATAAATCTTATCCAGAAATATCACAGATAAGTAACAACAGTAAAATATGTTTGGTATATTAGTTGTTGTTCCGTATCGTTTAGCTACTCGCACCAACCTAACATAAGTTAATGGTTCTGCTATTTTTATTCACAATAAATTTTGCGGGACGAGCTACAGAAAATGATTTCATCCACAATTAAATAACCCAGTTAACAACTCCGATAACTCGACTCCATTACAACGTATCAGAGTTGCATCGTGTTTGTGGTAACAATTTTGATAACTTACGTGGTAAATGACGGCGCTAAATGCAGCCAAAAGGATACTGTTTAAAACAATGCAAACGAGAAATCTGCTGCAGACTAAATCGTTTCCACCCATGTAAAATGTAGAAACTCGTGTTTTCATGACATCAATGCTCATCTTCATTATATATAGAATTTATTAACATATAACAATACTTCATAGCATATGTTAAAACCGAAGGAAATGCTGATTGACCGAAGCTGTGTTTGCAGAAACCGGTGAAGTCTGCTCACATTTAACAGGATATCGATCATATGCGACAACAGCGTACTGGCGTATATTTGTACTAAAATATTTTGCAGAGTTTCCAACCGCAACTGTGTATGCTTGAGTATCTTATACACGAATTTTGCTGAATAGGCTACAGCGAGATATTGTTCCCGACCAAATAGTATATGCATATGTTTCTGCACAAATTACTAGCATTCGCTGTCAATTATTGCTCGTCAAAAGAAAAGTACAGTGGGTTAATGTCCGAGCAATGGAAAGCAAACGTTGCACGAGAGAGCTTTCCGTTCCTCCTTGCGGATGATGCTTCTGAGGCCTCATATTCTAGTCGCATTTACTTACAAAATCCCCATCGCTTGCAGTTATTCTCAGCGCTATCAAGCACATTCCATCTGCAGGAATTAGCTTGTGTGGGTCACAAAAATTCACCTTATCGGAGCTTTTATATTTTCCAACTGAAACGCAATGGGGAAACTTTCCAAATAACCAAACGTATAGCAACACTTGTCGTCAATGACGAAAGCCAACCTTGAGATCTATCCTATTTGTCAAAATTCCAATGTGGTAGATATTAGGAAATGTAGCTAATGTAAAACTATGTTCACTTATCGCTTAGTCACTTTGTTCACCAAATGATTGACTTAGTCATCTTGACCTCTTCTGTCAAACATTGACGAACCGTTATTTCGACCCTAAGCATGCATGCATTTCAGCATTCCGGCGACCCGTCAGCAGCCATAAGCCCTCAGTTAATAGCCGGAAGGGCAAGGATCGAGGTTATGTTTGTAAGGGCAAACGAAAATCTTATTAGGTCGCACCTAATTTGACACTTTTATTTGGCTGTTCTCTACCAGAAGCATGTTCGAGCAGGAATCTATTTATAATTGCGTCAAAATGTTTTTACGAATTTTTTTTAAAATTTACTCTAATCCATTTATAGTTGCACTATTGTAGAAGTAATTTTCTGTGTTTTTGTTAAGTATATATGGTTAATCAATGTTAAATATTGTACACAAACCGTTAGAGAAACAAGAAAATCCGTTGACAATGTTTGAACAATTGAAGTGCGTGTGCCGGAGAGCAAACACCATTGATTTCATTAGACTTCGCTTTAAAACTGTGACGAGTGCCTTGGCACTGCAGCATAAAGGCGCCTCATGTGGTTTTAATTATCCTTACCATTGTTTGCCCAAATAATTCTAAAACATCACCGCCGGTCTGATTTAAATACATAAGTTCTGGGACGAGTCCACCCAAAATGTAACGAAAATTTAGATGGACGTCGACATTAGTGATCGTGCAGCTTGATTACATCCGATGTCAACCGGAAATTTAAGCGCTTAGATACTCGCATTTTGCTTATATCAAATGAGGAAGGTTAAGCTTTAAAAGGGGGTTGATCAAACCAGGCTGCTTATAGTGTGCTGATAATATCAACGTGCGACAATATATGACAATGGATATCAACAATGGAGACAGCCCGTTGTTTTGCACCTGTGTAATATCATTATGGACATTATAGTTGTTGTTATGAAATCCATCACATAGGCACACGTTGCTTGTTACCCACAATCCCAGAATTTCGATGAAACGAGACTTCTCCGACTGCACTCGTCGCTCTTCCGTTGCAGATGTCCACTAGTTATTAACAGATCCTTTATTTAATGACTTATGTCCGCTCTAATTTTATTAGTTTCTCCGTGTATCAAACAGAAACAGGCAAAGCACGATTTTGAGAACATTGGAATAAATTCATATCCGGGACCAACGTTGTTTACGGTTTTCCCGTGGCTGGGATATATAAGGAGCGCGATGCAGCCGCTCACATTCAGGAACAAGGACGACTCTTTCGAAGGAACCTGTCTCTGGAATACGATATGGTGTAATTGATCTAGGGGCTGCACAGATTGCAAAATGCTAAGGATTTAGCCCGGGATTGTAGACTTTATGATTCCATACAGATAGCTATCACCAAGGATGTTCTGGGCTGGTGTGACACGGCAGCAGCATTCTTGCCGTGATTTGCATAAATCATGCCGCTCTAAGCAAACACCAGAGCTCATATTTAGTTGCACCACTTATCGGCAAACGTTCGATAAGGTTATGCAGCTGGCGAGCAATGCTGGAAAACACGCCACATAAAAATGTACAAAATGCGATGCGATGTAAGTTGAGGTTCCGTTAATCTGATAAAATGCGTTTTTCGTCTCCGCACCAAAGAAACTGTTTTGTTGCATACATCTTAACTTTCAAAACAATATTATGCCTTTAACACACATCCTGACACTTTGTTGCAAGCACATAAACAGTATTGTCTGTACATTAATGCACCAGGTCTGTTGAACCACGTTGCCGAACTGTGACTAAGTCAATTATGGTATGCCTGGGACCTGGTATTCGAATTCAATCTTCGTATCATTCAAGGAGTACCTACGGCGTAGTCGCGATAAATTATCTGCTCCTCAGCTGAAACCACGCACCAGAAAGCGCGGTGAGGCATTTGTTTTGTACTTACCTACGAGAAGTGCGAAGTGGTAGATCATTCAGAAACATCGATCATCGACTCGAATTGGTTAAGTCAGAGACCAAAGGCAACGACAGTCGATTTGTGTCACTTGTTTATCGTTCTCTAATGTCCAACCAATAGATGGTCTCCCGCATGGTATCAATTTTGGGGAGGGTTACTTTAACGGCCATACAGCCATGTTCTCATCTCAGGTAACCCCAGTGTTCACGACTTGGATGTTCTCTCCTTGACTGTCGATCAAATAAGGCAGATCTGCAACAGCAAGCCTTTCGGTTATCAAACGTGTCATTTTGCTCACCCCGTACATAATTGTAAATATACCATATGCATTTGATTTTGTGCTCGCTGGCGAAGAACTCATGATTGAGCAAGCACATATGTCGATCTTTGTGCTGCGGAATGATCACGTAACATTTGTATAGACTAAATTTTTATGCATGATATCCATTGGCGCGCAGTGATTTCTAGCGTGCAGTTTAACTATTCGGCATAATAAAGTTATTATTTGAAAGTGCATATGGACAGTTTCGGACAACGTTTGCACTGATATTGCCTGGACAGACTTTGCTGGCAATTTCAGTGCTCCACTTAAATGTCAATTATATAGCAGGCTCCTTTTTCTGTAAGCGCAATATCATTCATTTCGGAACAGAGCCTGAATATTCTTGGTGTTAGGAGAGGCAGCTTGGTGTGTAACCAAAGTAGTTCCTGGCCCTGATAACTGGAGTAATCTTTAAGTGCATCTTACGCATGTGCAACAATTGTCAGTGGGGACAAATTAGTACACCAGCATTTCTTAACTATAAAATATTTTGTGCTAACAACAGTTGCTCTACGAACAAATAAACAGCCTGCAGGATTTGAAGCGTGGTGTTCCACTACTAATATCAACAGATGGATATGCTCAAATCGCCGAGGATTCTGCTGGCTTCCGGAGTCTAAAATGTACGCCAATATTACGGCGCCTCACTACGGATCCCGCATGCTTGTCACATGCTTCCAGCCGCCTTTATTTAACACAGCAGCTTAAGTTCAGAGACCATTCTGAGGAAGTTTTTATAATTGAGCTCTGAACGCCCTGGTAGCGTAGAGCTAAATTCATCGCCGTCTTGGTTGGTACCTCAATCTGGCTTTCATGCCGTTGAAATACATGGGACCGAGTTGACATCACCTTCTGAAACAGTTATAACACAACGGTTGGGGTCACCAGACGAAAATATCTACCCGATACGTTGGACAGGAATACAGCCGGAAGTACTTTTCCATTCGAATTTTCTAACAGTAAAACACATTTTCGTCATTTGTTATTTCTACACTCAAGCTGTCCATGTGCAGGAAAACACACCTTCGTTGCATTACACCATCTACCTTATTTGATTTGATTTTGATTAAGTGACTGACGGCAATATGGACAAAACATTTTGCGCTCTCATTTACACCATGAAAATGTGGGAAACATATTTAACTTTGTGTTACGGTGGATAGTCAATAAAAGTCAAGTCAACATAAGCTATGTGAAGGTTAATAGGGGTTTATTTTCCGAATTTACTACACCAATGCGGACACATAGATGACAATAGCAATATACTTGCTTCTGTAGAAATGTTGGAACAAAGCAGAATGGTTAATCCAACAACCGCTCGCGCAGTATGTCATTGTTTTCGCTGTGTCAGAAAGCAAACTTGAGAGATAGGGCAAAACAATATTACGATACGATGAGGTGCCGGAGAATAATATGCTGAATTTCAAACGAGTGGAAGAGAAATAGTGCGCTTTGGAGAGATCATTGTAAATTGAATGCAAACGCTCAGTTAATACCTTAGAAGAAAACACATTGCAGGTATCATGTATAGAAAAATCAGCTCCATTAAAGAATCTATAGACAAGCATCTTCAGCTAGTAATGTTAATTGTAGGTCGAGCCAGTAAGATGTATTCTTTCTAAACAGTCCAGAGGAAGAGGCAATGTAGCAGTATAACTAAAGCAAAATCATCAACCGGTCACAAACCTGCATATTATACATCGATATATTGAAGGCAACTTAAATTTTAGGGCATAAAAGCAACCTTTTCTGACCTGTGGAAAAGTGTTGCAGACAAGCGGCATTTGAAATATGCCTGGTCAACGCTTGTCGGACAGTATATAACAGGTATATACTCAAACAGTCCTGGCCATTTTATTCGATTTATTTTATATACTGCTACACAGATATATATCTTCTAGCTGCTTCTCACTAGTATTCATCATTATGCACTCCGTTTCCTCAGCCACAAGTGGTGAGAAAATCTCAAGATTCAAATGTATATCCGAGGAACAAATGAATTCCCTGTTGTATTAAGAATCATTTATTGTACAGGCATGCGACACATATTAGGGTGGGTTTACAACGACAACGTTTATTTGAAATTTCGCTGGAGTAGTGTATCTCAAAATAACCTTGCCAGTGTTACATGCCCCGTTTGTGGTACATAAATTTAAAACGATTTTTAATTTTAATACAGCTAAATCAGCGATGTTGACTTATTTCATAAGCAATTCAAAAATTACGATGCACATGCATTACATCTCACTCAGGTTTGTGACTTATTAACGGAAGCTAGAAAGCTGGATATCACTGATTAGCAACGAGCATAATTGCAAATTCTTTATAATGAAGACGTTAGTACGACGTATAACAACTCTTGAGACTCTAAACTAAGAGAGCCTGGCTCATCTCCCTTACCAACATAGAGTACAGATCCTAGGCGTTATCTGTAGTTTATACAGTTGGCTGCATGGTTGTTTTATTATGGTGTTTCAGATCCTAAATTTAGTAAGTGGTAACGCCTCACTACTACGACATTACTTGAATGTAGCCACAACTAAAGCCGACTGGATTGCGACCGGGATTTTTTCTCCTTTTATGTCTCCAACTAGTGAATGGCTATTTCAAGTTGAGTCATCTCCGCTTCTACATTGACGGAACATGATGTAAAATTACACACATGCACTACAAGACTTGAGCAATGTAGCTGCGACACATCATGGCATAATCAAACCGCGTTAACAAGTGAAACATCTGTGACTTCAGGTAAACGCGTTAGTTTTGTTTAGTTAAGAATCAAATACTGTTTTCACTCTTTACTTTTGAGAGTAGTCAAGCATTGTATTTTTATTTTGATAAATCTCTTCATCGTTTGCTTGTTTCCTTGTTTTGTGTGCAAAATTTAGAAAATCGGAGAAGAAATGACTGCATAGTTTTAAAGGAAACGTGATTCAAAATAGCCATGTATGTTGGCGCAAATTTGTTATGCTGATTTTAGGTAACCAAGACATGTTTAAGACGAATAAATAATCATTGTAATCGTATTATTTACAAGTATATTCCAACTGCTATTTTTGGTCCTCATAGCAGTCATTTAACTTATCTTGGTCAGATTATATGAAAAATCGACCGCAGGATGACAGCAAAATTACGATGTTGTTCAGCTGCAGTCGTTCTCCTAAAAGCAGGCTAAAATTATTTCATACCCGAAACTCTAAATACACTTCTTACCGTGATCCCAATTCGCTCATCTTTTACCGATGATGGACATTCGTATCACCTGCCGCTTTTGCTACAAGACTTAAGAAAGTCTCGGTAGTTACTTCATTCAACAACCAGATTTTGGTCACGTTTTCTCAGAATCCGTTTGATTGATGTAAGTGCTGGTGATGTCCGTTGCGGTATCGTTCAAACCTTATGCATCTAATTAATTATCGAACCGGCTCGCATTTGTTGTGTAACAAGTGATCATTATAAATTCGATTGAATTAGCTAGGAAAACTGTGACCATTAAAAGCAACGAGAAGGTCAGGAACACCCCAATGAATTTCACGTCACAGAGTAACATTTCCCTTAACGGATCGGATTATCCAGGTATAGAGCAGATTGTGTTTACTGACTGCATCACTTTGGTGTATTGAATGTAATAATATTGCCTTTTTATAATAATGTTTTAATTTATATATATGTATTTCTGTAATATAATGTGACTTGATTTACATCAGTAAAACTCCATAGCCAAATAATCTTAATCAAAATTCCCGATTTTATATATGGTTGGCTGCATCCGGTTTCGGATTTGCAAGTCACTGTGGGCAGACACAGTACGCTTGTGCCTACAGTAGGATCGTGTTTGGCTCTAACCTCACAACATGTATTCAGTGTTAACAAAAGTAATAAGGCCTGTAGACTTGGGGATGGGAACCACGTTTCATCAGCGGAACACTCCCATCCTCCTTGAAATAAAAACAAGCATGCTGTACTTAGGAAACAAGCACACACAAGGCGGTGGTTGGACCGTATTCTGCGCCACACTGAGTGCATGGAACCACCATACACAGTAAGCACATCCAGCGCAGTCACACCGGTGATATCGTGCAACAGGCAATCATTTGAGAGGACGATATCAAATAAACTATCGCGAATAGTGCATGCAGACACTGTGACCTTACGCTATACTAAATGTGCATATAAAAGAAGCTAGTTGCGAACAGATCCGCGATAAATTCAAAAAGTCAGAAAAGGTATTGTAGACAATGCCACAAGCACGAAAACTTATTGAAATTAACTAAAGTAGTGCAAGGGACGTGTGGAGTTTTATAGAAGGCAGTTAAGTTTGATATTAATATAAATAGCATGAAGACAATATAACCAAATTAACAACTGAAATAAAGGGACTCAACTTGCATACACGCGGTTAGCAAATCGAATGCATCTTATCAGTGGTGTTGTGCCAGTCTGAGGAGATCCACCGAAAACGAGCTTGTTTGCTGGCTCTTGTGATGATATATATGCTAAAATACCTAAGGAGATAAGAGTTGTCGTACAATTTAATCACGAGCTATTTCGAGATGCGATAATTTGTTGTGAACCGCATTATTAAACATCCGATGGACAAGCTGAGTTGATGTTATTTTTTATGTAGTATTCACACGATCCTCAATACGCACCTTTGAGTTCTTAAGCCAACTCTGGTTATAGCGTTGCAAACGATAACAAGAATTTTTCAGCGAATTTCTGTGCTTAGGTTTCAAATGCAGAAGCCAATTTAGCTGAAGATTTCCTTATATTTGGCATCGCTTACCAAAATGCTTATTATATTAAGTTCAGATATAGTTGACCCGATAGTCGAATTGTCACTGAGTGTATTGCGGAGGTATTATGCCCTACCTTCCATCCAGACATGCAGCGCTGGAAAAAATTTCCTTGTCAACAATATATTATTAAGGTTTTATTTACTACTTCACAGTTGTTTAGTATCCAACGAAATTCCTCAAATGGTGCTGTAGGTGGCATAAACATCGATGACTGAAGAATTATATCAGTGATTTAAAACTTTAAGTGAGAAAGTAGAAAACATTACTTTTAGCGGACTAACTAAATTCAGATTACTTTATGTCTTCTAAATCAGTCGCTTAACGACAAATCTTCCGAAGAGTAATGGAATGCTATTGTAAAGGGGTGAAAATCGTGACCTCATTAAAGCTCCGAGATAATAATGTTCACCGCCTGCTTCTTTCCACGGCAAGTTAAGACTGACTACAAGTTAGGGCTGGTTGCGAAGTTTAGTCTTTATTCAACTGATGCAGCGTGCTCCAAAGGAAACGAAGCAAGCTAGCGTTGTTCTGTCCGCTGATAATTTTGGATGCCTCACTTTGGTTTTCGCACAGGTACATTCAAGCAGATGCTGAACGATTGAGATGGCACGGAGTTTAGGGCCAATATTTGCCAGGTTCCGTGGAAGATTTTCCATGATCATGGTTGATAGCCTTCTCTCGGTTCGGTCAATATAAATGCTACTGTAAGTACAAATGAATTGGTAAACACTTGAAGCGGTAAGCTGTAACTAAGTCTTGCCCAATTTGGATTCGTAAGACAATATCTTGGTTTGACATAATAACACGAGCTCAGCTGCATAGAAGAATATTTTTATGATGACTTTATCGATAGCACAAGCTTAATTCTTTCTGTTCCCATTTTCATGGCAGCCTGATGAATATATTTTTCCTTGGAACATCCATTTGTTTTTCGTTCTTAACAACCTCCTTTAAATGTATGGCAATATATTTCTTTGGATAGCCGTTACTTAGTTGGTTAGACTCGACGGATCGTCATTTAACCTCGATTTACTTCTCAGAGTCTATTCGGCATGTTATAACAAAATATTTTCAAACTGCGGATCGTTAATAGTTCTTTGAACAGTAACTGTTGAAATGTACGTATTTTCCGGTCCAACTCTGTTTTCGGTAAACCGATCTTATGAGTGAACCATCTTCTCTTTTTTAAGTAAAAAGTTAATTGTATTACTTTACTCTTCCAAAATATTGTCAGTTTTGAGTTCTCTTAAAATGTTCTGAGCAGAATTTAAAGCATGGGATTCTTCAAAACTTGTTCGCAGAATGAAATGTTGCCCTCAGTTTAAAAAAGATTTCTAATAATGACATCAACCAAAGTTTGCTGCCACTCGGTACCCGCAGACAATCGCAAGGTACTCCTCTAATAAATACTATCAAAGGACAGTTCGGTAGTCTTCGCTGCGACTTTATTTTACCAAATAGAATGCTATTATATCGTGGCACAAGAGCGGCAAAATCGCAACCAACAAAAAGTAGGAACAATCAATAAGCTGGCTGCACTTCGTGGTTTAACTGATGCGGTGGATCAAGTTAGAGGGACAGACGTAACTTAGCTCGATATATCTAAAGCCATAGATTGCCTAGATAACGCTATCTGGTTTATAAGATCGAAATCTATAGGTCTAAATTTCACCTTCTTGGCTTGAATCTCGAACCTCGTTTTCTGATTCGATTCATTGGGATTATGTGCTTACAACACGACCATTTTGGTGGCATCTGTTTTAAGTTTTTACCAGTTAGATTACGCGCGGGTTTTCCATGGATTGATTACATTAGCCCAAACATGTTCAGCTTAGGCAGGCAGTGGTCAATCCTGGAACGCCGGACGCAAGTAAAAGTGAACTTTATTGAGCGCATGAATTGTCATTAAACAATCTCCCTCAGCTTGATTTGTCAAAGTTACAAGTGGTACACATTGATTGCAAGCACAGCAAAATTTAAAAGTCCAGTTCAGAAACTGGAAGCGCGACAGGGCGCTATTAATCTAGGCTGCTCTGTTATGTTGAAAGCAATCTGAGATGGCGCCAAAGACCGCGAAATTGCAAGTTGTCGCGCTGCGGAATGCAATCTTTCGGTCAAATCTAACTTTCTGTAGGCAGTGATTAACAAATACTTGCGCTGGCATGTGGAATACGCAAGCAAGCCCTGACAGCACTGGCCAAATTGTGAAGTTAGATCGCTCGAGACACTGAAATTAAAATCCGACAAGCACGTCAGTTTGTTGTTTTACTTCAAATAATATCATAACCTAAAAAGCTAGAATACAACAGTGTTAGTTATCCGCCCATCCGCAGAAGGTAGTGAAGCCTTATTCGATTTTAAGAAATGTCAACCACATTTGCGTCTACCTGTTGCAACTCAGTCGTAAAACACTATTTGGGCTAAAATTCAAGTTAGCCGCACAATACAGACCGCTATAATGTTATTGAAACTTTTACCTACTTCCTGTCTACCAGCTATCAAAGTTTTAAAACATTACACCATTTACGATATCTCTGTTTAAAACGCTTTGATATTGTCCTGAATTGCTCATAATACAGAATATAGCGTGTATGCACTGATAGACGAAATAATATTGTGAAAGTTGCGTAGCCTGTCTTAACCTACACACGTGAGGCTGACCGTTTTATGCAGTCATAATATAAGCACTACGCTTAGTCCGTCAAAACACATTTTCTCTTAAGATTACGTATTAGTTGGCTTCGAATTCTTCTCATTCCACTAGATGTGTTAAGTATACGCTTCCCTGCCTGCAGCACACCAATTTTCCAACACTGGTTATTACTTAGTTTTCAAATTATTAACAAATATAGCTCTGCCAAAAATTTATACTGTCACTAAACCTAAAGGGAAATCTGCTATACCCGTTTTGACTACGTTTATAATTTTATCAGAAAGGATCAGGTCATACAAGCGAGTGCGATTGTCAAAGCTGAAACACACACATAGATCACCATTGAATACCTTATGCGATAAGGCTAATTAGCAAGTTGAAGTGAAAAATAAAATTTGTTGCACACATGTTAATAGCATGCATAAGTCTACATAATACGAGCCGGCTATTTATATGTTATAGTAATTAAAATAATTGTGAATATATTAGGATCTACGGATATCTTGATTTCATGTCAAATATCAATAATATACAAGGTAAAATTTTAAATTTACTTAATACCATGGAATATGCTTTGACTTGAATTCTAATACATACATAAATAGCCTATATTAATTTTTGTATTTTAGCTTGACCGACACATTTGTTTCGAGAACGAAACGGTGCCAAATTAAACGCCTACAAAACCGAGTTGTATTGATAATCATTCTGCACTTTTAAGCCAAATCAGTGATAAGTGGTCAGGCATAGCAATCCCATCCGTCAGAACTTCCGTAGTTCACCGAAAGAACTTGACATGCTAAATTTAATGGAAGCTAATAATTAGTATAAAATTCTCTGACTGCAATTTCCATAACTCCGAATAAACTGCGTATGATTATTTACGCTGTTAACCTCTTTGCTCGGTCGTATGATCCTGCAATCTACTATCATAATTGAGGAAAGCAACTTGTGATAAGGACACCCTATTACGCTATGAATAATTGTATTTGCAGTATACACCATTTTTACTTTACAATGTAATGTAAGGACTTTGCTATAATATGTGTCCGTCCCTTGCATATAAGTAACAAAACTTCAAACTTAATATCCAGGCTACTTTAAATGTTAAAACCGGCATTAATACAAGCACATTGTTTCGAAAACATTTCTAACAAGCCTTCCAATACCGTTTTGACATAGCATCATTGGTACATGTCAATAGTTCATCTAGTTGCTAAAGTAAGTTCTTACAGCATATATATACTTGAATTTGCTTATTTAGATCTTAGTTTCATAGCTCGACCTAGTTTTAGAATACGGTAGTCTTAACCGTCTTAACTTAGGAAAGTTTTAGATTTACTTATATGTAGTAGACTGAAGTATTATAACACGAGGCACTCTGTCACATTACCAAGAATAGATATATCTAAATCTTAATGTATGGGCGTATGCATAACTCGTTTACAGCTTACAGGATAAATAGGACAACAATATCTGGCACGTATGCGCTTCCAAATGCGAGAAAGCGGTTTGTAGCTAAGAAAGTCATAGGCTAAATGTTGGCGACATATTTTATTGCCACTGTCATGGACTACACGCGTTTCGCAGGAAATAGTATTCGGTGAATTTTATTCAGTATAAATATATTGTCAGCTTGTTGTCAGCATCTATATTGTCGAGGGCGTTATTCCGTGCCAGGGGGCACACGCCAGATTGAAAAGGAAACGAAAAATAACACTCAGTCCTATACCACTACAAATTCACAATGTGCAAATTGTGTTATAAAGTAACCAATTGTCATGAATTGCTTTACATTTGTATTTAAAAAAAGATATTTCTTGGAAAGTTATTATTTAGTGTAAATAATATTACTTAAATTCTTATTTATTATTCAACAAACGTAATAAAATACAAAGGTTATAATTAATTAAGTTTCAAACATATATGAAATTTATTTGCAGCTCATTTATATAGGTAGAATAGCGAATAATATCCTCATTGGTATTTTAACATGGGGCCTTAAAATCATCCTTTCCTTTTTTAATCAAACATGTTTCTTATGATATCGCTATGGAAAAATTCCTTTTCTTTTTATACTTCAAAATTGACCTTTGTCAAACCATTTCCAATTCTATCATAGCTGTCCTCGTATTACTGTTTGAGAAACCTCAAGATACTACATACGGGAAAACGTACGACTTGAGTGGAAATTTTGCTTCCAGGGCTGACCTTCCAACATCATGCAGTTTAGATTATTCTGTCCGGAAAGGATTAATTTTTGCTTTTTTATACTGACAGTTTACCTGAATGGAACCTGTACACAATGCCTTTTTCGTTCATACAAATTTAAGTTTTGCTAATGTACTTTTGGCCAATAAGTAGTGGACATGGCAACTTGCTGAAAATACACCAAGTTGGAGGCATCAAATATATTTTTCTCTCACGGACTCACTAACCTCACAAGTAAGCAGACAAATTATGATCAACAGTTTCGTTTCGCCTATGTATTACCTTATAAACAGCAGCTGGCAGTGTTGCATTTATGAGACGTCAAACGTTTTATGTAGTCAAAGTTATCTCAATACACGTTCTATTTC
Source organism: Dicrocoelium dendriticum (assembly GCA_944474145.2). NCBI lineage: Eukaryota > Metazoa > Platyhelminthes > Trematoda > Plagiorchiida > Dicrocoeliidae > Dicrocoelium > Dicrocoelium dendriticum. The sequence goes on along the minus strand of OX104059.1, from coordinate 60,983,983 downwards.
CTTCTCAGCGAATTATATGCTTTGTGTTGAATCAGATAATACTGCCATCATATAAAGCTTATCTGACTCCTCAAAATTCGGCAATTACTCCTTTTCTGTATTGATGCTTCGTTACAATAAATCAGTCAAGCTGGGGACGCTTGGTTATGTTTGTGGGTGTAATCATTGTGACAGGCAAACACTTATTTGGTCACGAATTATTTGGAATGTTTCCGCAATTATTCCGATTTCCAAGACCGCGTCAGCACAACAAATTTTTGAGTGATATTTGCATCCATAGAATAGTAAAATTGATAAAATGTATATAGGAATGGTGCACGGCATTTAATTATTTATGCCCTCAGTAGCTATTTCGTGCAACGCTTGATATAGAGAATAACATAAAATCCAAATTTTACTTTTCATGGCGCATAAGAAGATAACAAATTTTACATGTGGGAGTAGAAACGCAGTATCTGAAATTTCATTTAGAAATTTGCTTAGCCTTATAATATATATATATATATGAAGAAAACAGAAAACTATAGACTTCAGCCAGTTGAATGCAAGTGTTAAGCTAATGGATGTGAGTAAGCTGACATTGACTCCAATAAAATAATCTGTTTCCCAATACTTTCTGTGGCCTATATGCTAAATTATGCAGACCTTTTTTAGTGAACTAGTGGATCAATAAAGCGCAGATCTGTTTACTTTGCTTAAACGTTTTAAAAAGATAAACATCAAAAAATGTAAAAAAATTAAAAATGCTAATAAACAGATAGGAGTTTAATTACTACCAAACAACCCCGAATACGTTACAAATTATATCTACAAGAAAAGTCGTGTTTTTACTACTTGGCATAGAAGATTATCATGGAATGTTGAGTAAAACATTGTTAAATAAAAGATATTTACATAATATGGTATATAATGATTATAAGGAAAACTTTTAGACATCAAGGGCCCTGACACACGAATGTGAACGGTAATACAGCCCCCGGTATGGCCGGGTGAACTGTGCATTATTAGGATTCACTTATGCATCGGATACCGCTTGTTCCTATATACATATTTTCATGTTCATCCTCACAATGATGACTCTAAGGTAGCCATGCTTGTGAACTGTCCACAAATAAAGGAGCCCGGAAGAGAGATTGAATATAGCTTAGACGCTATCATAAAATTCACTGCTGGTAAATTTAACCGCATAGTTATTGCTCAGCAGTATTTTTGTCAAGCCAATACTTCGCAAACATGCAGCGTTGCGTACTAACACCCAGTTTCAGTTCCGCTCCTTAAGACATATACTGTTTCACAGCAATTGCATGTTCTTGACCTGAAGCATATGTAATAAGCAGGGTGAAATTTTAGGATGAGCTCGAGCCAGGTGAGTTCCGAGGGGTCTTTGCCAATGAACGGCCGAGACTTAGAATTCTGGCTAAACTTTCGTAGCGTGTACTGGCACGGAATAATTATTCCATATAGATGACGGATGCAAACCAGTTGCATGAATAATAGTAAAGGTTTTGTGAGCAAACAACTTAACTCCTGAGTGTTGGCAAAATTCACTCACTTACTGTTAATAAAAGCCCTTAAGCCAGACAAATGATACAAATAGGCAGCGCAACATAGACACTACATTCAACTGCTCAGATAACCTAGCCGCAAACCTTCAGAACATTAACATATTTGTAAGTCTAAAACAAACTGCTGTACAGGCATGTCATTGGCCTATGGAAAGTGTGTTCAGGATTTCTTCCTCTCACAGAGGCTGAAAGCTCAAAAGGATGGCTATGGAACAATTAAATACGCTGCTGATGCAATAAGACTTCACATATTCTAGGATCTCGTCATCAAGTTATCTTGCAGCTTTTACATTCGCGCCGTCATGATTCGCTAACCTCGCTTTTACCGCTGAAGCTGAACCACAGATGCTCAAGAATCTACGAATCCACAGCTCCCTGCGTATCAGCACACTCGTCAAAGGGCTTAGAAGCAGACGCAAGACAATCTGCAAAACATTTTGGCTCAGTTGTTCCAACGCTCATTAGACCTGAACCAGGTTTATATTATGTGAAAGCTAGGAAATTTAAACCCGATGAACGAAACGGAAGAAGATCCAATCTTTAAAATACTGCCTAATATGTTTTATCCCATATGTCAAAGGTCATGGAATACTTCATTACGTAAATGCTGGTGTGTAATCTGAAAAACTGTATCAGCAGCACGGCTTCCAATGAAAATTCGTGCACAACGAATTTACAAATCACTCAGATCAATCGGACTGAGTCAGCTGACGTGATCCATCTAGATTGTTCAAAGACATTCGATCGTCCAGCGAAATGGATACTCGGTTCCCCCGCTTCTGAGATTCGGGATTAATGAAAATCTGTTGAGCGAGATTGTCAACTTTCTCCTTTAACTGCGGTGAATGCTCAAAGTTAGGGGCTACTTATCTGACACCATTCAGGTAGGGTATGATGTGCCGCAATAGTAAGTACTACAGTCCGGAAAGATAGTTGTGTTTATTTACGACCTCGCACCAATCTCAGCTAAAGTTTTTCCGATGGCACCATGCTTCAGCGCAGGGCACAGATTTAGACTGACCGACAGCTAATTCAGCTTGACCCAGAAACGGTAGGTCGTTGGTTAATGCAAAGTTTACTGCATCACAGCTGAGTAGTATTAGGGATTCTCCAATCTATATTATATCAACTACTCATACAGGCTCCGAAAGAATATAGCGATCTACGTCGAACGTTATCAGGGCGTACTGGATTAAGTGGACCAGCCTTGCTCTAGGCAATATGCCGTCTATCATAGCAATGCGCTGTCCTGTTCGTTCACAGCATTTAATAAAGTACATTGTCCATATTTCAATCTTTGAGCACCTAAATTACAAAGGGGAACACTGCAGGGTTAATGACTCATTTAAATTGCTCATAGTTTCCCCAAAACCGGAATCAAGGTGCCTCATAAAACGGCTTTGTCTATGGCTAAGCTTTTGTAAATGACGCGTACAGCCAAAATTCTGTAAGCAGAAAGCTGTCGCGAAAGCGTTAATTCTGCCCTAGCCCTCAAGCAGTTAGCCGGCCTAAAGATTACCTGTCCGTGATGACATGTTTGAATCTCATATTAAGATTTTTATATACTAGGGTCCAATTTTACGGTTTTACCTAGCGTCTTAATTGCAATTATTTCTGCATAGCTAGTTATAACTTCTTGTAAGTTTAAATGATCTTCTTCATATTTGCACGCGCCTGACGAGATTTATCGGAAAGTTATTTTTTCGCAATTGTTCTCTTGAAATCCTAGGGCCTTCTAAAACTACGTACTAACAGGTAGAGCTGTTGCGACTAGGATGCTGACAAATTTGCTTCTCCTTTGTTTGACTGATGCTCGGTGTGCATGTTCGTCTTTATGACTAATACGCAATTAAGTCTGTCATATATGTATGAAACACAAGCATAGTGCACTGGAGCAGCTTCAACTTCGGTCATCCAAGTATGCCATCAGAATGTGCAATCTCGCCTAGGAGCAGTGACTGTGAGTTTTGGAATAATCAGCGGACGATGTCACGGATTAGGAGGTGATCTAATGATTAAATATTTAATTCCGCACGACACTCGTTGTATCTCGCAGAGCATTATATTTATTTTTGTATGTAATCTATGGAAAATTTCTTTGAATAGGCCGTCCATACACCAGCACTAATATATTGGATATACAGTTAGATTAGCACCCATGCACTTTCACTTCTGTACTGAGCAATATATTGCCACCCAACTACTGAAACTGGATAGAGTTGCTCTCATTTGTGGGCAGTTAAACTAAGCGAATGGAGGACTACAGCGGAAAGACAATGAGTCCCACTTTTCTAATTACTCATTAACTTCCTTATAACTAAATCGTCCAAAAATTCACAAAACCAAACATTTGTACTTCTAAATCGTTGCATCTTAACCCGTAGTAATTTAACATACATTGTTACGCTCCATTGAAAGGATACGAAATGTAACTTCGTTTCATTTGCAGACACATGTTTTTTACAGCTTTCGAACTATTTGAAAACCTGCTCATCATAGTTATGGATTAAATGCTGAGGAAGAGAGCGGCAGTCATCTGCATAATTGGAAGTTAAAATGCAAATAATTCCCAAAAACGTTAATAATTTGACCAATTTCAAATAACCGTATTTGTCTCAAAGCTGTAATATGAATTCAAATTGTCCAGTTAGACTCAAACGGAGCTAAATAAAACAAGATATAAACACGCATGTTAATTGCTCCAGGAAAAGCAAATTTAGCTTTTAATATGTATGACGCATCTGAGTTCATTTCATAACATCTTCATGCTTGCTATAACCTCAATGCTCTTAAGCACTATGGTGTACGTTCGCGCATTTGTCCAAAAATAATTCGCATCAATTAGTACACAAAATTTAATCGTTAAATTCCATTGCATTGTTAGCTAGCAAGTATAATATTCAAGAAAATATGCTAGCTATAGGAAAATAATTGCACTTGGGTAGCCTGCGAATTGTGTTGCCCAACATGGACGAAAACAAACAAAACGATCTTAATTAAATTGCAAAAACTGCATATATGACAATGCACCTGATAATCCTGAAAATACTATTTGTCAACTCTTCACATTGTAAAATTCAAGCAGCAAATTTAGTGCATATGTCCATCTGCTTTGTTTGTAAAAGGCAATTCATGAGAATGCCTTATCTATACTGTAGTGGCAAATCGCAGCCAGTCCTTAAATATATTGTAGGAAGAAACTAAAATCTTCAACCGCAATACATGCACGCAATCTGATAACTGTATGATTAAATAAAACAAGTTATTAATAATCTTCTATCCTATTGCATAGACAGTACACCATTATTTGTTTAGATTCGTGTACTCAAGATGAAATTGTTCTAATTCATATATTAAGGAATTACTTTGGCAATATCTGTTATCTACTCTAAGCTTTAAGCCATCTAGGAAGAATAGCTTTATCATTATTGGTTAATTAAGTTAGTTATTATTTATGAGACCGAAGTAAGAGCTTTTCAGTGTTTGAGATCAAAGCGATATATCTCGTTTCTAACAAGACCGATTTCAGTAAACTTTTAAATGCATGTATGCTTTCACCTTTTAATAAGTCTCAGTTACAGTTAGTCGAATGTTTCTAAATGTTGTGGCACCTTAATTGTATTAACATATGAATTAGACGAAACTATGCCACCACTGTAAATAGTGAAAACAGTTGGTAAACGCCATTAAATGTAATTTTTACTGTGCATGATCATGAAATGCACCTCAGAAATTGCTCGACTACCTAAAAACCATACTGAAATATGCGAGTGTGAATGTCTAAGAAAACAGCAACTGACGTCAGTCAAACCCAGTATTAGCCTTCTGGAATCCGCAGCAACTGCAATTTAGTTGTTGTTGTCATAATTTGAAAAAGAGCAGCAAAGTTTAGCAATAATTCAGACAAAAATCCGTCAACTTATAATGCAGCTCAATTGAACATGCGTTTATTAACTTCAAGTGGAGATTGATTAGGTTAGTTTAGGTCAACGATAGCTTTGGCAACAATATGGGTCAAGTCATCTTGTGGAGCCGTACCATGCTATCTTCAGAGTAAGCTGATGTTGCCTTAATTCAAACTAGAAGCGAAATAACCGCGAGTTGCAAGAACGTATTCACATGTCAATCACTCTTTCAGACACATTATTGTGATAAAGAGTAATTAAAAAGCACAGCGAGAAAATCTGGTAACGTAAGACTATTGATGGCGCTGGGCACTTGATTTTACATACAATGGATGCGGGGGAATAATTTAAACGCAATCATAACTACAAATAGCGTGCGTTTCAAACGGACGCTAATTGAAGCCAGGCGTATTTGTCAGGCCTAAATATGTGAAATAATTAGTTTACTCAAAGCAGAAAATTCCTTAATAAACATCGGCTATTAGCAACAGTATACTTTGTACTGCCCTACTTTAACGTTAACATAAATGTTTTGCAGCTCCAACAACCATCCAGTGATAAAATACTTTTATCATGTGCAAAAGAAGCTTACGTTTTTTTAGAATTTATAAGAACAACGTACATCTTGTGAGAGACTAAACGTCTTTTTATGTGCATGGGTGCGTTGATGAATCACAAGTCTATGTTCTTTATTAAGGACATTGTCAAAAAATTAAACCGCAGCATTAATTTACTCAGGAACCGCTCGTGAAATGAAATATTTTCTCACCGTTAAACTGTTTTAGAATTTCTGATATTAGCGAATAGGCTCAACTCAATTCATTGCTAAATTTACAGGCAAAGTTGACCAGTTTTCACATTTTCTAATAAAATTGTTTTATAATATATTTTTTTAGTATTTACCTTTTATAAATGCCGGGACTACTTTCTAACGGTGCAAATATGTGTAGCTACCTGAGGTATGTGTTATTGAAACCAGTATGCGCGGACGCATATCTAATAACATTAGTTCAATTTAATTTGCCTGATACAATATTTGGACAAACTATTCTATACAAACAGCTGTGGCGAATTCTTTTCCATAGCAGGTGTAAGGTATGCGTATTTCCAATTGGATAAATACGCAATCGTGCCCAAATGGGATTATAGTTTAGAACAAGTAGCGGTTAGGTTGTCCTTAAGATGCTTTGTAACATGCTATGTATACTTGGAGTAATATTTATTTGTTTGACCTTTTTGTCTCATTTATACGGAAGACTACCAAAAGTACAACTACTAAGAAACTCCCTTAATAGCTACATAATTATGTGATGTTTGTTTGATGTTTGGAATGATGTTGGTTATCGGCCTGTTCTTTAGATAAAAGCAGGTTATATTAGCTAGGGGAAAAGTTAGACGATTCCGAATTATGCAGCAATTAGTAACTTGGACGGACCGTAATGATCCCTTAGCATGGAGCTCACTAAATGCTATCTTAACAGCTATTGTCTTCATTGTCGCGCCGTTATTTACTTCGTTTTTTGAACAGTTGTCTGCGACTGTGTTTTGAAGGAGTTTGTTTACTTAGGATGCTCACAGTTTAGCCATAAGTAACTTTAACAAATAACAAATGAGCGCTTTCCAATGAGGTTTTTATTCACATCGATTTGTACAAGTCTCTTTTAGAATTTGGGACACTTGACAAAAGGGCCCATATATTTTGCACATATGTGGTTTTGTCTAAGCTTGATAAATTGGTTACAGCTAAACAAGGCTGTTTTTTCCATTAGCTGTAGCCGTTAAATTTCACCAAAGTTCTGAAGCAGAATGGTTGCAAAAAATCCAAACACAAACATTAATTAAGCTTAAACCGTTAGACGCTAATTGACTATGTGGCTACAATACTTATACAAATTTGGATTTTTTTGTCATTTAAGTGCATTTACAACTTTTTTTCTTGGGTACTATGCGCTATCCGCTGGTTTAAAATCCGGTTCGCCTACTGAAATCTGGTTTTGAACATGTGTCTGCTAAGAAACCCAACTAGCTTGATTTAATCCAAGGTCACGCTTTAAAAATTAAATTATTCTGCAGACACGTGCGATATATAGACATTGCGTTCGTTTAACCAAATCGCATGGCTTTGTGTTTGACATGGTCATCTGCTCTAGAAAACACAGTGATAATACCACATTGGTTTGGGCAGCATATTTTAAATGTCGTACACAAAACTCACTTATGAGTCACAAGAAGGAAAAGAGCTGTGCGATATTACTTTTTGGTGCGCCGTATGTGGCTATATCAAAGAGGGTCTTCTAAACTGCAATGTGCGGCGCAGAATATACAGGAAATGCCGTTCGGTAGCAATGTACTTAACAAAGCATCCCAGCATTAAAAAAGTGGAAAATATGATGGTCGCATTGGCGCAGTCCGACAAGTAATGTTAATACGACTTTTGTATGAATAGTCGAAATTGCATAATGTTAATTTATTATGACATTTTACGTCTGAGACGGCCAGTTCCTGCTTGCGCGCATGTTTCGGTGTATTCGATATTTTAAAAAGCCGGTATAAAACAACACTTCAGTGCTTAAAGGCATTTCAAATTTTGGATTAAGCAGCATGCGTCATGTTAAATCAAACAAAAGTTGATAATTGACCCAACGGATTTTAATGTTTCGCTTACGCGGCAGACAACTCAAAAGGATATAGTTATTACTGTGTTGTATCAAATGAAGCTTCTGAGGGAAATACAACGGGTTTATTTTCAGACAGAGGATAAAGATGCGGATAGATTCGTGTTTCTTGACCAGCAGCTGGTGTAGTTTTATCAAGTTTTATATATGTATGTTTATATAAGTTGTATGACCAATCGGTTGATAACTGTACGAGAACATATGAACTCGGCTACAATATATGTGGCACAACAAACCTGCGTTTATGCTCCAAAATAACGAAACCTGCTCAACCTTAACTTTATCTATTTATCCGCGCATCGCTTATTTCTGTGTTATTTCTCCATTGGACGATGAATAACGAATCTTCACATTGCTCTCGATTGTCTTATGTAATGAACTAAAATTTTCCAATTCTGATGGCAATCTTGAGCATTTTCTACGACGAACCAGATATGAATGCAGGTATGTATTTTAAATTACTTTTGATTAAATTAACCGCACACAATTCTTTTAAACTCCCTGGCTTGGGTTAAACAAATATTTCTCTCAAATTATTCCTATCATCTTCGTTATTCTTTAACAAGTTTCAAGCATTTCTCATTTACCACTCTACAAAATAATGCAAGCATTTTTTAAACTTAATCTTCGCACTTTGTCCCCTTCATTATTTCACTGATGGCCACGGTCTGGCTGATCTATTAATTGTTGGATTACAGCTTCTACACTAAGGAAGTAGACCCGTGCAAAGCTCGTTCTAAATGACTCATTGGCATAACCAACAAATAGGCATCATTGAATGATACACATAACAGGGAAGCGGGATGATTCACCGTCTTTAATGTCTCTATAAACACACCCATAAGCTAATGTTGTTATATTGAATAGATTGTACTTGCAAATTCTCAACACCTGCGCACAGCTAGCTTGAGCTTGGAATTACAGACAAAAATAATGAGGGAATACCCTGCATCAAAGTAAGTCCCCGTAGATGGTTCGAGGGATAGCTGCATTATTTTACTTGTAAATCTGCTCAAATATACATATGTTATTGTCCCGAGTTTATAAACCTCTCTAACAGTTCAAACTATCAGACAAAATAGAACTTATGTTAGATCCCTTGTGCTAAACACGAAAATAACCCAATTGAATGCGATCTTACTGTATATATTGATCAAACCATTAAGTAGACAGTGCTTCGTACCGTCAAGGAACTTAGTAATAACATATATTTCCAGGCAGAGTAAGTTAAATGTTGACATATATGAACTCCTGCGGATGCCGCTTCCTAAAGCGCACTAAGGGAGTAGACACACACAAAACTCAGGTCAACGAAACTCTCAGGGATATAGCTGATGAAACTAGTTATGAAGAACTATCGACCTATTCCAAGCTACTTTCTTCAGTCCCTTGATATTAATAAAATCGTTCCATTTTCTGCAGAATAGGTAGAAATAAGTAAAATTGCAGTGTATCATTAGTAATATCGAACTTACAGAGAGTGGCTCTGTAATGAATGACTTGTATGATTGCGCAAAAATATATATATGGGATGTCGTATGCGCAAAACTTCACTGAAGCTTAACCGCACTTACCTAAAGTAATGTATTGAATACACCTCAATCTATAACTGTGGGTAGTGTATTAGGTAAAGGCTTCAAACGAAGTTAAATAGGGCGTATTTTGACTAAGAGTTTAACCAGTTTCTATGCACGACATCTATAAAATAGCAGCTCAATAATTTCGTCCAGCGATAAAGGTTGTTACTTTGTTAATAATTAACGCACCGAGTATTGAAATCAAAGTAAATACACTACATATGTAAACAAGTTTAGTTATTAAATGTAATGAATAATTTTTGTGGACAATTACACATTGTCTAACCATAAAACTTTTGCACCTGTGCTTATTTTAGCAGCCCTAATTCAAGTTTAAAAAAATAAAATTTATAAACACTTTTTGGTTCACTTTCAGCATGTAAACTGCCGTTATACCAGAAGAAAATATATCTTATATATTTGTATGCCAGGACAAGCTTAAGCATATAATCCGACATCACTCCAACAACCGCGTGTGATACATTCTTCAGAAGTGAATTGTGCTTAATAACTAAATTCTAGATATAGCTATTCTATGGTCATAATGATGCATTGAAGAAAGAAACCACATTCGGAATGCACAGAAGTGAAGGACTGTTAATCTGAAATGGCACTGTACAGCGGAATGATTTGCTTATTTAGGAGCCGTATGGTACCGATCTTGCATATATTTGTATATACATATATGAAGAGATTACTAAAGTAACTGCTGAAACTACTCCTACAGCTGTATTGCAATTTAGCTTTTACTGTTGGTATGATTTATGTTAACTATTTTGGATTTTATCAGGCTACAAGACAGGGACCATTAAAAGCAATAGTTATAATGCTTGAATCCTGATAAATATTAATCTATAGAGCCTTAACAGCACTTTATTTATCTATGTTTGAAAAGAAATCATTCCTACTTTTCCCCGATTTTATAGTTTAATGATTCAAGGAAGGTATATAAGCAAAACAATACCAGTTTATTTCCACGTAGATTTTATAGACTTGTGATTCTCGCTTACAGTTAGAGTGAGATAGCTGTCTACCAATAATAACATCCATTGTCACAATGAAGCGATACCGTTTATCGCTACACTTTGGATCGCTAATGATAATGGAGCTGGATGCAGACTACTACAGACTGCCTATAAACCCACGTTAAATTAAGGAAAGAAAGGAAAGTTTATGGCTGTAGATCACATTAATGCTTCTTCATGGTAAACCTGAGAGACGTGCCATATATGGATCTTAATACATATAACTTCATCATAAGATTTAGAACTTAATTTTAACACAGAGAGCAAAGGTTGTCCTACTAAGTAAGTAGGCAAGTCGTTTAGGTTGACAAAAATAATCATGCAGCTGGTTAAACTAGCTCAGTTGTACTAGAATATGGTAAAAACAAATTAGAACACTTTAATTAAGCCGATTTTTGTAAGAGTTCAATGTATCAAGTTAATCGAGTCGTACTGGTAAGCCTCTAATCGAAAGTAGACGACATTGGAGGAACAAACTGCACGAAGCATCCAACGTATTGAGCTAGTGTCCATTTGCAAGCAGAACCTAGAACCTTTTAATATGGTTGTGACATCCACTTTCAATTAGCAGTACTTTACTACATCTCGCTAAACTCTGCAAGTATGTTCCAAGGAATGGTTGCGACATTCATTAGTTTGTAAGTTTGACTGAATATAAGTATACTAATTAAATTAGTTGAGAAAATGTTGTCGCTCTTTGAATAATTACGTTCTACGTGTGGCAAGGACAAAAAATTGACACGTATTGAAATGCATAGCAATACATATGCTTGATCTGATAAGCAAACGAATCACTGCTCCACATGCATTAATAATGAGCAATGCTTTCTCACAGATAAAACACATGTGCTTGAAAAGTCCCGCAGGGTCCTTGGATTAAAAAGTAAAAACGAACGGATCAATTAATATTTAAATGGTCATTTAAACGTCTAACGATTTAACCATATTGCTGCCTAACTTTCGTTTAAAATGGGATTGGGATGTGAACAAACGAAATATTCTTGAGAGTAGTTAAGTTTAGTAACTCCGTGAGATACAAAATATGGAAATGAAAAGGCGTATTCATTTGCTATTCCGATTGCCTGCTGTTCTATGTTAATCTAGTTTTGATGCATTAATGCTACTCACATACATGCATACATGCTACTCACAAGAAAACCTATATTTGTATCCTCACAGCGTCGTGGAGGAGAGAGCCGCAACGTAAGTGATTTGGTTTGCTTTATTTCGTCAACTGAGTAAAATGGACTGCATCAAGGAATGCAAGTGTGTATGCGTGTAAGCAAGGCGTGTTTTGTGCAGAGTTAATATAGGGGACACAATGAGGAAGTGAACGTTCTGTAGACAACCATTTCGACTGTATTGCGTATCCTGGTTGGTATTTTGGCTCAGCTGCTCAGCGGATGCACGTAAAACTGGGATCCTGCGCAGTACTCTACGGATCTCGTTGACAAGTTTATACAGAAACTTTGTTTTGGTACCGAACTTTGTCCCTAAGTGCTATTGGTGCTGGAGGTTGTCTTGATTTTGTGTCTTGATTTGTGTAAGCATCCTAGGTCAGCTTAACTGGTCAGGATTGGTAAAGGCGCCTGGCAGAATCACTACTGGCCATGCATTTCCTAATTCGACTACTCAGGAAGAAGTTCATTTCGTTCTGGCAAAATCTTACTTTCTTACACATTTGTTACTAGCTCGGTGAATTGGTTTACTAACGACACCCATGCGATCAGGCAGCTGCTCGGCCTGTAAGGACCAGTCGGTCTCTTCAACGTAGTTAGACAGTAGATTGTAATGTGTTGCGAAAATAGTTTCGACGCTCTTCTCATTGATGTAATTAGATTATTATATATACAGAGGAGCAACATTGCGCGATCGCTAATGCCAGGTGGTTCGCCTTTGTTTAAGGTATCGTCCATTGGTTTCTCACTGTTGATCAAAAGGTCCAAAACAGTGGGTACTACACCGTTCTGAATGGAGTGGTGAGGGTGACGTTGTTGTACAATTCTACAACGACATTTACATTTAACAAGGCAGCCTTGGATTATTCGTTTTGCAATACTGGGACTTTGAGTACGGTTAGATCAAGGTCCGGCACCAGATTGATATGATTGTTGGTCGCGCTAGGACTACATTCATCACAAAAATATTGTTAGTAAACTTACACCACCAGCGCTAACGAAGCTAAAGAGAATAGACGATTGTGTTTCTGTGTCGTCAATGGGCTCAACAAACAAGCTGAAGAGATATTGCAATATCACTCCACACCCTATTTTAGGTCGATCTTTTCTTACTGAATTCATACCGGTTAGAGCAAACTCAGTATCCCTGATCACATTGTTCAGGCAGGTTCCCGTTACCAAAACAATGTCTCAATGCGTAGAGACCTGACGAATACTAAGCTTGATTAGCTTGCTGGGGAAACCTAATATATGGGTATACAGGCAGCTGAAATCTTCGTTGGTTAGAAGCATGTTTGTGACCGCTGAATTCCGGAAAGTGTCTATGCTGACCCTTTTAGTTCGGCAGCGGGTATTTTGTAAATTTCCCATGATGCGAGCCCTAGGGTCAGTTCAAGATTTGTGTGACTTATCATTGTCAGCGTCAGAGTGACCATCCTTCTTTGCCGTCCGCGTGTTTTCTTTTATTCTAAGCTATATGATGACGGAATTGTATTGGTACGTTGCATGCTCAGTGTTACCGTGTCTATTTGTGACCCGCTGCCCCTTGCTTTTATATGTGTTTCAAATGGCAGCACTGTACACTTATATGTCCCACACTTCGATTACATGTTCCGCTGCTGGTTCTGAGTTCAACAACCACAGCATTTGTAGATGGGTGACAGGGGTAACTTTGTCAGAGAGAGATCTTCACAAATAAAAGGCCATTTGTTCCAAATATGCTCTTTTGCCTCCAGCTAAGTTATGGTTTACTGTTGGGAACATTGTAATAATTAATATATTTGAAATCGTTTTGTTTACGGGAACCATTCCAAATTCCTTTGCATTCCTGACGTTTGCACCACAGAACAGTTGGTATAATTCGAACAGTACATGTCGTAGCACGGATGTCATTGGGTGACAATTGGACTGCCTCTGTCTCATTACCTGACTGAAGTTTTACCTGGAGTAACTGCGCTTCACCGAAGTGCATGGAGTTTGGGTGGCGGACAAGCGCAGCATAATGACTGGTTTATTTTAAGCCCCTATTTTTTTAAACAGGTAGCTTTCGCTGTGTGTTGTCGTCGAGTAGCTTAGCTTTTATGTAGTTTGCTTCGGATTCAGGCACATGAGAGCATAAAACATTCAGACAATCACGATATTGTTTTCTGTCCATCTGCTTAGTGGAACTAATAGCTGCTTGCTTCGTTTGGAAAAACGATGAGGCCTTGAGCCCCTTGGTATGGGTAGTATTAACTATATTGACAGCGTGCGGGTTTACCTTGGAAGTTATCTAGTCATATGGGTCGTCTCAACCAACAGGTATGTTGTCGGGCCTTGACACTTATCCAAGTGTCGCGTGACTAGGATGAAGAATGTGTGGCGACGTCCACTTTATGAGCAGCCACAAGTGTCCTGGTGGCTAACTCTGGATCGTAACTCTTCTATTCGGTCTGGTTACACTGTTCTAAATCTGAGCTTGAAGTTGAACTTTGGATTAGGGAGAGTGCAATTCCTGGTTCCTGTGAGATAGCTTTAATGGATACTGCTTGCTCAACAATCTATGTTTGATATTTACACTACTTTGTTAACACAGTAGAAATCCGGCGTGTGGATTAGACGTACATTATTACATCACATAGGGCATCATTAGAACTAATAGCTTTCCTACTATGGATGACATCAAGGCGAGTACAATGAGAATGCAAATGTTTTCCGCAAGTTGTGCATACTATTGCAATCTCACAAGTTTGAAACAGCTGTCTGCGCCACAACTAACTTTTATTTGGGTAGCTTAGTCCTAGCCTTCCGTGGGCAAGCAGTACGTACCATTGTGGATTGTCACTTCAATATATGTCGTTCTTTGCATATTCTACAGAAGTTAGTTAAATTCAAACGCTGTCGGTTAAGCTGGTGGTCAGGCTGACATAGTTTATATTGCCGCCCCATACAAGTTACATTTATGTAGAACAAATCCAAGATGACTAACACATACCTCAGATTTTATTTTGTTCTCCCAGCTGAACCGTTTCGTTGCGAACTTTTCATCACCGATCGTGTTGACTTCTTCAATGCGTAATAAGCAAACTGAGTGATTTTGTGGACTCGTGCCAAGAAGCAAGTGACATTTGGACTTGGCCACTTCGATTCAAGTCCCGTGACGATTTCTGCTTCACAGTTCGGGTGCCACCTCTTTTAGAATCTTGTGTCAAATGAGCCACGTAAAACGTTTTTGGCAGTTGTCGGTGTACCGGATCTAAGCCGATGCCGGGGTTTATTGAACTGTCTGTAGAGAAACACGCTTCAAGGAATTCTGTCCCTTTTTATTTCCCTTGCAAATATCTTCGTTTTCCCCCAATCAAACATGTGCCCTTCTTCATCAACATGTGTCCAGAACATGGATGATGGGTAATAGTTTCGACAGACTCGTTTGTGTTTTTGTAACCTTGTAGACAATTGTCTTCTCGTTTTGTCCCACATAGTTCTTTTTTCCAAGTTGTACACCGTATCCTGCAATTAACGTTCCGGCGTTCGTGTGCTATTGTTTTCCTTTCGGTGGAGACATTGTTCGTTTCGGATTATTGGTGGGTATGTGAGCCAATAACAGAGTATGATTCTTGAGGAGTCTAGCAATCATTTCCCATACGTTCTTGATGTATGACAAAGCGAACCGTTTCGTTGTTGTTGGCTCAGATGAGGTCTTTTATCTCCTGTAACTTATGCATCTCAGGAGGAAACCGCTTGGAGATCCTTTGCGTATAAAGTGTGCAAACATATAGCTTTTTTCCTCGCGTTTTGCTTCTGCAATATTACAATATGATTCTATCCTGCAGAAGGAGTATTACGATTTATTAAGACACACGTCGTTTTGGCCAATCGATGAAAGCTCCGAAATCAGCCCCAAAACGTCAACTAAATATGCACAGAATGAGCATTCAACCAAAAATATAGGTGCACATTTACCCCAGAAAACTCGTGCAACAAGGTAACCTCAAAGCAAAAGTAGTATGCAGGTAATCCAAATTTCCGCGGAGTACTTAAATTCAGGTACTTCTTGACATTACATGTTAGGTCGACGGGTTTCGAGCTTTAGATTTGAGCCTGCTTAAGTTGCAACAACCAACTTTCTCCTAGAATCTTAATAAATTCTTGCACACATCTTATTGTTATCTTGTATAGACATATATATTTGATGTCAAACACCCATATATTCACGAGGAACTTTGCTAAGTTAGACTGTGTGCATATACTGTTGTATAACCAAAATTGTTCTATCCATTATTGCTGCACATCTTCTAGAGTAAAATAGGATATTTCGGATTAAATCAAGATGTAATATACAGAAGAATGCAGACATAAATTGATACTTTAGCAAGTTATATGAGTCTTATGAAGCCAAAAGCTATATACCCAACCATAAAGAATTGTGTGTTTATATGAATTCAAAATTGGTCCTTTCTCCTGAACTTTTGGAATTTTGTTATCCGGTTATAATTTACATTCTCCTGAAATCCACGAAGTTCAGCTAGATGCTAAGACTCAATTCCAAAACATTCTAACAAAATATGCGTGTTTTATCTATGTTATTAACTGCTATGAATTTTCCATTCCTGGTTTGTAAATTGATATTGAGAACACCATAGCTATTAATAAAATATAATTAGTTTGATTAAGACAAACAAGTTTAGCAGTCCAAAACAAGTTTCAAGCCAAAAAATAATTAGTATACAAAGTTTTAAATGCAGAAGTGTAGTTTAATTGGATACATGAAAGCGTTTCAAAAGGTTTCACCAGCTCTTGCTCAAAAGAGTGTTTTTATTAAAATTGGGCGCGATTCGCCATAAGTACCATGTGGAGCAACCCTAGACCAAGTGGATAAAATATACCTGTACCAGCAGGTTAGTTTTTGCTTCTTTCTACGGAATTATGAATCTGGTCCGTGATTCTATTGCAAGAATATTTACAAATAAATGTGGTGCAATTTAATGTTCAATACTATTAAGGAAGAACTCAGCGCACCACCACACATTCCACTGGTTGACAGAGAATATAATACTCCTAAGGAAACGGATCGCTCGACATAGTCTTCCCGATGGTTTTCAGGTTGCAAAGCCGGTTAGAAATGGGTACCTCCAGAAAAGAAAATGCACTCGTTAAATTTAATTTTTCTGTCTAAGAACTTACTGCCGTTAGGAAATAGATAATGTGAACGGGAAAATGTTCATCAAACTATACCTTTTGCAAGGCTAAAAAATCGGCATTGAGATGGACATGCAATAGGTAATTCAAATTCAGCTGCATTTAATATCATTAAACTGAAATCATTACAAGTTGTTTTCTACCTGGAAAATTGCTAGCGGTTACTTTCCCTGTCAAACTATAAAATAGATAACTGCATATATATATATATATAATTTCGGCGAATACTATCGCTGTATGGTTAAATGCTTTGCATGGCAAATACTTATTCAGGTGTAACGGTATAGTGTAATGTTGCTCACATTGCTATCAAGGGGACAACTCGAAGAATTAACATTGAACATGAAGCCAATGTATGCGGCCCCATCAAAATAACGTCAGAAGGAGGACGCAGTAAAAAACCCTCATGGATGAAGGAAATGCAGGTTTGAGTCCACCTACTAACGATGCGATCTATGCGCGGCAACCTATAATTGCGGTTTCGAAAAAAAAACAGATATCAACCCAAAAACATGATATTGTATTGTCGATTTGACATGCATTTCAATCTCATTAACAAAACTGATAATCAGTTTGTTAATTCTCTCTAGTTTTCACACTGACCTGAATAGTAGTGAGGTGTGTTTATTTGCAATAAGTTACCGCTGTCTATGATCCGAGGTAAAAATGTATCACAGCTCGGCTGTTGGTGTGGTATGTCAACACGCACGAAAGAAAGTACAAGCTTTGCTGCGCAAATATTTCAAAGTTTAGTTTTACTTAGTAATCGTCGCTATAACATTATATACCCAAGTCACCGCTTCCATGCGTTTCAAAAACGAGGAACTAACTTTATCTAAAATGAAAATTTGTGTTGCATTTTTGTTGCAATCATGCAACGCTGCTTTTTCAGTTTATTTGCTACGAGGAACAAAATTGTAAAAACAAAAGGGAAATTCTGATTGTCGCCCATTACGGTACTCTAGCTGACGTCGTCAGTGAAAGTAACTAGTCTTCAGTAGTCGACCAGCTTCCCGAAGTTGCCTGAAATAAATACATCACCATGTGCACAAAATGACTGGCAATTTAGTCCAAAAATCAACGTCGTTCACGTCAAGCAAATGAGGTATTTCCTTACAAGTGTAGCACGTAAATGCTTTGCTGAATCGGTCTGGCGCGCCTATACAGCCTGTGCGGGTGCGAGGATGTGTGTTGGGCGCAAAAAGCTGCCACATACTTCGACGAAGACGAACCCTAACAGCAACATAGCTTAGCGACAACATACACCAGTGGGACTTAGCTAACTATACATTAAAACTCCATGGAGTAGGGTGGGAGATCCCAGTTTTACAAAAAGTAAGTAGGCTACCGCAAACCACAAAATATGTGGCCAACGCGCTCCAGCAACTGTTTACCCGCACTTTGCAAAGTAACAATTCAACTTACCTCTTATTAACACTACTCACTCCGCTCCCAGTATTATGTCACTTATTCGTCACTGCTACAAATGTAATGAAAGTATTAGCGTGTTTGCGCACACGCAGCTCCTGTGGAGTGAAAAACATCAAACCAAAGGCAATAAAAGCTGTCGCAAATAGCCCTGCCTAATCGCTACCTAGGGCTTTTTAAATGTGGCTTGGAATATGTGCGGGTCCTGACATTCTGAAAACCGGAATTATTTACTCCTATTTTTAAGTTTATGAATTTCGTGGGGTTCTCTAACTACCATCCAATAACTGTCAATCGATCGTTACCCATAGACTTTAGAATTTTTATCAAGCTGATCCTCATGGGATGACTTAAGAGCAATAACATAATGCCATAGCAGCATGGATGACACCGAATTCGGTCTTGCAAAACAAAATTGTTAGTAGCCTTAACAAGGTAGACGAAATCAGTCGACGCCAGCCAAATAGTTGGCTTTAAAAAGCGTTACTTCTGTTTAAATTCAAACTATGGAATCATTTATCCTGTACTCCGTTGGATAAGCAAATTCTTTATGCAAGTGGAGCCAAATGTAAAAGTTAGCTAATCCTTCACCGTTGTACTTTACCCCCTGATTTTGCGCCACAACCCGTATCATAAAGGCATATATTTGCATAAACAGTGAACACGGATATCAATAACGTTGCAAATAGGCAAATTAATTATTGATGGTTTTTCTAGTAATTCCATACTGTCTTACAATTAATCCTTTATCAAAATCTAAGTTTGTTTGCGTATCCACTTAGTGCATTTAATTTGTTTTGTGAAAAACAGATTGTTTTGTGAAAACCAAAGATTGTTTTGACCAAGCTAATCAGTCCGAAGCCATAGGTTGTTTTTTATTTTTGTCGGTGTGGCTTGTCTTAACAGATGGCCTTCCAAAATTTGGTTTTCATTTCGCACATTGTAGGTTTATCCGTTCCGTAATTTATGTACACTTTGTATCATATTGAAACCTTACGGTGGACCTCGTTCGGCGTTCAAAACAAAACGATGGAAATGACTAGAATGCAGTTAGATTGGTTTAAAAGGTTTTGGGCAAAAACAACTCCACCCAAATTACTTTGAGTAAAACTGCATTGATTTTGTCGGTTTAAAACATGTGTACTCTTATATAGTTTGGCTATTCAAATTACAGTAACATGCGCCAAATATTGAGAAAAAGGATATCATTGAGGCAGCAGTTGAGCATAGTCTACCATAGCAGTCTATTAGTCTAGCATAGCAGCTAAGCATAGTCTTTACTAGACCTCTTTAGCTCTTGCGGACAAAACTGTATAAGTTCAAGTACGTAATTGCAAGGCCGAATACGTGGGCATGGCAGAACGACACTTGAGAGTTAGGCTCACGGAACACATAACGACGTCGGTGAGTAAACAGGTTTCGCAGATGGCCACGTCCACCACATTGAATGCGCAGCCAAAGAAGCGAACTTAAATACCACACAAACAAGCAGCTTCATTCATCGCCCGCCATCTCCTGGCTGACAATCGATTTGTAGACCTCGTACGGGCGTTCCGTATTATCTTCGCATCAATGCACCCCTAAATTACGATATGCTGGGGCCGTGGCTATCAAATAATTCGGCCCAGATATGTGTGTGCAGAAAGACGCATTTGTGACCCTGGCCTTGCCGTGGTAGCAGGACGGGCACAGATGACAAAGTGACATTAATGTATGTGTGTACATTTTGGTCAATTTGCCTTTTTAACTGCACTCTTATCATGATGCCATAAATTCACACGTCTGTAGTATGCAGGTGAAAATATGCAGGAAAATTATTCCAGAATTAAATCGTGCGGCACTCTTGTGTTTACCCCTCTGCTAAAATTGTGTCAAGTATTTTTGTTAGATATGGATAATGGTGTCGTCCGATAATCCTGGCTGTACTGAACTGATTTTCTGCTACCCGTTTTTCCCCTAGCATTCGTCTGGATTTCAATTTTCTAAACTGAAACTTCACCCTTTTGCCAGTAACCAGATTAAGAGAATAGCAACAAACGTTTTGAGAGATTAATGTATAACTTATGCACGAGCATTTGTTAATTAACTTTACAGAATCGCTTCTATAGTCGAATTTTAAAGAGTAAATTTATAACTATGTATAAGGAAGCTCTCATCCAATGTATCCCCACCATGTTTACAACTAATTAGAGCGACGTTGCAAAAATTAATATAGCTCATTTACACAACACCTTTTTGAATTTTTAAGTTTCCCTCAGAAAACAATTTGAACAGCCCTTCTTATATTAAGCAAACAAAAGCGAAACATAAGAAAGAATTCAACGCAGGTGAGCCAGTTGAGATTCAATGCAAGTAAATATATTTTCAAGTACACCGCAAAATAGCATCAGCTAGATTAGTTTTTCTGTGCTATGCTTAAAAGCATACATAGCTGTTTTAATGGTAAAATAATTTGCATATATATACAGCAAAAGTTATAAATAAACACAAGATTTCTGTATATATTATAAATCCTAGCGAGCATAATGAATGAAGTGGCCTAATATGTTTGCATACTGCACCAATGCATGCGTTAGGATATTATATTTGGAAATAACGCGTATTTGTTTGATTGTTTTGTTCTATATCATAACTTATAAAGCGTGATTGCCTTAAAGTTTATGCATCACTTTTTAATAAGTTGCCACTATGTTAAAGCTATACCTAATAGAAAGTACCTGTGCGCTTGGTAGCAATTCCACCATGTGCCAAACTATATGAACCACAAAATATTTGCATTTTTTTTGGAAAGTTACGTATTTATTCAACAGGTTAATTCTGGTCATTTAACGATCTGTGATTTTGCCAAACAACAATACCAACCCAAAAGCAATTCATGAATACATATATAATACTGCGGGTCATCTCGTGAACTAGTTTATAATTGAACAATGTTTTTCGTTGGTATGCTCGCCTAAGACTAAGCAAACAGAATTTTGAACCTTTTTCATTGATTCCCTGTTCCAAAGCAGTTTACGTTTACTGCCAGGAACTTTTAACTTGTAGAAACAATGCAATGCTCTCCATACTTTTTGTCCATGGTAATAGGCCTACACCATTGCAGTGCTACATATATTACTGATTAAAAGTATTTAAGAATAGGACTTTTCCTGCGGATTTATGTAAAATTTTGTGAAAAGCAACACATTAATTGCAACTAACTCCACTTAATCACTTGATATTTAAGTCCTGAAATTCATATAAAAGGAACGAACTCAAACTATTCTGTGCTCATCAGCAGAGGAGAAATCATTATCGCGAGTGATTTCAAATATAAGAATTAATTTCCAGTCACGCACAATTCAAATTATGTAAGCAACTAATATAAAAATCTGCTATAACGATTGCTAATGGAATGTCAATTGCAATACCAGTAAGTAAACTGCTGTTTTATCAACTCATCGAATAGCTGATATGCTATTCGAAAACTTTATTTTGCCTACCACGCCGTATTGAGAAAACGGAGAAAATATGCTGCTGCGGATAATTTGGCTGATAATTAAGCTAAACGTTTTTCAAGTAAAAAATCACCTGCAGTTTATTTTAAGGAATTATGCAAACGTCGTTTTATTTTTCTTGCATCTACGCTGAAATATTGCACGATAAATAACGAAACTTGTCTAAATTCGCTGCTTTAAATATATCTTCATATTTTATCTTTAACCGTTTCCTTTATGTTAATAACACTGTTATCGTATCACCAACATTACGGATTTTTTAAATCTTTTATTACATATTTGACATCACATTCGGACGGTTGGCATGATAAACGTCCGAAGTATAACCATCATACGTCAAATCCAAACTGAAATTGGTCAAGTTAAGTACTATTGTTAACCACAAGGCACATAAATGTATGTCCACAATTAACCGCCTGATTAATGAGCATTTGTATTAAAGTTCTTCATGTGATCTTATTTCGTCTGAATAATTAATTAATTAGACTGAAAATATAATCTAGATTGGAATGTACTGATCAAATTTGGCCTGAATGAAATCGCTGTTATTCCTGATTTATTAAAGTCATGCCTAGATAAACTTTTCACTTAAGCTGATACGCTTTGCTTTCTCCGATTCGGAATTGTTGTAATCCATTTGAGTACGCATTAATAGTTTGGTGTCATCTTATTCCAAACCCCACCGTCTCTGCAATTATCAGTATCACGGCAGATCAAGTATTCTACAATGACAATTACAATTCGGTTGGCTTGTGTCAAATTTACTCGATGGATCAGTTAAATTGCTTTACAAAAGTTTGTCATTGGGAAGAATGTTGTATTTACGCAGGCATCACTATAATGATGACAACTGAAAATCAGCAAAACTCAACTGTTAAGAACCAAAATTAACTATTTATCCACCTGACAGTGAATAGGAAATGTAACGCTTTTAAAGAATAGACTTGCTGTGCTGAGTTTTCGCAGCATCTAATTGGAGTTGTTTGTCAAGTCTACTTTTATTAAGGAAGTTCTCCGCAGTGAAAACTAAGGTACTTGCGTACAGATGCCGCATCCCAGAAGGTTCTATCAAGCTAACCGGAAATTTAATCCGCAAGAATGATTCAGTTATGGACATAAGAATAAGGTAATCCAATTCCTTTAACTTCTCTGAACATGGGCTTCACCAGGTTGAAAAAGCAAGACAGCTATGCGGATATACAACCAAATGTTTTTCCATAGCTTATACATGACTTGAGTGATTCTAGACAATAATAAGATAGGCTCTGGAATACTGTATTATCTTTCATAGCTAATTTAGACAGAAAGGCAGAACACCTCTAGAAAATGTCTAACGATATTTTACCAAGCTGGTCAATGGGCGATAGTCAAACATTAGTTATTATGATCGCGCTCGAATTCCCCATCTGGATCCACTATGTCTGAAGAGCTTAAAAATACCTTGTTTTCATCTGCAATATATACTAGAGCAACGATTTATGCAGACAACACCGCGTTAGAACTACAAATGATCGCAGTCCACCCTAAACGTTAAGGCGGCTATTTCATCTGCACAAAACTTGCAAATCATATAACTCGATTGAATTTCATCTTAGTGAGATAAATTGATCTGTGAAATAACCTACCTTTACTGGTACGCATGGGTGCAAGCTGTGCTACCTTTTGAATTTCCTACAGATAATCCTCTTCATAACACATTTGTTGAAGCTCTTTGACTCACAGCAAACTTTAGAAACATTGATAGAAGGTGGTATAAGTAACATATGAGCAGATGTTTTCTTACAACTAGATTACCTACTGCATGTCATTACCTACAATAGCAAATCCTGTGTCTGTGCAGCATATTGTCGCTGCCTTTTATTATATACAACTTAGCCCCACTAGCTAGGAAGTGATGAATCAATAAATTTTATGCATTATGTGTTCAAAAACGAAGCTTAATCCAAAATCTATTATTGCACTTTTCTTTCCTGCTATGTGGTAGGCCACAGAAAACATAAAAAGTGTTCACTGTACAATTGATTGCTCACGCGTATGAAGCCGTGTACCGTTTGTCCGTAAATAAACCAAGTTATTTACATAATTATTAAAGCAAACTAAGTAAACTTTACCGTTTATTCTTTTTATATTTAGCTTTATCTAATAAGGATATTACTTGAACTGTCCACATAATTGGCAGTGCCAAAAGTTAAGACAGTTGATGCTAACATAACGTGACCTATTCTGTCAACTATGCTCTAAATATGAACGAAGCACGGTTCAGTAATATTAAATTATCATCGCACAAAATATGCCAATTTCATGGTGCATAAAATAACAGCTATGGTATGGTATTATATTGAAAATATCTGCATTGTACCCCAATGGCTCTAAATAATTATCGCCATGTGATATAGAACCTCTTTATTTTGATAAAATCGGATATCTGACTACGCAAAAAATACGTTTATGATTGGAGGCCAACTGCTGTCGCGCTGCATAGTCAATTTTGTTTTAAACTTTATTGTTTTATAATCTAATACAAAACAACCCGTGCTACGTTATTACTAAAATACATGCTAGTTTATAGGGACCTTAAAATATGTTGGTATATCTTAAAATATATTTAATGAATGCAGCATGGATTGGGGGCTTCTTATCTCAATTATACCAACCAGTTTTCTAGTGCAATTTGGAGAACGATATAACCAGTCATTCGCACGCATTTAATAACTACGAATACATTCTCATCTGATTCAGACATGTATGCAAACGTACACAGATTATATAAAAGTTAGCGACTCGTACATTCTTGTTACAGAATATAGTATATCCTAACCTATTAAGTCGCATGCGATATTTGGGGCGTGTTTTAACTTTATATGGATTCCCATCTATCAGCTAAATGGCACATTTATCATGAAATACGCTTAATTTTCTAAACAAATGTCATAAAGCGGTAAACTGTGTCTTAGCTATTGATTATTTTGGCCTTTAAACGTTTGACTTATTACAAATTGGTGATAAGTTTGAGTACGCAAGCGTATAGGCTAGTAGTCCATTGCCCCCCCCGATAATCACGGTTGTTAAACATCACTATGTATAAATCTGAGTCTTCTGCGTCATGGACAAGCGGCTAGAGGCGGCTGCGGCGGGGGGGAGGAGTAGGCGAAGGAGAGAGCATCTATACATAGTGTGTTAACAACCGTATTATCGGGGGGGGCAA
>OX104059.1:60751893-60958651 GCA_944474145.2 Dicrocoelium dendriticum | reverse complement strand
CAAAGTGATATGTCCGTGTCACCAGCAGCTGAGCGCTTAAACTTTTGGGGACCAAACCTTGAAGAATTTCTCTAAAAATATATAATTAGCTTAATTTAATTTCCTTCGTATAAACCATAAAATGTTGTGTTAAAGGTTATCCTTGATTCTTCGACGAATACTGCTATCCTAAACAATTTTATTGCTCGTGAAATCTAACGTTTATGTTGTTTTTAAACAAGCTTCCTTCAATTCTATAAATATATCATGCTGTACCTCATTTTACAAAATACCCTGCTAATTTGTTTTTTCTTTTTTTAATTTTGAACAGTTTGTTTCGTTTGCGATTACAATTACCCCGGTTTTAAAAGTTAATTTTTATAAAGTAAAGCTGTGACCAAAATTGCTTGTGATATGATACATTTTTAGTTGGTAAGCTCGGTTCCAGTTTATTAGTCGTAGGTTGATTAAAGATTTTTAGATCTGACGCAATCACAGCAATCAGATTAATAATAGTAAAGATGCAATTAATTTTTCCAAAATTAGAGGATTTCTACCTTAATAATTTCACAAATATGAGCTTCTTTTTGGCTCCATTTAAAAATATTTAACGCGCTAATGTTCTAGTGATGAATGCAAGAACTATTTGTGTGTCACTTTAAGCTGAGTTAGATATGCGACAAATATATTTGAATATCTGTATATTTTACTTACGTCATTACGGCGTTCGAAAAACTGTACAATAACAGCTCGATGTCTGTTGGAATATGTATATTACAATTAAATTTACTCCAATATATTATCTATATCCGGAAGTATAAGTATCAACTGCCATAGGAATTAAAAACCTTTTAAACTAAACTGTAAGTTGAATAACTAAAGCAAATCAGGAAAATACGTTCCTTAATTTGGGCGAAGCTAACGCCAACGAAATTACAGCTAACATTTTGCGTTCAAAGAATTGCATCTTCATAAATTTACAGTAAATTGCATCACGAGCACTGTATACATGTGTGTTAAACGAAAACAGCAATGAAACATCGTAATGTTTTTGAGCTTGAGAGATGTTTACGGAAACACCACATCCAATAAAGCGACATCCTTACAAAGACATCGATGTATTGCCTTCAGCTAATTTTATTGTCGATGCCATTTAAATGGAGGTTCTTGCTGAAAATATTACTTTTTATTTAACACAGACTAAGTACTGCGCCAGCGGAGTAGGTATTAAAAGAATCGACACACAAAGGATCTACGCAAGAATGGATATACAAATATCGATCAAATCGTCATAATACTACTTCATCAGATGACGTTACTTTCTCAAGTTTTGCAGTCAGCATCCCAACAGTCCAAAATTTTGTTTATTTACTGAACACACAAACGCACACCACTGAATGAATGTACTCCCAAACTCCAGAAACATATGGCGGTAGCCATGCGCACTGCATTTATCAGCCGTATAGCGCAACTCATCAATGAATAAATACGGTACTGTGAAACAACATATTTTTTGAAAGTTTATCATGTTTTCATCGCTTGGTTTCAATAAATCTTGCTTATCATTCGCAAAGCATATTTTAATGAAATAAACTAACATAGCAAAGGGAGATGCACTGATTTCGGTGAAGAAGTACTCATCAAAGCTAAAAGTTAATGGTAGTGGCAAATACCTGTCACTTATACATCTAATGGTAAACCGGCTTAAAAATGTTTGCTTGTACCTACTGAAATGACTCAAACTTTGTGGTTAAGGTCCTTATGCAACTGCCTGGCTGCATAACGCATGACTTAGTTATCGTCGTAAGTACATTTAACTTTTTGCCTACTTAACGTGTATAAGCACTTATATATTCACAAGCAATATTCCACAAAACTTCTCATATGTAGGCTATGTCGCAGTTATGAGAATCGTTATGGTCGGCCATCACTCCCCAAAGAAAAGCGGAATTCACTACGGGAAATTAAGGCCTCGGTAATTGTCTTGGTACCGGCTCAGTAATGCTCGCCATTACGGAGTCGTCTATATTGCAATATTCCTTAGGTGTTGGTGCTTATTCAGAGTAAATGACCATAGGCCAGCAAGAATAGTTTGCAAATATAACCTAACTAAATTCTTTTCATTTTTCTTAAGAAAACAAAAGTATTTTATAGGAAATGCCTCAAAACCCTGGAAAAAAGCAAGCACCTATTCGGTTCGGCGCGAACATTTTAGCAAAACTGTGCACTTTTAATGAAATTGTCTTTCGTTTCCAATAATATAATGCTAAAGGGTTCGTCGTTATTGCGCATATCCTACTTTTTCAAAATTATGTATAAGTTCGATCCAAGAGTGAACGTATAACTATAGTAATGTTGCATTAAGATAAACAACCCTGAATTAACACTCGTTTAACGAACGATATATAAGCTGCCTTGCTCCAAATGTACGATTAAATAAGTCACCGATATCCATGTTTAGGTTTATTGATATAGTAATACCGGGTATGTTTCGCCTGTTGTCGGCTATATGCATATACTTGTGGTAGTTGTTCCAAAATCGTTGGAATTTAAGCAATCTCTGAAGCACAATGTTATCACTTCGGCAAGCTCGGCTGCAAGGCCCGCGATTTCTATAGTTAAACCTAAGGATCAAATGTGCAATTAGCAAATTGGAAATAAGGAATAAAAAATCAAATTCCAAGGCAAACGAGAATAATGTACAGCGACCTGGGGCACCGCAGCTTCGTGGTCTTTCAAGCACCTGAATCCTCTGATTCTTATCCTTAGGTGCGCTATGAACATGATTTCGAATCCTTACAAAGTTTATTGATAAATCGCTCGACGTGGATAAAGGCAGGCTAAAAAAGGTACAGCTCTTATTCTCGGATATAGATAAGCGATAAATTAATGTTGTCCTGCTTTGTAGGCTGAAAGTCTAAAGATCCGCGATGAAGCGAAACATACACATGCGATTAGTGAAACAAAGAGGCACACGGACGACAAAGGAACAAATCGGCGTATTGTAAACTTTTTGGTAGACACCCGGATTCCTCTGCGAATTTAAATCAAAAGATGCTTCAGGTGCTACTCGCGGATTCGAAGGCTGCTTTCGCTTTCGAATGATTGCCGCAGTACCATGGTGCTGAATCTGTTATGCGTAGTTGATGTGGTGTTGCTTGGAGAGTAGCTAGAATCGTCTAACGCCAGAATGCAGCAGCCATGGTATTCATCGTGTTTACGTCACTCTAAAGCGGCTGTTATTTGGCATTCATGTGAAACCGGCGCTACATCTTGCTGCCGTCCATTAAAGAAGTAAATGTAATTAAGGTAAATTCAACTTAAAAAGTTGCTTTATGCCATCTGCATTGGTAAATATTCGTTTACAAGACACATAGTCTCGACAATGTGCAAAGCAATACAACAAGTAACGGATAGACACGGACAAAACACAAGCAAGTTGAAAGTCGACGGTTTATGTCAAGGATGGCAGAGTTGGTGTTTTATAAAAGACACGAGAGTTAAGCGATGACTGACGATCGGTAAGCTGATGTGCAGATGTAGTTTAGCTCGTACTTCTGAGCAGTAGCTGATGTTGATTAACTTTCAAATAAGGCAGTATGCAGGGGGTGACTTGTATCAGTCCGTAGCTTAGACGCAAGCATTTTACAAGTACTGATATATTTGGAAATAATTGTTTGTAAAATAGATATTTAAAAAATCGTTTCGTCGGACTAATTACCTTAATGATCTGATAACTTAAAATGCTTGCCCAAATGGCCAGGATAGCTCAAAGGGAAACGGTACATCCAATGTGGAAGAACACAGGCATTTAAAAAACAAACAATCAACTCATGAGGAACGCAGGAGGCTCTGAGCCGAGAGGCATAGAACGACAGCTTCGTGACAATTCTACAGTTTTAGTTACTTGCAGCATCAAAGGTAAACCATAACTCGTCGCAGTTAAATATTTTCCTGAAGTGGATGACTGCAGTCGGAGAGGTTGTTTATGCTATTTCGTTAATGAACTCCTATGACCAAACATGTATGAATTACTGAGAATTACGGCCCACCAAATTCGACTTGCATGAGGCCGGATAAAGAGCTACGAACCCCGAACATTAATTGCAGCTGAGGAGTGAAGTTTGCGATCAAGCTTAATGGTGAGTCAACGAATTCGCATTACTTGATCTTGTAATGGATTATCCAAATATCTGGAGGTTCAAATACCTTTGAAAATTCCAAGTAAATAGCAACAACCTTTTCTCTAACGTCAGCTGATTTGGACCAAATTCTGTTTTCACGGTGCCTTGACGGAAACCGTGCTGCTCCTGGGCAATATTTTTACGCACTTTCGCATGACACACCAGAGTATCAGTAATGACGGGTCCCATGACTTGTATACCATAAGGTGTTGAAATACTGTGTGGTCATTTAAGGACTCCTTTCTGCCTTTAAATTTGCGAATCCGTTATTATAACATCTTTCTACAATGCAGGAAACCGGTTCTGATGTGAGCGGCGTTGGAAAACCTGAACTAATTTAGTCAAAATTAATTGATGTCGCTCACATTGATTTTGGGCAAGTATTATTGACACCCGAGAGGAGTGGCAATGCAAAAATCTCGGCCATTACAAGACAGCTTCATCAATATTTGTACTGCGTTGATTCTTGGCAGCGAGGCGAAAGTAAACATGCTCACCTAATGGCAATACTCTTGGAGCGTGGTGGTAAGTAGAATGGCAGCGCGTCTGCTGAATCCCTAACAATTCATTTGGAAACATTAAACAAAATTATAAAGAAAACCATTGCACACCATTCATAGGCTATTAACGTGCTTGCACAGCATTTGTGTTTAGCGCTTGGCATTTTTTCATGTCCTGCATTTTTTCTTCTCGGAGCAGTCAGATGCAGTGTTTATGTTAGGTTACCGATTTCTTTCATGTTCCTCGCTCTAGAGCTGATACATGCACCTGTCATGCTCTGTTACTACGAACATCCTTTTTCGAATACTGCCCTTAACAAAAATATAGTTTTAGACACAAGGAAAAATTTGTCTCTAATAATATGTAATCAGCCAATAGAATTTGTCGACTAAGTTGATCCAAGCTACATGTGAGGGTATTAAGGCTATTAGTGACCAGGCTGTAGCGATAACAAGATGGGGTAAATAATCCTAATACTTAATGTTATGCATCATCATAAAATTCTAATTTTATATTTCGCAGGGAAGACAGAGCAAAACTAATGTGCTTACGTAATCCTTAGCATTTGTGTATAATCACTAAACTCTTAAGTTTTGACTAAATTCATCCGTACAACTTGGTAGTAAATTAATAGTTAAAAGGCTGTACGGAGCATTACCTGATCCATATGAGCCGCAGATCAAAACTAATGTAAAGGCAAAACAGATGCATTATCCTTACATGCAATCTGTTTTTGGGTTACCGCATTATTCTTTTTAAAGATGCTGGGCATGAATTCATGTGTCGCGGTACATAAAACTATCAGAGGAATAAATTAACGTTGATGTTGCATGTTTGTCCTTATAATACTTTGAACCATATATCGGTTTATTTTCTGGTAACTGGTTCCACATATTTTGTGTCAACACCCGCTAATAATTGAATACTGAATACTGAATACTGTATTATAGAGCAAGTATAAATGGATTATGTACAACTCTTTCGAGATATGGCGAAAAACGTTATAAAAGTTGTCAACATTGAATAGCATTGTCGTTCTCATGTAATATTTAAAATATTCGACTTACGATATTTCAGGATTCATAAATGTGATGTCATCATAAGTGTGCAGTCGTTCTCTGAATCGTACAGAGGCAAAATGCAAATCTAACAATGTTTTGAACTGTTGCGCAGATGTTGTCTCAATCACAGGTTCGGGCAAACTATTCCAAATGTTTACCACTCTCCGTTCGAAGCACAGTGGGTGGAGAACACGTTTCATATTCGGCACAACAAGTTTGTATCTGTGTCCGCGTGTGTTGCATGGCCCTCGTAAGCGCAGCATTGGCCTTAACATGGGGAACTCACCGAGATATAGAATTCGGTAGGTCATAATGAGGTCGACTCGCACCCGACGGTAGGACAAGGTGTAGAGTCCTAGTTTCTCGCACCGGTCTTCATACCCTAAGCCACGTAAACTCGGGATGAGCCTGGTAGCAACGTGTTGGACCCGTTCGATCTTTTGTGCCTCGCCTCGGGTAATCGGAAAGTAGGCGGCGAACCGTACTCTAGCATTTGTCTAATGATAGAAGAGAACAGGCGAGTGGCAACCTCTTCAGACCATGTGCAGAAGCTACGTTTGAGCGCCCAAAGCATGCGCAGTCCGTCCCTATATAGCCTGTTCGTGTTGTCCACGGACTTCAAATCGTAGCGTGAGAGTACACCTAGGTCTTTCACGGAGGGTGTGGGATATAGCGTTTGGCCGTCAAAGGTGTAGGTTCGGCCGTCTGCACCCTTCCCCAGGCTCATAAATACCGACTTGGCTGGGTTGACCGGGAGAAGAACTTCTGCAGACCATGTGGTTAAGCGGTTGAGATCTTGCTGAAGTAGGCCACAGTCATCGGGAGGGTCGATTTCTCTCCAAATCTTCATGACGTCCGCAAACAAGGCACACGGCGACCGGAGAAGCTGCGGTAGATCGTGGATGTGGATCAAGAACAGAGTGGGGCCCAGCAGAGTGCCTTGAGGCACGCCACTTGTAGAGGGGTACCAGTCAGTTAGATGCTCGTCGACATGTACCCTCCACTTTCGTCCAAAGAGAAAGTCGCGTATCCACCGGTGCAGTGAGCCACCGACGCCACACATGCTGAGTTTGTGAAGGAGAACCTCATGACTGACCTTGTCGAACGCTTTAATGAAATAGATGAATATCACGTCGACGGACTTCCCCTTATTTATTGCCTTCAACCACTCATGCCTCGTCACAAGCAGGTTGGTAATGCATGAGCGACCTTGCATAAAACCGTGCTGTGCGGGCGTCAGGACCTCGTTTGACTGTAGCAACTGCAGCAAGCTATTCTTCACGATTTTCTCAGCAACCTAGGCCAATATAGGTGTCAGACAAATTGGCCTGTAATTGTCTACTTTGCTAGGGCCGCCGCATTTCGGAATAGGCTTCACCACCGCACATTTCCAGTCAACCGGCGACAAACCTTCGGAGAGCGACCTGTTGAAAAGGTCAGTCACGACAGGAGAGAGGATGGTTGAAAGTGACTTGAGAACCAGTGGGTGAAGCCCATCATGTCCGGCAGGTTTGTTGCCGTCAAGGTTGGCGAGTAGTTGAGCTACCTCTTCGACGCCACAATGCAGACTATCGAGTTCGGTAAAAGCAGTACACGTCGAACTCGGAACAGACACCTGGTTATTCGCAAATACAGAAGCGAAGTGCGCCGCCAACGCGGACGCACGCTCAGAGCTGGAGGTTAGGGGCTGTCCATCCCGTGCCCTCCAGCACTGGCACATCACCTGTCGGCTTCAGGCGTCGCTTCACGTATGCAAAGATTCCCTTGGAGGCGGTCTTCGCGGCTAATGCGAGCTGCTCTTCAAAGTGTCGGCGTTTATTCTTTTTCGCACTGTTGCAGAGATTCCGCTGACACTTATACCCTTGGTAATCATTGGCAGAGCCAGAGAGAAGGAATTTGTCCCACAGTCTGCGCCGCCTCCAAGTCAGGTTTCTATACTCCTTGTCAAACCAATGAGGCTTAATCGGTCCAACCTTTCGACATTTCAATGGCACAAATTTGGAACACAATGATGTTATTCTCTCTTTTATAAATATCCAACAATCTTCCACAGATGCAGTTTGTGACACAGACCAATCCAGTTGGCTCGCGGCTCGAGCAAGGCCATCGAAGTCTGTTTTCCAGTAGTTGGGAGCTGGTTGCAGCGGATGTGAATACGGTAAAGATAATTCCAAATCAGCTATCAGTACTGAGTGGTCGCTCGTAGCCAGGGGCTCCAGGATCCCAACGTCACGCACTCGTTGTTCGTAGCTCGTTGACATCAGGTCGAGACAGGACGAGGTTGAACGTGTTGATATGCGTGTTGGCTGGCATATGTGTTGCGATGCACCAGTTTCAAGTATCAAATCCACGAACTTTGCTTCAACCTCACTATGTCCAGGCATCAAATGCACATCAGGCCATCGTATTCGAGGAGAGTTAAAATCGCCCATAAGCAGAAAGTGTGGACGACTCATGTGGGTCCGAAGATGGGGCAGCCAATCCAAACAACGACTCAGGGGACTGCGATAAACTGCGCCCACAAGCAATTCTCCGCGCCTGAGGCGGGTGGAGCACCACAGTAGCTCACACAGGCCATCGTCACTTCGGTAGGTTCTCACAATTCTCCCACGCAGAGAAGACCGGATGTAAAGTAAGACACCACCGTGGGCATTCTTTAGTCTATCGCATCGGAAACATGAGTAACCGTTGAGTTCAAGTTCTTGGGTGTATCACTCTGCATGCAGCCATGTCTCAGCGAGTCCCACTACGTCTGGCAGCTCAGACGCAACGAAACAACAAAGCTCATCGCGCTTATTCATAATACTGCAAACGTTTGGGAACGCTACTCGCAGGCCGCAGCAGTAGCCACCGGGCGTGCTTGAAGTGTGAGCAGCCTGTTTATCCTGATGCGCGGATTTTTGGAAACCACCCGAAAATTTACGATACGAAGATTTGTTTCCCCCTCACCAGTGCGTCTTTTCAACTCAATAATGGCAGACTTGAGCTGCTCCCTCTCTACTGGGTCCAGGTCGGGACGAACATGGATCTTCAAACCTTTCAGACTACTTAGGCGAGACATGATAAGTCTTGGACTGGCTTCGTCCACAAAAGTGATTCTCATAGGCCGATTTTGTTGATCACCTTGCTTTCCAAGACGTGTAATCTGCCTCACTTTTACCGAGTCCTCAAAAGCGTAGAAGAGTCTATCAATTAGACCCTGTAAAAACCCGACATCGTGATCGTAGCGCACTTGGGGTGATGGATCACTGGACTCCGGTGCGTGAAAGATCACGAGATTATAACGCCTCTGGTCGGACGAGGTTGGCCTTGCAGGGCGAAGTATACTACCATCCTCAAGTGGTTTGGCTAACTGTTGACTTACAGAACGTAAACGCCCAACGTTCCTTCGTAATTTCGTCCTCTGATCTTTCCACTAGTCTTCAGCACTCAGACCTTCACCTGCTGGGACTTCAGTGTCCGGTGGACACAACAAAGGTAAACATTTTAGCCTAGGTGCAACTGGGCTTCTCACAACGGTTGGACTTCGCGTCAGTGAGTTTGCACGGGTAGAGCAGGTCGACTGAGCCGAAACCTGAAGGCTCTTCGCGCTAGGTTGTTGGGCCAAACACACGGAGCTGTTCGCAACAAAACGCTGAGGACTACACGTCGGCCTTACTCTTTCTGGCTGTATCTGATTTCGGCAATTTTCACATATAGTTTGGACGAAATCGTGTTGGATCTCGCGAAGGCGAGGAAAATGCTCAACTGATAATCCAAAACATGAAATATGGTATTTAACTTGGCAAAATGCACACGTGAGGGCATTTGCACGGTACCGACTAGTTTGGAGCAAGTACCACAGGATGACTGCTTCGGCATTGCGAATAATCCGAAAACAAGATGGCGGCCAATTGACGAAGAAATTGGCGATAGAAAGATCGCCGAAACCAAATGATGAAAGACAAGTATTCCTGGTCGGAAATTTCAGAATCGGAAATGAAACTGAATTGTAGCTCAATTAAACGAAATACTTCCAATGAACGCAGAAAGTTAACAAACAAATGTTAACAGACAAATGCTACAGTGTTAAGGAATGCAATCGTTATGATTCGAAACTATCTATATAAAAGATTTGCACAGATTTTGGCGACGTGTTTTAGACTCTGGATTTTATTTACATTTATTTCTTCAAAAGCATTTAAAGCGCCGTTAAATGAAAAATTCAACATTAATAATAATCTACAGCAAGGAACATTTTCACGTTTTAGTAAGATTAACATCGTTCACATTTGTATTTGTTAAATAAGAACTTGTGGATGACGCCAACTTATTCCTGTAAATAAACTTTGTAGAAATTTGGTATATTACCTGCGTTTAACATATCATACATCCCAGCTGGTTATACTGATAACAACGTTGAATCGCAATTGAACTTAACTACGCTTGCGTACTCAAACTTATCACCAATTTGTAATAAGTCAAACGTTTAAAGGCCAAAATAATCAATAGCTAAAACACAGTTTACCGCTTTATGACATTTGTTAAGAAAATTAAGCGTATTTCATGGTCAATTTGCCATTTAGCTGATAGATGGGAATCCATATAAAGTTAAAACACGCCCCAAATATCGCATGCGACTTAATAGGTTAGGATGTACTATATTCTGTAACAAGAATGTACGAGTCGCTAACTTTTATATAATCTGTGTACGTTTGCATACATGTCTGAATCAGATGAGAATGTATTCGTAGTTATTAAATGCGTGCGAATGACTGGTTATATCGTTCTCCAAATTGCACTAGAAAACTGGTTGGTATAATTGAGATAAGAAGCCCCCAATCCATGCTGCATTCATTGAATATATTTTAAGAAATACCAACATATTTTAAGGTCCCTATAAACTAGCGTGTATTTTAGTAATAACGTAGCACGAGTTTTTTTGTATTAGATTATAAAATAAGTTTAAAACAAAATTGACTATGCAGCGCGACAGCAGTTGGCCTCCAATCATAAAAGTATTTTTGCGTAGTCAGATATCCGATTTTATCAACATAAATGGGTTCTTTATCACATGGCGATAATTATTTAGAGCCATTGGGATACAATGCAGATATTTTCAATATAATACCATACCACAGCTGTTATTTTATGAACCATGAAATTGGCATATTTTGTGCGATGATAATTTAATATTACTGAACCATGCTTCGTTCATATTTAAAGCATAGTTGACAGAATAGGTCACGTTATGTTAGCATCAACTGTCTTAACTTTTGGCACTGCAAATTATGTGGACAGTTCAAGTAATGTCCTTATTAGATAAAGCTAAATAGAAAAAGAATAAACGGTAAAGTTTACTTAGTTTGCTTAAATAATTATGTAAATAACTTGGTATATTTACGGACAAACGGTACACGGCTTCATAAGCAGGAGCGATCATTTGTATCGTGAACAGTTTTATGTTTTATGCGGCCTACAACATAACAGTAAGGAAAAGTGTAATAATTGATTTCAGTTTAAACTTCGTTCTCGAGCATTTAATATATAAAATTTATTGATTCATCATTTCCTAGTTGTGGGGCTCAGTTGTATATATTAAATGGCAGTGATACGAAGCTGCACAGACACAGGATTTGCTATTGTAGGTAATGACATGTAGTAGGTAACTAGTTGTAAGCAAACATCTGCTCGTATGTTTCTTATACCAGCTTCTGTCAATGTTTCTAGAGTTTGCTGTGAGTCAAAGAGCTTCAACAAATCTGTTGTAATGAGGATTATCTGTACGGTATTTCGAAAGGTAGCACAGCTTACTCTCATGCTTACCTGTAAAAGTAGATTATTCCACAGATCAATATATCTCACTAAGATGAAATTCAATCGAGTTATATGATTTGCAAGTTTTGTGCAGATGAAATAGCCGCCTTAACGTTTAGGGTGGACTGCGATCATTTGTAGTTCTAGCGCGTTGTTGTCTGCATTAAATCGTTGCTCTAGCATATATTGCAGATGAAAACGAGATATTCTTTAAGCGCTTCAGCCAAAATGTATGCAGCTGGAGAATTCGACTGCGATCGTAATAACTAAATTTTGAATATCGTCCATTGACAAGCTTGGTGAATCATCGTTGGACATTTTCTAAAGGTGTTCTGCCTTTCTTTCTCAATTAGCTGTGAAAGATAATACAGTATTCCAGAGCCGATCGTATTATTTTCTTGAATGACACAAGTCATGTATATGCTATTGAAAAACCTTTTGGGTTTATATCCGCATAGCTGTCTTGCTTTTGCAACCGGCTAAAGCACATGTGCTGGGAAATTAAAGGAATTGGATTACCTTATTCCTATGTCCTTAACTGAATCAGACGTTAGGATTAAATTTCCGGCAAGAGTGATAGAGCCTTCTGGAATGCGACATCTGTACGCAAGTACTTAGGTTTACACTGCGGAGAACTTCCTTAATAAACGTTTACTTGACTAACAACTCTAGTAAGATGTTGTGAAAATTCAGCACAGCAAATCTATTTTTTAAAAGCGTTAACTTTCCGCATTCGCTGTCTAGAGGATAAATAGTTAATTTTGGATCTTAACATATGAGAGCTGCTGTTTTTCAATTATCATTAACACGCTTAGACCTGAGTAAAAACAACATTAGTCCCAATAACACAATTTAGTAAAGCAACTTAAATGATCCACAGAGCACATTTGACATAGGTCAACCGAATTGTTATTGTCAGTGTGGAAACATTGATCAGCGGTGATACCGATAATTTCAGGGATGATGGGGTTTGGAATGAGAGGACGCTAAACTATTAATACGTACTTAAATGGATTTCGACAATTCCGAATCAAAGAAAGCGAAACTTGTCACCTCAAGTGAAAAGTTTACTTAAGCTCGAATTTTATATCTCAGGAATAACTGCGATTTTATACAGGCCAAATTTGATCAATACATTCCAATCAAGTTTATATTTTTAGTCTAAATAATTTCTTAGGCAGTCAAAATAA
The DNA here is from genome assembly GCA_944474145.2 of Dicrocoelium dendriticum. Taxonomy (NCBI): domain Eukaryota; kingdom Metazoa; phylum Platyhelminthes; class Trematoda; order Plagiorchiida; family Dicrocoeliidae; genus Dicrocoelium; species Dicrocoelium dendriticum. Next base: position 60,945,940 of record OX104059.1, on the reverse strand, counting down.
GGTCAAAATAATAAATTTAATACAAATGCGCATTAAGTAGGTAGTTAATTGTGGACATACATTTGTGTGCCTCGGGATGAATAACAGCCCGAAACTTGACCAAGTTCAGTTTCGCTTTACGTATGATGGTTATACTTCGGACGTTTATTATGTCAACCGCTCGAATGTGATGTCAAATATGTAATACGACATTTTAAAAGTTTTAGTCAACTTACCCCTAATTTAACTTGGCGTGAAGCCATTTCGTAATACACCACCTGAAGTTATAGTTTGGTGTGTATTCATTACGAAATTTAGAAATTTAGTCTGAAGTTCAAGAAGTTTTGCGCATACGACATCCCTTATATATGTATATCTTGCGCATTCACTAAAGTCATTTATTACAGAAGTACTCTTTGTAAGTTCGATATTACGGATGATACACTGCGCTTTTAATTATTTTAGCAATTATGTGAAATACAGAACGATTTATTAATACCAAGTGACTAAAACAGGTAGCTTGGAATAGGTCGACGGGTCCTCATAACTGGGCACATCGGGTATATCCCTGAGCCTTTGGTTGATCTGAGTTTTGTGTGTGTCTACTCCCGTAGTGCGCTTTAGGAAGCGACGTCCGCAGGACTTGATATATGTCAACATTTAATTTACTTTGCCTGAAAATATGAGTTATTACTAAGTTCCCTGACGATAAGAAGCAAAGTCCACTTAATGGTTTGAACAATGCATACAAGAAGATCGCATACCATTTGTTAATATTTGTGTTTGGCAAAATGAATCTTAAATATGTTCCCTTTTTGAATAATAGTTTGAAACTTTTGGAGAGATTTGTATACTTGTAATGATATCAGATGTATATTTGAGCAGCTTGCTAAGTAATATAATGCATTTCTCACTCGCACCGTGCCCAGGGGCTTACTTTCTTGCAGGGTATTCCCTCATTACTTTCATCCGTACTTCCAAGCTCCAGCTGGCTTTGTGCAGATGTCACCAATTTATAAGTTAATATATAACAAAAGTAGCCTATGATGTGTTTTTACGGAGACGTGCAGACGGCAAATTTCCTGCTTTTCTGTTATGAGTATCATACAATAATGCCACTTTATTGTTTATGCCAATGAGCTATTTATACCGCGCTTTGCACCGGTATAGGTTCTTGGTGTGTAAGCTGTAATCCAACGGTTGATAGCTCAGCCTTACCGTTCCCACCAGTGAAAAAATAAAGGAGAAACATTGCGAAGTTTAAGTTCCAAAATGCTTGCAAAATGTTGCAGAAATTTAAATACCAAATTCATGGAACGTGTTGGAGAATAACGAACATGAGAAGATTGATTTCAGAAAAAATATTTGTTTTACCCCTCCAGGGAGTTTAACAGAATTGTGTGCAGTTACTATAATCAAACGTAATTTAAAAAACATCTGCATTTATATCTGGTTCGTCATAGAAGATTATCAAAATTTCCATCAGAATTGGAAGATTTTTAGTTCAATATTTCAGACAACCGATAGCAAATAAATAATGGTTAGCCGTCGCCCAATGCAGAAATAAAACATGAATAAGCGATGCGCGGCTGAGTAGATAAAGTTGAGCTAGACCAGCTTTCGTTATTTTGGCGCGTAAACGCAGATATGATGTGCCACATATATTGTAGGCAATTCATATGTACTCTCACAGTTATCAACCGATTGCGCTTTACTTACGCAAATTATATATAAATATATATACTATATATTTGACAAATCTACACCAGCTGCTAGTCAAAAAACACTAGTCTATCCGTGTCATTATCCTCTGCCTGAAAATAATCCCGTTGTGCTCCTCTCATAAGTTACATTTAATGCAGCACAGTAATAAATATATCCCTTCAAGCTGTCGGCAGTGGTGGGGAAACAATTAACTCCGTTTGCTTAATTATCACAACTTTTATTAAATATGACATATGCTGCTGAAACCAAAATTTGAAATTGCAAAGCTGCATTTAATCACTGCGTTTAATATTATGCATGAGCTCTGCGGTGAAATGGAATTTTCAGGATTTGTAGTTACCTTGTTCTATACGCAATTTTGCATAATTTTCTTGGATCGCTTTATTTCTTACCGTCTACAACATTCACCAAACGCCATAGCCCTACTAATCGAAGTCAATTGCCGCTTCGTTGGTTCTTGTTTGGATTTCACTTACTGTATGTTAGAGACTTAAACCAATAAACAGGCTCATGTGTGCACGAAGTAATGCGAAGGCAATAATTTCATGATTGTAATGCTTAAAAACCATATAAGGAATAGACCTTATGCGCTTAACTTGAAATGAAGTTACAGCATTGTGTGAGCATTTAATGGAATCAAAGCATTACCTAATAATTTTCTGATACGATATTCGTTTTCCTTGAGCTTTTTAATATTTGCATATCTGCAACGTATAAATAGGTACTGGAGGAAGCTTAACATTACTGTATGCATTCGTTCTACTTATATTTATGAATTAACTGGGATAAATAAATATGAAGCGTAAATCTTTTTGGGGGTAAAATAAGTTAAATTACGATTGAGCAGATGTATACGACCTTAGTTCACTTATAGTAGAGGCGAGTTTAAGTCGGTGTATCCGCAAAACAAAATATGATCTTAGAGAATGTTGCAACGGAAAGAAACAAGGGACAATGAATTTATCCGGCGGTGAGGAAAAGCTTTTATATTACCATTGATGTTTCGGTTAGTTTATCACAAAATTATTAATAAAACAGTTTGCATTTGAAGTACAAATTAGTCTTGTCATTTATTAGGCTGTTGTTCTGCAACCCAACTAGTTTTAAATGAGCCATATATAATAGAAACCTAATCCAAAGCATATGCCAATGATATGATGAAGATATGTTTATAAGTAACGAAATGTAAATGGATAAACCACCACCTGTCCGTCTACTAAACAATGTTTATTTCGTTGCAGGGACAACCGATTCCGTTAGAGCTTTGATTTTGTGAAATGTACGGATTGAAAAGTAATTCCTGAGACAATCATGAAGGCTGCACATTCTAAGTATTACACTGAGCAACTTCACAGATTTTATTGATGCTGTTACCTGTATGGGGCTGCAAATAAAATACTCTCCCCTCAGGACAAAGTAAGCCATTAGCATATTTACAAGTAATCTGTGAAATCGTCTGCTGAAAACGTATTCCTTCCATTTTCTACTGCATTGTGAAAATGCACATTCTAATGAGTTAATTGATTAAGCAAATTTGGGTCCACTACATGCAGTAAGATCTGGTTAAATCCATGGATGCAATGTTTACAAGGTCCATAAATCAAGTTGGCGTACTTACACACGGAGCATGTGTCTAAGCAAAGGGACATCTGAATAAACAACGCAACAGCCACAGGACGTAATTTTTGATAAAATGGATTTGCAAATACCTGTAGCGAGAGAAGTGATTTTGAGCCAGCACATACAGTGCAACTTTGACGGAAGATTGCCGCAGGAACTTGATGCGGAATGTTTTATGCATACTTGAATTGGCGTTGTTTGGAGATTTCCTGGATTTGTCTAACGCCAGAATGTAGGAGCTAGGGTTTTCATCCTGTTTACGTCAATATAAAGCGGGTAAAGTTGGCATTCATGTGAAACCGGCTCCACAACTTAATGCCGTCCACTAAAATAATAAAGTGTAAGTTAAGTAAATTTAATTCAGTAAATTGCTTTAGGCCACCTGTATTGGTAAATATTCATTTACAACACAAACGATCTCGACGGTGTGCAAAGCAATACAACAAGTAACGGGTAGATACGGACCAAAACACAAGCAAGTTGAAAGTCGACGGTTTATCTCAAGGATGGTAGAGTTGGTGTTTTCTACATGACAAGAGAGTTAAGGGATGACTGACGATCGGTAAGCTTGTGTGCAGGCGTAGTTTAGCTTGTACTTTTGAGCAGTAGCTGCAGTTGCTAAACTTTCAGATAAAGCAGTAGGCAGGGGGTGACTTGTAACAATCCGTATCTTAGACGCAAGCTTTTTACAAGTACTGATATATCTAGAAATAAACGTTTGTAAAAGTAGATATTGAAACATCGCTACATCGACTAAGTGCCTTACTGATCTGATACTTAACTTAAAATGCTTGCCCAAAAGGACAACATAGCTCACAGGGAAACGGTACATCCAATGTGGAAGAACACGGGCATTTAAAAAACAACCAGACAACTCATGAGGAACGCAGGAGGCTCTAAGCAGAGTGGCCTAGAATGATAGCTTCGTGACTTTTCTACAGTTTTAGTTACTTGCAGCATCAAATGTATATCATAACTCGTCGCACTTAAATATTTTACTGATGTGGATGACTGTAGTCGGAGAGGTTGTTTACGCTATTTCGATAATAAACTCCGATGACCAAACATGCTCGTAGTGCTGAGCATTACGGCATACCAAATTCGACTTGCATGAGGCCGGATAAGGTGTTCCGAACGCTGATCATTTATTGCCTCCGCGAAATGAAGTTGACGATCAAGCTTAATTGTGACTCAACGATTTCGCATTATTTGATCTTGTAAAGGATTATCCGAATCTCTGGATGGTCGAATACCTTTGAAAAGTCCAAGTAGCTAGTAACAACCTTTCCCTAACATCAGCTGATTTGGACCAAATTCTGCTTGCACGGTTCCTTGACAGAATCCGTGCTGCTCTGGTGCAATATTTTTACGCACTTTCGCATTTCAAACAAGAATATCGGTAAATATAGGTCCCGTGGTTTAGATATAATAGGATGCTGAAATACTGGTTGTTAATTAAAGAATTCCGTTCCGCCTTTATTTTTGTGATTTAGATATTATATCATATTTCTACAACGCAGGAAACAGGTTCTGGAGTCAGCGGCGTTGGAAAAATTGAGCCATTTTAGGTCAAATTAAATGATGTTGCTCATATTGATTCTGGGCTAGTCTTATGCACCCAAGAGAAGTGGCAATGCATAAACCTCAGTTAATACAAGACAGCTTTAGCATTATTTGTTCTGCGTGATTCCTGGAAGCGAGGCAAAAATAAAAATGCTCATCTGATGTCAATACTCTTGGAACGTGGTGGTAAGTAGACTGGCAGCGAGTCTGCTGATTCCCTAACAATTCATTCAGAAACATTAGCGAAGATTATAAAAGAAACCATTGGACACCATGCATATGTTATTAGCGTGCTTGCACAGCATTTATGTTTAGCGCTTGGCAGTTTTTCATATCCTGCAGTTCTTCTTCTCGGAGCAGCTGAATGCAGTGTATAGGTTAGTTTACCGAATTCTTTCATGTTTATCGCACTATAGCTGATACATGCGCCTGTCATGCTTTGTTACAACGAACATCCATTTTCAAATACCGCTCCTAGCAAAAAAACTGTTTTAGACACAAAGAAAAATTTGTCTCTAAATAATACGCAGTCAGCCAATGGAATTTGTCGACGAAGTTAATCCAGGCTACATGTGAGGGTATTTAGGCCATTAGCGCCGAGGCTGTAGCAATAAAATGTACGGGTTAATAATTCTAACTCTTGATGTTATGCATCATCATGTAATTCTAATTTTATATTTTGCAGGAAAGACAAATCAAAACCAGTAGGCTTTTGTAATCCAAAACTATTTTGTATAATCACTAAACTTATAAGTGTGACGAAATTTATCCGTATAACTTGGTAGTAACTTAATATTCTAAAGGCTGTACGGAGCATTACCTAATAAATATCAGCCGCAGCTCCAAAAAAAGTAAATATCGAAAGCGGTTGCATTATTACTATACGTAATCTGTCTTCTGGGTTAACGCATTATTGGCACTTGGAAGGACGAATATCATAGATTCATTTATAAGATGCTGGGCGTGAATTCATCTGCGCAGTACATAAAGCTATCAGAGGGATAAATTAAGGTTTATTTTGCATAGTTTTTCTTATAATATTTGGAACCATATAATGGTTTATTTTCTTGTCAATTTTCCACATATTTTGTGTCAGCATCCGCTGTTAATTACCTATCACTTAGTTTGTACAAGCCAAATTTATAATATTATCTGAGTACGTAAGTTAATAAAAGTGATATTGCTTATTCTATTGAAAGCACTTGTACTGAAAACATCAAGTGCCATGAAGCGTAAACTTTGTAATATACAAGAATTCTAAGGCTGTTAAAACTGAAATTTTAAAGCAAATATTATTAAATTGAACTACTAAGTCCGGCAGATTTCCTGACGTCTATTGTTGTTCGGAGGCAAAATTATGGCGTTCTTTGCATCGGGTTATGCTTGAACCTGCATATATTTTATATATTTTATATATTTTAAAACTTTTGTACTCAATTTATACAGCTTTTTTAAATTCCAGCTAGTACGGGTAATTTGCTTTTCCTAACTTACACTGATCGCCACTGACCACACTGTAAAATATATTCATGCATTCGCTTCCATTGCTACCTATATTGTTTCTTAAGTTCCGCTGGTGAAATACGAAGCCCATAAACTCTATACGATTGCTATGCATTAATAAAACATAATGTTTTACACGTAGCAAGATACTAAATGTAAGTTTGTATACAATTCCTTCAATGGCGCATCTTGGCACATATTATTGCGGTGCTGCGCAAATGAACATTGGCAATTTAACCATATACCATAGCTACCTTAAAATGCTAACGATCTGCTCCATTATTATTATGATGAATGTTTATTGTCCCATTTGTCATTGATTACTTTGCGAATGCAAAATAACGCTAAATAGGATTTACGATGATATAATAAAAAGATCGGAATAATTACAGGAATAATATAAGTAACTCCTGATCAACGTTCCGTTTACTGTCACATTAAATACACATTCAACAGCAACAACGATGCACGTTTGCATGATTTATTATGACAGAATAACCATAAATAAGATGTTGAGTTTGTGCATATAATGCGCTGCAAATATGTTAAACATTTCGGGAAATAGATTATTGTGCGTAACATTATATTCATATAAAATTGTAATGCGTGTTACGAAAGTTGTGATTATCTTAAACGTTGAAAGCCTTAAAAATTAGAAACAACAGCTGTTGTACATTGAATAAAGAAATATTGAATAAACCGTGTGCCTACACTGTGTTTGTTAACACGCGGCATAGAAAACAAGTGAGAACTTTATTCACACTTCTCAAACAGGTAGCATATATGAAAAGAATGAAATATGGAAAAATGAAAAAAATTATCAGACACAAGTTAACGATTTATTTATTTGGCATTCCATCTACATTTCTAGTTACAAAAGGTTTTGTTAAAAAGAAATTCTGTTGTATATTATTAAGTCATTTTCCATCTTAAACGCTAGTTTATTTACATTCGCATGTGTTGTTTGAAGCCATAGCATCATGCAGTGTATGGTTCTTATTTGAATGGTGCAACTGTATATGCTAATATTTACATTTATTGAACTGCGTAGGGTTGTCAATACCGAAATTGCTGAAATCTTATTTGACGTTATAGTACTCTATAAAGAAATGAGTTGCTTCTCATATTTCCTGCATTGGAACCTAATAAAATGGCAAGCCGCACTATATTTTGCCTTTAGCGGCTTTAGCTATAAAACCACATTGCGCAAAATTGTGGCGTACATGGTGTCAGATAATGCTATTGGTTTTATCATGAATACTGTATAGTACTGATGCAGCGACAAGTCAAAATTTACCACGTATATTTCAATAAACGAATAGCTATTTTAGCAAACATGAGATATGCGTCTGTTTACATAAATTCAATTTACCACGGAAAAGTCATTTCTACTTATCAATGAATTCCCAAAGGCAAACATGCCGTTTACACTTCCGGAAAATCCATGTTAATTTTTATAACTTTAAAAACGCACCAGACGATATATAGCACAGTAAATGCTTAAGTAACTCAAGCTCGAATGCATAGAAATGGTAGCTTAATTTGTGAGATAATACAGTGTATTCTTACGCTTTCCGGTTAAACAAGGCTACTTTAAAGCAAGCTCATGATAAATACCAACTTTATGTAAAACGTTATATGAAGTAATTGCGCGAGAATATTTTAGCGTAAGCTTGTTAGAGTGAGTGTGATTTTGAGTAATACTACCTAGGCGGGCACAAGGGTACGTCATTAAATTAGTTCGCGATGAATCAGCCTATTTGGCATATAAGCCATCAGAGCTTTGGATAGCATACTTGCCTGATAGGGTAGATTGTTAAGCATCATTTTACGTTTACTGAGATACTGAAGTATACTAATATCTTCAAAATTTAGTGCTAGATAAATGTTAGATTGTAATTTATGCAATTATTATAATTCGAAACTATCTATAAATAACAATTGCAAATTTCGACGACATATTTTTGAATCTGGAATTTATTTACATTTACTTAGTTAAAAGCAATTATAGCGCCGTTAAATGAAATAATCAAAATTAATAATATATTAAACTAAGGAAAATTATCATCTTTTAGTAAGATTAATATCGTTAGCATTTATATTTTTAATAGGAAATTGAGAATGACGCTAACTTATTCATGTAAATAATTATTGTATAAAGTTGGTATATTACCTACATTTAACATATTATACATCACGGCTGGTTATACGAATAACAACGTTGAATCAAAATTAAACTTAACTCTGCTTGCTTACTCAGACTTATTATCACTTTGCAATAAGTCAAACGTTTAAAACCCTAATTAATACATAGCTAAAACACAGTTAACTATAAGCAAAATCATGCATCGGCGCTGCTAAGTATGTTAATATTCAGAGTTTACCGTTTTATGACATTAGTTAAAAAAACTAAGAAGTATTTCATGATTAATTTGCGATTAGGCTGATAGATGGGAATCCATATAAACTTAAAACACGCCCAAATATCACATGCGACCTTATACTTTGGGATGTGCTAATCTAAAAAGAAGGTATAACCTGTTTAAGTTTGCATATATGCCAACAAAGAGGATAAAATATTAGTAGTAATTAAATGCGTGCGAATGCATGGTTATATGGTAGTCAAAATTGCACCAGAAAATGCTTGGTATACCTGAGAAAAGAAGCCCTAAATGTACGCTGCGTCCATTAATTATATTGTAAGGTGTGCAAACATATTATAAGGTTGCTATAAACTAGCAGGTATTTTAGCAATAACGTAACACGTGTTGTCTTATATTAGTATATAAAGCAATATATTTTACAACAAAAATGACAATGCGAGTTGAGAGCAGATGGCTTCCAATCATAACAGTATTTGTTGCGTAGCCAGATATCCGACTTTATGAAAGAAAAGAGGTTATATTATACATGGCGATAATCATTTACAGCTATTAGGAGTCAATGCACATATTTTTAATAGAATACCATACCATAGCTATTTTGTTATGCACGAGTAAATTATAATATTTTGTGCATGATAATGCAATATTTCTGAACAAGGCTTTGTTCAAATTTAGAGTACATTTGACAGAATACTTCACGTTATGTTAGCATCAACTGTCTCAGATTATGACACTGTCCATCATGTTAGGCAATACATGTAATATATATAACTGATGAAACCAAAGAGAAAACGCCTAAACGGCTAATTGAAACTGGCATGTTTAAATAAATACCTAACTAAATTTGTATATTTACTGACAAACGGCATTCGGCTGCATAAACGGGAGCGAGCATTTGTATAGTGAACAGTTTTTATATTTTATGCGGCCTACAACATAACAGTAAAGAAAACTGAAACGTTACTCCTCCGATTTAGCTTCGTTCTCGAAAATATTATATATAAACTTTATGGGTTTCTCATTTCCTAGTTTGTGGGGCTAAGTTGCATTTATAAAAACGTATTGATACTAATCTGCACAGTAACAGGATGTGTTATTGTAGGTAATAATACGCAGAAGGTACTTAGTTGTAAGCAAATACCTGCTCATATGTTCCTTATATTAGCTTCTGTCAATGTTTCGACAGTTTGCTGTGTGTCAAAGAGCTTTAACAAATTTGTTATGATTAGGATTATTAGTTGGGTATTTCGAAATGCAGAAGAGCTCACATTCATACGTACCCGTAAAGGTAGATTATTACACAGATTAATGTTTCGCACTAAGAAGCAGTTCAATCGAGTTCTATGATTTGCATGCTTTGTGCACACTTATTAGCCGCCATTAAGATTAGGGTAGACTGCAACCATTTTAGTTCTAAAGCCGTGTTGTATGCATAAAATCGTTGGTCTATAATATATTGCAGAATAAATCGAGGTATTTTTATGCGCCTCAGTCAAAGTGCATCTAGATGGAGAATTCAACTGCGATCATAATAACCAAGGATTAAATATCGCCCATGGACCAGGTTAGTAAATAATCGTTGGACAAAGGTGTTCTGTTTTTCTTTCTCAATTAGCTGCAATAGATAACACAGCATTCCAGTGCCCATTGTACTGTTGACTTGAATGACTCAAGTCATGCTTATGCTAGGGAAAAACTTTAAGTTGTATATCCGCATAGCTGCCTTTCTTTTGCAACCTGATAAAGCACATGTTCAGAGAAATTAATGGAGTTAGATTACCTTATTCCTAAGTCCATAACTGAAATAGACGTTGGGATTAAATTTCCCGCAAGCGTTATAGAGCCTTCTCGGATGCGGCATCTGTAGGCAAGTACTTTGGTTTACACAGCGAAGAACGTCATCAATAAACGTTTACTTGACAAACAACTCCAGTAAGATGCTGTCAAAAGTCAAAACAGCAAGTATATTTTTTAAAAGGGTTAAATTTCCCATTAGCTTATAGGAGGAAAATAGTTAATTCTGTAACTTAACTGCTGCGAGCTGCTGCTTTCCGTTTGTCATTAAAATGGCAGTCTGCGTAAATGAATGATTATCCCCAATGACACAATTATGTAAAGCATTTTATCTGCTCCATAGAGCACATCTGACATAGGTCAAAGGAATTGTAATTGTCATTGTGGAAACATTGATTAACAGTGATACTGATAATTTCAAAGATGGTGGGTTTTGAAATGAGAGGACGCTAAACTATGAATGCTTACTCAAACACTTACGCCAACTCCGAATCTGAGAATGCAACTATTGTCATCTTAGTTGAAAAGTTTATCTAGGCATGACCTTTATATATCAGGAATAACTGCAATTTAACCAAGTTAATAAATAAGGCCCATGAAAGATTAAAACACAGTGTTGCAAAGAGATCTCCTTTTGGGCAGATCACATCAGGCAAATACAACTACAGGACTGTAATATGCATTAGTAAACTGGATCATGAATACGATTCCACCGGATCTTCCCACGCACATTGAATTGATGAAGAATTCCGGTTATTGGGGTCATGCGTCCCAACAAAGCACCATCAGCATATTTACAACTTATTATCGTGGGTAGTTTCGGTAGTTGTTCAAAGTACAAGCAAAATATAATGGGTGATAGGATCGCTTCCTGCAGAACACCACACTCTTCAAGGAGAACGTAGCATTGATTGCTGTGCAACATTTTGCAATGTGTAGTTAACAATTCACATAATCCCGGGTGAACTCTACATCCCGTTTGCAAGTTTACGGATATAGATCTACCCACGAACATTCAAGGAGTTGACGGTTTTGCAAAATCTTTTAGAAACGCAGATTTACATGAAATTAGGCGATAACTGTGCGATGGAAAATTTGCATAAATTTGTGATTCAACATATGTGCTTTCCACTTTAATGTGTTACAGTTTAAGATAAAAAAACTTACCAAAGTTTTCTTCTCAAGCTTTGCGTCCTTTGTATTCGCTCCAAACGTGTTCCGTTCTTCCATTTATCTAATAATAAATGGAATTCTTGACTTTTGAATGTCCGGCTAGCAGACTAGCGAATATGCAGCCGGCGGCAATATTTACACAAAGTCTATCAATTTCAGAGCAATTAAATTAGTTATATAGTCCTAGGTAAGATGTGAATGTATTAAGCCATATCACCAAGACTTAATCCAAAAAATACTATGGAAAACACAAATTAGGTCCGTTTGCTATCGTACAAGCAACCGATAAATTTGTTACCGTCTAACTTACGGTACTCGCTGTGGACTCATCACTGAATTAAACTTCATTCATTTAATTATGAAAGGCTTCTGAATGTAAGCTTGCGATTAATGTTTTATGTTTTCTTGTATTTTCTTGCAGGATAACAGGCCTTTTAAGCTCATTTGATTTGGTTTCCATGAAACTAGTACAAGCCAGGCACACAGATTAGGGTGCTTGTGCAATTAAGTAAAATATTCAGGTTTGTAAATGCCTAGACATAGCATTCTGATGAGTACGGGGTATATTTCCAATATATATTTATTTTTTTACATTTTACTAGCTGAACATTAGTTTTAGTGCACACAATATATGTCTTAAAACTCTACTTTCTCATACCTTTGGTACGACGGAAATATGGGCTATTTTAGATGTTAAATTTAACGAGTATAATATGGCCTTGAATTCACTCATGCTTTACCCTTTGTAATGATAACGGAAACCAGGGTAATTTTTCTTTTATTAACATAAATCATCAAATTATATGCTTTAGACGGCCAATGACATGTTTATTGATTCTGAGTTAGTAGACATTTCTATGCTGACAAGGTACTGCACTGTAATTGGAATAGCCGTTGAACAAGCAAATGCAATTCACTTTGTTTCATTACGCCACAACACAGTTAACACCAGCAATTAAATACAACGCATTTAAAATCAGTGACTTTAGGCTGGGCCAGAAAATAAACGTTATGGTTCCCTTATACGGATCCATTGATCTGTCAAATAAAATGCAAACACCAATGAGATATTACTCAAGAGTTCAAATGAAGTTAACATGTCTTATTTACACATCCTGTGCGAAAATGGTTAGTACTGGGAGCACAATACAATCGCTATACTATGCCTAATATACTTATGTCCATGTTTACTACAATCTGAGTTTGGGTTAATGAAAATTGCCACGTACTCCAAAGCTGATTTTTAATAACAATTGTTCAACAGTAACTCTTTAATACCTGCACACGCAGCTAACATATTATAGTTTGATAGCGATCTGCAGCTACGATTTTGAATTTGGACTTATTTTAATATTGTTTTTGTAATAACGTGAAGACGCGTATGCTGGATTGCATATAGAACCTGTGAATAATCTAGGTGTCCTTGAAATACATAAGGTACTCCTTCACTACAATTAATCAACGCGGTGCAGATTGGCAGGTTAATGTAATTACTAATTCCAATCCGTTTCGTATTTGTATTTAAAGACTGTACCATACAAGCGAACGTAAATGGTATATAAGAATACTTCCTCATTTTTAAGGAATGACATAAACATGAATAGCAGACATTAGTTTGACAAAGCTTACTTGCTTAGTAAAGGAACTAGTAAATGTTATAATTTAAATTGGATGGGTAAATAGGGTGCGGTTTCAGAAAGTTTGGGAATCAACCGGTTTGTATAGTTTGTGCGCAACATTTCGCTTTTGACACAAAAGATACCTCAGGACGAGTGAACCAGTCAAGAATTGATTTCGCATGTATAGCGAACTGGGATGATAATCGCGATGTATAGGATATAGGCAGAGGGTGCATCGCGTTACAAAGCAAAACATCACAACAAATATTGCTTAGAACAGTCACTAGTGGTCCGAGTTACAAGATCATAAACGTAAGCCTAGTTAACGATGGGTGGGGTAATGATATATTTTTCATTATCTGCCCTGGATCCTTCCGACAGTACTGTTCAAACTGGCCGGGATAACACAGCTCGTCCCACTCTCTTTAGCTCTGCCAATTCCATTCTGTTTACACAGTTTTTAGTTTGCTAATCTCATCTGCCTCAACAGCCATTAACTAGGGAGTTGCTCGCAACAGCTTTCCTACGACTTTATCGTTTGCCAAGTCGAGGTCATGCTCTGTATCTATCGTGTGTGTCGCTAAAGTTGAACTCCTTAGTATAGCCATATATTCCAGCTCGTTTCTCCGTTGTCGTCTTATGCGCCTCTTGTGTTCTACTATCCTTGTGTTTAGCTCTCTCACGCTTTGGCCGATGTACACGTTTGCGCAGTCTCCGCAACTAGTTTCGTAGACGCAATTGGCTGTCCTATCTGCGGGAAGTAGCTCTACAAATGTACTAATATAGAGCGGAGCGTTTGTCGTTTCTGGAAAAACACATGTTTTCCTTACTGAACATCCCCGAATGGCCTCCGAAGTTACCACTTTAAAAATATCTATCGTCCAAATCCGCACCGTATTACGCCGTAGGCGATTATTAAAATTTGGCTATTACTAGCGTTTCACTAACCATCTCGGATATCCAGTACCAAGCCTTTAGTTAATGGCTTGTTTCTGGGTGGCCTTCCTATCTTCTTCCGCTGTGCCCAGGATTTATGCTCGGCACAAGAGAGATGAAAGGATTTCAACATACACAAGCTTTAAGGGACCTCAACTATTGGCTAGTACAACATCTGTGTCCGTCCGCTAGAGATACATCGTTGTTTTTAGACTACCCACATCCCCGTGAACTAAGCACAAATGAATAGCACTGTTCTACTGCCAGTTACCAATTCCAAATTGAGCTTTGTATTCACGCAAGTATTTTCTAGCAGATTAGAACCTCGTCTTTCTAATCCCGTTTTATGCGTAAATGTTATCATTCACATAGCCATACCACCTTATCAGTGTTTTGCAAGAGGCAGTCAGCGCCCTCGTTTCAACAGCTTCCATAGATATATTTGCCAATGCAAGCGACAGCGACAATCCAATGGGAAGTCCATGTTCTTGAGTGGATAAACTATATTAGATTGTGAAATATGCCATGTTAATGCACAAGTTCATTCCTTTCGTAATTTGGTCTAACGTACGCGTTGTCTTTTCTCCAATATTACTATCCTCAGTTAGGCTGTGTTTCGCTACCTGAACTCCAGAGTTGTCGTTCGATTCTAAGTACTTTCCAAGGCATTGAAGGGTGCGGTTTATTTATGTGGCTGTGTGACTATCAGCTAGGAGTAATACTGATTTCTAAAAACGAGTTATTTCTGAAACTGTGTACGTTTCCATTAGTCTAAGGTACATAATACGGTGAACTTTGAAAATGTCCGCAACTAATTGGGTGGATGCATAATATTGCAGAAGGTTAGCAGCGGTTTGGCCATTGCTATTATGAGTGGTATTAAATTTGACGCATTGATTATAATTCTTAGAATAAGTGGGTGGCTGTGTTACATTGCGCAGCGAGTACTTTTTATTACAAACATTTAGGAACTCTATAATTATCTTAGTTAACAATCCTGAAATCAATAAACACTAATTGAGAGAAGAAGTATTGATGGCAGCTTCATGTATTTCCTTACCTCCATACTGGTTCAGATTGCATTTATGTATGTATATATATATATATATGCATACATATACCTATCCGTTTCAAAAGCGTAAGAAACCATACTAAATAAGGAACAACTCATAAAACTCTGTAATCTTCTTGTTGTTGCATGAGAGCATGTTCTCGACAATTTCTAAATCAACAGATATTCTTTGAACCACACAGAATTATTTCATACAAAAGACTTATGGGTTGGGAACATGGATGATAACACTTATATGTCTAAGCATATTTCGCATTTAATATAAAAGGTACTGAAATTCTCAACTGTGCTGATTGTATTTCTTAGGCTGTTCTACCGGAAGGCTATCTGATTATGGAAACCTTAGACCGCATTAATGCTCCAGCCCTTGGTATACGGAGTATCAAGTTTAGCTTTAGTCGTCCTAGCGATGGAGGCTCGATTTGAGGGTTTTGCTAATCTCGCGATAGATTACGTTGCATGTGCTGTTGAACAAACTTTTGGCGGATGAATTTTGTAAATTACCGGTAGATTTTCTGTCTAAATTCTTCATGCTGCCATTGGCGAAGTTGCAATATTCGAGAATAGGACGTTTAAGAATCGTATATAATTCCTATCTGAGAGGAACTATATATATTTTGTCACATATGTTAGCCACGAGATATTTAGACCGAAATACTTATTATTTGGCCTGTACAGCAAATGAAAAACGAAAAATGTCGGATTCCAATATCAAGAATATATTGACGTATGGACGTTTTTGTTAACTTTGACCAATTAGAGATTGCGGGAATACAAATAACCAAATGTAATACTGCAGATGTTATATGTAGACATTTCATACAAGCGTCAAACCACGTAACGAAATAACGCGCGTTAGAAAGCAGCGTTTATTTCTTGTCACAACAATGCATACAGTAAAACAGGATGGGTATTATGTAATTTATATATATATATATATGTATATAATTATTTGCGCCCCCTCCTTGGGCTTCGCCTAAATTTGACACGTTGTTTTTCTACAGCAGCGTTCCTTTAGAACCTTGTTAAAGTCGAAACAATGTTGTTCATGGCCACCTTTATCAAATATTCAAGCCATCTAACATTTGAGATTATTCCAATACAAAATTAGTTGAGTTGGCTTTAAATGCATTCGGAATATATAATTAGATGCACTGTACACATAAAAACTAATGAACAAACTTTTGCTCATGCATGTAAATTAAAGCTAAACTATTCTTACGTGCTTTGTTCGTTTCACGTTTATGTACGGTCTGTGCAGCTGTAGTTTCTATATTTCATTAACTGGTCTACCAGTATACCGATAATACATGAAGCAGAATTTTTAGAACGATTTTAAATAACCTATTTAAACGAAGTCAATCTAAACGTTGAAGCCAGTTATCTCTACCTTATCAGAAAAAAAACAAGCGGTAAAATCGTAGCTAATTGCATAATAGGCGAAAATTAGGTCAGAGTTTTTGAAATAAAGCAGTCCGCAGACGATATACTTATAAGAAACGGCACAATTAATTTTTCTGTAATTACTTCGATTCGCACAAGGTACACTCAAGCAGATGCTTACAGTGTGAGATGTCAGGGAGTTTAGGGTCTATATTTACAAGGTTCTATGAACGTTTTTCCATGATCCTAGTTGATAGAATTCTCTCGGTTCGAACAATATAAATGCTACCGCAAGTACAAGTGAATTGGTAAGCACATGATGTGGTAACCTGAGAATGTGTCTTATCCAAGTTTAATCATTGGGACATCTTCTTGGTTTGGCATAACATCGCGAGCTCAGCTGCATAGTAGAAGCAATTTATGACGACGTAATCGGTAGCACAATCTTCTGTCGTTATGTTCCCCTTTTTATCGTAGCCAGGTACAAAATTTTCCCTGGAAAATCTGTCTGTTTCTCTTTCTTAGCAACATCTTTCCACACAAGGTAATACATTTCTTTGGATAGCCGTTATTACGTAGGTTATACTCGGTTGATCGTAATTTAGCCTCGATTGACTCTTCAGAGCCTATTCGCTATGCTCTAACAAAACAACTTCAACCTAAGAATCATTAGTAGTTCATTGAACAGTAACCGTTGAAATGTACGTATTGTCCGGTCCAGCACGTTTCCCGGAAAATCGATCTTATGACAAAACCATCTGCTCTTCTTTTAAGTACAAAGTTAATTCTAGTACTTTACTCTTTCCAAGATTTGTCTTTAAGCGGCTGAATGAGAAGACACGGAATAATCTGAAGTCAAGGTAACCCATTACTAATCTGTGCGTTTCTGCTATCGTAAATTTTTGGTCAGAATTGACTGCGTAAAATTCTTCAAAACTTGTTCGCAGAATAGTTTTTGTCTGCAGTGTAGAAAAATTATTCCAATTAAGTCATCTTTTAAACTTTGCTGTTACTCGGACAGCACAGATTATCGCGAGGTACTCCTTTACTTTTAATATTAAAGTTGATATCGGTACCTTTCACCGCGGCTTTATTTTATCAAATAAAATGCTACAACATCATGGCACTTGAGCAGCCGATTTTCATATAACACAAGTAGGAAAAATCAAAACCTTGTTGTACTTAGTGGTTTAACTGATGTGGTGGATCAAGTCAGAGGGATCGACGTAACTTAGATCTATGTCACCAAAGCCACAGTTTGCCAACATAACGCTGTACGGTTCATAGGATCAAATGCTATAGATCTAAGTTTTATCTCCTTGGGTTGAATCTCGAACCTCGCTTTCCGATATGATTCATTTGGCGTATGTGATCCTATCATGATCAGTTTTGGAGCGGCGTCCGTTTTCAGTGTTTAGCAGTTAGCTTACTCGGCGGTTTTTCATGGATTAATTACATTAATCCAAAATTGTTCAGCTTAACTTGTTCAGTTAATGGTCAATCACGGAAACCTGGACGCAAGAAAAAGAGAACTTTAGTGGGCCTATGGATTGTAATTAAACAATCTCCTTTAGCTTGAATTGTCAAAGCTACTTGTAGTACACCTTGATTGTAAGCGAAGCAAAATGTAAAAGTTGAGTTCAGAAACTGCAAGCAGTCCACTAGGGGCGCGACAGTGCACTATGAATCCAGGCTGCTCTGTTATGCTGAATGCAATTTGAGGAGTAGCGCAATGCAATCTGATGGTTGAACCCAACTTTCTGTCGGCAGTGAATAACACGTACGTGCGCTATCGTGTGGAATACGCAATCAAGCCCTGGCAGCACTTGCAATACCGCGATCTTACATCGCTCAAGACTCAAAAAGAAAGGTCTGCAAATTGTTGTTTTATCTCATATATTAACATAGCCTAAAAAGGATATGCTACAGTGATAGTTGTCGGCGCATACGCGGAACACAGATAATGGATTATTCGATTTTAAGTAACGTCAACCATTTATGCAAGTACCCGTCGCAACCTAGTTAGAAAGCAACATTATAGGGCACCAGTTTCAAGTTAGCCGCACAATACCGCCGGCTATAATGTTATTGAAACCTTTACATATTTTTGGTCTACCAGATCTCCTAAAACCTAATGCAATTTACGACCTCTGAGTTTAAAAAGCTTTGATATTGTCCTTACCCACCTATATTATATACTATAGCCTGTGTACTCCGAGAGACGAAATAATATGATGAACGTTGTACAACCTGTCTTAGCCTAAACAATCGAGGCTGACTATTGTATGCAGTCATAATATAAGCTTTAAACTTAGGCTACCAAAACACCTTTTCTTTTAAGATTATGTATTAATTTTGTTCTCATTAATGTCATTCCAATAGACGTGTTAAGTATACGCTCATCTGCCTGCGGCCGGTCACCATTCCAACACTGCTTATTACTTTTTTAATTGATTAATAAAAATATACCTTTATCATTAATATATACTTCACTAAAGTCAAAATTACATCTAATATGCCTGCTTTGAATGCTTATAATTTTGTCTGTAAGAGTCAAATGATACAAGTGCAATTTTTCAAAGCTGAAACACACACATAGATCACCATTGAATACTGTATGCGGTACGGCTAAGCAGCAAGTTTAAGTGAAAAATTCAATTTGCTGCACACATGCTAGTAGTACGCATAAATATACAGAGTAAGACACAGCTCCTTTTATACAATAGTAAATAAATGTAGGTAAAAATATTCCGACCTACGGAAATAATAATTCCATGTTAATATCACTAACTAAATATACTTAACCTTATACCCCGGAATATTCGTTTAACTGCATGGAAAAAATGAGTTCAAATGTTTTAGTATACATATCCTATATTAATTTTTATTTTAGCAGGAATCACAATTTGGTTTCAAGAGAAAATGGTGCCAAATTAAACGACTACCAAACCGATGTGTATTGAAAATCCTTCTGCACGTTTATGTAAACTCAGTGTTAAGTAGTCAGGTAATGCAATCCCAGCCGTCAGTCTTTCTGTGGTTCACCAAAAGAACTTGCACTGCTAGGTTTAAAGTAGGCTAATAATTTATATAAAAAATATCTGATTACGATCACCGTTACTCCGTATTAAACTGCGTGTGATTAGTGTACGCTGTTAAACTCTATGATAAATCGTATAATCCTGCTCCCTACTCTCATTGTTGCGGCAAGCAACTTGTGATCATGTCATACTATTATGCTATTAATAAATTCATTTCATATCCAAACCATCTATAGCGTGCAACATAATAAAGGGACTTTGCTTTTAATATGTATCCGTCTCTTGAATAAAAGTAACATACCGCTAACCTTAATATCCAAGCCACTTTGAATTGTTAAACTGGCAACAGTACAAGCACAGCTGTTTCGTCAAAATTGCTAACAGGCTCCCCCATACCGTTTTGACATGGAATCAGTGATACATATCATTAGTTCATCTAGTTGCTTATGTAAGTTATTATACCTAATATATTACTTACCTTATTTAGATATTCTTCCCAGTAGCTCGAACTATTTGTAGAATACTGTAGCCTTAACACCGCTCTAACAAATTCAGATACATATCGATTAATTTAGTTTCCATAATGCTTAAGCGACAGGTTGATTATAGCAATTTCTAGTGACATTATCACGAGCCTCTTTCGGAATTTACAACGTCTTCCTTGAT
This sequence comes from Dicrocoelium dendriticum, assembly GCA_944474145.2. Taxonomy (NCBI): domain Eukaryota; kingdom Metazoa; phylum Platyhelminthes; class Trematoda; order Plagiorchiida; family Dicrocoeliidae; genus Dicrocoelium; species Dicrocoelium dendriticum. The sequence continues at coordinate 60,925,482 of OX104059.1, read as the reverse complement.
TTGAATCACCTAAGCAGTAAAATGCATATGCCAAATACAACCTGGAAGCCCAATCATTGGAGCTGATGGAATTTTGGCTCAGTAAACGGAATTATGTCGTAGATATATTAGGAAGTTTTAAGCGTTATTATCACATTCATGTTTGACTCCCTCTAGTAGCAAAACACGAAAGCATTAGGAAACAAGAAATGTTGATCCAATGAACTTGCCCTTCTAATGTAATTTGTAAACCAGTTACATAGTGGTTTCCTAAAAGGTATTATAAATTCCATCTACATTATCGTTTAATACAGGTATTAATGGTAGCGTAACATTTTTGTGAATCTTGAGGTCCATCTTGTATTTATAAACGCAGGGAAGTTTTGGATTGACTTATCTGCATTCGATTACATTATTTCAAATAGATTTCTTCGGTCACGTTATCAAGAATAGAAAGATGTAAATCTTAATGAATGTAGCTAAGTAAGTTATACGCGAAAATTTGGCGACATATTTTATTGCCACTGGAATGGACTACACGCGTTGCGCAGGAAATATAAAACAGTGACTTTAAATTCAACATTAATAAACTGTCAGCTTTAATTTCAGCATCGATATTGTCGAGGGCGTTATTCGGTGCGAAGGGAGAAAGCGCCGAAGTTTTAACTGGAAAAGTAAAACAACACATTCGGTACCCTATCACTAAAATTTACTAAGTGCATATTGTGGTTTAACGTAACAAATTTTCATTAATACTTATACATTTATATTTAAAAATATATTTATCGTAAGAATGATTATTGTGTAAACAAGTAGTATTGAAATTCTTATTTATTAGTCGACAAACGTATTGAAATACGTGTTATAAGTATTTAAATTCATCCATATACGCCATTTATTTGCATATAATCTATGTATCTAGAAGTGCGAATAATGTCCTCTCTTGTTTTGTAACACGGGGCCTTTAAATCTGCCTTGCCTTTTTTACCAAACATCGTCCTTATGATATCGCTATGGAAACATACTCTTTCTTAGAATACTTCCATATTGACCTTGGTCAAACTATTTCCATGTGCAACATAGCTGCCGTCGTACTACTATTTGAAAAATCTCAAAATAATGCACAAGGGAACATGGACGACTACATTGGAAATTTCGCTTCCAACAATGTCCATTCAACGTAATGCAGTATGGATTATTCTATCCGGAAATGCATAGGTTTTGTTTGTTTATACAGAGAGTTTACTGGAGTGTCCTTTTTTCGTTCACACAAATGCAAATTCTGCTAATGTATTTTTGGCACATAAGTATTCGACATGCCAACTTGCTGAAATTGCACCAAATTGGATGCATAAGGTTTATTTGTACTTTGACTGACTGACTAAACTCACAAGTAAGCAGACTAATTATGACTGCAAGTTCCGTTTCATATATTTATTGTCTTAGAAACAGCAGCTGGTAGTGTTGCATTTATGAAACCACAATCGTTTAAGAAACTCAAATTTAAATATACATTATATTTCGTTTTCATCGAATGATACTCTATGTATTCTAGCAAATAAATACTGCAATCAGCTGATCTAACTCATTTTTATTTGGCAATTTATGGTGTTCTTTATTCGTGCTCCTTCATTATAAATCAGTCAAGCTTGCGTCGATGGTTTGTTTGTGGGTGCAATAATTGTGACAGGCAAATGCTAATTTTGTCATGAATTAATTAGAACGTTTCCGCAATTATTCCGATATCCATGACCGCGTCAAAACAACAAATACTCTAATAATTTTCATATTCATAGAATAATCAATTGATGAATTTTCTAAACAAAATGGTGCATGGCATCCAATTATTTATCTTCCCAGCAGCAATCTCGCGTAAAGCTTGATACAGCGAATAAAACAAAATCCGATTTTGACTTGTTATGGCTAAAAAGAGGAGCATTGTGTTTATACATGTGAGTCGAAATGTAAGATTTGATATTTCATTTAAAAACTTGCTTAGCCCTAAAATCCATATAAATATTTGAAGGCTACATTAAAATGTAGTTTGCATGCTGCGGTATGCATCAGCTGAAGTAATGGATGTGAGTAAGCTGCCATGGACTCCGGTAGTGTAGTATGTTGTACAATAATTTCTGTGGCGTACTTGCTAAATTATGAAAATCTAGTTAGGCGAACTAGTGAATCAATAAAACTCCCAGTCTGTTTACTTTTCTCAAGCATTTTAACTATATAAACATCAACAAATGCTAACAATACGGAATAAGGATAATGAGAAAGAAGGTTAATTATTATGCTACCAAACAAACGCCGAATACCTTAGCAACGATATCATATGGCAAACTCGTGTTTTTACTAGTTGGCTGTTTCAGTAGAGATGCTTATAATGGAATGATGATTACAACATTGTTAAATAAAAAGGCATATACATATTAAGGTACATGTGGATTCTACGAAAGAGAATTTGTTAGGGAACAAAGAGCCCTGACACACTAATGTGAACGGTAATACCGCTCCCGGTATTGCAGGGCTAAGTGTGCATTATTATAATTATATATGCATCGGATACCGCTATGTTCCAATGTACATATTTGCATGTTTATCCTCTCAAAGATGACCCTAAGAAGGCTATGCTTGTGAACTGCCTACAATTAATGAAGGCCGGAAGAGAGATTGAATATAGCTTAAACGCTATCCTAAAATTTACTGCTAGTCATTTAAACGCATATGTATTGATCAGCAGCATTTTTTGTCTAGTCACTACGTCGCATGCATGCTGCGTTGCGTATTAACACCCCGTTTGAGTTCCGCTCCTAAAGAAATAAACTGTTTTACAGTAATTGCATGTTCTTGACCTGAAGCGTCTGTAATCAGCAGTGTGAATTTTTAGGATGAGCTCGAGCCAGGTGACTTCCGAGGGGTCTTTGCCAATGAACGGCCGAGACTTAGAATTTGGGCTAAACTTTCGTAGCGTGTACTGGCACGGATTAATTATTTCATATAAATGACGGATGCAAACCAGTTGCATGAATAATAGTAAACGTTTTGTGAGCAAACAATTAAACTCCTGAGTGTTGGCAAAATTCACTCACTTACTGTTAATAAAAGCCCCAAAGCCAGACAAATGGTACAAATAGGCAGCGCAACATAGATACTACATTCAACTGCTCAGAGAACCTAGCCGCATACCGGCAGAACCTCCACATATTTGTAAGTCTAAAAACAAACTGCTGTACAGGTATGTCATTGGCCTATGGAAAGTGTGTTCAGGATTTCTTTCACTCACAGCGGCTGAGAGCTCAAAAGGATGGCTATGGAGCTAGCATATACGCTGCTAATGCAATAAGACTTCACATTTTCGAGGGTCCCGTCATCAAGTTATCTTGCAGCTTTTACATTCGCGCCGTCATGATTCGCCATCCTCGCTTTTACCGCTTAAGCTGAACCCCAGATGCTCACGAATCTACGAATCCACAGCTCCCTGGGTATCAGCACACTCGTCAAAGGGCTTAGAAGCAGAAGCAAGGCAATCTGCAGAACATTTTGGCTCAGTTGTTCCAACGTGCATAGACCTGAACCAGGTTTATTTTATGTGAAAGCTAGAAAATTTGAACCCGATGAACAAAACGGAAGAATATCTAATCTTTAAGGTACCGCATTATTTGTTTTATCCCATATGTCAAAGGTCATGGAATACTTCATTACGTAAATGCTGGTGTGTAGTCTGAAAACCGTATTAGCAGCACGGCTTCCAACGAAAATTCGTGCACAACGAATTTACAAATCACTCAGATCAATCGGACTGAGTCAACTGACGTGATCCACCTAGATTGTTCTAAGGCATTCGATCATCCAGCGAAATGGATATTCGGTTCCCCTGCTTCTGAGTTTCGGGATTGGTGAAAATCTGTTGAACGAGATTGTCAACTTTATCTTTTAACTGCGGTGAATACTTAGTTAGGGGCTACTAATTTGACACCATTTTAGTTAGGGCATTATGTGCCGTAATATTAACTACTACAGTCCGGAATGATAGTTGTGTTTATTTACAACCTCGCACCAACCTCAGCTAAAATTTTCCGATGGCACCATGCTTCAGCGCAGCGCACAGATTTAGACTGACCGACAGCTAATTCAGCTTGACCCAGAAACGGTTGATCGTTGGTTAATGCAATGTTTACTACATCACAGCTGAGTAGTATTAGGGATTCTTCAATCTCTATTATATCAACTACTCATACAGGCTCGGAAAAATATAGCGATCTACGTCGAACGTTATCAGGGTGTACTGGATTAAGTGTACCAGCCTTGCTCTAGGCAATATGCCGTCTATCATAGCAATGCACTGCCCTGTTCGTTCACAGCATTGAATCCAGAGCATTGTCCATACTTCAATCTTTGAGCACCTCAATTACAATGGGTAACACTGCAGGGTTAAGGACTCATTTGAATTGCTCCTAGTTTCCCCAAAACCGGAAACAAGGTGCCTCAAAACGGTTTTTGTCTATAGCTAAGCTTTTGTAAACAGACGCATACAGCCAAAATTCTGTAGGCATTGAGCTGTCACGCAAGCGCTAATTCTGCCCTAGCCGTCACACAGTTAGCCGGCCAAAGATTACCGGTCCATGATGACATGTTTGAATCTCATATTAAGATTTTTATATACTAGGGTCCAATTTTACGGTTTTACCTAGCGTCTTAATTGCAATTATGTCTGCATAGCTAGTTATCACTTCTTGCAAGTTTATATGCTCTTCATATTTGCACGCGCCTGAAGAGATTTACCGAAAAGGTATTTTTTCGCAATTGTTCACTTGATATTCCAGGGCCTACTATAATTACGTGCCAACAGGTAGAGCTGATGCGACTAGGATGCTGACAAATTAGCTTCTCCTTTTTTTGACTGACGCTCGGTGTGCATGTTCCTCTTTATGGGTAATGCGCAATTAAGCCTGTCATATATGTCTGCAACACAAGCATAATGCACTGGAGCAGCTTCAACTGCGGTCATTTAAGTATGCCATCAGAATGTGCAATCTCTCCTAGGAGCAGTGACTGTGAGTTTTGGAATAATCAGCGGACGATGTCACGGATTAGGAGGTGATCTAAAGATGAAATAGTTAATTCCGCACGACACTCGTTGAATCTCGCAGAGCAGTATATTTATTTTTGTATGTCACCTATGGAAAATGTCTTTGAATAGGCCGTCCATACACCAGCACTAATATATTGAATATACAGTTAGATTAGCATCAATGCACTTTCATATCTGTACTGAGCACTATATTGCCACCCAACTACTGAAACTTGATAGAGTTGCTCTTATTTGTGGGAAGTTAAACTAAGCGAATGGAGGATTACAGCGGAAAGAAAATGAGTCCCACTTTTCTAATTACTCATTAACTTCCTTATAACTAAATTGTCGAAAAATTCACAAAACCAAACATTTGTACTTCTAAATCGTTGCATCTTAACCCGTAGTAATTTAACATACATTGTTACGCTCCATTGAAAGGATACGAAATGTAACTTTGTTTCATTTGCAGACACATGTTTCTTACAGCTTTCGAACTATTTGAAAACCTGCTCATCATAGTTATGGATTAAATGTTGAGGAAGAGAGCGGCAGTTATCTGCTGAATTGGAAGAGAAAATGCAAATATTTCCCAAATCTTTAATATTTTGACCAATTTCAAATAACCTTATTGGTTTCAAGGCTGTAATATGAATTCAAACTGTCCAGTTACACTCAAACAGCGCTTAATAAAACAAGATATAAACACGCATGTTAATTGCTCCAGGAAAAGCAAATTTAGCTTTTAAAATGTATGACGCATCTGAGTTCATTTCATAACATCTTCATGCTTGCTATAACCTCAATGCTCTTAAGCAGAATGGTGTACGTTCGCGCATTTGTCAAAAATAATTCGCATCAATTAGTACACAAACTTTATTAGTTAAATTCCATTGCATTGTTAGCTAGCAAGTATTAATATGCAAAGAAACATGCTAGCTATATGGAAATAATTGCACTTGGGTAGCCTGCGAATTGTGTTGCCCAAAGTGGACGAGAACAAATAAAACGATCAAAATTAAATGGCAAAAACTGCATATATGACAATGCACCTGATAATCCTGAATATACCATTTTTCAACTCTTCTCACTGTAAAATTCAAGCAGCTAATTTAATGCATTTGTCTATCTGTGTTGTTTGCAAAAGGCAATGTACGAGAATGCCTTAACTAAACGGTGGTGGCAAAACGCAGCCAGTCCTTAAATATATTATAGGAAGAAACAAAAATCTTCAACTTAAATACATGCATGCAATCTGATAACTGTATGATTAAATAAAACGCGTTATTAATAATCTTCTATCCTATTGCATAGACAGTACAGTATTATTTGTTTAGATTTGTGTACTCAGGATGAACTTTTTCTAAATCATATATTACTGAATTACTTCGGCAATACCTGTTATCTACTCTACGCTTTAGGCAATCTATGAAGAATATATATCATTATTGGTTAATTACGTTAGTTCATATTTATGAGACCGAAGTAAGAGGTTTTCAGTCTCTGAGATCAAAGCAATATATCGCGTTTCTAGCAAGACCGATTTTTTAAACTTTTAAATGCATGTATGATTTTACCTTTTAAGAAATCTCTGTTAAAGTTAGTCGAATGTTTATAAATGTTGTAGCGCTTTAATTGTATTAAATTATGAATTAGACGAAACTATGCTACCGTTGTAAATAGTGAAATCAGTTGGTAAACGCCATTAAATGTAATTTTTAGAGTGCATGCTCATGAAATTCGCCTTTGAACTTGCTGGACTACCTAATAAGCAATATGAATACGCAGTGTGAATGTCTAAGAAAACATCAACCGACTTCAGTCAAACCCAATATTAACCTTCTGGAATCCGAAGCAACTACAATGTATTTGCTGTTGTCATAATTTGAAAAAGATCAGCAACATTCACCAATAATTTAGTCAAAAACGTCAACTTATAATGCAGCTCAATTGAACATGCGTGTACTAACTTTCAGTTGAGATTGATTAGGTTAGTTAAGGTCAACGATAGCTATGACAACAAAAAGGGTCAAGTCACTTTGTGGATCCGTACCATGCTATCTTAGGAGTAAGCTTAAGTTGCCTTACTTCAACCTAGCAGCGAAACCACCACGATTTGCAAGAAAATATTTACATGTCAATAACACTTTCAGCACATTATATTGATAAAGATTAATCAATAACCATAGCGAGAAACTCTGGTAACGTAAGAATATTGATGGCGCTGTGCACGTGATTTTACATACAATGAATGCGGGGGAATAATTTTAACGCAATCATACCCACACAAAACGTTCATTTGCAACGGACGCTATTTGAAGTGCGGCATATTTGTTTGATCTAAAATATATGAATTTTTTAATTTACTACATTCGGACAATTTCTTCATACACGACTGCTCTTATCAACCGTATACGTATTAGTGTCCTAATTTAAAGATGACTTAATGCAGTGAAGTTTTAACAAACATCCGGTGATAAAATATAGTGACTATGTATAAAGGAATGGTATTTTTGTAGCGTATATAACAGCAACATGCTTTTGTGAGAAACTAATTGTTTCTAACGTGCATAGGTGTGTTGACGATCGAAAAGTTTATTTTAATTATTAACGAAACTATCAAACAATTAAAACTAAGCGTTAACTAAATCATGAATCGCTCTTAAATAGTATATTTGCTGACTGTTAAACTGTTTAAATTTGCTGGTATAAACCATAGGACTCTAAACAATGCATTTATAATGGAATTGGGTGCTGCCCCCGAAAACACTGCGCAGCCACGATGCCTTTCGATGTCATTTCATCTCATCAGGTGGCGATAACAGGCTTCGAATCCGCGACCATTTGTATAATAATCGAAACCTCTACCATTTTGTCTGCCGGGTCACGGCAGGCAACGCTTGGCACAACGGTAAATGACCAATTGGGGGTCAATTTTTGACTGCACGTTTTGTGATTGGATTTCGACGCGAAGTCTCAAAGTGGACCACCAAGTGTTTCCCGCCGTGACCCGGTGGCCAAAGGGTAGAGGTTTTGGCTACTATTCCAACGGTCGCGGTTTCGAAGCCTGCTGTCTCCACCTGATGGGATGAAACCCGTCGTGGTTGAGCAGTGTTTTCGGGCGGACAGCACCCTATTCCATCTGTTTTGCCTACAGTCCCATTAATAGCAGTGACTAAGATTCACTTCCATGTGAGCCGCGTTTCGCTTTGAGATTGCGCATCGCAAACCAATCACAAAACGTTTAATCCACAACTAACCCTCCTGATCATTGCGAAATTTATAAACAATGTAGTCCAGTTGTCCCATTTTCTAAAGCAACTTGTTTGATATTATAAATTTTAAATATTTAACCTGTATGAATGCTGGGAAAACTTTCCAAACGTGTAAATTTGTGTAACTTCATGAGGTATGTGTTATTGCAACAAATATATGCGGACGCAGATTTAATAACATTAGTTCAGTATAATGTGGTTTATATAATATTTTGACTCACTATTCTATGGTAACATCCACGGCGAATTGTTTTTCACAGTAGATGTAATCTATGCATATTTTCCATGATATACATATATAACCAAAACCATTGAAAACTTAGTTCACCCATTGAATAATTTTTAAAACGGATAGCGTTTAGGTTATCGTTAAGATGCTTTGCAACATGCTAGTCGAAGATGTACTTGACGATTTGTCGCTATTTCTAAGGAAGACAAAGATCGCCAATAGCACAACTGCTAAGAAATTCCCCTAATAACCGAATAACTATCGTAAATTAAGTGATGTTTGGTTTGATTGTGGTTATCGGCCAGTGGTTTAGATAAAAGCAAGTTATATTAGCGATAATAAACGTTAAACCTTTTGGCATTATGCAACAATTCTTAAATTTGACGGACCGTAACCCTCCCTTAGAATGGAGCTAACTAAATTCTTTTTTAACAGCAGTTGTCAGTATTGTCATGCGGTTATTTAATTCGTCTTTTGAACAAATGTCTGCGACTGTGTTTCGACGGATTTTATTTATTGCGTCGCTTACAGTTTAGCCCTATGTATCGTTTACAAATAACAAATTAGCGCCCTCCAATGAGGCGATTTACTCGCATGGATTTGGGCAGTTCTGACACACTGTGGGAGACGTGAACAAAATCCCCATATGTTTTGCATAGATGTGGTTTTTTACAGGCTTTCTAAAATAGTTACAGCTAACCAAGGAATCATTATCCATTGTTTGCAGCCATTAAATACTACCAGCCTTCTGAAGCAGAAGTGTAGGAATAATTCCAAACCACAAACACTAAATAAGCTTAAACCGATAGACACTAATTGAATATGTTTCTTCACCTCCTAAGCAACTTTGTACTTCAGTGCCACTTAACTGTATTTAAAACGTCTCCTCCTGGGTAGTAAGCGAAATCACAGACCACCTCTATCGCTATCCACTGTTTCCCAAACCGGTCCGCTTAATGTATTCTGGTTTTGAACATGTGTCTGCTAATAAACCCAACTAGTCTCTGTGCAGCCAAAGTCACGCTATATAACATTAAATTAGTATGCATACATGTGTGATATATAGACATTGCGTTCATTTAACCGAAACACTTGGGTTTGGGTTTAATAGGTTCATCTGCGCTAGGAAACAAAGTGATCATACCACATTGTTTGGGCAGCATATTTTAAATGTAGCACGCAAAAATCAACTATGAGTCCGGAGAAGGAAAAGAGCTGCACGATATTACTTTTTGGTGCGTCGTATTTGGCTATATTTAAGAGGCTCATCAAAACTGCGATATGTAGCGCAGCGTAGACTGGGACTGCGGTTTGGTAGCAATCTACGTAAGAAAACTTCCAAGCATAAAACTGGCAAATATGATGATCTCTTGGTATTGTCCGAGAAATAAGGTTAATTAGTGTGTTACATGCATATTCGAAATTTGTTATCGTTTATTTATTACGACATTTCACATCTGAGACTGTCATTTCCTGCTTGCAAGCTTGTTTCAGCGTAATCGATATTGTCAACAGCCGTTAGCAAACAAAAATTCCGCAATTAAAAGCATCTCACATTTTTCGTTAAGCAACATACTTCACGTTAAAAAAATATGAGATGCTTAACCATACGGAGTAAAATGTTTTAACCCCGCTGCAGACAGCTTGAAGGAATATATTTATCACTATGCTACCTCAAATGAATCTTTTGAGAGAAGCCCAACGATGTTATTCTTAGTCAGACTAAGATGACGCGTATAGATCTGTGTTTCTTGACCAGCAGCTGGTGTAGTATTGTCAACACTCTATATATGTAAATCTATATATCTATACGTTGTTGCTAAAGTTACCAGAACATATGAACGTGGCTACAATAAAAGTAGCAGACCCTATATCTGTTTAAGCTACAATATCTTCAAACCTGCTCTATGTAAGCTTTATTTGCTCGTCGGCACATCATGTATTTCTGTTTTGTTTCTCGAAAGAGCGAAGGACAACGAATAGTTACTTTGCTGTCCATTATCAGAAGTAATGAAATAACAATCTTCAACTTATCATGGCGACTGTTGTTCAATTTTTACGACAAACCAGATATAAATACAGATAACTTTTAATTACAGATGATAAGATTAACTGCGCATATTTTTTTCCAATTTCCTGGACTGGGTTAAACGAATGTTTTTCAAAATGCTTCTTATTATCTTCGTTACTCCCCAATAGCTTCCATGAATTTGTGATTTACCACTCTGCAAATGTTGCGAGCATTTTGTAAATTAATTCTTCGCACTTTGTCTTCTTCATTATTACACTGATGGCCACGGTCTGGCTGATCTATTAAGGTTTTGGATTACAGTTTCTAATTTAAGAAAGTAAACCCGTGCAAAGCGCGATTTAAATGACTCATTGACGTAACCAACAAAGTGATATATATGCATGATACGTATAACAGAATTGCAGGAGTATTCGCCGTCTGTATTGTCTCTATAAAAACACCCATAAGTCAATGTTGTTATACTGAATAGGTATTACTTGCAGATTTGCCACAACTGCGCACAGCTAGATGGAGCTTGGAAGTACGGATGCAAATAATGAGGGAATACCCTGCATGGAAGTAGTTCCCTGCGGACGGTTCAAGGGGTAACCGCATTATTTTACTTAAAAATCTGCTCAAATATATAATTTCTCGTTTGAAGTTTAGGAATCTCTCTAACAGTTTCAAACTACCAGTCGAATAAGGAAAATTATTTGACAACCCGTCTGCTGAACGTGAACATTAATCAATTATTTGCGATCGTAGTGTACAAATTGATCAGACTATTAAGTGGACTGTGCTTCGCACCGTTAGCGAACTTAGTACTAATTTATATCTCCTGGCAAAGTAAGTTAAATGTCAACATATATCAACTCTTACGGATTTCGCTTCATAAAGCACGCTAAGGGAGTAGGAATACACAAAACTCAGATCAACCAGTGGCTCAGGAATATAACCGCTGAACCCAGTTATGTGGACACCTCGACCTATTGCTAAGTATTTTGGTTAGTCCATTTACATTACTAATATCGTTCATGTTACAGAGCCTGGGTACAAATAATTAAACACCTGTTGTATCGTCAGTTGTATAAAACTTACAGAGAGTACATTTGCATTGATTGACTAAAATGAATGCACATTTATATATATATATATAAATAGGCGAGATATGGCATGAGCAACCTTCATTAAAATTTAACCAAAATTACCTAAACTAATGTAGTGAGTACACCTCAATCTATAAAAAGGGGTATTGTATCAGGTAATGGCTTCACGAGAAGATAAATGAGATGTAATTTGACTGAAAGTTTAAACAATTTCAATGCACGACAGCTAGAAAATAACAGCGCAGTGATTACGTCCCGCGATAAATATGGTTACTATTTTAATGATTAAAGCACTGCGTATTGAAATCAAAAGAGCGGTATACGACATATGTAAACATGTTTAGTTCTTAGACATAATCAATAAAATTTGTGGCCATTTACACAATGTCTAACCATGAAACGTTTGCATCTGTGTCTTTTTCAGCATCCTTAGTACACGTTCAAGTAAAATAAATATTATAAGCATATTTTGGTTCATTTTTAGCAATTAAAAAGCCGTTATAACAGAAGAAAAATATCTTAAATACTCGTACGTCAGGACAAACTTAAGCATATAGCACTATATCACACCAACAACCTCGCGTGATAGTTTCTGCAGAAGTAAATTGTGCTTACTCCCTAAATACTAGATATGGCATTTCTATGGTTATACTGATGCACTGATGAAACAAAACACATTTGGAATGCTTCGAAGTGAAGGATTATTTTGCAATGACACTGCACAGTATAATTGATTGCGCATTTAGGAGCCATGTTGTTTCGATCTTGCATAAAAATACGTATGTACATATGTGCAGACATGGTTAAAGCAACTACAGAAACATTATTTGTACAGCTGTATTGCGATTAAGGCTTCACTGTTTATATGATTTATGGTAACTATTTTTGATTAATTCAGGCTACAAGACGGAGAGCAGTAAAAGCAATTGATATAATGTTTGAATTCTGATAAATAGTAATATATAGAGCTCTGACTGCACTTCGTTTCTCCACGCATAAAACAAATCATTCCTACTTTTCCACGGTTTGTAAATGTTAATGGATCAAGGAAGGTATTTATGCAAAACATTTACCAGATTTTTTCTACGTAGATTTTATAGACTTGGAATTCTCACTCACTCTTGGAGTAAGAGATCTATCTACAAATAAATACATCCATTGTCACAATGAAGCCATACCGTTTATCGCCGCATTTTGGAGCGCTAGGGATAATGGAGCTGGATGCAGACTACTACAGCATGCATACAAACCATCGTTAATTTAAGGAAAGCGATGTAATTGTCTAACTGTACATCTCATTATAGCTTCATAATTGTAAACCTGAGAGACGAGTCAGAAAAGCATCTATAAGATATAATAGCATCACATGTTTTAGAACTTCAAATTTAGCACGGAGAGCCGAGTTTGTGCTACTAATTATGTAGGCAAGTCGTTTAAGTTGATATAAAGAATCATGCTGCAGGTTAAACACGCTCGCGTGTACTAGGATATTTTAAAATCAAATTGGTTCACTTTGACTTATCCAGATTTTTGTAAGAATTCGATATATCAAGTTAATCGGGTCATACTGTTTGGCCTCTGACATACTGCATACGATATGAGAGAAACAAACCGCCCTAAGCATAAATGTATTGGGCTGGAGTCCATTTGTAAGCTGATAACTATATTCAGCGGAACCAAGAATCTTTAAACTTGCTTGGTACATACACCTTCAATTAAGAGTACTTTACTAAATGTTGCTAAAGTCAGCAAGTATGTTCCACAGAATAATTACAAATTCAATTGGTTTAACAAGTATATTGAATATAAGTACAGTACCAATGAGTTGAGAAAACGTTGTTGCTTTTATGGATACTTTTGTTCTATATGTGGCAAGGACACACATAATGGTCACTTATTCAAATGCAAATCAATACGCCTCCACACGCATTAATAATGAACAGTGATTTCTCACGGATTGAAAACGTGTGCTTGGCACATCTCTTAGGTTATTTGAAGTAAAATTTAAAATTTAACGGATCAACAAATAAGTAAATAGTCATTTTAAACGTCTGCAGATTTAAAGGTATTGTTGCATAACTTTCGTTTGACATGGGATTGGGCTTTGCACACAAGAAATATTCTTGATAGTTGTTATGTTTAATAATTCTGTGAGAAATAGTATAGGGAAATGAGAAGGCTTAGTCTTGTTTTTTCATTTGTCTTAGGTGATAGGTTAATCCTGTTTATATGCGTCTATGCTACTCACAAGAATGTTTATTTATGTTTCCTTGTATTGTCGTGCAGGAGAGATCCGTTACTTATGTGGTTTGGTTTGCGTTATTTTGTCAACCGATTGAAACGGACTACATCATGTAATGCAAGTGTGAAAACTGTAAGCAAGGCGTGTTTTTAGAAGCGTTAATCTAGAGGCAACACTGATGTGATTCGGCAGTTCTTTGCAGTCACAGGACGCAAAGAGGAAGAAAACGTTCCGTTGACAAGCTATTAGACTCTGCTGCGTATCCTGGTTGGCATTTTGGATAACCTGCAATGCTTTTCGACCCGGGTACATTTGGTCTATCAGGTTTTGTAAACCATGATGAATTCACCACTGTAAAATCTCTGGGACTGCAGTCTGCACTGTCAGGGGTGATGCAAATTTCCTCTAACGCGTTCGACTGCTCTAACTTGTGGAGCTGCAAGTGCATCGAGGTTGAGCTAATGTAAGGGACGCCACGCTTGCATCAATTATTTCACGTGGGGCCTGATGTGCCCAGTCATCATTTAAGGAAAGAGTGATGGCACGAAGTTTCCAAGGTCCTCCGTAAGAGACCAATATGTTGACAGGCATTATACGATGCCTTTTATGCCGGTCACGAGCAGCCAAAATATTTCTGCAATATCACCAGGTGGTCGCGTTCCTAGAAAGCACGTTGCAAATGCTTGTCTACCCGTGGATATTCATTGCTAAGCTGGTGCCATATTCCCACAACTTTGAACTTTAACACGTTGATCAGGGACAGAAAATGTGGGTAAAATATATAAGCCTGTGAAGATAATCTCTAATGCATTGTGATAATATGCTGCCTTGATATCATGCCAGATTTTGACCTCATCTGCAAATGATGAGAAATCAGACAGCAGTACACTGACAAGATGATTACTGTATACTAGGAATGAACGCCACCCCATTATCAATAATTGTGACACCCCACACTGGAAGTGAATTGTATAGTAAATGGAGCTGTGGACTCCCACTTTCAGCCGACATTGAATGAGCACCTTGCCGATACAACGGCGTACAGATTTAACGATACCATAACTTTGGACCTTGTGAGGGAGAACGAGGATGACCAAAATATCAGACGCTTTGAATAATTCCAGGTAGAAGGCGTCCACACTAAATCTTGTATCAGTTGATTCCGTCCAGCTTGCGCAGACTAAAGCAACTAATTGGTGCAAGCCCGATTTTGTGGAAATCATGTTGCCGTGGCACAATTATGTCAATGCTCTCAGGGTATACCATGAGTGCTTCTGCGATTTTACCTTCTATTGCCTTAGTTAACACCGAGACAAGAGAGATTTGAAGGTAGCTCGAGGGCTCTGCATGATTATGGTATTGAAAATAGGAGTTACCACTCGGTGCTTCTACCGCGCGAACCTGCGTTTCTTTAAGCTAACTTTGCAAATCCAAGGTAACAGTTTGACATGATTCATGGCCGAGGTCTTCCCTGTCTTTGGTTTAGAGTCCACCACGCAAGTGAGCTCTGCACGCGCAATGCTATTAGCGTTTTCTTCATATCGGCTGCTGTAAAAGATACACGATTTAAACCTGGTGTCGGTGAGATCTGGGTCAAGAGCGGTTGAGATGATCTACTTTGGAAAGTGTGGATACAGTGTTGTCAAAGTAGGTTTGCGGCATCTATGTAAATTGTGTCAGACAATTAGTTGCACTTAAAACTGGGATGCCGCGCTGCAATCTGCGGTTTAGTTTGTATGCATATACGGAAACGTCTGTTTGGTACAGAACTTTGTCGCTAAGGTCTGTTTGTGACAAAGTTTGTCTTAGCGGACCTGGTTGACGTAATTATATCTTGAGTTGTGTAAACATCTCAGTTTAACTTAACTGGACAGGATTGGTATAGAGTCCTAGCTAAATCTATTATGGCCACGCATTTCCTAATTCGACTCCTCAGGAACGAGCTCACTTCTTAATGGCAAAGATCTTACTTTCTGACGCGTTTGTTACTAGCTCGGGAAATTGGTTTACAAACAGCACATAAACGATCAGGCGGCTTTTCGGCAAGGAAGGATTTGTCGGTTACTTAAACGAGGTTAAACAGGATATCGTAATATGCAACGCCCCAGGTTTCGTCGCTGTTCTTATTGATGTACTTCGAGTAGTAAATATAGCGAAAGATCAAAATTGCGCGGTCGGTACGGCCAGGTTGTTCACCTATGTTCACGGTGTTTGTTATTTTTTTGGTTGGTGAGCACAAGGTCCAGCCCAATGGGTACGTCAACTATTCTTAATGACATGGTGGAAGTGAAGTAGTTGTACGTTGGTATAACGGCACTCACCTTTTGCAAGGTAACCTTCATTTGTTCGATGTATAATCCTGGGATTTGTATTGCGGTTAGTTTAAAGTCCCCCACCAAGAGTGATGTGACGGCTTGTCGTGCCATGACTCGGTTCTTCACGAAAAGTATTGTTAGCTAATATACCTTAGCAACGCAAACGAATATAATTAAGATAGAGTTCTTGTGTTTCTGTGTCGTCAATGACCTGACGAATACTAAATTCGGATAGCTTCCTGGGAAGACCTAATACATGGGTATAAATGCAGGTAAAAGCATCGTTGATTAGAAGCATGTTTGTGATTGCTGATTTCCGGAAATCTTCTATCCTGACCCTTTTAGTTCGGCTGCGGGTATTTTTTAAATATCCGATGACGCGAGCCAAGGGTCAGTTCAAGATTTTGTGTTGCCTTCTCAGAGTCAGAGTGAGAGTGACCATCCCGTCCTTCCTCAGCTGCCCGCGTGTTATTTCCCTTCTTTATTCTAAGCTACATGATGACGGAACTTTAATGGTAATTTGCGTGTTCAGTGTTACCGTGTCTATTTGTGACCTGCTGCCCTTGCTTTTATATGTATTTCGGATGGCAGCAAATATACTCTTCTATGTCCCACACTTCGATAACATGTTCCGCCGCCGGTTCTGAGTGCAACAACCACGTTAAGGTGATGGGGGTAATTTTGTTAGCGAGTGGACGACAACCTTTTCGATTGGAAGAACTTCATGTGTGAAGGTCCATTTATCCCAAATATGCACTTTGGCCTCTAGCTCAGTTATTGTCTAGTGCTTGGAACACTGTGAAAAATAATATATTTTAAGTTGTGTTGTTTACGGAAACCTTTCCAAATTCGTTTGCATTCCTGACGTTTGCACCACAGAACAGCTGGAATAATTCGAAAAGTGCATGTGATAGCAGGTATGCCAGTGGGTGACAAGTGAAATGCGTTTGTATCAATACCTGATTGGAGTTTTACTGGATTAACTGCGGTTCCCCGAGGTGTATGGAGCTTGGGTGGCGGAAAAGCGCATCATTTGGACTGGTTTAGTATAAGCTCCTATTTGTTTACACAGGTTGTTCCACTATTTATTGTCGTCGGGTCTCTTAATTATTATGTAATTTCCTTCTGATTCAGGCACAGTGGAGCATAAAACAGTGAGATAAAAATGATATTTTCTTTTGTCCCCCTTCTTGGAGAAACCATTAGATGCTTACTTCGTTTAGCAAACGATGATGCGTTAAGCCCCTTGGTATAGGTAGTATTAATTATATTGACAGCGGGTGGAAGTTACCTTGTCATGTGGGTAGCCACAACCGACATGAATGTTGCTGCACCTTGACAGTTATCGATGTGTCGCGTGACTACGATAAAGAATGTGTGGGGAGGTCCTCTTTATGAGCCTCCACAAGTGTCGGATTGGCTACCTATTGATCGGGACATTTATATTCGGCCTGGTTACATTGTTCTGAATTTGAGCTTGAATTTGAGTTTCGGATTAAGGTGAGAGATATTTCCTGGTTCCTGTGAGCCAGCTTTCATGGATACTGCTTGCTATACATGTATGTTTGACATTCACACTACTGTGTTAACACAGGTAGCAATCTGGCGAGTGAGGTTAATCTACACTTAGTGCAACACCAGAAGGCATCAATCGAAATAATAACTTTCCTAATCTGGATGAGACCATGGCGAGTACATTGAGGATGAAAATGCTTTCGCCAAGTTGGGCACTCTAATGCAAATCTCATAAGTTTGAAACAGCTGTCTGGACCACAAATAACGTTTATTTGGGAACCTTAATCCTGGACTTCCGTGGGCAAGCAATATGTAACAGTGTGGTTGTCGCTCAAACGTATGCCTTTCTTTGCATATTCTAAAGGAGTAAGCTAAATTTAAAAGCTGTCCGTCAAGATGGTGGTCGTTCTTAAAAATGTTGTATTGCCCTTCCACACAGGTTAGATTTATGCAGAACAAATCCAAGATGACAGATATACGGCAGATTTAGTTCTGTACTCCGATCTGATCCGTTTCATTGCAAACGTTTCGTCACCAATCGTGTTTAATTCTTCCATGCGTAATAAGCAACTGAGTGATTTTGTGGACTCATACCAAGCAGCGAGTGACATTTGAAC
Source organism: Dicrocoelium dendriticum (assembly GCA_944474145.2). NCBI lineage: Eukaryota > Metazoa > Platyhelminthes > Trematoda > Plagiorchiida > Dicrocoeliidae > Dicrocoelium > Dicrocoelium dendriticum. The sequence goes on along the minus strand of OX104059.1, from coordinate 60,907,122 downwards.
TTGGCCACTTTGACTCACTTCCCGTGACCACTGCTAGTTCATAGTTTGAATGCCGCCTCTTTTCGACTCGTGTGCCAAATGCGCCACGTAAACTCCTTCTTCGCAACTGCCGGTATACGGAATCTAAGCCGATACGCTGGTATATTGAACTGTCTGTAGAGAACCACACTTCGAGTAATTCTATCCTTTTGTTTGGTGACGCCTGGCGCTAGCTTTCTCGTTTCTCCCAATAAAACATGTGCCCTTATTATTCAACGTGCATCTAGACCAAGGATAATGGATAATAATTTCGACTGCCTCGTTTGTGTTCCTGTAGCCTTGTAGACAATTTTCTTCCCGTTTGGCTCACATAGTTCTAATCATAATTTTTACCTTACACCTTGTAAATAACGTTCCGGCGTTCGGGCGCTGGCTTTTCCATTTCGGTCTAGACAGGGTTGTTATCAAATTGTTGGTGGGTATGTGAGCCAATAACAGATGTTGAAGCTTGAGGAGTCTAGCAGTCAATTCAGATACGTTCTTGATGTATGGCAAAGCGATCCGTTCCGTTGTTGTTATTTCAGGTGTGGTATTTGAACTCTTGTATTTTGTGTACATTTGGATGAAATTGCGTGGATTTCCGTTGCGCATGAAGGATGTAAACAAATGGTTTTCTTCTTCGCGTTCTGCTTCTGTCGTTTACCAAATTGGTTCTATCCTGCGGAACAGGTATCTTGATTTATTGAGACACAATTCATTTGGGTCAATCACTGTAATCTCCGAAATCATCCAAATAATATCAAATACATTTACAAAAAATGAAAACCCCACCAAAATATTATTGGTGTAGATGTCATCCTGAAAAGCACGTATAACACCGTAATCCCTAAGGCAAAAGCAGAATCCATCATGGTAATCCAAAAATGCGCGGCGTCCTTAGATACAAGTATTGTTGGACATGACATGTTAAGTTGTCGGGTTTCGAGCTTTAGTTTTTGCGCCTGCTTAAGTCGTACCAAAACATTTTCTCCTAGAATTTTAATAAAATCTTGCACAAATCCTATGGCGCCCTGTATATGGATATCTATTCGATGATAAACACCTATATATCCATGAGGAAGATTGATAAGATGGATTATGTACATATACATTTGTCTTTACCCAAACTGTTATGTCCATTGTTGGTGCACATATTCTAGAGAAAAGTAGAATGTTTCGGATTAACATAACATTTAACAGACAGAAGAATGCATCAATAAATTGATAATTTAGCAAGTTTTATGTGCTCTGTTAAGCTAAAAGCTACATAATATAACATAAAATAATTGTGTGTCTATATATATAATCAGATTTGGTTTTTTCGATTGAAATATTATTTTTTGTTCTGTTACCCTCCCATTACTTATGTTATCCTGAAATCCAAGAACATCAGCTGGATGCACAGACACAATTGCACAATATTCTAATATAGTATGCTTGTTTTAGCGAAACTATAAACTTATGGTATGAACTTTTATTTCCTGGTATTTTAGGTGATGTTGCGAACAGGATATCTTTCAATTAAATATATTTGCTTGATTAAAGAAAATGGGCTTTCAGCACAAAAAGTTCAACGCTAGCAAAGAATTAGGATGCAAAGTTCCAAAGGCATTGTTGTGGTGTTAACGGATAAGCAAAGGTTTTTCAAATAGGTTTCACCTGCTATAGCTTGAAACAGTTTTCTTTAAAATTTCAATTTCAATTATTTCAATTATTTACAATGTGGAGCAACTCCAGGCAAAATGGAAAAATATACCTTTACCAACTGGTTCATATTTCCTTCTGTATACGGAATTATGTGGATAGTCCTTAATTCGATTTCAAGAATATATAAACCAAATAAAAAGGTGCAATTTAACTTTCAATACTACCAATTAACAACTCAAAGCACCACCATCTAGTACACTGGTTGGGATATAATTTAGAACTCATAAGGAAACGGATCGCTCGACATAGTAGTGCTGATATATTTCCAGTTGCAAAGCTTCTTAGAAATGGGTATCTACAGAAACGAAAATGCACACATCAACTTTAGTTTTCTTGTCCAACCATTTACTACCGTTAGAAAATACAGAATGTGAAAGGGAACTATGTTAATCACAGTATACATTTTTCAGGCCTACACGAATCCATGTTTAGATGGACATGCAATGCATAATTCCAGTGCATCTTCATATAATATCATTAGAATGAGACAGTTACAAGTTGGTCACCGCTTGGAAAATTGCTGGAGAATATTTCCCTGTCAAACTAGAAAATAGATCGCTGCCTAAATATATATATTGAGTTTCGGTAAATACTATCGCTATATGGACAATGGCTTTGCTTGGCAAATACATATTCAGGTGTAACGGCATAGTGTAATGTTACGCACATGGCTATCACGAAGCCAATTCGACAAAATAACGATGGACAAGAAGCCAATGTGTACGATACCAGCAACATAAATTCAGAATTGGATGCAGTAGAAAACTATGTTGGATGATTGACCTCCAGGTTTGCATCCACCTACTGACGCTGCGATCTATGCTCGGCAACCTAGAATTACGGTACAAAAAACTACCGATATAAACCCAAAAATCCTGATCTTGTGTTGTCGATCTGACCTACATACCAATCTCAATAACGATACTTGTTATACAATTTGTCAATTCATTCTGGTTTTACTTGACCTGAAACGTAGTGAAGTGTGTTTATTTGTAATAATTTAACGCCGTCCATTATCCGAGGTGGAACTGTATCACTGCTCGTCTATTGTTGTTAGACGAATAATGGCACCGTCAATAGCCACGCCCTTCTGATGTGGTATTTCAACCTGTACTCAATGAAAGTCCAAGCTTCGCTCTAGAAATACTTCAAATTATTCGTAACAAGTGATCGCCGATATACAGCTATAGAAACAAGTCACCGCTTAAATATGTTCAAAAACGAGGAACTACCTTTAGCTAAAATGAACATAAGTGCTGCGTTTTTGTTGCAAACGTGCAACGCTGCTCTTTCGGTTTATTCGCTACTTGGAACACAATTAGTAGCCGAGCAGCTTTCCGACGTCGCCTGGAACAAAACATTATCACCCTGTGAATAAGTTGCCTGGAAACTTAGTCGGAATCCGACGTCCTTTATGATAAGCAAAGGCAGTTCCGCTTTAAAAGCCTAGAAGGCAAATGCGTTATTTAATGGGCGTGACGTACATATATAGGCCTGTGCCGGTGCGGAGATCTGCGTTGTTTACATTCATGGGCGAAACAATTTCGTCAAATGAGCCTACAAAGACGAAACCTAACAAGAATTTAGTGTGGAAGCCCTCTACCTGGAATTATTCAAAGCGTCTGATATTTTGGTAATCCTCTTCTCCCTCACAAGGTCCAAAGTTATGGTATAGTTAAATCTGTACGCCGTTGTATCGACAAGGTGCTCATTCAATGTCCGCTGAAAGTGGGAGTCCACAGTTCCATTTACCATAAAATTCACTTCCAATGTGGGGTGTCACAATTATTGATAATGGGGTGGCGTTCATTCCTAGTATACAGTTATCATCTTGTCAGTGTACTGCTGTCTGATTTCTCATCATTTGCAGATGAGGTCAACATCTGGCATGATATCAAGGCAGCATATTATTACAATGCATTAGAGATTATCTTCACAGGCTTATATATTTTACCCACATTTTCTGTCCCTGATCAACGTGTTAAAGTTCAAAGTTGTGGGAGTATGGCACCAGCTTAACAATGAATATCCACGGGTAGACAAGCATTTGCATCGTGTTTCCTTGGAACGCGACAACTTGGTGATTTTGCAGAAATATTTTGGCTACTCGTGACCGGCATAAAAGGCATCGTATAATGCCTGTCAACATATTGGTCACTTAAGAGGACCATGGAAACATCGTGCCGTCACTCTTTCCTTAAATGATGACTGCGCACATCAGGCCCCACGTGAAATAATTGATGCAAGCGTGGCGTCCCTTACATTAGCTCAACCTCGAAGCACTTGCAGCTCCACAAGTTAGAGCGGTCGAACGCGTTAGAGGAAATTTGCATCACCCCTGACAGTGCAGACGGCAGTACCAGAGATTTTGCAGTGGTGAATTCATCATGGTTTACAAAATCGGATAGACCAAATGTACCCGGGTCGAAAAGCATTGAATGTTATCCAAAATGCCAACCAGGATACGCAGCAGAGTCTAATAGCTTGTCAACGGAACGTTTTCTTCCTCTTTGCGTCCTGTGACTGCAAAGAACTGCCGAATCACATCAGTGTTGCCTTTAGATTAACGCTACTAAAAACACGCCTTCCTTACAGTTTTCACACTTGCATTACATGATGTAGTCCGTTTCAATCGGTTGACAAAATAACGCAAACCAAACCACATAAGTAGCGGATCTCTCCTGCACGACAATACAAGGAAGCATAAATAAACATTCTTGTGAGTAGCATATACGCGTATTAACAGGATTAACGTATCACCTAAGATAAATGAAAAAAACTAGACTAAGCCTTCTCATTTCCCTATACTATTTCTCACAGAATTAATAAACATAACAACTATCAAGAATATTTCCTGTGTGCAAAGCCCAAACCCATGTCAAACGAAAGTTATGCAACAATACATTTAAACCTGCAGACGCTTGAAATGACAATTTACTTATTAGTTGATCCGTAGATTTTAATGTTTACTTCAAATAACCTACCAGATTTGTCAAGCACAGTTTTCAATCCGTGATAAATCATTGTTCATTCTTAATGCGTGTGGGGGCGTATTGTTACGCATTTGAATACGTGACCATTATATGTGCCCTTGTCACATCTAGAACAAAAGTATCCATAAAATCAGCAACGTTTTCTCAACTGCTTTGTAGTACAGTTATATCCAATATACTTGCTAAACCAATTGAATTTATAATTTTTCTGTGGAACATACTCGCTGACTTTAGCAATATATAGTAAAGTACTGTCAATTGAAGCTGTATGTACCAAACATGTTTAAAGATTCGTGTTTTCGCGGAATATATTTATCAGCTTACAAATGGACGCCAGCCCAATACATTTATGCTTAAGGCAGTTTGTTTCTCTCATATCATATGCAGTATGTCAGAGGCCAAAGAGTGCGACCCGATTAACTTGCTATATCGAATTCTTACAAAAGTCTGGATAAGTCAAATTGAACCCATTTGATTTTAAAATTACATAGTACACATGAACGTTTTTAACCTGCAGCATGATTCTTTATAGCAACTTAAACGACTTACCTAAAAAATTAGTGGTACAAACTCGGCTCTCCGTGCTAAATTGGATGTTCTAAATCATGTGGTGCTATTAAATCTTATAAGACGCTTTTATGACATATCTCTTAGGTTTACAATTATGAAGCTTTAATGAGATGTACAGTTAGACAATTACGTCTCTTTCCTTAATTTAACGATGGTTTGTATGCATGTTGGAGAAGTCTGCATCCAGCTCCATTATGCATAGCGCTTCAAAATGCGGCGATAAACGGTATTGCTTCATTGTGACAATGGATGTTTTTATTTGTAGATAGTTCGCTTACTCAAAGTGTGAGTAAGCATCACAAGTCTATAAAATCTACGTGGGAAAAATCTGGTATTGTTTCGCTTAAATACCTTCCTTGATAGGTTAACGTTTACAAAACGAGGAAAAGTACTAATGATTTGTTTCATGCGTGGAGAAACAAAGTGCAGTCAGAGCTCTATATATTACAATTTATCAGAATTCAAACCTTATGTCTAATGCTTTTACTGGTCCCTGTCTTGTAGCCTAAATTAATCAAAAATAGTTGCCATAATTCATATCAACAGTAAAGCCCTAATCGAAATACAGCTGTATAAATAACGTTTCTGTAGTTGCTTTAGCCATGTCGGCATAAATGTTCACACGTATAGGTATGCATGATCGAAACATATCTTCTAAATACGCAATCAATTATGCTGTGCGGTGACATTGCAAACTAACAATCCTTCACTTCTAAGCATTCCAAATGTGGTTTCTTTCTTTAATGCATCATTATAACAATAGAAATGTCATATCTAATATTTAGGGAGTAAGCACAATTACCTTCTGCAGTAATTATCACGCGCGGTAGTTGGTGTGATATAGTGCCATATACTTAGGCTTGTCCTGACGTACGAGTGTTTAAGATATTTTTCTTCTGTTATAACAGCTTTTTACATGTTTTAAATGAACTTAAATATGCTTTTAATGTTTATTTTATTAGATTGTGTACTAAGGCTACTGAAAAAGACAAAGATGCTAACGTTTCATGGATAGATATTGTGTAAATGGCCACAAATGTATTTAATTACGTCTAAGAACTAAACATGTTACGTATGTCGTATACCGCTCTTTGGATTTCAATACGCAGTGCTTTAATCCTTAAAATAGTAACCGATTTTATCGCGGGACATAATCACTGTGCTTTTATTTTCTAGCTGTCGTGCATTAAAATTGTTTAAATTTGCAGTCAAATTGCATCTCATTTATCTTCGCGTGAAGCCAGTACCTGATACAATACTTAAAATTATAGATTGAGGTGTATTCACTACGTTAGTTTAGGTAATTTTGGTTAAACTTCAATGAAGGTTGCTCATGCCATATCGCCTATTTATATATATAAATGTGCATTCATTCTAGTCAATCAATGCAAAGGTACTCTCTGTAAGTTTTATACAACTTATGATACACCAGGTGTTTAATTATTTGTACCCAATCTCTGGAACATGAACGATATTAGTAATGTAAATGGACTAACCAAAGTACTTAGAAATAGGTCGACGGGTCCTCATAACTGGGTTCATCGGCAATATTCCTGAGCCTCTGGTTGATCTGAGTTTTGTGTATTCCTACTCCCTTAGCGCGCTTTATGAAGCGAAATCCGTAGGAGTTGATATATGTTGACATTTAACTTACTCTGCCAGGAGATATAAATAAGTACTAAGTTCGCTAACGGTGCGAAGCACAGTCCACTTAATGGTCTGATCACTTTGTACAATAAGATCGCAAAGAATTGATTAATGTTAACGTTTAGCAGACGGGTTGTCAAAAATTTTTCCTTATTAGGCTTGCAGTTTGAAGCTGTTAGGCAACTTTATAAACTTGGAACAATAACATATTTATATTTGAGCAGATTTTCAGGTAAAATAATGCAGGTATCACTCGAACCGTCCCAAGGGAATTACATCCATGCATAATATTTCTTTATTATTTTCATCCGTACTTCCAAGCTCCATCTAGCTGTGCGCAGGTGTGGCTAACCTGCAAGTAATACCTATTCAGTATAACAACATTGAATATGGGTGTTTTTATAGAGACATTAAAGACGGCGAATACTCCTGCTATTTTCTGTTATGCGTATCATGCAATTTTTTCACTTTGTTTATTACGTCAATGTGTCATTTAAATCGCGCTTTGCACGGGTTTACTTTCTTAATGTAGAAACTGTAATCCATCACTTTAATATATCAGCCAGACCGTGGCCACCAGTGTAATAATGAGAAAGACAAAGTGCGAAGAATTAGTTTACAAAATACTTGCAAACTTTGCAGAGTGGTAAATCACAAATTCATGGATGCTATTGGGGAGTAACGATGATAATAAGAAGCATTTGAAAAAATCATTTGTTTAACCCAGACCATGAAATTGGAAAAAAGTATGCGCAGTTAATTAAATCATATGTAATTAAAAAATTATCTGTATTTATATCCGGTTTGTCGTAAAAGATGAACAATTGTCGTCAAGATAAGTGGAAGATTGTTAATTCATTACTTCAGATAATGGATAGCAAAGTAACTATTCGTTATCCTTCGCTCATTCGAGAAATAAGACCGAAATACGTGATGTGTCGACGAGCAAATCAAGTTAACATAGTGCAGGTTTGATGATATTGTAGCTTAAACAGAGATAGGGTCTTCAACTTCTCTTGTAGCCACGTTCATATGTTCTGGTAACTTTAGCAACAACGTATAGATATATATATATTTACATATATAGTGTGTTGACAATACTATACCAGCTCCTGGTCAAGAAACACAGATCTATACGCGTCATCTTAGTCTGACAAAGAATAGCATTGTTGGGCTTCTCTCAAAAGATTCATTTAAGGTAGCATAGTGATAAATATATTCCTTCAACCTGTCTCCAGCTGAATTGAAACATTTAACTCCGTATGGTTAAGTATCTCACATTTATTTAACGTGAAGTATGTTGCTTAACGAAAAAGGTGAGATGCTTTTAATTACGGAATTTTTGTTTGCTACCGGCTATTGATAATATCGATTACGCTGAAACAAGCTTGCAAGCAGGAGATGGCAGTCTCATATGTGAAATGTCGTAAGAAATAAACATTAACCAATTTCGAGTATGCATGCAACAAACACATTAACCTTATTTCTCGGACAATACCAAAGAAAGCATCATAATTGTCTGTTTTATGCTTGGAAGATTTGTTACGTAGAGTGCTGCCAAACCGCAGTCCCAGTGTATGCTGCGCTACATATCGCTGTTTTGATGAGCCTCTTAAATATAGCCAAATACTACGCACCAAAATGTAATATCGCGCAGCTCTTTTCCTTCTCCGGACTCATGGTTGATTTTTGTATGCTACATTTAAAATATGCTGCCCAAACAATGTGGTATGATCACTTTGTTTCCTAGCGCAGATGAAACTGTTAAACTCAAAGCCACGTGCTTCGGTTAAATGAACACAATGTCTATATATCACACGTGTCTGCATAATATTTTAATATTATTTAGCGTGACTTTGGCTGGACAGAGGCTATTTGGGTTTATTAGCAGACACATGTTCAAAACCAGAATACATTAAGCGGACCGGTTTGGGAAAGAGCGGATAGCGGTGGTCTGTGATTTCGCTTACTACCCAGGAGGAGACGTTTTAAATGCAGTTAAGTGGCACTGAAGTACAAAGTTGCTTAGGAGGTGAAGAAACATATTAAATTAGTGTCTATCGGTTTAAGCTTATTTAGTGTTTGTGGTTTGGAATTATTCCTACACTTCTGCTTCAGAAGGCTGGTAGTATTTAATGGCTGCAGACAATGGATAATGCTTCCTTGGTTAGCTGTAACTATTTTAGAAAGCCTGTACAAAACCACATCTATGCAAAACATATGGGGATTTTGTTCACGTCTCCCACAGTGTGTCAGAACTGCCCAAATCCCGGCGAGTAAAAGGCCTCATTGTATGGCGCTAATTTGTATTTGTAAACGATACCTACGGCTAAATTATATACGATGCGATAAATAAAATCCGTCGAAACACTGTCGCAGGCATTTTTCAAAAAACGAATTAAATAACGGCATGACAATAGTGAAAACTGCTGTTAAAACAGAATTTAGTTAGCTCTATTCTAAGGGAACGTTATGGTCCGTCCAAGTTAAGAATTGCTGCATAATTCCGAAAAGTATAACGTTTATTATCACTAAGATAACTTGCTTTTATCGAAATCACTGGCCGATAACCACAATCGAATCAAACATCACTTACTTTACGATAGTTATTTGGCTATTAGGGGAATTTCTTAGTAGTTGTACTATTGGCGATCTTTGTCTTCCTTAGAAATAGCGACAAATCGTCAAATAAATAAATATATCTACTCCAAGTGCATCTATGATTAGCATGTTACAAAGCATCTTAATGATAACCTAAACGCTATCCGTTTTAAAAATTATTTAATAGGTGAACTAAGTTTTCAATGGTTTTGGTAATATATGTATATCATGGAAAATATGCATAGATTACATCTACTGTGAAAAACAATTCGCCGTGGATGTTACCATAGAATAATGAGTCTAAATATGATATCAATCACATTATACTGAACTAATGTCATTAAATCTGGGTCCGCATATATTAGTTGCAATAACACATACCTCATGAAGTTACACATATTTACACGGTTGGAAAGTATTCCCAGCATTCATACAGATTAAATATTTAAAATTTATAATATAAAACAAGTTGCTTTAGAAAATGGGACAACTGGACTACGTTGTTTATAAATTTCGCAATGATCTGGAGGGTCAGCTGTGGATTAAACGTTTTGTGATTGGTTTGCGATGCGCAAGCTCAAAGTGAAACGCGGCTCACATTGAAGTGAATCTTAGTCACTGCGATTAATGGGACTGTAGGCAAAACAGATGGAATAGGGAGCTGTCCGCCCGAAAACACTGCTCAACCACGACAGGTTTTGGAAAATTGCGAAGAGCTTCGTTCTGTGTTCAAAACAAAACGATGGAAATGACTAGAGAGCAGTTAGAGTGGTTTGAAAGGTTGTGGGCAAAAACAACTTCACGCAAACAACTCTGAGTAAAACTGCATTGATTTTGTCCGGTTAAGCATATGTTCTCTTTTATAGTTTGACTAATCAAATTACAGTAACGTGGACCAAAGATTGAGGAAAGGAAATGTATGTGGTAGCAGTTGATAAGGTATTCACTAAAGTTTAACATATGACAAGCTTATATAGCAAACAGCTAATCCGCTTGAATAACATAAATGTCACACCAGAATAGATAAAATTAACTAGTTTGTATTCAACGCAGTGTGTTAAAATAAACAAACAATGATAACTGAAATAAACGTAGACGAAAGCAAATGCAATACTTACAGGTAATTAGTAAAAACATATTCATCTATACCGTCAAGCGATTGTAACGAGAAATATAATATTTGCAATGTTACTTTTGGACTACACGTTGTGTGATTGGATTGCGACACGCAGCATAATTAAACAAAGATGTGTGAATTTGTAGCATTATGATAGGATTGCAGTTAAAAAGGCAAATTGAACAAAAGCTACATACCAACATCAATATCACTTTGTCATATGTGCCCGGTCTGCTACCACTGTAAGGCCAGGATCAAAAATGTGTCTTTCTGCACACATATTTGGGCCGGATTGTTTGACAGCCACGGCCCCGCATATGGTAACTTTATGGAATACATTGATGCATAGATAATACGAAACGCCCGTACGGGGTCTACACAGTGGTTGTCAGCCAGGAGATGGCGAGAGATGGATGAAGCTGCTTGCCTGTATAAAAGTTTATTTCGCTTCCTTCGCTGAGCATTCAAGTTGGTGTTCGTGGCCATCTGTGAAACCTGTTAAATCACCCACGTCGGTATGTGCTACGCATCCCTCCCCTCAATTGTCGTTTTGTCATTCACACTTATTCGGACTTGCAAATACGTGTGGAATGGACCGTACTTGAACTTCTACAGTTTTGTCTGCAAGAGGTAATAAAGGTCTACAGAAGACTATGTTTAGCAGAGCTAGAAAAATATGCACTGATGACACGCTGGATCAAGATGTGCGCGTGATAATCAGCACTCTCTTAGACATTGGGTACACACCCTCGTTCATTGCTCATTTGTGCTGAGAGAAAGAAATCGTGTATGCCTATGGTACTAATGATGAAGGTAACCCTGCAATCACCTTTCAAGCGCGACAATGTATGCCAGATTATTCAACGCCGATTGAAATCCGCAGTGGCACGCGCATAGCCTGCGGCGGAACCAGTAATCATCGGCACAACTAATCGTATCCCTACTCCATCGGGTAAACCCCCCGCTGTCACTGTCCAGCCCTTCACATATCCCTTACCAATTTACACATATTTTCAAAACCGAACACATGGGCATGACAGGACGACACTTGAGGGTGAGGGACGCGGAACACATACCGACGTGGGTGAGTAAACAGGTTTCGCAGAAGGCCACGTCCACCATCTTGAATGCGCAGCCAAGGAAGCGAAATGAATTACCATACAAACAAGCAGCTTCATCCATCGCCCGCCACCTACCGGCTGACAATAACTGTAGAATTCGTACGGGTGTTCTGTATTATCTATGCATAAATGAACACCATAAATTTACGATATGCTGGGGCCGTGGCTATCAAACAATTCGGCCCAAATCTGCGTGTGCAAAACGACGCATTTTTGATCCTGGCCTTGCCGTGGTAACAGGCAGGGCACAGATAACAATGTGACAATAATGCAGGTGTGTAGATTTCGGTGAATTTGCTTTTTAAACTGCACTATTCTCAAGATGCTATAAATTCACACATATGTAGTACGTAGCTGAATATATGAAGAAAAATTATTCCGGAGTGAAAACCTGTGGCACTCATTTGTTAACGTCTCTGCTAGAATATTTTCAATGATTTTTTAGAGACGGATAACGGTGTTGTAGGATAATCCAGGCTGTACTGAAATGATTTAATTCTACCCGTTTTTTCTTAGCACTCCGCTGAAATTTTCAATTTTCGAAACTGAATCTGTACCCTTTTTGCCAGTAACCAAACTTTAAGGAATAGCGTCAAACTTTTTGAGAGGTCAATGTACGACTTATGCATGAACAGATTTAACATTTCAGAATCGCTTTAATAGTTGACATTTACAGAGGACATTTATAAATATGTATAAGTAAAGTCTCATCCAATGCGTTGCCAAAATGTTTACAGCTAAATAGAGAGACCTTGCATATATTAGTATAGCTCTTTTACAATACCCATTTCGTATTTCTGCGATTCCCTCAGAAAACAAGTTGAACAGCCATCGTTACATAAAGTGAACACATGCAAAAATACGAAATATTTCTACGCAGTGAGCCAGTTGGACTTAATACAAGTATCTTTGCTAGTACACCGCAAGATAGCATCAGCTAGACATGTTTTTCTTTCATATGCTTAAAACCATACACAGCTGTTTTAATGGTATAAATAATTTCCATATATATACAGCAGAAAATTATATCTAAACACAATATTGCTGTATATATTATAAATCCTAGGGAAAGTTAGGGATGGAATGGTCAAAATGTTTGAATACTGCACCAAAGCATGCGTTGTGATATTGAATTTGGATATGCTGCATATTTCTTTGATTGTTTGCTTCTATATCAGAACTCATATAGCATGACTACCTTAAAGTTTTGCATCAATTTTTACCAACGATGCCACTATGTTAAAGTTATGCCCAATGGAAAGTAACTGTGCTCTTGGAACTAAATCCACCATGTGCCAAACTATACGAACCACAAAATATTTGCAAATTTTTTGGTAAGCTACTTGTTTATTCAACAAGTTAGTTCTGGTCAGTTAACGATCTGTGTTTTTGACAAACAACAGCAAAACCCAAAAGCAATACATGCAGACTTATGTAATGCTGCGTGTCATCTCGTGACAGTAGTTCATAATTGAACAAAGGTTTTAGTTGTTTTGCTCGCCAAAGTCTAAGCGAACAGAATTTATTATTTTTTCATTGATTACCTGTTCCAAAGCAGTACACGTATACTGCCAGGAACTTTCGCGTTCAAGAAACATTCGCAATGTTTTCCATACTTTTTGACCCTAGTAATAGGCCTACACCAATACCGTGCTACGTATATTACTGATTAAACGTGTTTAATAATTGGACGTTCACTGCGATTTTGGGTAGGATGTTATGAACAGCAATACACTTTAAATGCAACTAAAGTCACGTAAGCATGTGATAAGTAAGTCTTGAAATCCATGTGAAAGGCACGAGCAAAAAATACCGTGTGCTTATCAGAGAGTGATTTTGAACATAAGAATTAAATTCCACTCACGCACAATACAAATTATGTAAGCACCTAATACGAAAATCTACTATAACGATTGCTATTTGAACGTCGATTGAAATACCAGTAAGCAGAACTCTGTTTTATCAACCCATCGAATTGCCGGTATCCTATTCGTAAAATTTATTTTGCATACCACGCGGTATTGAGAAAGCGGAGATAATATGCCGCTGCGGATAATTTGCCTGATAATAAGGCTAAACTAATTTCAAATAAAATTTCACTTGCATTTTATTTTACTGATGCTGAAATATTGCACGATAAATAAAGAAAAATGTTCTCTTTTGATGCATTGAATATATCTTCATATTTTATATCATTAACGGTTTCTTTTATGTTAATAACGCTGTTATCGTATCACCAGAGTTATGGATATTTAACTCTTTTATTACTTATTGGGCATCACATTCCGGCGGTTGACATAATAAACGTCCAAAGTATAACCATCATACGTAAAGCCATAGTAAAATTGGTCAAGATCCATACTATTGTTAACCAAGAGGAACGTAAATGCACGTCCACATTTAACAGCCTAAGTTATACGCACCTATATTAGATTTCTTTTTATTACCTTACTTCTACCGAATAAGAAATAATTAGGCTGAAAATATAAACTTGATTGGAATCTCCTGATCAAATTTGGCCTGGATTAAATCGCAGTTATTCCTGATATATAAAGATGGTGCCTAGATAAACTTTTCACCTAAGATGACAAGATTAGCTTTCTCAGATTCGGAGTTGGCGTAAGTGTTTGAGTAAGCATTCATAGTTTAGCGTCCTCTCATTTCAAAACCCACTATCTTTGAAATTATTAGTATCAGTGCTGGTCAATTTTTCCACAAGGACAATTAAATTCGGTTGACCTATGTCAAATGTGCTCTATGGATGAGACAAATTGCTTTACTTAATTATGTCATTGGGGATAGTGTCTTATTTACGCAGACATTACCATTTTAATGACAATTGGAAATCAGCAGCTCTCATCTGTTAAGATCCATAATTAAATATTTTCTTCTAGATAGCTAATGGGAAATTTAACACTTAAAAAATAGACTTGCTGTTTTGACATTTGACAGCATGTTACTAGAGTTGTTTGTCAAGTAAACGTTTATTAATAACGTTCTTCGCTTGGTAAAACAAAGTACTTGCCTACAGATGCCGCATCCGAAAAGGCTCTACAACGCTTTCGGGAAATTTATTCCTAACGTATATTTCAGTTATGGACTTAGGAATAAGATAATCCAATTCCTTTAATTTCTCTGAACATGTGCTTTATCAGGTTGCAAAAGCAAGACAGCTATGCGGATATACAACTAGAAAGTTTTTCCCTCGCATAAACATCTTGCGTCATTCAAGTCAACAGTACATCGGCACTGGAATGCTGTGTCATCATTCACAGCTAATTGAGAATGACTGACAGAACACCCCTGTTCAACGATCATTCACCAGGCTGGTCCATGGGAGATATTCAATCCTTAGTTATTATGATCGCAGTTGAATTCTCGATCTAGATGCACTTTGGCTGTGGCGCATAAAATACCTCGATTTCTTCTGCAATATATTATAGACCAACGGTTTTATGCAGACAACACGGCTTTAGAACTAAAATAGTTGCAGTCTAATCTAATCTTATGATAATCTTAATCTAATAAATGTGCACAAAGCCTGCAAATCATGTAACTCGATTAAACTGCATTTTAATGCGAAACATTGATCTGTGGAATAATCTACCTTTACGGGTACGTATGAGTGTAAGCTCTTCTGCATTTCGAAATACACTACAGATAATCCTAATTATAACAAATTTGTTGAAGCTCTTTGACTCACAGCAAACTGTAGAAACATTGACAGAAGCTAATATAAGGAACATATGAGCAGATATTTGCTTACATCTAAGTACCTACTGCGTATCATTACCTACAATAGCATATCCTGTGTCTGTGCAGATTAGTATCGTTGCCTTTTTATAAATGCAACTTAGCCCCACAAACTAGGAAATGAGAAACCAATACAGTTTATATATTATGTGCCCGAGAACAAAGCTAAATCCGAGATGTAATGTTTCAGTTTTCTTTACTGTTATTCTGTAGGCCGCATAAAATATAAAAACTGTTCACTATACAAATGCTCGCTCCCGTTTATGTAGCCGAAGGCCGTTTGTCAGTAAATATACAAATTTATTTAGATATTTATTTAAACAAGCCAATTTCACTAAGCCGTTTAAGCGTTTTCTATTTAGTTTCATCAGTTATATATATATATACATATATATATATTACATGTATTGCCCACATGATGGAGAGTGCCAGAATTTGAGACAGTTTATGCTAACATAACGTGAAGTATTCTGTCAAATGTACTCTAAATTTGAACAAGGCCTGGTTCAGAAATATTGAAATATCAGCGCACAAAATATGATAATTTGTTGGTGCATAACAAAATAGCTATGGTACGGTATTCTATTAAAAATATGTGCATTGACTCCTAATATCTGTAAATGATTATCGCCATGTATAACGTAACCTCTTTTCTTTCATAAAGTCGGATATCTGGCTACGCAACAAATACTGTTATGATTGGACGCCATCTGCTCTCAACTCGCATTGTCATTTTTGTTGTAAAATATATTGCATTATATACTAATATAGGACAAACCGTGATACGTTATTACTAAAATACCTGCTAGTTTATAGGAACCTTATAATATGTTCGCATACCTTACAATATAATTAATGGACGCAGCGTACATTGCGGGCTTCTTTACTCAGGTATACCAAGCATATTTTAGTGCAATTTAGAGAACCATATAACCATGCATTCGCACGCATTTAATAACTACGAATATTTTCTCCTCTTGTTTGGGCATATATGCAAACGTAAACAGGTTATATAAATGTTAGGGACTCGTACATTCTTGTTAGGTTATATAGTACATTCCAACGCATTAGGTCGCATGTGATATTTGGGGCGTGTTTTAATTTTATATGGATTCCCATCTATCAGTCTAATCGCAAATTAATCATAAAATACTTCTTAATTTTTTATAACTAATGTCATAAAACGGTAAACTCTGATTATTAGCATACTTCGCAGCGCCGATGCATGATTTTGCATATAGTCAACTGTGTTTCAGCTATTGATTAATTAGGGTTTTTAACGTTTGACTTATGGCAAATGGGTAATAAGTCTGAGTAGGCAAGCAGAGTTTAGTTTAATTTTCATTCAACGTTGTTATCCGTATAACCAGATGTGATGCATAATATGTTATATGTAGGTAATATACCAACTTAATACAATGTTTATTTACATGAATAAGTTAGCGTTATTCTCAAGTTCCTATTAAAAAATACAAATACGAACGATAGTAATCTTACTAAAAGATGATAATTTTCCATACTTTAGATTATTATAAATGTTGATTATTTTATTTAACGGCGCTTAACTGCTTTTAAGGAAGTAAATGTAAATAAATTCCAGATTTCAAAACATGTCATCAAAACCTTGCAATTTTATATATAGATAGTTTCGATTATATCAATTGCATTACTTACAATGTAACATTTATCTAGCACTAAATTTTGAAGACATTAGTGTATTCATAGCTCAGTAAACGTAAAATGATGGTTAACAATCTACCATGTCAAGCAAGTAAGCTATCCGAAGCTGCGATGGCTCAAATGCCAAATAGGCTGAGTCATCATGAAATAACTTAATGACGTACTCTTGTGCCCGCCTAGGTAGTATTACTCAAAATCACACTCACTCTAACAAGCTTAAGCTAAAATATTTCTCGCAAATACTTCATCTAACATTTTACATAAATTTGGTTTTTATCATGAGCTTGCTTTAAAGTAGCCTTGTTTAACCGGAAAGCGTAAGAATACACAGTATGATCCCACAAATTAAGCTACTATTTCTATGCTTTCGAGCTTGAGTTACTTAAGCATTTACTACGCTATTTATCGTCTGGTGCGTTTTCCAAGTTACAAAAATTAACATATATTTTCCGGAAGTGTAAACGGCATGTTTGCCTTTAGGAATTCATTGATAAGTAGAAATGACTTTTCTATGGTAAATTGAATTTATGTGAACAGACGCATATCTCATATTTGCAAAAATAACTATTCTTTTATTGAAATATACGTGTTAAATTTTGACTTGTGGCTGCATCAGAACTGTACAGCATTCATGATAAAACCAATAGCATTATCTGACACCATGTACGCCACAATTTTGCGCAATGTGGCTTTATAGCTACAGCCGCTAAAGGCAAAATATATTGCGGCTTGCCATTTTATTAGTTTCAAATGCAGAAAATATAAGAAGCAACTCATTTCTTTATGGATTATTATAATGCCAAATTAGATGTCAGCAATTTCGGTGTCGGCAACCCTACGCGGTTCAATTAATGTAAATATTAGCAGATTCAGTTGCACCATTCAACTAAGAACCATAAACTGCATGCTGCTATGGCTTCAAACAACACATTCGAATGTAAATAAACTAGCGGTTAAGATGGAAAATGATTTATTAAAAAACAACAGAATTTCTTTTTAACAAAACCTTTTGTAACTAGAAATTAGATGGAATACCAAATAAATAAAGCGTTAACTTGTGTCAGATGATTTTTTCATTTTTTTATTTTCTATTTTTTTCATATATGCTACCTGTTCGAGAAGCGTGAATAAAGTTCCCACTTTTTATCTATGCCGCGTGTTAACAAACACAGTGTAAGCACACGGTTTATTCAATATTTCTTTATTCATTATAAAACAGCTGGTGTTTCTTATTTTTAAGGCTTTCAACGTTTAAGATATTCACAACTTTCGTACCACGCAATACAATTTTATATGAATATAATGTTACGCACAATAATCTATTTCTCGATATATTTAACATATTTGCAGCGCATTATATACACAAACTAAACATCTTATTTATGGTTATTCTGTCATAATAAATCATGCAAACGTGCATCCTTGTTGCTGTTGAAGGTGTATTTAATGTGACAGTAAACGGAACGTTGATCACGATTTACATATATTATTCCTGTAATTATTCCGACCTTTTTATGATATCACCGTAAATCTTATTTAGCGTTATTTTGCATTCGCAAGGTAATCAAGGACATATGGGACCTTAAACATTCATCATATAATTAATGGAGCAGATTGTTAACATTTAAGGTAGCTTTGGTATATGGTTAACTTGCCAATGTTCATTAGCGCAGCACCGCAATGATATGTGTCAAGATGCGCCATTGAAGGAATTGTATACAAACTTACATTTAATTTCTTGCTACGTGTAAAACATTTTTTTAAAGCATAGCAATCGTATAGAGTTTACGGGCGTCGTATTTCACCAGCTGAACTAAAGTAACAATATAGGTAGCAATGGAAGCAAATGCATGAATATATTTTACAGAGTGGTCAGTGGCGATCAGTGTAAGTTATGAAAAGCAAATTACCCGTACTAGCTGGAATTTGAATATGGCTGTACAAATTTGGTACAAAAGTTTTTAAATATATAAAGAAAAACTTTTATGAAGTTTCAAGCATAAGCTGATGAAAAGAACGCCATTATTATGCTTCCGAACAACAATAGACGTCAAGAAATCTGCCGGACTTACTAGTTCAATTTAATAATATTTGCTTTAAAATTTCAGTTTCAACAGCCTTAGAATTCTTATCTATTACAAAGTATACGCGTCATGACACTTGATGATTTCAGTACAAGCGCTTTCAATAGAAATAGCAAGATCACTTTTATTAACCTACGTAATCAGATAATAATATAAACTTGGCTTGTACAAAGTAAGTGATAGGTAATTATCAGCGGATGCCGACACAAAATATGTGGAACAATTGAGCAGAAAATAAACCATTATATGGTTGCAAATATTATTAGAAAAACTATGCAACATAAACCCTAATTTATCCCTCCGATGGCTTTATGTACTGCGCAGATGAATTCACGCCCAGCATCTTATAAATGAATCTATGATATTCGTCCTTCCAAGTGCCAATAATGCGTTAACCCAGAAGACAGATTACGTGTAGTAATAATGCAACCGTTTTCGATATTTAACTTTTTTGGATCTGCGGCTGATATTTATTAGGTAATGCTCCGTACAGTCTTTAAAATATTAAATTACTACCAAGTTATACGGATAAAGTTAGTCAAACTTATGAGTTTAGTGATTATACAAAATAGTTTTGGATTACAAAAGCCTACTGGTTTTGATTTGTCTTTCCTGCAAAATATAAAATTAGAATTATATGATGATGCATAACATCAAGTGTTAAAATTATTAAACCGTACTTTTTATTGATAAAGCCTGGGCACTAATGGCCTAAATAACCTCACATGTAGCTTAGATTAACTTCGTCGACAAATTCCATTGGCTGACTACGTATTATTTAGAGACAAATTTTTCTTTGTGTCTAAAACAGTTTTTTGCTATGAGCGGTATTTGAAAATGTATGTTCATAGTAACAAAGCATGACAGGCGCATGTATCAGCTATAGTGCGATGAACATGAAAGAATTCGGTAAACTAACCTATACACTGCATTCAGCTGCTCCGAGAAAAAAGAACTGCAGGACATGAAAATCTGCCAAGCGCTAAATATAAATGCTGTGCAAGTACGATAATAACATATGCATGGTGTGCAATGATTTCCTTTATAATCTTCGCTAATGTTTGCGAATGAATTGTTAGGGAATCGGCAGACCCGCTGCCAGTCTACTTACCACCACGTTCCAAGAGTATTGCCATCAGATGAGCACTTTTATTTTTTTCTAGCTTCCAGCAATCACGCAGCACAAATAATGCTAAAACTGTCTTGTAATAACTGAGCTTTATGCATTGCCACTCCTCTTGGGTGCCATAAGACTCGCCCAAAATCAATATGAGCAACATCAATTAATTTGGGCTAAAATGGCTCAGTTTTTCCAACGCCGCTGACACCAGAACCTGTTTCCTGCGTTGTAGAAATATGATATAATAACCAAATCACAAAGTTAAAGGCAGAACGGAGTTCTTAAATTAACAACCAGTATTTCAGCATCCCATTATATGTAAACCACGGGACCTATATTTACCGATATTCTTGTGTGAAATGCGAAAGTGCGTAAAATTATTGCCCCAGAGCAGCACGGATTCCGTCAAGGAACCGTGCAAGCAGAATTTGGTCCAAATCAGCTGACGTTAGAGAAAAGGTTGTTGCCAGCTACTTGGACTTATCAAAGGTATTCAAACATCCAGATATTCGGATAATCCTTTACAAGATCAAATAATGCGAAATCGTTGACTCACAATTAAGCTTGATCGTCAACTTCACTCCTCACGGGCAATAAATTATCAGCGTTCGTAGCTCTTTATCCGGCCTCATGCAAGTTGAATTTGGTGTGCCGTAATGCTTAGTACTACGTACATGTTTGGTCATAGGAGCTTATTAAAGAAATAGCGTAAACAACCTATCCGACTACACTCATCCACATCAGTAAAATATCTAACTGCGACGAGTTATGATTTACCTTTGATGCTGCAAATTACTAAAACTGTAGAAATGTCACGAAGCTGTCATTTTATGCCCCTCGGCTCAGAGCCTCCTGCGTTCCCCATAAGTTGATTGGTTGTTTTGTAAATGCCCGTGTTCTTTCACATTGAATGTACCGTTTCCCTTTAAGCTATCCTGGCCTTTTCGGCAAGCGTTTTAAGTTAAGTGTCAGATCTGTAAGGCACTTAGTCGATGTAGCGATGTTTTAATATCTACTTTTACAAACAATTATTTCTAGATATATCAGTACTTGTAAAAAGCTTGCTTCTAAGATACGGACTGATACAAGTCACCCCCTGCATACTGCTTTATCTGAAAGTTTAGCAACTTCAGCTACTGCTCAGAAGTACAAGCTAAACTACGCCTGCACACAAGCTTACCGATCGTCAGTCTTCCCTTAACTCTCGTGTCATGTAGAAAACATCAACTCTGCCATCCTTGAGATAAACCGTCGACTTTCAACTTGCTTGTGTTTTGGTCCGTATCTACCCGTTTCTTGTTGTATTGCTTTGCACACCGTCGAGATCGTATGTGTTGTAAATGAATATATACCAATACAAGTGGCCTAAAGCGATTTACTGAATTAACTTTAGTTGACTTACACTTTATTATTTTAGTGGACGGCATCAAGATGTGGAGCCGGTTGCAAATGAATGTCAACTAGAGAGTGACGTAAACAGGATGAAAACCCTAGCTACTGCATTCTGGCGTTAGACAAATCCAGGAAGTCTCCTGACAACACCAATTCAACTATGCATTATACATACATTCCGCATCAAGGTCCTGCGGCAAGCTATCGTCAAAGTTGCACTGTATGTGCTAGCTCAAAATCACTTCTCTCGCAACAGGTATTTCCAAAATCCATTTTATCGAAAATTACGTCCTGTGGCTGTTGCGTTGTTTATTCAGAAGTCCTTTTGCTTAATCACGTGCTCAGTGTGTAAGTACGCCATCTTGATTTATGGACCATGTAAACATTGCATCCATGGACCTAACCAGACCTTACTGCATGTAGTGGACCCAAATTTGCTCAACCAATTAACTCATTAGAATGTGCATTCTGACAATGGAGTAGAAAATGGAAGGAATTAGTTTTCAGCAGACGATTTCACAGATTACGTGTAAATATGCTAATGGCTTAATTGGTTCTGAACGAGAGAATTATATTTGCAGCCCCATACGGTAACAGAATCAACAAAATCTGTGAAGTTGCTCAGTGTAATACTTACACTGCGCAGCCGTCTTGAGTGTCTCAGGAATTACTTTTCAATCCGTACATTTCACAGAATCAAAGCTCTAACGGAATCGGTTGTCATTGCAACGAAATAAACATTATTTCGAAGACGGACAAATGGTGGTTTATTCATTTACATTTCGTTGCTTATAAACATGTCTTCACCATATCATTGGAATATGCTTTGGATTAATTTTCTTTTACATATGGCTCATTTAAACCTAGTTGGGTTGCAGAACAACAGACTAATAAATGACAAGACCAATTTATACTTCAAATGCAGACTGTTTCATTAATAATTTTGTGATAAACTAACCGTAACAGCAATGGTACTAGAAAAGTTTTTTCTTATCGCCGGATAAATTCATTGTTCCTTGTTTCACTCCGTTGCAACCTTCTCTAAAAGCATTTTTGTTTTGTGGAAATACCGACTTTAAATCGCCTCTACTATCAGTGAACTAAGGTCGTATCCATTAGCTCACTCGTAATTTAACTTATTTTACCTCCCAAAAAGGTTTACGCTTTATATTTATCCATCTCAGTTGATTCATAAAAATAAGTAGAACGAATGCACACAGCCATGTTAAGCCTCCTCCAGTACGCATTTATACGTTGCAAATATGCAAATATTAAAAAGCTCAAGGAAAACGAATATCGTATCAGAAAATTATTAGGTAATGCTTTGATTCCATTAAATGTTCACACAATGCTCTAACTTCATTTCAAGTTAAACGCATAAGGTCCATTCCTTATATGGCTTTTGAGCATTACAATCATGGAACTGTTGCCTTCGCATTACTTCGTGCACATATGAGCGTGTTTATTGGTTTAAGTTGCTAAGATACAGGAAGTGAAATCCAAACAAGAACCAACGAAGCGGTAATTGACTTCGATTAGTAGGGCTATGGCGTTTGGTGAAAGTTGTAGACGGTAGGAAATAACGTGATCCAAGGAAATTATGCAAAATTGCGTATGGTACAAGGTAACTACCAATCCTGAAAATCGAATTTGACCGCAGAGCTCATGCATAATATTAAACGCAGTGAGTAAATGTAGCTTTGCAATTTAAAAATTTGGATTCAGCAGCATATGTCATATTTAATCAAAGTTGTGATAATTAAGCAAACGGAGTTAATTGATTCCCCACCGTTGCCGACAGCTTGAAGGGATATATTTATTACTGTGCTGCATTAAATGAAACTTATGAGAGAAGCACAACGGGATTATTTTCAGGCAGAAGATAATGACACGGATAGACTAGTGTTTCTTGACTAGCAGCTGGTGTAGATTTGTCAAATATATATGTATATATATGTATATATAATTTGCGTAAATAAAGTGCAATCGGTTGATAACTGTGAGAGTACATATGAATTGCCTACAATATATGTGGCACATCATATCTGCGTTTACGCGCCAAAATAACGAAAGCTGCTCTAGCTCAACTTTATCTACTCACCCGCGCATCGCTTATTTATGTTTTATTTCTGCATTGGGCGACGGCTAAACAATATTTATTTGCTATCGGTTGTCTGAAATATTGAACTAAAAATCTTCCAATTCTGATGGAAATATTTATAATCTTCTAGGACGAAGCAGATATAAATGCAAATATTTTTTAAATTACGTTTGATTATAGTAACTGCACACAATTCTGTTAAACTCCCTGGACGGGTAAAAAAATATTTTTCTGAAATCAATCTTCTCATCTTCCTTATTCTCCAACACGTTCCAAGAATTTGTTATTTAAATTTCTGCGTAATTTTGCAAGTATTTTTGAACTTACACTTCACAATTTGTCCCCTTTATTATTTCACTGGTGGGAACTGTAGGGCTGATCTATCAACCGTTGGATTACAGCTTATACACCAAGAACCTATAACTGTGCAAAGCGCGATATAAATAGCTCATTGGCATAAACAACAAAGTGGCATTATTGTATTATACTCATAACAGAAAAGCAGGAAAATTTGCCGTCTGAATGTCTCCGTAAAAACACATCATAGGCTGCTTTTGTTATATATTAACTTACAATTTGGCGACGTCGGCGCACAGGCAGCTGGGGCTTGGAAGTACGGATGAAAGTAATGAGGGAATAACCTGCATAAAGTAAGTCCCTGGGGACGGTTCGAGAGATAACTGCATTATATTACTTGGAAAGCTGCATAAATATTCATCCGATATCATTCCAAGTTTAAAATCTCTCCAAAAGTTTCAAACTATTATTTAAAAAGGGAACATATTTGAAATCCATTTTGCCAAAGATTAACAAATTGTATGCGATCTTCTTGTATGCATTGTTCAAACCATTTAGTGGACTTTGCTTCTTATCGTCAGGGAAATTAGTAATAACTCATGTTTTCAGGCATAGTAAATTAATTGTCGACAAATATCAAGTCCTAGCATGTCGCTTCCTAAAGCGCACTACGGGAGTAGACACACACAAAACTCAGATCAACCAAAGGCTCAGGGATATACCCGATGTGCCTAGTTATGAGGACCCGTCGACATATTCCAAGCTACCTGTTTTAGTCACTTGGCATTAATAAAATCGGTCCGTATTTCTCATAATAGCTAAAATAATAAAATGTGCAGTGTATCATCCGTAATATCGAACTTACAATGAGTACTTTTGTAATAAATGACTTTAGTGAATGCGCAAGATATGCATATATAACGGATGTCGTATGCGCAAAACTTCATGAAGTTCAGACAAAATTTCTGAGCTTTCGTAATGAATACACACCAAAATATATCTTCGGGTGGTGTATTACGTAATGGCATCAAGCAAAGTTAAATTAGGCGTAAGTTGAATAAAACTTTAACCACTTTCTATGTACGCCAAATAGGAAATAGACTGTGAACTTATTGCGTCCAGCAATAAATATTGGTAATTTTTTATATGTAACGCACCGGGTATTTAAAGCAAAAAACAATATGCTACATATGTATACACGTTTAATTTTTAGACGTTCCCAATAAAGTTATTTAGGATATTTGCATATCGTCTTTCTATACCACTTTTGCACCTGTGCCTATTTCAGCAGCCTTAATTCAAGGTTAAAAAATGATAAAAATGATAAACATATTTTGGTTCGTCTTCAGCATGTAAAATGCCGATATACCGGAAGAAAACATACATTCAATATTCGTATACCACAACCGCGTGTGATACATTCATCAAAATTAAATTGTGCGTAATCAAGAAATGCTAGATATGGCTTATCCATAGTTATAATGATGCACTGAATAACGGAACCATAGTTGGAATGCATAGAATTGGATGATTGTTAATTTGAAACGTCACTGTAAAGCAGAAAGTTTTGCGTATTTATAAGCCATATTGTTTCGATCTTGCATATATATATATGCGTATATGCGGAGATGGCTAAAGAAATACGGGAAGTACCCCTACAGCTTTATTAAGATTTAGGCTTTACTGTTATTTTGACTTCTGGTATCTATTTCGGAGTATATCAGGCTACAAGACGGGGACTAGCATAAGCCATATTCATAAGGCTGAATCCTGATAAATATTAATCGATATAGCTTTAACAGCACCTTATTTATCTATACATGCAAATAAGTCATTCCTACTTTTCCACGTTTTGTATAAGTTAATGGATCAAAGAAGGTATATAAACAAAAATAATACAAGTATTATTCCACGCAGATTTTATAGATTTGTGATTCTCGTTCACAGATAGAGCACGAGACCTATCTACAAATTACCGCAGCCATAGTCACAATGAAGCCATTTCGTTTATCGCTGCATTTTGGAGCGCTAAGGTTAATGTAGCTGCATGCAGACTACAAACCCTCGTTAAATTAAGGAAAGAAAGTACAATTTCTGGCTATACATCTCATTAAAGCTTCCACGTTGTAAACCTGAGAGACGTGTCATATATGGATCATATCATATTTAATAGCATCACACAATTTACAACTTGATATTAGCACGGAGAGAAAAGGTTTTTCTACTAAGTAAGTAGACAAGACATTTACTTTGATATAAATAATAAAGTTTATCGAGTCGTACTCTCAATCCTCTGACAAATAGCATCCAATGTAGAAGGCTGGAATCCATTTGCAAAGTGATAAATATCGTCAGCAGAACCTGGAAACTTTTAAGATTATTGGGACATCCAGGTTCAATTAGCAGTACTTTACTTAAGCTTACTAAAGTCAGCAAGTATTTTCCAAGGCATGGTTGTCATTTTCATTAGTTTAGTAATTATCTTGAATATCAGTATACTACTTCAATCGCTTGAGAAAATGTTGTGGCCCTTATGAATAATTTCATTCTACATGTGGCAAGGACACAACATTTTCACGTGTTGAAATGCATATCACTACGTATGCCTGTTTTGTTAAGCGAACGAATCACTGCTCCTCATGAATTAATAATGAACAATGCTTTCTCAAGGATAAACCAAATATACTTGATACGTCCCGTAGGGTATTTGGGTTAAAAATAAAACATGAACGGATCAATTAATATTTAAATTATGATTTCGGACTTCTAAAGATTTAACTAATTTACAGTCTAACTTTCGTTTCTAATTGGATTGGGATGTGAACGCAAGAAATATGCTCGAGAGTAGTTGTGTTTAATAACTCCGTGCGAAATAAAATATGAGAATGAAAAGGCTTATTTATGTGCTATTTCGTTTGCCTGTTCATCCAGGTTAATCGAGTGTTGATGCATACATGCTACTCACAGGAAAACCTATATATGTATCCTCACATCGTCGTGGAGGAGAGACCCGCTACGTAAGTGATTTGGTTTGCGTTATTTCGTCAACCGAGTAAAATGGACTACTTCAAGGAATGCAAGTGAGAAAGCGTGTAAGCAAGGCGTGTAGTGTGCAGATTCAATATAGGGACACAAGGAGGAGGAAAACCTTTTGTAAACAACCAATTCGACTGTATTGCGTATCCTGGTTGGTATTTTGGCACAGCTGCTCAAATGTTGCCCGTAAAACTGAGATCCCGCGATTCAATCTACAGATCTTTTTGACATGTTTATACAGAAACTTTGTTTTGGTACCGAACTTTGTCGCTAATTGCTGTTAGTGCTGGAGTTTGTCTTAGCGGATCGAGATTACGCAGTGGCTTCTTGATATGTGTAAGCATCCTAGGTCAGCCTAATTGGACAGGATTGGTAAAGTGGCCTGGCTAAATAACTGATGGCCATGCATTTCTTAATTCGACTCTTCAGGAAGAAATTCATTTCATTCTGGCAAAGACCTTACTTTCTTACGCGTTTGTTACTAGCTATTTTAATTGGTTTTTAAACAACATCCATGCGATCAGGCAGCTGCTCGGCCTGGAAGGACCAGTCGGTCTCTTGAACGTAGTTTGACAATATTTTGTAATGTGTTACGACAAAGGCTTCGACGCTCTTCTCATTGATGTACTTAGAGTACTAGATATAACGAAGAGTAACATTGCACGGTCGCTACTGCCAGGTGGTTTACCTGTGTTCACGGTGTCGTCCAATGGTTTCTCATTGGTGAGCAAAAGGTCCAAAAAGTGGTTACGTCACGGTTCTTATTCGAATGGTGGGAGTGACAGGGTTGTACAACGGTACAAATGCATTTACATTTTGCAAGGCAGTCTTGGACTGTTCGCGTTGCAATACTGGGACTTTGAGTACGGTTATATCAAGGTCAGACACCATAGTGATGTGAAGGTTGGTCGCGCTAGGACTCCATTTATCACAAAAATATAGTTATTAAACTTAAACCACCAGAGCTAACGAAGCTAAAGAGAATAGACGATTTGTGTTTTTGTGGCGTCCATAACCTCAACAAGCAAGCTGAATCGATATTGCAGTAGCACTCTGCATTCTATTTAGGTCGATCGTTTCTTACTAAATTCATACCTGTTAGAGCCATCTCGGTATCCATGATCACCTTGTTCAGGCAGGTTTCCGTTACCAAAACCATGCCCCAATGCTAGAGTCCTGGCGAATACAAAGCTCGATTAGCTTGCTAAGAAGACCTAATATATGGGTATATAAGCTGGTGAAACCATCGTTGGTTAGAACCATGTTTGTGATTACTGATTTCCGGAAAGTGTATTTGCTGACACTTTTATTTCGGCTGCGGGTATTTTGTAAATTACCAATGATGTGAGCTAAGGCTCAGTTCAAGATTTTGTGTGGCCTTGTCACTGTCACCGTCAGAGTGACCATCCCATCCTTTTTCAGCTGCCCGTGTGCTTTTTCCTTTTCTTTATTCTAAGTTACATGATGACGGAATTGTATTGGTACGTTGCATGCTCAGTGTTACCGTGTTATATGTATGTGGGATGAAAGCACTGTACACTTCTATGTCCCACACTTTGATTACATGTTCCGCTGTTGGTTCTGAGTTTAACAACCACAGCGTTTGTTGTTAGGTGCCAGGGTTGACTTTGTTAGCGAATTACCGACAACCTTTTCGAGTGGTAGAACTTCATGTATAAAACGTCATTTAACCCAAATATGCACTTTGTCCTCCAGCTCAGTTATTGTCTAGTGCTTATAAAATTTTGAAAAATAATATATTTTAAGTCGTGTTGTTTACGGAAACCATTCCAGATTCGTTTGCATTCCTGTCGTTTGTACCACAGAACAGCTGGAAAATTCAAAAAGTGCATGTGATAGCACGGATGTTAGTGACAGGTGAACTGCCTCTGACTCATTACCTGAATGAAGTTTTAATCGGAGTAACCGCAGTTCTTCACAGTTTACGGAGGTTGGGTGGCGGGCAAGCGCATCATATTGGCTGCATTAATATAAGCTCCTATTTTTTTACACAGGGAGTTCCAGTGTTTATTGTCGTCGAGTAGCTTCGCTTTTATGTAGTTTGCTTCGGATTTAGTCACATTAGAGAATAAAACATTCGGAGATTCATGATATTATTTGTGGTCCCTATTCTTGGAGGAACTATTAGCTGCTTGCTTCCTTTGGAAAAACGATGAGGCTTTGAGTCCCTTGGTATGGGTAGTATTAACCATATTGACAGCGGGCAAGTTGATCATGGAATTTACCTTGTCATATGGGTAGCCTCAACCGACAGGAATCTTGTCGGGCCTTGACACTTATCCATGTGTCGCGTGGCTAGGTTGATGAATGTGTGGCGAGGTCCAATTTACGAGCAGCCAGAAGTGCCCTGGTGGCTACCTTTGGATCGTAACTCTCATATTCGGTCTGGTTACACTGTTCTGAATATGAACTTGAAGTTAAAATTTGGATTAAGGATAGTGCAATTCCTGGTTCCTGTTAGACAGCTTCCATGGATACTACTTGCTCTAAAATCTTTGTTTGACATTTGTAATATTTATTAACACAGGTAGAAATCCGGCATGTGGATTAGATATACCCTTAGTACACCAAAAGAGGGCATAAATAGAACAAATAATTATAGTAAATCTAGCTGAGAAAAAGGGGAAAACATTGCGAATGCAAATGTTTTCGGCAAGTTCTGCACATTATTGAAACCTCCTAAGATTGAAACAGCTGTCTGCGCCAAAATTAACTATTATTTGGATAGCTTAGTCCTAGAATTCCGTGGACAAGCAGTATGTAACATTGTGGATTGCCAATTCAACATATTGGCAAACGCTAGCATTTCGTATTATCACATCAGTACCAATACAACAAGAGGGAAATACGTTTATGTGTCTTACAGGGCACAGTCAAGCCAATCAAAATTTTGACTGTGGTCATTGTTGATGGGATTAGGTCCACGGCAGCCGCAGGTTGACAACTAATTGCTTTTGGACACACAAAGCTGGTCTAATCCGGCTTATCGCGACTGCCTCGGCAAATCGTAAAAGGCGTGCACTGGTTACGAGGTAACAAGATCCGGAACGCTGATAAGGGATTAACCCGATGACAAGTCGCCAAGATGTGCCTGCCTATGGAGGGTGCTGTTGGCTTACGCGAACACGTATCATCGGAGGTGTATTGTGTAACTTCGCGCTGAACCCAGTTTGGTAAGTGTTCCTTCACCCTGGAATCTGAAACCAGTTCGGTCCTGCCGATGTAACTGATACCGCAGTCACACACGGATTGGCAGACACAATGTGAGTTGGCGCCGACGGGTTCCTTTTCCTTTACTGAAGGTAACAGCATCTTTCGGATTCTGTTGATTATCACCGCCTCCGCAACACAGTACGTACGCTGAATGTCCGAGACAATGCGTTTGTTTATCCTTCTCGCTGCGGTGTCACCCTTGAATGGTAACTCAATGTACACCTTATTCTTAGGGGCTGTCAACACCATCTCCTTGGGCGGTCTAACTTGGCTATGTTTGTCTATGAATCGCTTAGGGAAGCCTTCTCCATAAGTGTTTTAGTGATCAGCTCAGACTCCTCAGACAGGCAGTCGTTGGAGCAGATACGTCTGGCCCGAGTGAATAATGTTCTTACTAGCGCGCGCTTGTGTGCCATCGGTGAGAAGCTAGTGAAGTGTAGGTATTAGCCGGACCACGTTGGTTTCCGGTATACAGATCGCTTAATCAGTCCATTATCCCTGCGACTCACGAGAATGTCTAAATACGGGAGACGGCCATTTGATTCGAATTCATAGGTCAACTTCAGGTTGGCGTGAACCTTATTAAGTTGGTCTAATAGTTGTTCGATTTGCGTCTTCGTGGAACCAAAAACAAAATATCATCTACATATCGTTTATAATACGGCAGCTTAGAAATCTGTCCACTTAGTTTTCACTCAAGCATCAACAGAAAAATTCAGCCAGTACCAGGCCCAACGGGCTACCCATAGCTACTCCGTCAATTTGGCGATATGTGGTGTGTTGGAATCGAAAAGCGACATTCTCCGTGCAAAGTAACAGGGACTGTCTCAGGAGGTTGGCCGGTATTGGTTGACGAAAATTCTCCTCTTCGATCAGGTGGCAAATGTAATCAACTGTCTCAAGCAAGGGGACATTAGTAAAACACGACTGGACATCCACGGAAAACGTAACCTTGACGGTTAGGCTCATTTGTTCTAGGTCTCTACTTCCGTCAGACATTCTATCCGGTCGGTGCGTTGGTAAATTCTCCGCAGCACAAATTGGCTAGCTATTTAGTTCGGATCCTTGCGCCACTGAGGCAGCACTACAATTTGCATGACATTAAGGACTCTTTTGAAATAATAGATAACCTAGACCAAATCAGCATAGCCGACAATGTTATGTTTTCCGTGGATGTCCAGTCGTGTTTTACTAATGTCCCCTTGCTTGAGACAGTTGATTACATTTGCCACCTGATCGAAGAGGAGAATTTTCGTCAACCAATACCGGCCAACCTCCTGAGACAGTCCCTGTTACTTTGCACGGAGAATGTCGCTTTTCGATTCCAACACACCACATATCGCCAAATTGACGGAGTAGCTATGGGTAGCCCCTTGGGCCTGGTACTGGCTGATTTTTTCTGTTGATACTAGAGTGAAAACTAAGTGGACAGATTTCTAAGCTGCCGTATTATAAACTATATGTAGATGATATCTTGTTTTTGGTTCCACGAAGACGCAAATCGAACAACTATTAGACCAACTTAATAAGGTTCACGCCAACCTGAAGTTGACCTATGAATTCGAATCAAATGGCCGTCTCCCGTATCTAGACATTCTCGTGAGTCGCAGGGATAATGGACTGATTAAGCGATCTGTATACCGGAAACCAACGTGGTCCGGCTAATACCTACACTTCACTAGCTTCTCACCGATGGCACACAAGCGCGCGCTAGTAAGAACATTATTCACTCGGGCCAGACGTATCTGCTCCAACGACTGCCTGTCTGAGGAGTCTGAGCTGATCACTAAAACACTTATGGAGAAGGCTTCCCTAAGCGATTCATAGACAAACATAGCCAAGTTAGACCGCCCAAGGAGATGGTGTTGACAGCCCCTAAGAAGAAGGTGTACATTGAGTTACCATTCAAGGGTGACACCGCAGCGAGAAGGATAAACAAACGCATTGTCTCGGACATTCAGCGTACGTACTGTGTTGCGGAGGCGGTGATAATCAACAGAATCCGAAAGATGCTGTTACCTTCAGTAAAGGAAAAGGAACCCGTCGGCGCCAACTCACATTGTGTCTACCAATCCGTGTGTGACTGCGGTATCAGTTACATCGGCAGGACCGAACTGGTTTTAGATTCCAGAGTGAAGGAACACTTACCAAACTGGGTTCAGCGCGAAGTTACACAATACACCTCCGATGATACGTGTTCGCGTAAGCCAACAGCACCCTCCATAGGCAGGCACATCTTGGCGACTTGTCATCGGGTTAATCCCTTATCAGCGTTCCGGATCTTGTTACCTCGTAACCAATGCACGCCTTTTACGATTTGCCGAGGCCGTCGCGATAAGCCGAATTAGACCAGCTTTGTGTGTCCAAAAGCAATTAGTTGTCAACCTGCGGTTGCCGTGGACCTAATCCCATCAACAATGACCACAGTCAAAAGTTTGATTGGCTTGACTGTGCCCTGTAAGACACATAAACGTATTTCCCTCTTATTGTATTGGTACTGATGAGATAATACGAAATGCTAGCATCCTCCAATATTCGTCTTCTCATTTCGTTGTTCAAACTACTGAAGGGAACTAACTGTTTTAAACTTCAACATTTGTCTTTATATGCATATTCTACAGAAGTTAGCTAAATTCATACGCTGTCGATTGAGCTGGTGGTCGGTCTGACAATTTTTATGTTGCCGCTACATACAAGTTAGTTTGAGGTAGCACAGATCCAAGGTGACTGAGACATACATTAGGTTCTGTTTTTTTTCTCCCAGCGGAACCGCTTCGTTGCTAAATTTTCATTACCAATGTTGTTGACTTCTTCAATGCCTAATATGCAGACTGGGTGATTTTGTGGACTTACCAATGAGCGAGTGATATTTGAACTTAGCCCCTTCGATTCAAGTCCCGTGACCATTGCTAGTTCGCAGTTCGGGAGCCGCCTCTTTTCGAATCATGTGCCAAATGAGCCATGTAAACCCTTTTTCAAAGCTGCCGGTTTACCGCATCAAAGTCGATGCTGTGGTTTATTGAGCTGTCTGCAGAGAACCACACTTCGAGTCATTCTGTCCCTTGTTATCTCCTTTGAAATTGTCTTCATTTGCTCCCAATCAAATATGTGCCCTTCTTCATCAAGGTGTGTCCAGAACATTGATGATGGGTAATAGTTTAGACAGACCCGTTTGTGTTGTTCAACCTATTGAACATTTTCTTCTCGTTTTGGCCCACATAATTCTTTTTATAATTTGTACACTTGCTCCTGCAATGAACGTTCCGGCGTTCGTGTGCTCTCGTGTTTTCTTTCGGTAACGATAGGGTTAGTTTCGCTTGAGGAGTCTAGCAGTCAGTTCCCATAGGTTCGTTATGTATGGCAAAGCGAAGCGTTTAGTTGTTGTTGGCTCAGACGTGGTATATTAACTACTGTAATTTATGTATCTTAGGAGGAAACCGCGTGGAGATCCATTGCGTATGAAGGATACAGAAACTGGTTTTCTTACTTATGAATGGAAGGATTTTGGTAAGTATTTTGTTCGTCACAATCTGCCGACAAATCAGATATGTCGACCAGCTATGCGGAAAAGCACCAGACGGCCGTTTCGCCCTATTGGGGCTCATCAGTGATGCGCCTCCTTCGGTCTTCTGCGGAGGATCGAACCCATGACTGCTAGTGGCTCTTGTCAACTAGCTCGCAGCTTATGCAACTGCGCCATGGAGGACGGTATCTCACGATCATGACTTGTTAGCTAAATGCGATATAGCCCGACGCATCCTCCACTGCCATGCAGGCACCTGCCATGCAGATGACAGCGGTTGGCCTTCCGGCGTCAGGTCTTCCCGGTTACGGCAGCTATGAATCGACATAGCATTTTGTGGAATCCGTACGGTCGAATTGGTATTACTTATGAATGGAAGGATTTAGCTAACAATTCATGACAGTGAGATACCGTCCTCCATGGCGCAGTTGCATAAGCTGCGGGCTAGTTGGCAAGAGCCTCTGGCAGTCATGGGTTCGATCCTCCGCAGAGGACCGAAGGATGCGCACCACCGATGAGCCCCAATAGGGCGAAACGGCCGTCTGGTGCTTTTCCGGACAGCTGGTCGTCATACCTGAATTGTCGGTTGATTGCGACGAACAAAAACTGGTTTTCTTCTTCACGTTTTGCTTATTCAATATTAGAATGTGATTCTATCCTGCGGAAGAAGTATTCCGATTTACTGAGACACACGTTGTTTGGGCCAGTCAATGAGATCTCCGAAATCAGCCCCAAAACGTCAACTAAATTTGCACAGAATGAACAATCAATCAAAAAATCTTGGTGCTTATTTACCCCGAAAAACACGTATAACACGGTAACCTCAATGAAAAATTGGTATGCAGGTAATCCAAAGTTCCACAGCGTACCTTTATTCAGTACTGCTTGACATGACATGTTAGGTCGACGGGTTTCGAGTTTTTATTTTGAGCCTGCTTAATTCGCAACCAACCATTTTCTCCTACAATCTTTATAAAAAAATTGCACAAATCATACTGGCACCTTGTGTAGGTATATGTATTTGATAATAAACACCCATATATCCAGGAGTAACTTTGATAAGCAAGACTATGTGCATATACTTTTGTATTATCCAAAATTATTCTATCCGTTGTTGTTGCACATATTTTAGAGAAAAATAGGATATTTCAGATTGAAGCAACTTTTAATAGACAGAAGAATGCAGAAATAACTTGATACTTTAGCAAGTTCTATGAGTTCAATAAAGCCTAAAGCTATATACTTGAACATAAAGGAATTGCGTGTCTATAAATTCAAAATTGGTCCTTTCGCCTGAAATTTTGAAATTTGTTTCCTAGTTATTAATTACATTATCCTGAACTCTACGAAGTTCAGCTAGATGCTCAGACTCAATTCCAAAACCTAGCAAAATATGTATGTTTTAGCTATGTCACCAACCTTAATGAATTTTCCATTCCCCGTTTGCTAATTGATAGTGCGTACACCATAGCTATCGAGAAAATATATTTAGTTTAATTGAAACCAACAAGTTTAGCAGTCCAAAACAAGTTACCCGCTAAAATATAATTAGTACACAAGGTTATAATGGCACGGGTGTAGTATTATTGGATACATGAATGCTTTTCAAAAGGTTTCACCAGCTCTTGGTCGAACCAGTGCTTTCATTAGAATTAGGCGAGATTCGCCATACGTACCATGTAATGAAACACTATACCAAGTAAATAAAATATGCCTATACCAGCAGGTTCATGTTTGCTCCTTTTGACGGAATTATGTAGACGGTCCGTTATTTTATTGCAAGAATATTTACAAAAAATATGGTGCAATTTAACGTTCAATAAAATCAAGGAAGAACTCAGCGCACCACCACACATTCCACTGGTTTGCAGAGAAGATAGTACTCCTAATGAAACTTATCGCTCGACATAGTATTCCTGGTTTTTCCAGTTGCAAAGCTGCTTAGAAATGGGTACATACAGAAAATAAAATGCCCTCGTTAAATTTAATTTACCTGTCTAATTACATATTGCCGTTAGGAAATACAGAATGTGAACGGGAAAACGTTCATCAAACTATACTTTCAAGACTAAAACGTCGGTGTTTTGATGGACATAATTACATAATTCAAGTGCATCTGCATTTAATATTATTAAACTGAAACCGTTGAAATTTGGTTGCTAACTGGAAAAAAGTTAGAAGTTATTTTCCCTGTCAAACTACAAATCAGATCACTGTATATATATATATATATATATATATATATTATTTCGGAGTATACTATCGCTTTGCATGACAATTACTTATCCAGTTGTAACGATATAATGTAATGTTGTGCACATTGCTATCAAGGAGACAACTCGACGTAATGACACTGAAAATGAAGCCAACGTATACGATCCCATCAAAATAACGTCAGAATGGCGACGCAGTAGACAACTCTGATGGACGAAGCATGTCCAGGTTTGCGTGCACCTACTGGCGCTGCGATCTATGCGCGGCAACCTAAAATTACGGTTTCAAAAAATAACTACAGATATCAACCCAGGAAACATGGTCGTGTATTGTTGATTCAACGTGAATTCCAATATCATTAACAATACTGATACTCAGTTTGTCAATTCTCTCTGGTTTTTACATTGACATTATTAGTAGTGAGGTATGCTTATTTGCAATAAGTTATCCAAATAAGTTTGTTAATTACTTAGCCCAGACAACCTCTCCACGGCTCAGTGGCTTAAGCTACTGACTTGTTGGCATCTGCCTCTAGCGGTCATGGGTTCGATCTTAATAGGGGACCGAAGGAATGCGCAAAACTGATGAGCCACAATAGGGTGAAACGCGACTGGTGCTTTTCCGGACTAAGCTAGGCTATTTAGCTTATAAACTACCGGAATGAATACCTTACAAAATTTTACTTGAAACCCTGTCTACTCAGTCATACTCTATGACGCGTGTGCTATCGATTTTCACTGATCAAGCAGGAAAGTGCTTACAGGCTGGGCTGAAAAGCATCCTGAGTGTGCGCCATGTGGATGAAATGGGTCTGTCACATCGTTCAGCTTCTCGGAGCATCCAAGCTGGTGCTGTATTCTACACCGCCCGGACACTCATTCTGGATAGAATTCCGTTTTTCGGCTGTAAATCCACAGCACGTGTGTCTGCTCGTCGAATTGCTTACTTTGCTGCAGCGACTCACAATTAAATGCCTCCAGTTAATTGATACTGTCCACTGGGTCCAGTAGAGGCTCCCATCATCGTTACTTCTTAGTTGACACAGACTCTATGTGCTATCACGTACCAATTCACATCAGCAACCACAACACATACAGTGGACTTCTTGACGTCCTACTCTGAGAAGCTAGGACTTCGTTTGTGGTTGATGCCGAGTTCGGATTAAACGAGGTGCTTACCACATATGTGGAGGATACCCATCTGGGCGCTGTCAACGTCACACGCACCCGCACATACGGCCAAGGCTTTTAAACCAGCAACATTGGTTTTCGCAGAGCATTTTGCTATGTATTCTATGCAGCTGGTCCTTACGAATCACTTTATCTGACTTCCACTCATCCATTGTTGCTAAATGATTGCGCGTAATAGTGCACACTGAGCTGCTATTGCTTTTTCGTGGCCTAGGTTTATGAGCCGGCAATTTTATATGCTAAGTGACGATCGCCATGAAAAATGATTTTATACGTATTAAGAAGCTTTGCTTGTAAGTTTAGTTGGATAGCTGGTAGGGATATCGAACTAATAATAGTACTGATACCAATAATAATATTAACAATAATAGTGACAGTTATTATTTTTAAATATGGATATAAAGACCTATCGTTTGCTTTGTTGTATTCCTGCAATCTGTTTATATTCACAGCATTCACAGTTAAAAGCAAATAAATCTAGGTGAAACTCCAGGTTTATGATGGAGACGTAGCGCCAAGTGACAAATTATAAGTAGAAGAGTGCGTCATCCAACTGTCTTTCAACTGCTGTTAGTATCAGCACAGTGACGACAGATTCCGGGAGGGCATTACATGGGTGACAAACACGAATGGAAAGGAAGTTTTTGCGGCTTACCTGACGGCTATCCTGTTCTGCGAGTTCTAATGTGTAGCAGTAAATGCGTAGCAGTAAAGCGCGACACACAAGATGTGGGTCTTGCAGAATCAAGTAAGCCGTAATCACGTCGCCACGAAGTCTCTGATAGCTTACGTTGAAAGCCCCAAATCGTCGCAGCCTCTCCTGGTATGAAGGATTGCGCATTCCAGTTACGTTCTTAGATGACAGATGTTGTGGCTGTTCCAGTGCAAAAAGGTCGTGTTTCAACCATGGACGCCAGGTTTGAATTGTATATTCCACGTAAGGGCGAACATATGCACTGAGTGATTGTCAAATTATGCAGTTGCTTGTTTGTGCAATTGCTTGTTGCAGCAGCCCTACGTGTTGGTTTGCAGACTTCGAGGAAATTCCGGATTGCCTGGAGCAACCCAAGTCATCTTGAGCCAGGACAGTGAACTCACGTTAGACGGTTGATTGCTGCAGTATATCCGTTCCGAGCCGGTATGAGTAGCTGAGCTGACGTCAAATGGAAAGTGCCCTGCATTTACCGAGGTCGCACTTCAGTAAATGATTGCTTAACCATTGTTATGCCGTATCTACGTCACCTTGAAGCAGCAGCCGGTCCGGCTTAGCCTGGATCCTGCTCCAAATCTTAATATCATCGTCAAGCATTAGGAAGTTTAATGGGTTTCCCTGTGCATGGTTATAATTAAACACCAAAAGCAAACGTTGATATATATAGAGCCCTGCAGCACACCACAATTGACTTGTCTGGGGTCCGAAACAAAGCTCCGAACTCTGACTACCAATGGCAATTGATGTGGAAAGTTTGCAGTCTAGCTTAGAAGATGGTCGCCGATCCCCTAATACTGGAGCTTGGAGAATAATATACGATGGTTGAGACGATCGCAATTCCAAGTAGTTCACATTGCGTCTTATTCAGTATCAGCTGACACGGTGCAGCTACTGCGTGTGATTAGTAAATTCGATGTATATGACCACTGTTGACGGAAGCCGTGCTGCTTAAGAGTGATGAGGTTGCAATTTTCCAGATAACACACCAGAGCATTGGCACTTATGGATTCCTTGATTTTGAAGGGTATAGGAAGAAAAATACTTGGCGGACGTTTGAGGGCTCAGTTCTGCTTGCAGTTTATGATTCTGGGATAGTATTCTGAGCTTTCACCTAGCGGGAACTTGATTCTGGTCAAAGCAGCGCTGGAAAAACGGAGACAAGCGGCCCTCCGGTTGGCATGCTGCTTTCAGTGCCTCTGGATGAATGGTATCGCCCCCCCTGCGAGTTGTGTTTGCGTAGAGATGTCAGGTATTGAGGTATAACCTCAGCAGTAAAAGTGATGTTGGTTAGTTCTGGCGAAGAGACGACAAGGCTTGGAAGGACCCTTGGTTGCAATACCTTTAGAAGCATGAGGGCCTCCTTTATCCGCAGCGCGTTTGTTGCTGCCACAGCTATTCTTGTAAAACTATCGGCCGTCCCGAGTGATGTGTATCCTTACCTTGTCTTCCGTAGGCTTTTGACGTGCTTACGCAGCAATTGGTGGCTATCCATGCAGCCTGTTGTGATCTTATGCTGATATGCGGCTTTGTCTTCACTTAGCAGATGAGCGCAGTGCTTACTATGGGCCACGTAGGTCTACCGTATTTCTGGTGCTGGAGCCGCTCTGTACAGACGACATCCTACGTTGCGATCTACCAAACATTTTCAAATGTTGATCCTAATAAAAGTAACTGATGTAGGCTTATCGCAAAACCTTATCTTTGAGGCATCTGCAATCAACCTACTAAATTCTTTGACGCACTCGAACCCATCGACTTCCGGAAGTTTTACGGCAAGGAATGACCAAGTTATAACGCTGACAAGCTAAGATAATCGAAAGTAGCTTGTGATGGTTCGTACAGTCACATCTTTCTCATTCCACTATTATGCATAGTAGACGAAGTTGAAGCTGATGACTGCGTGATCATAGAGACCTAGCGTGCAGTTTAAAACTAACATATCCATCATATACTCCTTGTGGATAAGCAAAAGATGCAGGACAGACGGTCTGTCACCTGTTCTGATCCAAGTAGTCAAAGTGATGCGATTGTCATAAGAAACTGTGGTTAAGAGACCTTGTAAATCGACTTTGAATTGCTCCCTAATCGTAGCAGGTGTTGCCAAAACCTACTTTGAAGTCACGCATTATAAGTAGTTGTGTACTCACGCTGTAAACTGCGTCTTAAAGCAGCCATAAGGTGGCTATCGGTTTCGAGTGTACACTTACACCACGGCACAGTAAGCCAAGCGTCTTCGCCTTTTGACTGCAATCAGCACCAAAGAGATTCGAGGAAGTGCAACCTTGAAATCTACACCGCTTTGCCATGTAATTTGCTTCAAAAATACAGAATTTCCTCTCCTCCTTTTGTGAGTCTCTGGTTCCGAATGAGCGACATGCCCGTTAGCGAAACTTCAGCGTCCGTCGTTACCCTGTGCAACTACTTTTGAGTAATACCAATGAGATCATATGACCTGGAAGCTTGACGATCTTTCAGTTCGGCCAGTTTATTAAAACAACCCTGAACATTCAATGCAAAACAGCCTAGGATCTCTGTCTTAAGGAGCTCACAGAAGGCTAAAGACGTCAAGTGTGGGAGAATGCCGACCGTTGGGAAGTGCGCAGTTACTCACCATTTTGGGTGGGTAATGATAACTAATCTCAAGTTGATCTGGCCAAGGTGCGATCCAGTAATCATTTAGACCTACGTCAGTGTCAATTAAAGCAGCAGTGAAACCATTTTACTTGTATCATCGTTGGTACGTTTGTTGATTCCGGTGTGTTGACTGTTGAACTTTGCAAAGCTTCTGGGATCTTTAGCCAAGTTCACAAGGATGACTTTTTGATCTCTCCGCCATCGATCCAAAACATCCGTCGATTTTTACACTGACTAAAATGCAAGTATTATGATTTAGGGCTGCATTCACTATTATCTAGTAAGGGTGTTATGCTGATAAGCGATAGCGCCCTAACATTATGCAAAGAAAGTATTTCACAAATGAAACGCCACTGTGACAGATAGTGCTTTCCGGTATCTTGAACATCGTTAGAAAGATGTTCTGGTAGGCCATATGTGCAGGTTGTGCTTAGGCGGTCTTGCTTGATGTGTTTCTCTTTGGTGTTTCTTTATGATATTCACTCGCTCCAATGGACACCAGGATAGCTCCGTGTGCACCACGATACGAGTCCTAACGCATTTGTGAACAGCAAAACGTTTTCTACGTCGGTGAACGATTCTAGTGTAACCTGGATAACTCTAAGTACTTAATACTGTACCGAGTTCGGATGACGAGTAATTCGTAATAGGTTTATTGCTTTGACGTTACTAAACTTCAGCTGACACAACTCGTTTACTGCACTT
The DNA here is from genome assembly GCA_944474145.2 of Dicrocoelium dendriticum. Lineage (NCBI taxonomy): Eukaryota > Metazoa > Platyhelminthes > Trematoda > Plagiorchiida > Dicrocoeliidae > Dicrocoelium > Dicrocoelium dendriticum. The sequence goes on along the minus strand of OX104059.1, from coordinate 60,865,673 downwards.
GGTCGTCTGCTAACTAACCGCGGGATGTAATGGCGTGCACCAATGTCGTATCCCTGTTTCCTAACTATACGAGGTAGGGTAACGGTTAGTCCTGAACTGTCTGGCCGCAACAGCGGCCTCCCCGTTTACCTTTGAAGCCATCTCTGCATTTGCAACTGAAGATCCGTGGTATCGTTTTGACAAGTGTCATTTGAGCTACAGGTCCCGGTGGTTGGCTTTAAGTTGCTTCATACGTGTTAATGCTAGATGTCAGGTCTAGTAAAATTTGTTTAACCAGAGGTTTTGTTTGGTGTCTGCTTTTCGTTGACATGCGTACTGATTGACTCACGTAGGTTCCGTTAGTTTTCGCGTAGTGTTCTGCCAAAGATGGAGAAGAGCACATTGGGGACGCAGCTGATTGCGGTTCAGGGAAAGCAGGTTGTGCAAAATTTTGTTGCTTAGAAGTCGCTGTGCTTCCCTGGTGCATACTTGATTCCATTAAATTAAGTTTGGGATTAATTCTGTGCTCTGATTCTGCGGTTAACCGGTTGCGCTTGTTTACTAGGCTGAGTTAGCACGTAACGTGTGGGATGGTCGAGTACGCGGAATAGAAACAAAGCGCATTTTTGAGCTATTTCTCTCTGCGCCTCTTGTTAAGACAGGCTTGTACATTTCGGGTTTTATCGTTCCAAACCGTACCAGTATGCTAAACCTAGTTTAATTATTTGAAAACATTCTCATAGTCCGCAAAAGTCCTTTGCTTGGAGACATATCTTCGGATTCTCATTTATGCCATCCGACGTAATATCCTTACCGAAAACATTGGGATGGTTGGCCTTCTCTATTTTCCAGCTTTGAGAGTGTCGCACATCCGTCATGCGAGCTTACTCTTTCTAAGTTCCAATGAGCTGTCCGCATGGCCGCCAGGTTCATGTGACGGGTCATGCAGGCACACTGGCTGACAAGGTCATAAGTGATGGCGAGTGACTGGAACCTGCTAACTGAATCCGAACACAGCGCTGAACAGAGACTGAGAGATAAGAAAATTCTTTCAAAACTGTGTTGAGAAACGCAAGCTTGGAATAAGCTGAGGCTTTTCGGACTGCCTCAAAAGGTCTGTATCGAAGGATGTCACACAGAAAGGCCATTAGCCCAATGTGATTGTTATCCGCTTGCGCTTAATCACGGATGACTTTGAAAACTGTTAGTGGTGGCACGGACTTTAATCATATAAAACAATTATACGTAGGATTGATCACTGTGTGGGGCTGGTAAACCCGGTTCGAATGAGCTACAGTGACTACGCTGCGAAAAGATGAGGAGAGTATAGATAAAAATAACCTAACTGAACTAGGAGCACGCACCTTACACGTGTGAGTGGATGACATGAATAATAACGCAACGTCCCGTGTGACAAAATCCCGTCCGAGAAACACCGTGCTAGTATCTGCTCTAAAGAAACGCGAACAGCCCAATCGCTTTAACATTTACGAGGGAAAAGTGCATCAGAAATTTGTGCAGTATCAAAGACCAGCACAACCCCATCCCAGCCATACAAAGCCAGGAGCCATGGTGTCAATTTTGTGGTCTTTGGCGATCATATCACTTGTGAGGTGTTGAAACTTGAGGGTATCCATAAAATGCACAAAGGAAATCAAGTGCGCTTGCCGCTGCAGATAGGCCAAATTCAGTTTAGTTGATCGTGAATTTCAGATTGATTTGCGAGTGGTCTATTAAGTTGCCAACATGGATAGTGACCGCAGAAATGTGCTTTTACAACACTGTCGATACAAGAACCTTCAGCTCGATTGCAGCTTAGTTCATGAGCTACGGTTGACATAGAACCTGTAGAACGTGATGCCGGAGCAGAGTGCGCTAAGAGTGGGTATAGTTATAAAATATGTAGAAGTGCTCAGGGAAAGCGGATGTGTGGGCAACAAATACGAATGACGGAATCGAACGTCAACTTGTGTTCCTTGTCATGCCAGCAAACCTCGTGGACATCCTAGTAATTGAGTCCATTCAACGCCCTAGTTTTGTCTCTTTTGACCACTGTTCACTCTTGTCAGACTGCTGCAGATTTTGTCGCTTTAAATCCTTCCGCGTTTGATATGCTTGTTAGAGAACTCCAAGATTGCGTTTATTTGACTTTGATCTAAAACTGATAATGATGCAAACTCATAATAACAGTAATGCGTTTAATTATCTTGTACTGAGGAACTTTGTCTCCAACGGCGCAGATCAAATTGCACAAAGTAATTCGAATATCACTTGAATGCCATTTATATTTGCAATAATGGTACATCCGTCTTACGCAATACCGTTATATTGGATAGCTGAGGTGAAAGCCAATACTTGGGAGCATGAGTGTTTGGACATATTTAAGGCTCTTTGCTAAGATGGTCATTAATGAATTCAGGTCGTTAATTGGACAGTTTACTACTAAAGGTTTATTACATTGTCACAATGCCAGAGTGTGCCTAGCAGCTTATTCTACGTTCTGGAATATTTAACTAGGAAGATATGTGAGTCGATGCTAGCTCAAGTCTTTGGTATAATCGGTGTATACTTGTTGATGCGTTCGTGTGATGCAGCATATAACTAACCTGCACGTTAATTTGCAATCATCGAACAGTAAGTAGTTCAAATTGAAGTTGATTGCAACGCTGTTTTCAGTTCATGGCAGAGTGCATACCAAACATATGTTTAATAAACTACCACTACAGGTATTCCAGAGCAATTCAGTCGGACGTTCTTACATTAACATATATTTTGCTGCAGTACACATAGATGGGGCAATCGAGTAGCTTAAAAAGCTCAAATCTGACATGGATTGTGTGCATTTACTTGGCTATAATACCTACACATTGTCTAAATTTGGCGTTGTGCGTACGTTACTGTGTTATTCCTCTCATCACAGAACACCTGAATTGCTGCACTCGGATGTCCGACAACAGTTTAGCCGTGAACTTCTTCCAGCCTGCAATGCAAATTAGAACTGCCTTCACCAAATTCATGAAATATACAAACGAACAGAAAAGCTAAATCTTCATAAAATCAAGCAAAACAGCTTGTTGTTACAATTAAATGGACTCATGACTACACCGAAATTTTGTGCTTGGAAAGGAGAAATGCGTCTTCGACTTAGATCTAGACAAGCGCAGTTCAGTTTGTGTTCAGGTGCACAACATGGATTCAGCTGCTAGCAGCCAAGGTTCTAATTAAACCCGAAATGTAGTCAGTATTTAATTTACTAGGCCGTATAAAAAACATAATGCTGCTGCAAAGGTGTCATTTTAATTATGGATCTAGCTGACTTACGTCCCGAGCTTTCCGACAGGAAGCGTGGGGCTAAACTTTAGATAAATATGATATGCGTTGAAACAGTTACTTGAACGAAGACGCTGGTCTTTAGTAAAGTATATATTTTAAGTTGCCCGGACCTTGTTTTTTTCTTCGGTTGGTCACACAATAACTTACACCTGCCTTCGGTTAATTTCTGATGAATGTGTTGGGAGATCGGTGTCAGCAAGTTGCTGACAAAGTTGCCCTCTTTCAATTGTGCAAATGTTCAGACATTCATACTTTTCGGAAAACACGCACACACAGGAACCGCTAGTTCAGCGAACTGCTGTCCAATTTGGTCAGATGTTTATCGTATATACACATGTTTTGGAGTCAAGTTTTAACGCAATTTGCAACAAATGTCCACTGCCTATACTTTCACGTGTTTAGAATGAAGTGTTACCTTCATCACTCATAGATTCCACCCTTTGTATTTTGGTGTTAATGGTAAATTTTAGTTAAATTTGCAAATTCTTTATCGATGGAGAGAGACATCGCATCACAGATGAAGCCTTAATCGTAATACTCCGCGTTTGTTCCTCTAGGTCGCTTACATTGTCAATTCATGGGAACTATGGAAAAAGTTGGATTTCTTCTCTCCTTGTGTACAATCGTTATGTCGCTGTGGTCTAGGTCTATATTTTTGCACCCATAAACATATGAATCAATGCAAACAGTGCATTCGGCAATCAAGAGGCGAGTAGCTAACAGGAGAACGGTCTCTACTTCATCTCATGACTGAAGCGCTACCTAGAATATGCGCGGTTCTCCTTGATCAGGGTGATAAATCGACCGGTTTTGCTTGAATACCGGTTAAATGATACATAGTCTCACTGAATCCGGCAGCCTAACATTTGGAAGTTGTTTCGGTTTATCGGGAATTCAGCCACATTAAAGCATGCAACAGTCATCAAATGGTGTCTTCTTCTGGTGTTAAACTATTTTCTGAGGATTATGTGGTTGTATACTTAAGCCAATAGCTGATGGTACTCTACATCGCGTGATAGAACTGGTAGCACTAATTGACTAAAGGACGAGACATTGGGCGCTCAGTATTTTCTGGCTGAACTCCGAACCATTTTCTTTTGCCAGGCCTTGTGTCCTATTGTTTCCTATGTTTCGCAACACTAAAACCAACGAAAGGCTGCAGTAGTTCTCATGACAATCCAGCAAAGAATGTCTGGGAAACTAACAACCGACAAGCCATCACAAACGATAAAACATGCTCGCCTACACCGCCTTACCGTCGTGTCCAGGATTTCGATCGATACCTAACAGGCAACCATTAAATTTTCTCACTGCATGCAATAATACGTTTATGCTATCAGCTAAACATATTTCCTCAGGCTTACAGACACACGCGTTCTCAGGTTACAGATGCGTCCGTAGCTGTTGTGCAGCAGAAATGACAGGAAGCATGCAACCACGCTACATGGATCTTCTTCGCGCAGGATGAATAAAGTACTGTTTACTGCCATTCTACTCGGTTCTCCAAATGATTGCTAACATCCAGATTCGCCGCCATCGCGCGCTGTCGTGTAAATCCGTCCTTCGGTCAAAATTAGTTCTCGTAGCAACGTTCTTGTATCTTGTCATCAGTGCCTCTGCTTTTTCCATCGATGTGTTACTACGCACCTGGATTCCGTTTTCGCTCTCTATCCTCCTAAAGGCATGGTATAAAATCCTTATTTGTCAAATCAGCTTTCCTACTGACCACGTTAAGGCAAGTATTTAAGCAATGATGTTTTTAATAAAACCGCGAGTTAACACGTGAATACGGTTGTTTAGGCAACTGCGAATGAACAACGGAACTTGTTAGTAAGCTCTCCCAATTTCCGTTACCAAATGCGGCCTTCACAAAGATCAGTAATGTAAACGCGTCTGATTCTCGTGCTTATTATGGAGCTTATGTGTTTACACTTTTCGCAGACAAATGAAATTACAAGGCATTTCAGCGAGACGTGGTAACTCGAAAATCTACTCTATTTCAACTAATCTAAGTGTAACGTCGTACATATACGTCACCAACCGAAAAGTGTATGCAGTCTCGAAAAGCATGTCCTACAAGCAGGCACCGAGGAGCGTGACATTAAAATATAAATCCAAGGTGAAATGGGCTACAAGCATCCATCTGAGATAGCGTCAAACAATGGAAAACAAAACCTTGGCATTTTGCGGAAATCATTCAGACAGATTGATGCATCTGTTTGTTTGCAGTTGCTTGGCACATACGTTCGGCCTCACCTGGAATACGCAAGCCACGCCTAGCAGCTCTGGTACACTCAAGGTCTAGTCGTACTCGTGGCTCAACAAAAAGAGTCACGAAGAATTGCACACGGCTGTACCATCGTTCATATCAACTTAATATGAATAACCAACGATTGTGCACAGGCCGGTTTCGGTGCCTAGATTGTAAATACCGTGGTCAGCCCATCAAACGGTCTTCATTTTATCACAGTGCTTTCTATTTGCCGTGTGGTTTTTCCAATTTTGGTCATCTTGCGGGAATTGCTAAGCTACCGATGTTTACCGGTAAGAGACCATTGTTCAATATAATGCCTAAATACATGGTGCATAAAATCAGTTACAACTGCGCAATGATGCCTCAAATTATACCTTCTGAAGTTGTGTTATGTCACATATTATTGCTTTCAACCCAGCATTTATAGTGACTACTTTGCCAAAGTGTTGTTCTTACCATGCAGTGAAGAGCAATTTGGATGCATCATCAAAATATTTATCACCAATTGACGAACGTCGGTTTGGAAACCGTTTATCCATTAATGGAGGCATACAAATTGGACGGATATCATCGCAGACCCTCGGAGTCAGGTAGTTATTTAGCATGCGAATAAGCAACTGACGGCTTCGTTTCCTCTTTCCTGCGACATTCACGGTGACCTGGAGGACCGCAATTAAGCTAACAAGTTCCCTCAAGTTCAGAAAAAGAGACAAAACACGAAGCGTAAGGCGGGCATTTGTTTTCGGTTAATTCTTCGTCAGGTTAATAAAATAATATATATTAGGATAAGGTCTGTTAAAATCGCCAGTATAACAGAAACAAATGATCCGAAAATTTAATTTCAACATGATGGTAGTGATTTGATCACATGTCTGAAGTCAAGTGAAGTTGCGGGGTACCAGCATTTCCGTGGCCTTCCACAAGACGGCAAGTGACGGTACTCCGCAATTCCACCTGACTTCAGACATGTGAATCAGATGACTACCATCATGTTCAAGGTTAAATTATCGGATCAATTGTTTATGTTATACTGACGATTTCAACAGACCTTACTCTATTGTATATTATTGTATGATCCTGATGAAGAATAAACTGAAAACAAATGTCCGCCTTACGCTTCGTGTTTTGTCTCTATTTCTGAACTTGAGGGAACTTGTTAGCTTAATTGCGGTCCTCCAGATCACCGTGAACTTCGCAGGAAAGAGGAAACGAAGCCGTCAGTTTCTTATTCGCATGCTAATTAACTGCCTGACTCCGAGGGTCTGCGATGATATTCGTCCAATTTTTATGCTTCCATTAATGGATCCACGGTTTCCAAACCGAAGTTCGTCAATTGGTGATAAATATTTTGATGCTTCATCCAAATTGCTCTTCATCACATGGTAAGAAGCAACACTTTAGTCACTGGAAATGCTGGGTTGAAAGCAATATTACGAGACATAACACAACCTCAGCAGATATACTTTTAGGCTTCATTGCGCAGTTGGAACTAATGTTATGCACCAAGTATTTTTTGGCATTATATGGAACAGTGGTCTATTACCTGTAAACATTGGTAGCTTAGCAAATCTTGCAAGATGGCCAAAATTGGAAAAACCACACGGCGAATAGAAAGCACTGTGATAAAATGAAGACCGTTGGATGGGCTGACCACGGTATTCACAATCTAGGTACCGAAACCGGCCTGTGCACCATCTTTGGTTCGTCATCTTAGGTGGATATGAAAGGTGGTACAGCCGTGTGCAGTTCTTTCGTGACTCTTTGCGTTGAGCCACGAGTATGACTACGCCTTGAGTGTACCAGAGCTGCTAGGCGTAGCATGCGTATTCCAGGTGAGGCCGAACGTATGTGCCAAGCAACTGCAAACAAACAGACGGATCAATCTGCCTGAATGTTTTCTGCAAAATGCCAAGGTTTTGTTTTCCATTATTTGACGCCATCTCAAATTGTTACGAGCAGCCCATTTCACCTTACATTCATACCCCAATGTCACACTTCTCAGTACCTGCTTGTAGGACATGGTTTTCGAGACTGCATACACTTTTTGCTTGCTGACTTATTTAAATGACTTTACACTTAGAACATTTAAAATGAAGTAGATTTTCGAGTTACCACGTCTCGCTGGAATGCCTTGTAATTTCATTTGTCGGCGAAAAGAGTAAACACATAAGTTCCATAATAAGCACGAGAATCAGACGCGTTCACATTACTGATCTTTGTGGAAGGCCGCATTTGGTAACGGAAATTGGGAGAGCTTACTAACAAGTTCCGTTGTTCAGTCGCAGTTGCCTAAGCAACCGTATTCACCTGTTAACACGCGGTTCTTTGAAACATCATTGCTTAAATGATTGCCTTAACTTGGTCAGTAAGAAAGCTGATTTGACAAATAAGGATTTTATACCATGCGTTTAAGAGGAGCAGAGAGCGAAAACGGAATCCAGGTGCGTGGTGACACATCGATGGAAAAAGCAGAGGCACTGACGAAACGTTGCAAGAACGTTGCTACGAGAACTAATCTTTACCGAAGGACGGATTTATACGACAGCGCGCGATGGCGGCGAATCTGGATGTTAGCAATCATTTGGAGAACCGAGTAGAATGGCATTAAACAGTAATTTATTCATCCTGCGCGAAGAAGATCCATGTAGTCTGGTTGCATGCTTCCTGTCATTTCTGCTGCACAACAGTGGCGGACGCATCTGTAAACTGAGAACGCGTGTGTCTGTAAGCCTGAGGAAATATGCTCAGCTGATATCATAGAGGTATTAGTGAATGCAGTTAGAAAATTTAATGGTTGCCTGTTAGGTATCGATCGATATCCTGGACACGACGATAACGCGGTGTAGGCGAGCATGTTTTGATCGTTTGTGATGGCTTGTCGGTTGTTGGTTTCCGAGACATTCTTTGCGTGATTGCCATGAGAACTACTGCAGCTTTTCTTTGGTTTTAGTGTTGCGAAATATCGGAATCAATAGGACACAAGGCCTGGCGAAAGATAATGGTTCGGAGTTCATCCAGAAAATCCTGAGCGCCCACTGTTGCATCCATCAGTCAATTAGTGCTACCAGTTCTATCACGCGATGTAAAATACCATCGGTTATTGGCTTAAGTAAACAACCACATATTCCTCAGAAAATAGTTTAACACCATAGAAGAAGACACCGTTTGATGACTGTTGCATGCTTTAATGTGACTGAATTCCTGATAAACCCAAACAACTTCCAAATGTTGGGCTGCCGGATACAGTGAGACTGTGTATCATTTAACCGGTATTCAAGCAAAACCGGTCGATATATCACCTTGATCAAGGAGAACCGCGCATATTCTAGTTATCGATTCAGTCATGAGATGAAGTAGAGACCGTTCTCCTGCTAGCTATTCGCCTCTTGATTTCCAAATGCACTGTTCGCGTTGATTCATATGTTTATGGGTGCAAAATTATATACTCAGACCACAGCCACATAACGAGTGTACACAAGGAGAGGTGAAATCCAACTTTTTCCATGGTTCCCATAAATTTACAATGTAAGCGACCTAGAGGAACAAACGCGGAGTATTACGATTAAGGCTTCATCTGTGATGCGATGTCTCTCTCCATCGATAAAGAAGTTGCTAATTTGACTACAAATTTACCATTACCACCAAAATACCAAGGATGTAATCTACGAATGATGAAGGTAACACTTCATTCTAAACACGTGAGAGTATAGGCAGTGGACATTTGTTGCAAATTGCGTTAAAACTTGCACTCCAAAACATGTGAATATACGATAAACATCTGACCAAATTGGACAGCAGTTCGCTGAACTAGCGGTTCCTGTGTGTGCGTGTTTTCCGAAAAGTATGAATGTCTGAACATTTGCACAATTGAAAGAGGGCAACTTTGTCAGCAACTTGCTGACACCGATCTCCCAACACATTCATCAGAAATTAACCGAAGACAAGTGTAGGTTTTTGTGTGACCAACCGAAGAAAAAAACAAGGTCTGGGTAACTTAAAATATATACTTTATTAAAGACCAGCGCCTTCGTTCAATTAACTGTTTCAACGCATATCATATTTATCTAAAGTTTAGCCCCACGCTTCATGTCGGAAAGCTCGAGACGTAAGTCAGTTAGATCAATAATTAAAATGACACCTTTTCAGCAGCACTATTCTTTTTAGACGGCCTACTAGAATAGATACTGATTACATTTCGGGTTTAATTAGAACATTGGCTGCTAGCAGCTGAATCCATGTCCTGCAACTGAACACAAACTGAACTGTGATAGTCTCGATCTATGTGGAAGGCGCATTTCTCCTTCCAAAGCACCATAGTTAGGTGTTGTCATGAGTCAATTTAACTGTAACAACTAGCTGTTTTGCTTGATGTAATGCAGATTTCGCTTCTCTGTTTGTTTGTATATTGTATGTATTTGGTGAAGGAACTTCTAGTTTGCATTGTAGGCGGGATTAATTTTACTGCTAAACCGCTGTCGGACGTCCGAGTGCAGCAATTCAGGTGTTTTTTGGCGAGGAAATTACACAGTATCTTCCGTACCAAAGCCTTCTAAGGCTTGGAATAAGTGGGTCAACTTCAAATTCAACTTGAACTACTTAGGTTTCGATGATTGAAGCATAACGTGCAGGTTATTTATAGGCTGCACCACACGAACGCATCAACGAGTATACACGGATTATACAGAGGTTTTGGGCAATCTTTCGCCCTTAATTTTCCTAGTTAGATGTTCCAAAACGAGGAATAAGCTGCTAGGCACACTCTGGCCTTGTGACAATGTACTAAACTTTTAGTAGTAAACAGTCCAATTAACGACCTGAATTCATTAATGTCAATCTTATCAAAGAACCTTAAATATGTCCAAACACCCATGCTTCCAAATATTGGCTTTCGCCTCAACTATCCAGTATAACGGTATTGCGTAAGACGGCTGCACCATTATTGCAAATATACATACCATTCAAACGATATTCGAATTACTTTGCAATTTGAACTGTGCCATTGGAGACAAAGTTCCTCAGAACATGAGAATTAAACGCATTACTTTTATTATCAATTTCCATCATTATCAGTTTTAGATCAAAGTCAAATAAACGCCACCCTTGCGTTACCTAACAAGTATGTCCAACGCGGAAGGATTTAAAACGACAAAATCTGCAACAGCCTGACACGAGTGAACAGTGGTTAAAAGAGAAAAAACTAGGGCGTTGAATGGACTCAATTACTAGGATGGCCACGTGGTTTGCTGGAATGACTAGGACCACAAGTTGGCGTTCGATTCCATCTTTCGTATTGGTTGCCTACACATCAGTGTTACCCGAGCACTCCCATATATTTTATGACTATACCAGGTCTTAACGCGCTCTGCTCCGGCATCATGTTCTACAGGTTCTATGTTAACCGTAGCTCATGAATTAAGCTGCAATCGAGCTGAAGGTTCTTGTATCGACAGTGTTGTAAAAGCACATTTCTGCGGTCACTATCCATGTTGGCAACTTATTAGACCGCTTGCATTTCCATCAGAAATTCACGATTAACTGAGCTAAATTTGGTCGATCCGCAGCGGCAAGCGCACTTGGTTTCCTTTGTACATTTTATGAATATCCTCAAGGTTAAACACCTCACAAATGATATGGTCGCCAAAGACCACACAATTGACACCATGTCTCCTGCCTTTGTATGGCTGTGATGGTGTTTTGCTGGTCTTTGGTACTGCACAAATTTTTGATGTACTTTTCCCTTGCAAATGTTAAAGCGAATGGGCTGTTCGCGTTTCTTTAGAGCACATACTAGCACGGTGTTTCTCGGACGGGATTTTGTCACACGAGACGTTACGTTATTATTCATGTCATCCACTGACACGTGTAAGGTGCGTGCTCCAGGTTCAGTTAGGTTATTTTTATCTATCCTCTCCTCATCTTTTCGCGGAGTTGTCACTGTACCTCATTCGAACCGGGTTTACCAGCTTTAGACAGTGATCAATCCTACGTATAATTGTTTTATATGATTAAAGTCCGTGCCACCACTAACAGTTTTCAAAGTCATCAGTGATTAAGCCCAAGCGGATAACAATCACATTGGGCTGATGGCATTTCTGTGTGACATCATTCAATACAGACCATTTGAGGCAGTCCGAAAATCCTCAACTTATTCCAAGCTTACTTTTCTCAACACAGCTTTGAAAGAATTTTCTTCTCTCAGTCTCTGTTCAGCGCTGTGTTCGGATTCAGTAATCAGGTTCCATTCACTCGCCATCCTTTATGATCTTGTCAGCCAGTGCGGCTGCATAACGCGTCACATGAACCTGGCAGCCATGCCGACAGCTCATTGGAACTTACCAAGAGTAAGCTCGCATGACGGATGCGAGACACTCTCAAAGCTGGAAAATAGAGAAGGCCAACCAACCCAATGTTCTGGGTAAGGATATTACGTCGGACGGCATAATTGCGAATCCGAAGATATGTCTCCAAGCAAAAGACATTTGCGGGCTATGAGAATGCCATCAAATAGTTAAACTAGGTTTGGCGTACTGGTACGGTTTGGAACGATAACGCCCGAAATGTACAAGCCTGTCTTAACAAAAGGTGCAGCGAGAAATAGCTATAAACGCGCTTTGTTTCTATTCCGCGTACTCCACCGTCCCACACGTTCCGTGCTAACTCAGCCTAGTAAATAAGCGCAACCGGTTAACCGCAGAATCAGTGCACAGAATTAATCCCAAACTTATTTTAATGGAATCAAGTATGCACCAGGGAAGCATCGTGGCTTCTAAGCAACAAAATGTTGCACAACCTGCTTTCTCTGAACCGCAATCAGCTGCGTCCCTATGTGCTCTTCTCCATCTTTGGCAGAACACTGCACAAAAACTAACGGAACCTACGTAAGTCAGTCAGTAAGCATGGCAACGAAAGCAGGCATCAAACAAAACCTCTGGTTAAACAAATTTTACTAGACATGACATCTAGCATTAACACGTATGAAGCAACTGAAAGCCAACCATCGGGACCTGTAGCTCAAATGACTCTTGTCAAAACGATACTCCGAATCTTCAGTTGCATATGCGGAGGTGGCTTCAAAGGTAAACCGGATGGCCGCTGTTGCGGCCAGGCAGGTCAGGACAAACAGTTACCCTACCTCATATAGTTACGAAACAGGGATACGACATTGGTGCATGCCATTACATCGCGCGGTTAGTTAGCAGACGACCAAGAGCAGTAAACGCGTTGTGCCAGCTGAGGTTTGGTAAAGCCAAACCAATAAACCTATTACGAATTACTCGTCATCCGAACTCGGCACACTATTAAGTACTCAGACTAATCCAGGTTACACTAGAATCGTCCACCGACGTAGAAAACATTTTGCTGTTCACAAGTGCGTTATGACTCGGATCGTGGTGCATACGGAGCTATCCTGATGTCCATTGGAGCGCGCGAAGATCATAAAGAAACAACAAAGATAAACACACCAAGGAAGACCGCCTAAGCTCAAGCTGCACATATAGCCTACCAGGACATCTTTCTAACGATGTTCAAGATACCGGAAAGCACGATTTAGCATATTCTGCGCGCACTCGCTTACTTCTGATAATGGAGTTTCCTTCGTGAAACACTTTATTTGCATATTGTTGGGGCGCTATCGCTTATCAGAATAACACCCTTACTAGATAATAGTGAATGCAGTCCTTAACCATAATACTTGCATTTTAGTCAGTGTACAAATCGACGCATGTTTTGGATCGATGTCGGAGAAATCAAAATGTCATCTTTGTGAACTTTGGATAAAGATCCCAGAAGCTTTGCAAAGTTCAACAGTCAACACATAGGAAACAACAAACGTACCGACGATGATACAAGTGAATTGTTTGGCTACTCTTTTAATTGACACTGACATTGGTCTAAATGATTACTAAGACGCAACTTGGCCAGATCAACTTGAGATTAGTTATCATTATCCCGCTCAATAAAGTGAGTAACTGCGCACTTCCCAACGGTCGGTATTCTCCCACACTTGACGTCTTTAGCCTTTTCTGAGCTACTTGATAGAGAGAACCTAGGCTGCTTTGCTTTGAATGTTCAGCATCGTTTTACTAAACTGGCCGAACTGAAAGATCGTCAAGCTTCCAGGTTATATGATGTCATGGGTATTACTCAAACGTAGTTGCACACGGTAACGATGGACGCTGAAGTTTCGCTACCGGGAATGTCGCTAATCCGGAATCAGAGACTCACAAAAGAAAAAGAGGAAATTCTGTATTTTTGCAGCAAATTACATTGCAAAGCGGTGTTGATTTCAACATTGCAGTTCCTCGAATCTCTTTGGTGCTGATTACAGTCGAAAGGCAAGGACGCTTGGCTTACTGTGCCTTGATGTAAATGTACACTCGAAACCGACAGCCACCTTATTGCTGCTTTAAGACGCAGTTTACAGCGTGGGTACACACCTACTTATCATGGGTGATTTCAATGTAGGTTTTAGCAACTCCTGCTACGATTAGGGAGCAATTCAAAGTCGATCTACAAGTTCACGTAACCACTGTTTCTTATGACAATCACATCACTTTGCCTACTTGGATCAGAACAGGTAACAGACCGTCTGTCCTGCACCTTTTGCTTATCCACAAGGAGCATATTATGGATGTGTTAGTTTTAAACTGCCCGTTAGGTCTCTATGATCACGCAGTCATCAGCTTCAACTTCGTCTACTATGCATAATATTGGAATGAGAAAGATGTGACTGTACGAACCAACACAAGCTACATTCGATTTTTCCTAGCTTGTCAGCGCTATAACTTGGTCATTCCTTGCAGAAACCCCCCCCCCCGGAAGTCGATTGGCTCGAGTGGGTCAAAGAATTTAGTAGGTTGGTTGCAGATGCCTCAGAGATAAGATTTTGCGATAAGTCTACATCAGTTACTTTCGTTAGAATCAACATTTGAAAATGTGCGGTAGATCGCAACGTAGCATGTCGTCGGTACAGAGAGGCTCCAGCAACGGAAATATGGTAGAACTACGTTTCCCAAAGTAAGCACTGCGCTCATCTACTATGTGAAGACAAAGCCGTATATCAGCATAAGGTCGCAAAAGGCTGCATGGATAACCAGAAATTGCTGTATAAGCACGTCAAAAGCATACAAAAGCATACATCACTCAGAACGGCCGATAGTTTCACAAGAATATCTGTGGGAGCAACAAACGCGCTGCGGATGCAAGAGGCCCCCATGCTTCTAAAGGTATTGCAACCAAGGGATCTTCCAAGCCTTGTCGACTCTTCGCCAGAATTACCCAAAAGCACTTTTACCGCGGAGTTTGTACCTCAATACCTGACATCTCTACGCAAAATCAAACCGCAGGGGGTCGATACCATTCATCCAGAGGGACTGAAAGCAGCAGCATGCCAACCGGAGGGACGCTCATCTCCGTTTTTCCAGCGCTGCTTAGACCAGAATCAAGTTCCCTCTAGGTGGAAGCTCAGAATACTATCCCAGAATCATAAAATGGAAGCAGAACTGAGTCCTCCAACTACCGCCAAGTATTTTTCTTCCTATACTCTTCAAGATCAAGGAATCCATAAATGCCAATGCTCTGGTGTGTTATCTGGAAAACTGCAACCTCATCACTCCTAAACAGCACGGCTTCCGTCAACAGTGGTCATATACAACGAAGTTACCGATCACACGCAGTAGCTTCACCGTGTCAGCTGACGCTGAATAAGACGTTAAAGTGAACTATTTGGAATAGCGATCGTCTCGACCATCGGATATTATTCTCCAAACTGCAGTATTAGTGGATCGGCGACCCTCTTCTAAGCTAGACTGCTAACTTTCCACATCAACGGCCATTAGTTGTCAGAGTTCGTAGGTTTATTTCGGACCCCATGTAAGTCGTGTGGTGTGCCGCAGGGCTCTATATATACCCACGTTTGCTTTTGTTGTTTATTAATAACCCTGCACAGGGAAACACTTAAAACTTCCTAATGTTTGACAATGATATTATGATTTGGAGCAGGATCCAGGCTAAGGCAGACTAGCTTCTGCTTCAAGGTGACGTAGGTACGGCATTACAATGGTCAAGCAAACATTTACTGCAGTGCAACGTCAGTAAATGCAGGGCACTTTCCATTTGACATCAGATCAGCTATTCATGCCAACTCGGAACGGATATACTGCAATAATCAACCGTGAGTTCACTGTCCTGGCTCAAGATGACTTAGGTTGCTCCAGGCAATCCAGAGTGGCCTCGAAGTCTTCAAGTCAACAAGTCGGGCTGTTGCAACAAGCATTTGGACAAATAAACGACTCCATATTTTGACAAGCGCTCAGTGCATACGTTCGCCCTCATGTGGAATATACACTTAAAACCTGGCATCCATGGTTCAAACACGACCTTAATGCACTGGAACAGCTACAACATCTGTAATCTAAGAACGTAACTGGAATACGCAATCCTTCATACCAGGAGAGGCTGCAACGATTTGGGGCTTCCACGGAAGCTATCAGAGACTACGTGGCGACGTGCTTACGGCTTAATTGATTCTGTGAGACCCACATCTTGTGTGTCACGCTTTACTGCTACCCTTCTGCAATACAAACCCGAGGGTTTATACATTAAAACTCGCAGAACAGTATAGCCGTCAGGAAAGCCGCACGAACTTCATTTCCATTCGCGTTTGTCACCCATGTAATGCCCTCCCGGAATCTGTAGTCACTGTGCTGATACTAACAGCAGTTGAAAGACGGTTGGATGACACACTCATCTACTTACAATTTGTCACCTGGCGCTACGTCTCCATCATAAACTTGGAGTTACACATAGTTTTATTTGCTTTTAAGTGTGAATGCTGTGAATATAAGAAAATTGCAGGAATACAACAAAGCAAACTATAGGTCCTTATATTCATATTGAAAGTAATAACTGCCTTACTATTATTGTGAATATTATTAATAGTATCAGTACTATTATTAGTTCGATATCCCTACCAACTATCCAACTAAACTTACAAGCAAAGGTTTTTAATCTGTAAAAAATCACTTTTCATGGCGATCATCACTTGGCATATAAAATTGCCGGCTAATAAACCTAAGCCACGAAAAAGAAATAGCAGCTCAGTGTGCACTATTACGCGCAATCATTTAGCAACAATGGATGAGTGGAAGTCAGATATAGTGATTCGTAAGCACAAGCAGCATAGAATACATAGTAAAATGGTCAGCGGAAACCTAGGTTGCTGGTTTAAAAGCCTTGGCCGTACGTGCTGGTGCGTGTGACGTTGACAGCGCCCAGATGGGTATCCTCCACAGATGTGGTAAGCACCTCGCTTAATCCGAACTCGGCATCAACCACAAACGAAGTCCCAGCTTCTCAGAGTAGGACGTCAAGAAGTCCACTGTATGTGTTGTGGATTGGCATGTGAATTGGCATGAATCGTGAATTGGCATGTGACAGCACATAGAATCTGTGTCAACTAAGAAGTACCGATGAAGGGAGCCTCTACTAGACCCAGTGGACAGTACCGATAAACTGGAGGCATTTAACTGTGAGTCGCTGCAGCAATGTGAGCAATCCAACGAGCAGACACACGTGATGGGGATTTACAGTCGAAGAACGGAAGTCTATCCAGAATGACTGTTTGGGCGGTGTAGAATGGAGTGACAGCTGGGATGCTCCTAGAGGCTGAACGATTTGACAAACTGCGACACATTTCATCCACATGACGCACACTCAGAATGCCTTCCAGCGCAGCCTGTAAGCACTTTCCTGCTTAGTCAGTGAAAATCGATACGCCACGCGTCATACAGTATGACTGAGTAGGCAGGGTTTCAAGTAAAATTTTGTATGGTATTCATTCCGGTAATTCACAAGCTACATAGCACAGCCTAGTCCGGAAAAGCACCAGGCACGTTTCACCCTATTGGGGCTCATCAATTTTGCGCATTCCTTCGGTCCCCTATTAAGATCAAACCCATGACCGCTAGAGGCAGATGCCAACGAGTCAGCAGCTTAAGCCACTGAGCCGTGGAGAGGTTGTCTGGGCTACGTAATTTGCAAACTAATTTGGATATGGTACCAACTAACTTCACTGTCAATGACCCCGGTTAGCCTGCGACGTAATGACGTCCTCTCATTAGACGCTATATCCATAGCATTTGAAAGTAGAAGAGGCTATTTAGTTTAGACTACACGTAAGTAACAGAATTTCAGTTGTAATTTTTTAACTTATTCATCCCGGTAGTTCACATGCTACATAACACAACCTAGTATATAAAGCACTAGACGCCTTTCGCCTCAATTGACCGAATTGTGTCTGAAGGACAGTCAGCGACACATTGATCAGATCAAAGACTTGCAGCCGATCGATTAATCTTACCAACGATACGATTTTATTTGAATGAAAGCGCTTATAAGCTATGAACTAGGGTGCTAGAGACGGATTGTAGTATTGAATACCATATTTAGACATATTACGCAAGCAGTTTTCGTGCCTTCTTCACATTGTCAGAAGTTTTCGGAAACATTTTTAACTGCGATGAATGTTCATCCACGTGCATTCAGATATCTCCGTTGATTGACATAATGTGTTTAACGTTTTCATTAATTAATTTATCAATTGGGTCAACTTAAGTTTCGAAACTTACTCACGGTAATTAGCCTGGGCATTTGTTTCAAGAGCACATGAGGTCGATTATAATGGAGGGAAATATTATGCCAAGAATGCGCTGTCTGTTCGCTAAAGGTGAAGGTGTTGAGGATACATCATATAAATTCGAGGTCCGGCATGCAATATTATATTTGATAATGGTGCAGGGCACCGAGACTATCTGGTACGGATTTAGAGACCACATATGTGAATGGCTCTGTAAGCTTGAATATTTGACATATCATAATAAATCTCCACCGGGGAAAATATTTTAAATGAACAGCAGAATATTCCTAACAATGTTGCCATACACTGTTGTTCATCTACCGCTGCCGTTGAATAACCTTATATCAGCGTGTTCTGTGGTGCATTGTGGTTTCATTCAACGAACAATTCTAGACTGTGTTGAATGCTTCTGCCAAACATTATCATTGCTACCGGGAAATGCTATGCCACCGACGCCATTTCGACTGTTGGTGAAACTTGTACAACGAAAGTAAGAACCTTAACGAACTCTTTAGCAACGGAAAGTGTTAAGCCATGTGGGTGGTGGAAATTAAATTCTGACTAGTTGAGGATTGTCAATGCGCAGCTTCGAGCTAACGGGTTTACGGCTGCTTCGCTGTCAGTATAATCCCAAGAAGCCACGTGACTAATGAATGGTAAAGGCGAAAATTCTAACTAAATATCCAACAAATGTGAAACCGTGGACTTCGAAAATAGTGGCCGTTAGGTTTATGTAATCATTGTTGTCAACGGAATCGCTCTATTACAGATATATCTCGATAAATTGACTTATTTTAAGTGTTCGCTACCTATGAAAGCACAAACTGATGTCGATAGTTAGGCAGCTGGGAGCTCTTTGGATAGGGGAAGATCTGAAAGCGCCTCTCAGAGATTAGACCCAGTTAGCCATGTTCTGCAAACATCAGTACGTAAGGGAAATAGCTCTTTATCTTTGTGGGAGTGTCCGGCGCTAAGCACTTTCTCAGGCCTAATTTGTGATGGTCGTTTCCTTCCCTTATTGTTTATTACTTTGGAATACTGGGCTGAAAGATTAATGTTTTGGCTTCTTGTCATTTTCTGACGAATGCAATGTACTAAAGCAATGAACTAAAGTAAAAACTCGCTGTCCAATATTTTCCGACAGTTGATAACGAAGTGCCTGTTGTTAACTGTGTTAAGTCATGCAAATATACACGAATAGTTTTTCAGAAAAGCTCTATTAGTTTAACTACATGGTGCCCACTGCTAGTAAAACGGACTTCTGCATGAGTAATTTATAGGCTAAGGATTTTCTGATATTACTTGCTAACACCTAGTCGCCTACCTGATATCTCGAATAGAATTCATGCGTCTCCTTTCACTGCATGCAACGGTTGCTTCAGTGTCTTAATGCACCACAATTGTCTGTCAAATCTGGTCAAGGTACTCTAATTCCCCATTCATAATCACAACAACAACGACTCGCCTCTCAATTGCCCATCAACTCGTTGACCTGATCCGATTCACTTGGCCCAAAGCGGGTACAAATCTCTTCCCCGTATCTGCTTGTTGCTATTAATCAGTTCACAATAAATTGCTCGCGAATGATAGAAACACTTTTCTGCGATCTAACCAAGTGTTACGAGTTGCGTTTACTTGGCGAATTATTATTAACCAGCATATGACAAATGACGGATGTACAACTCTTAAAATAAGTAGCTAGTAATTATACTACTTCCAAAGATAACAGCACGTTCAGTAGTGAAAAATTTGCACCACAATTCTACCGACAGTTGTACAGTAATAAACCACTCCGATCTCATCAATTTTGAACAGCTTATTAAAAAGCTATGTTTTGCCTAAGCATGTTTGTGGCTAATTTCTGCTCTTGACAAAAGGGCTTTATCTGGCCAGGTGAAACAAGGCATTGTAGACTGCTTTTATAGTTACCACAAGCAATCCGATCCATTGGGCAGTAGCGGTTCATTTGTAGTTGGACAGAAGTATCACTCTATTAACACAAACCATAGAATGCGCCCAGTTGATCCCTGTTACATATGACTCACACATATTGTACCACTGTACTTTATGCTGCCGATTCTGGTGATGATAGTTCGACTCTTTCGCTCCAGCCGGAGCAAGTCTGACAACTGGTTTTAGAATGGCCGGTTTAAGAAAGCAAGACATAAGTCTGACAGCGCCACCTTGTCTATGCTGATGGCGTAGATATTGGTGTGGGCGATTTCTACCACATTAACAATTTACCATGAGTTTATTGCTCGTACTCCTCTCCTAATGCTCTCGAAACTGTCCTCCTAGATTTCGTGTCCCTTGACCAGCGCGTGTACCAATACCGCCGAATCTTTTAACAAAGCTCTCTATTTGGGTTCATTTCGCATTGGTAGCGTAACGTGCCTTTTGTGTTCTGCTGACCATACGCTAAGATTGTTCGCTGTATAATCTGACTTATGTCCGCAGTATTTGCAACTTGTTCTTTGGATGCAACTGTATATTCGGTCTCCGTCCTTACAAAGCTGTCAGTGCTGAACGTGCCGTTTTAACTGCTGAAAAACACGTCTTTTTCTTCTGATTTATAAATCGCCTGATTGCCTTAGAAGTTCTCTGTATAAGGGATCAAACTGTGACAATTCATACCGTTTTGTGTTTCGATGGTTTGTTTAGGGCTCACTGAGACTGACGTTTCACTATCCGTTTTACAGCTTCGCTAACTAATAATTTGTGTATTGCGCTCTTCCGAGCAGCCCTTCTGTTCTATAACTCTGAGCCTTGTGAAAGCTGATGTGTTGCGATAAGAGTATAGAAGTGTTTTGGATGATCGAACTGTTATGGAATACATCATCCCTCTCTGTCATTTCAGGATATCGTGTTATCTCTAATCATCCTCTGTCTCTCTGACCTAGGTATTGTAGGAAAGGATGTATGTGAATGTACGAAATCTGTTCCGTAATACCTTTGGTGTTCCCAATAATGGAGTCCAGTTAATCCGGGTAGTCATATTTCTACCCTAGTAGACTATCATAACAATATCTTTTACGTATTGTCCCTAAAACTTTGACTAATGGCTTGCGTTTGTCAATGCTTTCTTTCTAAATCCTTCCATACACAGATTTGACACTGGAGGTTTCCATGGTAAGGCCCCTCTCCTAGGTGTTTTGCCGCGACTGTAACGTGACACGGAGAGGATGAAAATAAACGATAGCGCTTCAGTTCAAAGGCGACTGTGTGGTAGGTTAGAGAAGTCCACCACGTCGTTCTGTGCATTAGGTGGAAGCTAGTCAGTTAGACGCTCAGAAGACAGAGATCAAGATTTGCTGTCTGCTTGACAGTATCGTTTCAACTTGCAGTTCTCGCTGGAAATAGATGACTTGATGTTCGAAATCATGAACCGGGTGTTCGACAAGTACATCCTAACCAAAGCGCGAAAACACTGATCGCCTACTTCTGCTTTGCGCTGATCAAGGCCTCTCTCTGTAGTGCATTGAATTTCGTCGATCCCGGTGCCAGCGCGCCACTTGGAGACCCCCATCAACCGGTCAATCTTCAAGACAAATTTACCACATCGCCATCGGTTATCGCTGGTGGGGCTGCAACCAGAATTGTAAATTAATCTGGAGTACCTATATCATTTTAGCTCGCAAATTGATGTGTGCCAAGATCGCCGTACGCTTTGGTGGCTCTCAGCAGCGTAGCTAGAAACAGCTTCACATGACTAAACCTTGTGACCTGGATGCTCTACCTATTTCAGGACGCATCGATCTCAATTGTGAAGACCGTTTCATGCACAGACCTTGAAACAAACTACTATGCCGCAGATTTATGTTCAACTTTGCTTCCTTGTTCAGTGACTTCACCAGTAGTAATGTTAAGCACCGGATATTTAGATCTCCTCAAATTTCGAAGTTCATCAATTAGATCCTGATGGACATGAATATTATGTACTGCGCATGACTACCAACGCTGACTTCAAACAGCTTCTCTGGAATGATCACGAGGTCTTTTGGATGCAGAGAGTCATTCAGATGTGGTAAACAGCCATCTTGTGGAATTCTGTAAGCTTTTCCTCCTGTCTGATCCACGAGCGACAGAAAGTCGATTGTAAGCAAAAGCTTTACGCGAGGAAAATGGCATGCCAATTCGTTGTCATAAATACGGATTTGAGCGTTCGACTGTGTAGTTGGAGTAGCATTTTATTTGGTCAAGCACACCGACGATTTCCTATTCTTAAATCCCGAGTGTTTCCTCGTGTGTAGACGCTTCAGCAGAATTTTGCCGAGGTTGCCCATGAGGTACACTAATTAAAGCGCTACAAATACCCTGGATTAGATAAACGCCTTCCGGCTATTTTAAAAAAGGAAAACTCATCACTTGTTCAACCGTTAACATCCCTACTCCAAGAGATTTGGGTCACGGAATTCAGCCCATCTGATTGCAGCTTAGCGGATTTAATACTCATCTTCAAATATGCGCCCGAACTGATTTTACCAATCACAGATGGGTTAGTCGCATCTGTTTTGTCTCTATAGCTCTCGACACACCGCTTTTAACGGAGCTCAGCCTTATATGCGAACAGAGCACAAGGGAAGAGGAAGCAAGGTTGCGCTCAAATCGGGGTATTATTTATCACATCTTAAGGCTCCACCAACTACTCGAACGTCATCAAATGTTTAGCCAGGCAACGATCGTTGTCTTCGTAGACGTACCAGGGGCATTTTAGTCCGTTGAACGAGCTGAGTTTAAGTGCTTCCAATTCCGCCAACTATGTCAGTTAGTAGTACGCTGACTACTTAGTCCTATGCAGTAGCGATCCAACTACTTTATCAGCAACGGCTCACCGAAGTGGGTTGAATGAGTTTCAGCATTTGGTTGTCACCCAAGTGTTTATTCTCAACGCTTCCAAAAGCCGCGATGTCACTTTCTGTCCCGTTTTTGCACTGACAAACGTCTGTCGTTGGCATACATGCTGGCTACATGTTGGTGGACGACCACAACATTACACTTCCATACACTAGTGAGTTCCTTGGTGAATATGTTCCTCATAATCCATTACGGTCAACATAGGTTAACGAAGCATGCCGCAAGGTATGAATATTAACACTGTACGCCATTCTTTAATTTAAAATTGGACTGTATTCTTCCTCGCTGGCTAAAGTGCTCACCCATCATTTTCTCAAGTCTTCGACAAAGAAGACTTCAAAAGCGCAAGAAGAAATCCCATTTTTCACAAGACATACTGAATTCAGTAATTTCGTATGTTCTCCTCTGCTGTTTAGAAACCAGTCGTGGGAATCTTAGGCTATATAGCAATGACGCTCAAGTTGCAATGTTATCGGCAATAATTTGAAGCGGTCGAAATCGATGAGTTCACGTAACCCGGTCATAGAGAAACGACACTAGCCTCACCAGGGTAGGATGAGGCTTGTCACGAAGTCCGTTTATTTGCACCAACTTTGTTTCAAACGGCGAATCCCCGAGACCTAGGCGAACGGAAGTATACAGGGACTGCTTTGTTTGTTGATTAACTTAAACCCACCACGTGGGTTTCGCATACAGGGCAATCAAGTAGGTGGCGTGCCATATTGCTAGGGGTAGTTTCAGGCCATTTACGACCATAAAACGGGGGAGGTGTTCTGCAATCATCGCTGACAGTCTTCTCTCAGCTCTGCCAACGTACTTGCTACAGCAAATATAGGCAGTGGTAAATTCACGAGGCGGTAAGTTGAGAGTCCGGTGTGTCCAGGTTGGATAACAAAGCAGCCTCTTGAGGTAGTGCAATGCAACTAGCTCAAACTGTGTAGTAGCAATTCTTGATAGATTGACGAAGAAGTTCCCTACATCTTCTGTTCACTTGGTCCCCTTTAAACGGCAGCGTAATAAATACCTTTATCTTTGGAACTTCTGTTGATGGTTTATCTTTCGGTTGTAAGTTCACCTACTATGCTATACATCGCTTAATATAATTATTCATTGTAATGTCGAGGTGACGCCTTCCAGTACATATTCTATAGTCTCCGGAGAACAAATATCATGAATTATAACAAATGCCGTACAGAATAAAGCTCGCTTGTATTTAATAGCGCAGAATATGGTAGAGTTCAGGTATTGTCCAGTCCATGTTGGCTTTCTCTACACAGACCGAATGGGTGTACCGTTTAGCTTTCTCTGTAAGTTAACGTCCAGGAAATGGAAGGATTTATCAGAGTTATTTGCTATCGTGTATTTGATCGCGGGATGGCACTTATTCATCATTCCCAGTACGTGTGCCGCCTGCTGAGGCGTGTCAACAACCACAAAAGTGTCGTCCATATACCGGTCATAAAACTATACATTCTGTATACAAGAATGTAGCACAATGTTTTCCAAGTGGCCCATAAAGCTATCGGTTAATACTAAGAATAATGGACTGCTCATGGCCATGCCGAAGATTTGTCAATACTGAGTTCTATTGAATTGGAACTGAGTATTTTTCGTGCATAAACGGAGTAGCGACTTGAGTTGGGACGCTGAGGTCTCGACTGTATCAGCTAGCCTGACTATTATATCTAACGTTTCTTCCAAAGGGATATTTATGAATAACGAGCATACATCAAAAGAGACCATATGTTTATCTTTTATGCTTAAATTGCATATCTTGTGGACAAATTCAGATGTATCTCTTATACTGCAACATGACAGTTGCTTTCGGATAGGCTCGATGAGCTTCGCTAGCCATCGGGCTAGTTTTTGACAACGTGCGTCTACCATTGAGACCATTGGACGTAGGGAGATGTCCTGTTCACCCACGTCACTCACGGCTCAGTTGTTGAAGTTTAGGATTCGTAAAACTAAAGTAAATTATTTGGATCCGGTGGATGTGCAGCACTGGCAAGTCCTACTAGAACGGAGTGGCTGTCTGGCGTGATCCTTAATGTGTGCTTGCTCTCTGGCCGAGTGTAGCGACGACTAATCCTATCGAGAATAACTGAAGAGCTTATTGCCTCGTGGAAGCGCACAAGTCTTGGTCGCAACGGGATGCGTGGATGCTTAAGATCCACCGTTGAACCATAGTTAGCCAAAAGACAATCGGATCATGCTGAATACCAAAGTCCATTTTGGGACAGGATAATCAAGCACTTTCTCCTCTGCCTCAAAACAAATAAGACAAAGTACTGTGGGTGTAAGCGCGAGAGTCATTGGCTGAACAACAGCAAAAATCAAAGGCCATCAAGCATTGCCTGCAGATATGCATTGAGCAATCGCTAGGTAGACGTACGCTCACATCATGGTGAAGCCTTTGCAAAACATTTACGAGGATGTAAGAACAAAATCAAAGCAACGTAAGGACTAAATAGACGAGTACACAAGAGAGAAATATTTCATTCAAGCTGGGTCTATGAGGGGTACAGGAAAGTTCCCAGTAATACTGCGGAGTGACGAAAACCATAACAAAACACTGGGCAAGTCAAGCCAGCCAAGATTCGGTACTTGAACCATCGATCGGTTATGCGTTTCAAATGGATAATTGAATCCAGTAGATGTTTCTTCCGAGTGAACGCCTCTGGTCTATCATTTAACCTGAGTCCGTAGCAATGGATGAACTGCATTGAATGAGCAAATGGCAATTGCAATCTGAAGGAAAGAAGATGTATTACTGCACTGACTACTGCCAAATAGGCTGTGGCCCAATCGAACGAATACCATGGTGTGTATTTCGACAGCGCCAGGAGTTATGGAAACAACCGAGGATACGCAGCACCACATCACATTAAGCTTGTGGGTCCAGGCGATCTACCTCAATCATCATGGCTTCGTGAAAAATATGCGGGCTAGTGCCGTAACCATCTAGTGTCAAGAGAACGGCTCTTGATGGAACCTAGGTTTGCGAAATGCTGATGATTCCTAATAAAATGCAAAGCTGGTATGATGCTTTTCCGGCCTAGTTACCGAGTACAATTAACAGTTTATTTAACATGAACGCTTTTTTGGAAAACATGTCGCTCCTAGGCCATTATGCAATGATTTTCCAGAAGCTGCATCAGTGATTCTGCGACGATTTAAAGCACAGGAATCTCACGTTGCATTCCTAGTGGTAGGTCTATCGCCCTTATCAAGATGGAACGAGACAGCGTGCGAACTGGAACAGTGTATTCAACAATGGCATTTATGTAACATACTAAGATTGAACATGTGTGCTTGCATGCGTGCTTTCATGTATGTGGAGGACCTATTAGAGGAAGAGAGCCTAGTCAGCGATCGTTGGGAAGTAAGTGATAAGGATGCAGTCTTACCGGATTGTAGTTAACAGACGAATTATGGCCCTAGTTTGCCACATCAGGGGGATTTTGTTCTCCTCCAATCAGTGCTAATATTAAAGAGCTAGTTGTTCTGCTGGACCACTGGCTTCTAACTGTATGGCATTCAGCCGAATGTTATCGAATCCAGGAGCGACTTGATAAATACTTCTTTTGCACAGTTGAGGTTGAATAATCCTGAGGGTGGGGTTTTAGAAACAAGAACAATGTTTACGCTGTTTTCAATCTGGAACGTATAGTAGTAACGGAACCGTAACATGTCAGCTTCTTAACTTGCTCATTGCGTGTGCCCATAATAAACACCCCAAATTAGATTCCGTGCTGCATCTTACAAATCTCTTAAACGTGACAGTATTAGAGTTTGCTGTTCGTGTATAATCGCCTCCATAACTCCTGCTGATGAGTTAGCGTGACTCGCGGATCAATTTCACACAACTCTTGCGTTGTACCACGCTAGCAATCTCGGTTGCGGTAGTGTAGGAAGCGATCAACCTCTTCTGGGGTTTTTAGGATGCCACAGGCGGTGCTGATAGCTTTGATACTCGCGTTGCTAATTTTACTGTCGAAATCGCTGTTTAACGGCAAGGATCCGAGACTTACCTAAACGCACGGTCTTTACCGTGAGAATTAAAGGTAGTGGACAGAACAAATTGTACTGCAACAACCGTGGTTCTAACAAAATCAATATAGAATAAACCAAGGCAGTCAAATTTACGAATGTGTGACCGGACACCGTGTAAAGTTAGAACTACTTAAAGCTTTAAAGTACGCGCAATTTGGCGCACTGCACAAGGCTGACTTTATTCTCTCCTTGGTCACTACTGAAACTCAGGGACTTTCACACAGAGCAAAGAACGTGATTGTGCCTAACATACCTGACCGATTGAGCATCGCTAAAGTCAAACAAATTTTCTCACCGCATTCAATATTACTTACTCTAACTTTCTATGCCTCAGACTCCATAGGAAACCGAGGAGTCATGCCCCATCCTCGTAAACTTCCAGGCTGAGGCGATGGTTGAAGGTTTTATACGCAGCAAGTGGCTCATTGCAACTTGAATTGATTTCAAGAATAGCTTGATCAGAAGCGACCACATGCCACTACAAAAGCTGTTTTCACATAAGACGAATCGTTCAGACGTTAGTATTTCTTGCACTGCCGCCAATCATTCTGGCAAAGATGTGAACCTTGACAGATCAGCAACATATACTCTATCTAAAATTACGCGCAAGCAGCTAGTCCACCAACGCGCCGCCACGAAGCGTTATTGCACTCTAATGTTGAGCTTGTTTGGCCAGAAATCGCAGCAATTACTAGATATATCGTGTGCTCCTTCTGTAAGCAACAACCTCTTAACTTATTTGGCATCAAGGCAGTACCAAACAGACAAAGTGTGGAATTAAGAATATTGAAAATTTGAACGAACAACCCCTTAGTGAGAATCCCAACAAATATCCCACTTCCCAGCTAAGCATATATGATATCACAGAACCACGTATATGTAAAATATTCCGCAGCAATTCCCACCGACGTACAACACCTCAACAATCTCCATCAGCATACAAATAATGCTCCTTAAACCAGCTGAGTAAAACTGTACGTTGTCCCGCCACAATATATGAAGTTGGAACTGATTTGGGGTCAATAATAACCACTCGAGCTACTAACAACTATTACAAAACTTTCCGCTACCTACCTCTGCGAACCCGGGGTGGTAACCTTGCAAGTGGAATAACGCAGTTACTCAAGACAGAACTAAAGATGCACATACTTCTACTAATTCTCAATAGCAGCGTCAGATTTTAGCTTCCCATCCACCGCCACTTCCTCCTACAGAGCATTCTAACCACTGGCTAAGTGAAATTTTATTTAGGTCAACATCCGCCCATACAAATAGGGCATCCACATGCGATCAGAAAAATCCCTTGATGATGCAATCGTTCCGGCATTCCCTTCGCTGAATCCAAGATATCCCAGCGCACGGCAAAGCCCAGTCATTCCACCACGGCGCACCACCCACGGCCATGAAGACAACGGGTGTGAGCTGACCAATTTTGTGTATCCTGCCTCATTCGTTAACTTAAATCAGTTAGTATAAATTTTCCTTCACTATCACCATAATTGGATGTGCTTACAATTATAGGTTCCTTGAAACTCATCACACCTTTTGTACCATCAAAATGTGGTGCGCATTAGCTATACCTGACTTGCAACTGGATATTTTGGGTTATCAATTATTGCGGAAGGTTCGGCTTCACAAACGCAGCTGGGCATGTGCCATCAAGCTAGCAATGGCATAACAGCAATCTCAGATGAACAGATAGCGTTCGACAATTTGTATGATTTACTATGGTTGACAAATCCGGTCTCTATGACCTGTATTTGCATTTCTCCTGATACCACCGTCCATGAATCTCAGTAGTTAATATCTGGCAATAAGGCTGCCTCCAGCGCTGCACACAACTCTATATTCCTATGCGGAGATTTCTGTATGCCATATATATATATATTTATATATATATATATATATTAGACGTCGCACAGGCCTACAACAACTGTGGAACTTGCACAAGTGATACAATGTGTCTGAATCAATGGTTGGACCCAACACGTTAAGCAACCCACTAGGTTAGATAACATGTTGGGCCTTTTTTCCCCTTGGGTATTCCATCTTTCTGTGCATTACTTGAAGACAAATTAATAGGATGTGACCACAGTACGGTGTTTTGCAACGTGGATATCAGGCAATAAAGACTTGGTCAATAAGGAAGTCAACACCACAATACACTTTTTGATTAGAACATATTTGGCTTGCTGCTTGGGAGCATGCATTAGGACCGATTCTCCACCACATCAGATTCGGCCATAGACGTCGGCACATTCTTGCATCTACGACGAGGTAAACACAGACTCCTTGGACGGTCGATACCAAAGCGCACGCAAGGTCGCTTCACAGCTTAAGAAGTTGACATCACTACAGTGCAAAAACAAAGACATCGCCACATTATTCCAAACACTTGAACCCTTAATAAAACTAAAAGACCAAACTCAACTGTCCAGGATTGCCAAGGAATTCCGAGCCATAACTAATACAGAGAAAGCTCGTGCTTTGATGCAATTAATTAGAAGAAGAAATCCGAAGATTCACTACGAAATTCTAAGCCTAATTTAATCGACGGTACGACAACAAACGATTTATTTCAAATTTTTGGTTCCATGAAATCCTACTTTGCAGCCATGTTCACCACTGCACCTTATGAATACTCACCTCACCTTCCAAGAAAAACAGAGGAAGTCTTATGTACCCTTCCTCTGAATCTAATGGACATGCAGATGCTCATAACATTCTTAAAACCGACTTTCCAAACAACACCTGCTGGTAATCCCCCTTCAGCTACAATGCTAGTTGGTAAAATCATATCTCTCCTCACGCTGAGTATTTTTACATGATCATTAGAAGCTATTTGATTCCCACATCATTGGAAAAATATCATAATGTTACCGAAACACAAAGGTGGTCCACGAATTAGAACGTCAGATCATCTACCTATTAACCATCCCTCCGCCGTTTCTAAAGGCTTAGAGAGAATCGTCAAGGAAGTTGCAATCGCTGCGCTCCCATGGTTCCGACGGTGTTGAGAACATGTACCATATGCACTACACCTAATAGCAGGTAAGATAACGAAGACATTACTGAGACAAAACTGAAACACAACGGCGACATTAACGTAATTTTGCAACGGTGTCTGGATGTACATTGCATCTTCTAAAGTCTTCGACCGCTTAGATCATCGCATTCTTCTCTAAAAGCTGCAAACGTATGGAATTGTTAATCTTGTCCTTAGCTATATTTGAAATGTCCTCCTTTAGCAACACCTTCCGATTAAGCTTCACAACTGATCTTCTAGCCCTGTTGATGTAGACTGCGCTGTTCCCCAATGGTCAATGTTGGGGCCAAGCTTATTCATGGACTAACTTAACGACCTCGCGTATGTCATAGATTCAAATTTCCTTCTTTTTGCTAACGACATCAAGGTGTGGCTGTCGTTCGGGATGAAGGAAGATTACTATCTGCCGCAAATGAAATTAGTTAGTGCTTTTTCATAGCCAAAGGCAATTCTAATTCCCTTCAAAGTGGATAAGTGCAAGGCTTCTCATATACACTGTTAGCCCAATAACGAAAACAAGCTTCGAGACTACATGTTGGAGACCGTTTCACAGGACTTCTACCTTGGGTTGATGATGCAGAATGACCTCAGCTATTCCACACAGGCATTGCAGACGTCCAGAATCGTGCACCAAATGTTGGTCGCTTACAGGGGCGTTCCTGCTGTTCCATGCATCCATCTTTCCCAAAACGCGCAATAAGTATGTGAGGCCTCATGTAGAGTAAGCGATTCAGACCAAGCAACCATTGTTAAAAGGCCATCTGGTTGCACCGAATACCCCGCTGTAAAGAAATTGTTTCACCTGCCATACCATGCATAACTGCAAACTCGGGGAATTTGCAATGAATTTATCACAGCCTGGGGAGCGAATTCATTCTGGTAAACCGAATCTTGGAAAACTCATATGATGCATGCGGTTGCCTTCTCAAACTCATTTGAGACACAAAATGGTCGGGTCAACAGTTGGCATTGGATACGAGTGCAGCCGGTTCGGAATGCCGACGTATTATTATTTTCTTAGAATTGGTCAGTTACATGTTATTGTGACAATATATCTTCCGCCCTCCTCCCGCTTCGTTCAATCTAAAAACGATTGAATTTCAAAATTCCATTACATGCACAGCATCAGGTCTGACTGGCGCAATGATCATGTTAGTTATCGGTGGCCTGGTACAAAGCCGCGTCCCCTAGCTAATGAGAAAAATTTTGTTAGCAATGTTAAATTCATAACTAGCAAAGATGGCAGGCTATCGCTATTAACATAGTAAAGTAACGTAGCTGCTAAAACAATTTCCAAAATATCCCGAAGCGTGATGTTGATCGTGCAATGACTACCTTTAGTAAACTTGATAATTTAAATCACAATTTGCATTTACTATCAAGGCACAGTGGTGTATCTTGAATGCTGCTAGCCTCAACTTCTCACAGACGGTTTGTGGACGTTACAATGAAACAAGTCATTAAGCATCATCATTCTTGGAAGTTGATTTAATGTAGTGAAACAACTGACCTCTCGTATTTCACTCGATTTTCGAATATCGAAATGCTTTTTCATACTACATGTTGACTATTCCTTGCTTATTGCATATTTCACTTAGCGACGCTCTTAATTTAACCAAGAAATTGCTAAATCCAATATTACTCGCTTTAAAACTTTCGGTTTGGTATACTGTAGTTTCGTTTTCACTATACCCTCAAATTATTTGTACGCCGTGTATTTGGGATATACTGGTGACTAGCCTTGTCTGCCAATACTCACCTAGTGCGTTGATGCTGGTCCGATTAGTATCAAGATGAGGACACTTGTTAGTTGACGTTTCTGGATAGCATTAAACGTGTAAGCTTGTAATTCCAGTGAGATGTTCTAAAGTTTGTCAAACTCAATGTTTATCCCTAGCAGATCTAGGTGCATCATTTACTTTACTTAATAACCCCGCGGACTTCCGCTTTCAGCTAAGGAAGTCACAGGTAAACAGGATGAAAATGTTCCAGTGACTGATGCACTTATTTTATATTAAATTGTGCTGGAAATTAATATGACTTCCGATGAAAGGTCTGCCACGTAATCGAAATCAAGATCATTTCCATATTCGTATGCTTCAAGACCTACGTCAGAAGTCGACAATGTTACTCAGGGGCCTAAACGATACGTTATCTAGCGTTGAAGGTTAAATCCTTACGAAGGCTATTTATAGAGTGCGCAAACAAACTTCCCAATCACAACAAGTAGCGAATACAACATTGAGAGGTCGAATGACACGCAACTCAGTTTGAATGCTGCATCCTATTTTCGTTTTTATCAGCGGTGTTTTACGAAATTTAAAGGGCGTAAACATTTTAATTTAAACTTCATCAATTATTTATAGGTAACAATGTCAAAGGAGGCGCCGTAACAAAATATTCTTATGCGTCATTTACAATAAATGCAACAGCTTTGGCTCAAAGCTATTTTCATTGGATACTTTTGCTTTCCGTGTAGCTGAAATAAAGCAGTTGTGTGACGCAATAACCTGGCATTTATTTAACCATCAAAACAGTCAAAAATCAAAGCAAGTAAACTTCTTTATTTGTCGCTCTTGTTTAAGAATGCGAACCAGTTGTTTTCATCAAACATCTAACAAAGTAAAAAAATACTTTTGTTAAAGTTATGTAGAACAAGACATTTTTACCACTGAGTGAACTGACAACAATCCCACGGCGTGCGGATGAGTGATTGCCACCCAAGCTTTGGGTGAAAGTATGCACTTTGCGTACACTCCATTGCCGGTTGTTTCTGCATTCTGATCCGCCCAAATAAATGATCGGATAAAAAGTTTGTATTTAATGCTATCTCTATAGCGTTCGACCGCCTGAAATAGCACATTCCGCTTCAATAGTTTCATGCTATACATGTGGTGACAATGCGCAGGGTTATAAAATCAAGTAAAGCATTCAAACTCTCCTGAGTGTCGAAGTACATAGCTGCATTCCCGACCCATTTCTATTCTAAAAATGAGTACGTGGACCACGTTTATTCCTAGCATTTATTAAAGATCATGCTTATATGCTCCTGTCGGACGATAACAATACCTAGGATGAAATCAAGATAGTAAACTATCACGCAAAATCGCAGGACCTTGACGGGCCCATATTTGATCATCAGAAAACAAATTCAAGTTCAACGTGGCACAATGCAGAGGTGAGCGTACACCATCAGCATACCTATGCAAATGGACTTGAGTAGAGCAGTTGCAACGGGTTTTCCAGAAAATTGAGCTCTACACGATCGCGCTGGATGTCATCATCTGCATGCTGAGAAGGGATAGTAAAAGTGTGTCAACACCTTGGGCTTTAAAGAAGGGCCTACGGAAATTTCCGGTCATCAATCTTTCAAAAATTATTGAATGTCTACAAGAGATTTTCAACTGGAATGCGCGAACAAGCCTGCCGTTCCTGGCAAAAACATAATACTTATTCGCTTGACGCTCTAAAAGACAGTTAGATGAAATTCGTAAGGTGTATGTTCCACGTGACCTATTAACACATACTGAAAATTCTGGAATTCTTCGGAGGTAAATATCGGTGTCAACACTTAGAAGCCATTATAGTTTATCTAATGCTGCAAAACCAAATTTCGCCTGTAATGACATTTGCAAATCAATCACAAGAAGCAAGTTTGAGGCTACTAGCTAAATAATTCAACGTGCTAGAGTCGGCTTGATTGTGGAGGAATAGTCTTCCTCTGGGTATCTAGAAGGCGGAAGGCCATTCCAACTCAAGTCACTTTCTCCCAACAATAATATTTTTCATAAAAAGCCTAGCCGATGCATTGTTCCACAAATTCCGTGATAAAATGTTTTTTCTTTAGCGGGAAAATAACTACACTAGTCAACATGATAACCACCTTTTTCGGTAAATTTGCAGTGGGGAAATCTACAACTGTATCTATGTGAATAGCTTTGTGAGTCGGTTGAAACCCGAAATGCTCTCTTTTTCATTTTATTCTTGCCTATGGTTCTGTAATCTGCACCCTGTTAATCCAACGGCAATATTCTAGCAATCTCTATTTAGTTCGTTCTAAAACATTGTTCATGTTTATGATTGAAACTTGTGATAACTCTCCAAATTTGTACACACGTGCCGCAAACTATTTCTCTACATACAGATCATTTGTTCTCTAACCAGTTTCCTTTAGAATAACAATGAGGCAGGGCCTCTAAACAAGGCCGCGCTCTTTTGTTTCATCTGCTGAATTACTTACACAGACGCTTTCCGCAATATTTGCAGTTGCATTTTTCTACCCGATCCATTAAATCTTCAAGAACAGGATTGCCTATGCTCGCAAAATTTTAAAATTCAGCTGCATTTCTACTCCATCGAAAGTCCCAGTTTTTCACGGTCAAGTTGTAAAAAATAAAAAGTTAAGCGGATCTACAAACGACACAATAATTCTATTAAAAAGTATTCTACTGGATGGAGGGTAGTTTTTAGGAATGAAAATATTGAGGTGTATGAGTACACCCATTATAATAAGTTCAAATGTCCAATCAATTATTAGTAAAAAGGATGAGATAAAAACCAATTTTTGTTTTCCTGAATACTCGAAACTTCATGTAAGTATGTTTCAAGGGATCTGACTCCATGAAGATTCGACGATGAGGTTGCAGCGATCGAGTGACACATTTGCCATTGTGCCGACTGGTCAACGACGTAAAAGAGCCACGGTTAAGGTATCATCACTTATGTCAATCCCGTTTGGTGCACGTCAACAAAAGTTTGGTTTCGCATTTTTCCTCCACGTATTAACTGTTTGATTTTGAAATGTAAGCCAAGAAATTTAAGTGGCTACCAAAAGATTTTGCTTGCAAATCTCTACTTTCCCCAGTTGTCCCGCCTCTGAATCCAAAGTATGTTACGATCAGTTCACTTCAAGTGTCATCGACCACAATGATCCTTCTCTTTGCATATTTACTGGTGATTTTATCAGGTTTGACACTCATTTCCTAGCAAACCTTGGGCTGCAACACGTTTTAAACCACCCCACCAGACTTGAAGCTGCTATAGACCTTGGGTTAGTCAACAACCTGATGGGATTTTGTGTGCAATCAGGCATCCATTGGCAGTTCTGGCCACTCATTTATCAAGTTATCTACTGTCATGTACACAAAGTAATTCACAGGAATATTGCTAATTGCAATACTCGCAGGCTTAATAGAAGGCAATATTTACCTGAGAATATATGTCGACTTTAGGAACTGACTTCATCTACAGATTTTGGTAACAGTTTTGACAAAGAGGTATCAAAATATTGCGATCAGTTAATGAGCTATATCAACTATTGTTTTGATGTCTGCTGTGCACTGGAAACCATTCTCATTTGTGTGGATCAATTTTCTTCTCAATACCCAAAAGACTTGCGTTGGCTAAAGAAAAAGCTTTCAAGACAAAAGACCACGCTGCGGTGAAATCCTTTACTATGTCTATCAAAACGGAATTGCACCACCTAAACCACCTATATATCCAGACAATAGTGAGAAATAGTAAATGCCGGGATGTTTGGCGTATACTGAAACAGAATATTGATGGCTCTAACCGAGTGTCAACTCCAGATGTAAAGCTGGAATAACTGAACGGAAGCTTCTGTTGTTTCAATGTTAAATCCACATTTCACTCTTTTTACTCACGATTGCATGGGCCAACCACCTCCTTACCTGCGATTGACAGAAATACGGTGCGCAATAAACCACTACATCCAAACTCCCACAAAGCAAGTAGTCCGGACTGCCAATCAACCGTTGTCCTCAAAGTGTGTGTCGATTTCATGACTCAGCCACTTGCTGACGTATGTACTCTGTGCATTAAAGAGTGTAATATTGCTGGCTGCTGGAGAAGTGCAAGAATTACACCGGTGCACAAGAAAGGCTCAGATAAATATCGAACAATTGCCTGCACCTCAGTAAACTTGAAGATATTCGAGGTTAATCGTGAACACTTGGAGCATAAGACTCACTCAAATGATCCGCTGCAGTATATTTGTCGCAGTTTGAGGTTTACTCAAGAAGCATTAGCCTAGCTTTTACATTCAGTGCCCTCAACACTAGACAACGAAGTGAAATCAGTACGCATATGTTTCTCGATTATATTAATGCTTTCGACATTGGAAACCGTGAACTACCATTGAGTGAACTACATAATGCCGGATTGCAACTCTTTACTGTCCACGTTTTGAGAGGTTACTTCACAGGACGTGCCCAGTTTACTCAACTTGGATGTAAAACTCCCTGGCAGCTCACCAGGGTACCGGAGTTTTTCAAGGGGCCATAATATCACCATACCTCATTTTAATCTACATCGGCTCTTTACCGGCTCCCTGCCGACGCGGTTTTGCTGAAATATGAGGACGACGTAGCCTTGGGTAGGCAACAGCCAACCGTAGCCACGTCAACTAAATTAAAAGCCCATCTAGATAGACTTGTAATAAGGTTCAGCGCTCACTCTTTGTCACTGAATATGTGAAAATACAATAACGTCCTTTTTCCCCACATAAAGGCCATGATTCTCAGCAGCTTCACATGGGATAACCTGTACGCCACACATTCGGCAGGAATTTGAACACCAGATTGTCAGTGAAGCAACTAGATGTAACACTTAGTTGCAATCATTTCTGTTCACTCCACATTCTTGACGTCTTTACAAAGCTGAGGAGGCTTCCGTTCTACGCCCATCGTTTGCAGTCCTCCTCTGTCACAAATCAAGTAATTCTGAGATTTACCATTGCACGTTTATTACTCCTTTAGATCTATTGCTTCACTGTGATATTTCCTGGTTTACTAAGGGAACGCTTCCAAATCCTAGGTAGCTCATGGACGCAATTATCTCGGTGTAGTAGAATTCCCAAACCGACTTTTGTTGACATTCTCGTGTCCACTCACATCACTTCATACATAAGGCTTGCTTCTAGAATACTTACTGATACAAGTCACTCACTTCTTGTTTGCACTCTCTGTATATAAACATCCTTAAACAGACAATGATATGAAGAAATTTTTGTCAGCACAAGTGCTAAATGCTCAAATGTTATTCTATAGCTGACCCCTTTTTAAGCCAACAGACGTCACTTGTCCAGGAGCTTAAAAACAAGTTTGCGCCATAAGCATACTGTTGTTTATACCAGTTATCATTCTACTTTTGTACACATTGCCTTATTTCTTTTACTATGCTGAAAACGTGTGTTGCATCCGTATTGGTGCGTAAAGAACTTTTGGAAAACCCAGCTGACATTCTGGAAGCGTACTTTTCGCACAGCGTTCTGACTAGTCTGAGGCGTTTGGTCTATGTCTAGTTGTCACGTTCCTTGTCTAATGCGTATGTCTATACATTTCTACCGCGACGCGCATCCGAACCGGAAACACTGTTGCAAAGTATCTAGGAGTAAAATGCCTGTCAAACACATCAAATTGAAAAATACTTGACCTGGTCATTTTCTGAATGATACCTTAAAACTTAACGCTCTTTCCTTTTGATCAAATACATTTACTCTATAATTCGTGCAGTTGAAAATCAATATATTCTCAGATTTCCTTTTCAAGTGTTTTGTATCTAAGTTACTGCTTAAGGCATGGTAAACCAAAACATTTTCTCTTGCGTCGATAGGATGTCTGTGCTTGTAAATTTCCAAACATCACACAAATTAAATTGGACAACACTTTACTGTTTGTAAGTAGTAGGGGAGTTATTTGGTTTTTGCGTAGATCGTCGCCGTAAGACTCAACCAGTCAACCATCACACATCCGGGAAATCCATGGACTGCTGTTACGTCTTATTGAGACCTGTCAGTAGGGCCCACTCCCTAAAAATTGCCGCTTTCTAACTCACAACCTTCCTCTTGCGAGTCAGTAAGTTATGCAACTGAGCCATGGACAAAGGCAAAATTCGGCGGATGCGCGCTACAGACGAGTCCCAATAGGACGAAACCGCTGTAAAGCGCTTTTCTGGATGGGTGGTGCCTGTGTCTAACAGCGGCGATCTTCACAGAAACAAATAAAGCCCCTACTACTAACAATTAATTGGTAGTCGCCTAAGCAACTTACATGCAACCTTGATCAGGTGGCGTCTGCCAAAGTAATGCGTTGCTCTGGGGGCTAGCCCTGTTTTGGGCAAGTTCATAACACGCATGCTAGTGGAGGATGAGCAGCGCAACATCGAAATGAGATAGCTGTCATTTCAGTCCGGCTGCCGTCGCCGACGGTTTCGTGGCATAAGTCACTGACTTGAAAAAGTAGGGTCATGTGTTCGAATCCGGCAGTATTCTGCTGGTGCGCGCTACTGCAGAGTCCCAGGAGCACGGAACGACGCCCAGCGCTTTTCTAGATATGTGGAACTGTCTTCCTGATTCTAACTGCAACGATGCTTCACAAAAGCTGTACTCTATTGCTTCACAGAATCTGTACTCTATTGCTTCACGAATTCGGTGATCTATTGCTTCACACTCGTCGTCAGTTCTGCACTATTAGCTTCCTATTAGCCCTAACTTACGCTAATTTTCCTTGAAAAGGATGCATTGCACTGCATAATTGTGATATACTGGTCAAATTTAACATTAAGGTCTTTACCAAGATTCCGCGACATAAGTATCAATGCCGCACTCTATGGAAAGCTTTCTCTTCGTTGCTGAGCTTCGTCCTTTCCAAGTTGTGGAAGTCTATGCAAAAGCTATCTGCTGTTCGCATCATCCTAAACCAATAAATGATCCCAAACTTCTCAGGTGTGCTGGCCATGTACTAATGAAAACGATAGCAATTTCTGATGAGGAATTATTGATCGCTGAGTTTCTATGCTGGCACATAGCATTTTGAAAGATACGAATAGATATATTCCAGAATTCAAATCTCAGGGCTAACATATCAACATATAGTCTTTTATCTTTAATAGTGTGCATATAAAATGAATACACCTCATTATTGCTTTGTTTCTTGTAGTCAGTTCCTTGAATTGGGGCAATCAGTACCAATCACACCAGAGTTTATTCAATATCATATACCTTAAGCGAATAGAGCCCGCAATATAAGTAAGACCAATAAAAGCATGTCATTTTGGAAACGTTATTTTACCCGGGCATTTAAACTTTCCTGTCCTCAGTTTTAGTACTTACTTGAATGTGTTTCGACATCTGGGATATATTGATAACGTCTAAAACCTTCGAGACCTCATCATATCTCAAGCATTATTATGCTCCACAATTGGTTCCGGTCTTTTCTTGAAATCATTGTTACCATCCTACCGAAAGAAGCAAATTGAAAGATTTTGGAACCCACAGTACATCAGCTTCGCTACATAAACTTCAAAGAAAGATGCAAAAACGGCTGGCATACGTTCATGGATTTCTTCCTCCGACCCAAAGAAAATGGCTACAAACATAAATTGGACTATGTAAGATGCTGTGATATTTTGCGGACATCCAGATAGTGAGAACTTCAACAGCGTAAATTGTCTCGTCTCCAGACTCCTTATAATTTACGGCTGTTTGTTCTAGTAAAACGTTATCAGATGTGTACTGCCCACCAGCCATTTTGAAATAATACAAACCAAATAAAGCAATGCGAAATTGTTATTCGCCTTGTTTTCACCACCGTGTGGTTTGACACTACAAAGTGCACTTTGGGCACTGTTGTGTTTTTGATCGTGATATCTCAATATTAGTATGGACATCCGTATAAGAAAATAAAAACCGCATTAGATGAATATGGCACTTGCGACTATCTATGAGCTCTCCAAGTATCAAATTTGCAGCTATATATTATGTCGAAACATTAAACTGAAAGCAAAGTGAAACTTTACCCATAGAAAATTGCGACTAGAATGGTAAAATGTTAAGGTAGATTAAGGTGTATCACAAAAGAGTTTTGCGCCCAGTTTACAAATGTATGCAAACATAGCACAGTTGAACTGTAAATTCACTGCTCCGGGGTGTTCTAGGTTTAAATGATATATATATAACAATATAAAGCATGGTTTTGCGATTGTGTTTGCAAACAACGTTAAACCCGTTTATTCGCACAATGTACAGTCACACGGGAAGATAGACGGTGCATATCGGATGATGCATTTGATCTTACACGTGGTGTCACTTGAGGTCAATGTTGTGTGCCATTGCTAAAGGCCATATATTATAGTATATGTGTCGCATTCTAAAAAGTAGCAGTACTCCGCCTCGTATGAACATCTCTTAACGCACTTCACTTAGTGTCCGAAATCTGCAACACTTGCACTACTTTCATTCTTCAGAGCAGCCTCAATTCCCTAGTTCTGCTTCTGACTGTACAACACTTGTGTACTGCAAAATATTTTTATTTTTCTTCATTGTGTACAAGCATGCCTAAGACAGACAAAATGGCATTTGAGCGAATTCTAAGTCGAATTATCAGGAAATTATTGTATACTTGACAAAACTAACAATGAGCGATTTACTAGCCTTTCATTGCAACACATATGTTGACAAAGAATAGTATTTGGCTTGTTGGATGTCCATAACTATAAATAACCCTGCTTACAAAAGAGGAATAAAGTTATGTAAGGCACAAAATATACAAATGAATAAATATGTAGTATATTTGATGGTTACAATTCAAAGGACGAATAAAGAATGAGAGAAAATTGCTTTATGGATGCTTACCTCAAAGTTGAGAAAACAACATCTTGAAATTTTATTGGAAAGGACCCATTTCATTATCAAGAACAGAAGACCGAAAGGCGCGGCAACTGTTGAAGCGCATTAAGGAGCACCT
Organism: Dicrocoelium dendriticum; assembly: GCA_944474145.2. Taxonomy (NCBI): domain Eukaryota; kingdom Metazoa; phylum Platyhelminthes; class Trematoda; order Plagiorchiida; family Dicrocoeliidae; genus Dicrocoelium; species Dicrocoelium dendriticum. Next base: position 60,824,751 of record OX104059.1, on the reverse strand, counting down.
ACCAGGCTGGCTGTGTCGAGGCGGTACTGGGACTACAACTAGCTCAGTTATGGCTCATCTTGTTAATAGTGGTTATGAGGTTGACCCAATCCGTGCATTTCGGATACTATACAGGGTCCCTCCACAGCAGTCATGAGGCCTTCGCCTCCGCAGCCTTAGTACCGTGGAGGCGATCAGCATTCGATGGCATCATCAGCTTTTGTGTGCACAAAAGAAGCTGATCGAAGCTGTTAAGCTACCTTAGCCAGACAAAGCGGATCCTTCTGAGGGCAACTGTAATTGAGCAGCTACACCTATGTCTTAGTTTCTCCTTTGTTGCTGGTTCATGCCCTTCGTCAGCACGTAATCGCATCTCATTTGAACTGATCGAATCCTCCTTTACGCCCATGGCTATTCCACTTATATGACTGTACGGGTCGGAAGATGAAACTTCAAATGTAACAAGTTATATGCATTTAAAATATCTGTCAATGTATATCAATACGTACGACGACATATCATTGCTAAAGCTATCTCACCCATGAGAAACTGTAGCCAAAATAGCGTTGGCAATGCATCAGAGCAAACTGCTATTCACCGCAGCATGTTACTGTTCATGAAAGCATGTTGCCTCTAAAGTGACATGCTATTAAAAGTAAACCGTTAATTTTTCCTGTGAACATTTCTGATAGAAATCTACATTGCAACATGTCTATATTCATCGACGAGATCTCAGCCAGAGAGAGCAGTTATAATTCGCGAAGAAAACAATACACTACCCGTAGCCTTACTCAGAGTTCTGCAAAGTCATCATTCCAACTTAGTTGATCGTATGCGTTGTTTGCTGAAGTCTGCAATCCTGTATTAAAATAAACAAATAAATTACGTATTCCCTTTTTCATTGACACATCTGTGTCGGCAAGTTCATAAAAATGAAACCTTTTATTAGTGCATCGAGCATGATTTATCGAAATATGTACAACAGTAAGAAAACCCGGTTTTCAATTTTGATGGGACATAAGTGTTGATTGTTGATTTAGTGTGTTGTCTGATCTTGCTTAGATATTGTATATGGGCATTGTTAGGCTTCTTGGGAATATGGATTCAAAAAATTGCTAGATAAGTTTAGATAATAGGAAAATTTGTTCAACACAAGTATAATATATGCATAGCATTCCTTTAACCCTTTTTTGGGTTGCCCTGCCTAAGGCTATTCAGTATTATTAATTAACAGTTATGGCATTCCCTTGGTATAAGAATAATTGAGACGCCTGAGAAATGGAAATGTAAGAATAGACTGCAATAAGTATAAGAACATTGACCACGAAGACGGGTAATGTAGACTTGTGATCAATTTGTTTTCTGTTTCAGTACACACTTGCTGGTAGTAACATTGTGTTAACATAGGCTTTTAAGTAGAAAACAGGAAATGAAGACGGTGAATGTTGCGACTTTCCAATGACTATATTCACTCCCTGTTCAAGATTTTTTTGGTTTTATAAATCAAGTGCCTTTATCCTATGCTTACCTATTTGTTATGTGACATCTCAATAGGTGGATCACCTTTCTTTCGGTCAAATAGTTGCTGATCTGTATGTCAAGATCGTGCTCTTAACTGAGAGCACATCTTTCGATTAGTTCTTTCTCCAGCTTCTGGTATACCTGTTAGAGAATATTTGGTTGATCTGTTAATCTTCGATTTGCATTCGACCACCGAACGTTTCTTATTTCGTGTTTTATCTAGTGAAGTGCTTTGCAAGAGGTAGGGTCTTGGTATAAGTCGTGCGGCCTGTGACACGGGGCGGAAATTTTGGTACGGTTGGTTGTTTAATAGCAAACATAACGGGCAAAATTTCCATATATGCTTAGGGTTGAATATTTCAACGTAACCCTGTTTGACCAACCACACAGTTGCGCCGCGTCACACCTATGCAAGCGTTCTCCATTACGATTAGCACCGTGGCCAATTTCGCCACCTATAACTCTGTGTCCCAAACCTTCATCCATTCCATCCAGACAAGGGTACACTATACTCTGAGCCGGTTGCGTGACCATGCATTCTGCCTTCTGCCTTCAGCCAGGGCTAAAACTTTACTCCCATCCGGGGCAACAAAATTAGTTGTTACACCACTGGTATACTGGTGATTCTGTTATTGTCACGCCTATCTTGGAACCATAAAGTAGAAACAGTTGGACATCTATTTATCACTTCAGTTCTTTATATCTCCTTACTGATTTTGGCTGCAACAGGGTTGATCTCCAGAGGTGATGGAGTGCAGCTTCCAAAATAAACAATACCCACATGCGAAGTGAATTGGCAGAGACCTATTAACATGTAACAAAACTGCAAGACTCTAAGGAGTCGAGCCTATGCTATCGATTATCTGAACGCAGCGAGAGATGCTAGAGGAGTGACTACGTAAATGGAGTGGAATGTGACTAGTTTGTTGGATACTTTGACACACAATATCGCAGGCTGACCAAAGCAGAGTATCTAAGTAATAAGCTTGGAGTCATGTGTTGGAAGCAGCGTTTGTGATTAGCGAGAAGGATGCAGATATTTCAGGACGAGTGGACGATATCATAAAGAAACAATACATACACCAAAATGATATGCCGATGGTGCTTGGATATTTAGTCAGGAGGATATTCAGACTATGAGAAAAATATTGAAAAATTTAACTATGTTAGCTAAAACTAAGCACCATTCATATAAATGTCATCAGATTATCGGTTGTTTCAGCACCGAATTTTGTATCCACGCTAAATTGGGACATAGAATTGTGGGGAATGTTGAGTGGAATTCGTGATGAGATTTCTTGGGTGTCCAAAATACCAAAGCCAATAGCAAGTGCGCAAGCAGGTAAAAAGAAATTTAAATTATACGTAAAGCGAAATTTAACTGGATCCGGAATTCAAACCAACATATTGGTTAGTAGTTCATCTTTATTTGCTAGCAGTTGATTCAAATGAATCAAGTAGACGTCTTGGAAGCGAAAATGTGCTGTGAAGCATAAGACCAAGCCTGTGCGTAAATCACATACATGTGCCAGTGGACTAGGTATTCAGTGAGATTCATGTACCTGACAAGGTAACTTTAACTTCAGTTAATACTGCATGGGCCAGGTTCATACGCCTAAGCAATAGCTATTCAGCCTAGCAGAATAGCGATCATATTCCAAAGAATCAGTTGACACTCCACTAAATGTTATTTGCAGATAGGTATTCAATAGTATAGAATATGCTACCTGTAGATATCAGATATAGTGGTAAACCTTATCAATTATAAAGTGATCAAGTGATGCTCGGGCCTTACAAACATTTCCTAAATGCAATGCATTACACAAATGCATAATGACTATCTAAAACGGATCCTGGATTCTGTGAAGCATGGTATGTACAACTGCCGGTACATCCCAATAGCTGACTATATTTTTCTCATTGCTGACTTCGATCCTATATCCCATTTTTGTTCAGCTCACTACACTCTGATTGACTGGAAGGTAGACAGAACATTGTCAATATACCAGTGACGAAAGTCGGCATCATGCATTAACTGGATTATACCAAATTCCTCACTACTACTCATCAGCAATATAAAATCTGTCGGTATCGCTTCTAAGCCCTATGCCGTAAATAGGCGCTATGCGGAAAGTCCTAGCTCGTGAGGCTAGTCATTGTCCTCTGCACAGTTCGTAACTGGCGTAACAGTGGGAGATGATAGTGGCTATAATTTAGTCAACTGTTAAGCACGCAAGTAAATGGCTGTCACCCATGGCGAAATGACACTAGCTACTGGCATTCTAAAGTCATGAACACGAAACCCGTCAGGGATCGGCTGGGAGGCGCACCACTGAGAAGACGCAGAATGTCGAAACGTCGGCGTCTGGTGTTTTTCCAGACTAGCCTAAGCCTGCTGACTGGGAGTGACGATGATGAGTTAGCTGAATTATACTAAAATCCTCACTACCACATATCAGTTATATCAATTAATATAGAAGATACTTAGCAAGCAAGGGTAAGTGAAAAGGATGAGAACCTTGCACTGTCAAGCACGTACAAAGGTAACCTACAGATAGACATACCAGCGGTTTGGTAACATTAAAGAAGTTGTAAGAATTATTGCCCATAACCTTCTACATTGCCAACTTAGTAATATGTCAGGTATTTAGTTAGTATAATTAAGACTACATTATAAACACCATGAAAGAAGTGATACGGATAAGGTGACATGACATAGATTCCCATGTAGGACGAAAAAGTACGGCTGACAATATAGGAAGTTCAACTATATCTTGAGGATTACTTGGAAACATTTTGCCGTTTCTTCCGGATTCCTGCAAGATTTTAATAAGAACATGGGGAATTATTGTGATTTTTGAGAATATTCGTGACAAATGTAATTTTCACAGGCGACTTCACGCATAGTGTTAATAATTTGTTAAAAATGCAGAATAATTTGTTTTCCATTCAAGTTTACACGGGCATCAATTTATTCTCTCCCTGAGGGCAAATATGCACGCACTATCAGCGGCAATCTCATTGGTATTGGGACATTAGCCAATGGGATCCCCTAGATGTGAGTACAGGACCATATGTATGCGTCTATGGGGGAAATGAGGTAACGTCTCGGTTTCTTGTCTTGATTGAACAAAGGATGTTGTGACGAGGATGATCAAGGGGACCATAAATATTCACACAAGACTGACTGCCGGATAGGTCCACATACATGTGAATTCTCGCTTACCTCTCGGACAAGAACCAATCGGCATATATTCTGCCCCGAATAGCTTGCAGTTAATATTAAACTCGGCATTTAAAGCACAGACTAACGATAAGTTATCAACTTTCAACGCTGTTATTACTCCCTTGTTAGCACATATTGTAACATTAAATCTTAACTTAGCTGAGCTTATGAAGGTCAGTTGACTGCAGCGCACCATTTCCCTGCAAACCTGCACAGTTGTCTACTCACGGTCCTTCATCTTCTTTATGTGTCATCCTTATTCCATCGCTAATGTAAGTAGTGCTTGGTTACAGTTGCTATCTAGAATGATTAACTATGGAATTGTTGCAACGCAGTAGCACTATTGCACCTGTCTAAGAGACACCTACTAGAGGTTGTATTAGAAGGGGTCAATCTTCTGGGTAGAGTAAGAAAAAGATAGTACCAACGATAACGGTATGTCAGTATCTTAGTAAGTTATCTCGGAAACGATTTAGCGTGTAGCGACTATTGTTCATTTTAGAAGCACCGAATAGTTGCATCCGATGCGTAAGATATAAATGGTAACCAAATAGCTAATGGCCACAGCAGGATACACAACGGTATGTACAAACGGAAGGATACTTGATTGACAGCCATGCTACCCCTTGGGCATTTGTAACACAGCGCTAACATTGTTTGGAAAACCGTATGCTTGGCAATGAGAAGCGGGACTTAGTTGATATAGTTATCTGGTAATGTCAACGAGGCAGTAAGGTGGGGACACTACCAGTTCGTACTGGGTATCTATGAACAAGAAACAATGAAAATTGATTTATCTATGGAAAAAAGTAGATGTTTCACATGTCCCGTAGGATGGTTGGGGTGAATATTTTGAAATCAAAATATATCTGGGTACTTTACCGAACGCCTGCCGAGATGAATACTTTTATAAGTTTCATCAGCATAAAAGTAAAAAGAGACCGAGCGTAGACGTAAAGAAAGACACTGTGGTGCGGTGATCGTTGATATAAGGCGTGAGAAAAGTAAAATTTGGTAGCTCACTTGGGTCCATTTGATGCGCAAAACCCTGTTGAAAAGCCTACTTGGCGTAATCCACAATTGAGGAGTTTAAGAGCTAAGAGCAACTTATAAGCCTTTTTTATAAACGTCCAAGGTAGGATGGGATGCAAAAGAGTCTGGGAGTGCGTTCCAGCTTTGGCAAACCTGAAGAGAAAAGTACTTTCGGCGACACTCTAGACGGCTATATTGTTCCTTCAATTTAAGCATTTACCACTGAGCTGCATGTTGTGGCTAAGTTTCAGCAAATGGCGGCATACGTGTTTGGGGTCCCTCAATATCTGATACACCAATATGAGATCGCCGCGCAGCCTTCCATAGCGTCCGCTGACAATTCCCAGCAAATTCAGCCTTTGGTGGTAAGAGTGATAGCGCAGGCTCTTTACCCTCCTTGCTGCTCTTCATTGTGGTGCCTCTAACGCCTCTAGGTCGCGCTCCAATCAAGGTTACCAAGCTTGGATTACGTATTCAACATGCGGGCGCACATAGGAATTGTGCATCATTGGAAAGGTTGATGCGTCAAATCACTCGAATGCCCTTCGCAGCATGCCGACGTGCTGGTTGTCTCTTTTTGCAGCTACCGCAGCCTGGTTTGAACAGTTTAGTTTGCTCTGTACGATCACACTTAGGTCACGTTCATGGAAGCTGGTGTGCAACCCGTTTGTCGCAAGTAAATAGGTTTAGTTATATCTATGACATAACTGTACAACGCTACATTGGTCTACGTGGAATGGTAGGACGTTTTGAACTGACCAGCTCGAGTCTGTGTTAAGATCGCACAGGAGCCGTTCGTGGTCGTCTGGTTTTCTGATCCTTTGCCATATCTTGATATCATCAGCGAAAGATAAGAAATCGGAAGCAACTGATCTCGCTAAATCGTTGCTGAACACCAAGAATAGACGAGGTCCAAGAACCGATCCTTGTGGTACGCCAAATGCCACATCGATTGTATCAGACCAAGATTCTCGGACTCTCAACACCAGCCATCTTTTGGGTAGAAAATTGCTAATCCAACTCAGGATTGGGTCGCCAATGCCGTAGTTCCGAAGCGATCAAACTCTTTTGAAAATTCCAAGAAGATGACATCAACTCCTACTCCATCATCAACAGCTTCAAGCCAGCTATTACGTGCAATTAATAGATTAGTATCATACGAATGCTTTTGACGAAAGCCATGTTGCTCTGGAGCTATTAAGTTATGGCTTCCCAGATTTGCATCAGCGCAAGTGCCATGGTTGATTCCATAACTTTAAGTAGTACAGGAAGTAGTGTATTTGACGGTAGTTGGTAGGGTCAGTGCGGCTACCTCCTTTATGGATACTTGTTATGTCCCCTCGCATTTATACTGGTGAATTATAGTTCTCTTCTAGACACGCTGATATAAAACCGTCAGTGGTTCTGCTAGATCACTAGTTACCGCCTAAAAAGCAATGGTCGGAGGTTGTCGACTCCAGGAGAACTGTGGATATGCAAGGATAACAACTTCTTCAACACAACTTCCGCAGTGAAGGTTATGTTGTCTAAACCCAACCGTTGAGTGATAGAAACAAGAAGGTGCGGAAGAGCTTACATCTCATTTCAACCATCGTCATGAAGATGTCAGACAAAACCGGGCCAAGCGAACTTCCCACGGCCACACCATCAACCTGTCGGTTGGGCTTGTCGTTAAATAAGAAATTCATATTTTCCGTGCATAATAGCAGCAAATCCCTAAGCTATTCCACGGGAATCAGTAACACCATTAATCATAGTAAACAAACAATAAATCCACAGTTTCTGTTAATTAAATGTTAGCGAAATAGTCTGTCCCTCCATTTAACTGAGCGAAAGTGCACCTTCACAATTTATTGGCCCTGCCGTGCTGACTTTGGCGATGAGATGGTATTTAGCAATGCGGTAAAGTTTGAAGCAGTGTTGTGTTGCATTGTCGAGTGAAGCGATTGCCGGCCCCTTGCGACTAGCAGTGAAGTCACTGGATGAAATATAGAGGTTCCATGTGCATTCATATTCATTTAAACGGTCCCATTTTTTGAGCCACTTGCGACTTCCAGACTATTGTGGTTTATTGGGCTGCAATACATGTGTCCCATTCACTCGTTGTTATTTGTATTCCATTAGGGGACAACTGGGTTCGGCTCCTCCAGTCATTGCTTTGAACGGGCGTTTGGTTTATCAAGATGCGCAGGGCTTGGACGGTAGTATATTATGCCTCACTTTGTGTATGCAATGGAGCCGCGGCCATTTGAACTACCTACATAGGCGGCAGATGCCAAATATATTCACTCGATATTTCTTCAATTTCCTTATTTGGACATATAAGCTCAGCACCATGTCAGCTGCAACGTATCTTTGATACATCCATCCTCTCCTTTTGCGTGGTGTACCGGCGATCGCGGACGGCACACTGCCCCTATTCACAAGGTTTTTAGCAATGGACACACTCGCAATGCTCCTACACATATTTACTGCGTAAATAATCCGCCATTACACTGATTCACACAAAAGTGACACGAAAGCCGATTCCACCAATGTATGGTATATCTTCATTACTTTCAATTGACTCCAAATGGATTACAACAAACGGTATATCCTAAGCATGTTTGCACATTTCACATGTGGTACCCTGCTGATATATTAGACTATAATCCACTTAACCACTTTCACAATTTTTTCGTAAAGATTTTTGTAAGAAAGAAAATGTGTAGGATGGCACATGTATCTCCATCAAATATGTGCAGCTGAGCGGTTTAAACATCCACTGCTGACAAACGTCCCTGATTCTCTGGGGCTCTTCGTTTTAGGAGTCTCGTTGTACTTGCAACTATCCGCAAACTGCCAAACACATCAAGCATTAATGTTGTTCGTATCACCTCAGCCTTCGATTTTGCATCGTAACTGATACAGAAACAAAAGATTATTGTACCTGCTTTCAACATATGGTAAATGCACTGGGCTTCCCAGACCTTTTTGTCTATAAACAAAGCCTTCATTTATTCAACCAGAGTTGGTTGGACACAGTGTATTCTATCCCCACTAGGTTGATGAAACCATTAGTAATGATGTTTATATTGGGTATGCCAAACGTACAAGGAGATCTTTCGGAAAACTTCCCTCGTACTCTTAACGTTCACCTTTAAAATGGCCACCAGAAAACTACCTCCTGCCTACTACACCAGCCGCAGTAGTAACTGGGAACCCTTCCGTCAAATAATGCGGTCCTGCGATTGAGTTGTCTTCTTTCTCTTGTATTATGCATGCAAAACCGTGAAATACTTCTATCGTTGTGGTCATCAAGTCATAATCATCGCTGCTTTGCGAGAAACACGAACCGGTGGTATTTACAAAGATGCAGTCGAAAATTCGATCAATCAGGAATCCAGCAAACCGGTGGCGTGCTGAAAAAGGATAGCATAATGTACAATTATTCCATCGATGCTCTGATTCAGCTCTGAAATTAAGCACCTACGGTGGATGGGCAGAACACATGAAGATCAAGCAACCCAACGAATGAGGGAAAGCAAATGCGCTGGTCAGATTTATTAGTCGAAGATCTAGCGATCGCGTTTCTTTTATTACCGGAAAGGCGGACGACATCCAAGCGCATTTAGATCTTTCTTTTCCACCTATGTGACCCTTGATATTAACGCTATAATTACACCCCGTGTCCATCTAATTTGTTATCGCTGTGCGCAATATACGCTAAGTAACACATTCTATTCAACCGTGCTAAATTCTGGAAGCTGTTGTCGTTCTCCCATCAGACATGAAACTTGGGGGGCCTGATTTGCCACAGCTAATTTTGTATATGCTTGCCGTTTCACTGGGATTACGTAAATAGCATACCAATGGAAAACGCCGTGCTTCTGCCCTCGCAACAAGGGCTGTGCAAAACAGAAACTGGACAATAACATGCCAAGCCAAAACACGCTTTTAATAGCCGGATTATTCGAGAACTTGCTACAAATGTGCGAGGTTGTTGATCAACTCCCTGATGTTGATAGGCAAATCCTAAAATGCTTTCCTTGACCAACGAGCGTACCTATTCTGGTAGCTGTATTACATGGACCACATATCGCACTCTATTATCGCAAAATATGTCATGTTAATTCTATGCTTAGACATGCAGAAAACATTCCACCGGGTGCCACACAAATAGTTACCCATTCAGATAGATTTCATTGAAGCCCAACACATTATTGGGCTGGCTATCACATTACATGAACCGTCCCGCTAAAATAGTCCCCTTAGCTGACTGATGTTCTTCCCCGCATCCAATTACCAGCGGGGGTAAACAAAAAATGTGTTCAGTTCATAAATTTCCTATCTTTGTTTCAATGATAGCAGTTCGGTTAAAAACACAGCGTGCCGTATTTATTCCTTGATGCCATAACATTTGTTCACAAGTACCGAGGACTTGAGCTTCCGAATCTACTGCCAGACATTTAAGAATACATGCATTCGTCAGGAACTTGTTGCGGTAAGTGGATGATGACATTCTAAGCACAACCGTCAGGTATCATAAGTCGCAATCGCTTGACACTCGAAGTATCTATCACACGTAACAGCGAACGCTTCTGGGTGCAACGATCCAACTGTGACCTTGGAAGCAGATCTTCTTGTACCGTTATGTTCTTAGAATAGATTGCGCACTAGGTTGTTCGAGGCAGACAATTCTTTGCCAACATTTCTCATAATATGCATACAATCACATCCACCTTTGAACATTTTCAAATCTTTACAAGTCCCAACCTGAAATATTGCAGTATAATTTGTTGCTACGTGAGGAACTCAGACAGTACATCGATGGAAAGCATTTAATGGTCATTTACTTTTTAAGTATTTGAAAAAGTTCTATAGTAAACGTTTGAGAGCGTTTCAGCAACTCCATCTCGATCCGCCTTGGCTGCGAAGACTAAATGCTAACTGGCGACTGCTGTGCAATCGAATTCATGGCAATATTCATTGCAATCTATTCACCTTAATGTTGCAGCACAAATAGACGCGAGACGTAGGTAACAAAACCTTGCCCTGATTATACCCTGATGCAAGACAAATTTACGTCCTAACCGTTGTCTCGCCATTTATGCTTCCCTGTGGCATTGGCCGCTATTCATCTGCAGCTCGTTTGAGACTGTGCAATCCTTTCGAGGTCAGTTGAGATTTTTCCTCTACCTGGACACCATTTTATCATTTTCTTTATTGGGAACCTCACTTGAACCTCTATTCTTTGAACGCTCATGTAACGCTAATGGGTGTAATAATACTACTTCACGTAGTTTAACTTGTCCTGAGTGGTAAAAGCATACTCAAACTGCAAATGTACCTCCTACCATGATATAAGAGAAACGTAAATGACAAATACCTTTCCAGGAGTTCAGACAAATATATGAAGATTGCTGAACATCACCTGTGCATGTATGTTTGTGCTAAATATCGTTACAGCCTTTACTCGATGCGAAATATGCCCGTTATTATTATTGTTATTATTGCTAATATTATTATTATTAACTACATGTGGTATTCTTACGATCAGAGGCAATATAACCTGGAGCATAAATTTGCAACAGGTAGTGTGCACCTTGGACCGATCACCTATTGTGCGCTCGATGGGTAACGGACTGCTCGGACAAGTGCTGGAAATTTTGCACAGGGACACCGGCTACCGACCACGTCAGAATACGAACCATTTGTAAATATTTCTGAAAAAACCTGTTATAAGGCTGCCGTGGGAGAACGTTCCAACACCTCACCTTAGGTTGACCAGCTACAGTCAGGCGAACTTGTGGTAATCCTAAAGCACTGACATTCTCATTTCTGTATGCCGTCAGTTAGTTTGATATTTAACGTGCTAGCTTATTAGTACTATTCGTGAATTTGCTTGTAAAAGGATATAGACGCATCCAGACCGTCACCACACATCCAAGGAAGCTTTTTAAATTCCTCCTATCTGGACTGGTCAGTTGCTCGCACCTGCCGAAACCTTCCGGATTCGAACGTGTAACCTTACTTTTACGTTTCAGTTACTTATGTCACTGAGTGATGGCGGCGGACTGCCACAACTCATATCTAACTGCGATATAGCACGGTCCTTCCTATGATATAGTGCATTTTGTAAACATGCAAATGACAATGCTGGTCTCTGAGCTACGCCTTACTTTACAACCTGCCAACAAGCGGAGTGGTGTGTAAGCAGCTAGGACAATTATTAATTTCTAGTCAGTAATAAGAGCATTTTGTTCTTTCCTGGATTTTTGTGGCAGTCGGGCTTCCTGCAGCCACTTATAACAATGCTAAAATTATTCACATTGGTTCTATCAAACAAAACCATCCATGGTAGAGGATTTATGCATGTAACTAGCAGATTTCAATGTTGTATTAGTCAATGGTCTGAGCCCAGAAGCGATAAAAGTTGATGGTTGATAGAAAATTATTAGTAGAATTTCTAATATTATTCATTAGTTGTTGTGGTATTTAATGTATTCGATTGATCTTCTTAGAGGAAGCGTTGCATTTTTATAATTCAATGCACAAACTGACATCAGTAATAAATGGGATAGTTGGCAAATTCATTTGGAAGCTTAACTTTATTTTTCGCAATAACTTAGCGGCCAAAACCAGAGTAACGTGACTCCGAATTTAGTTTTAAATTCTAAATACTCCTCCGTTCATCAGCAAGCATCTACATAGTTTCGGTTTCACGAATATTGGCTCAGTATAAACAAGAAATGTATTCTCATTCTGTGCTTGGAAACACTAAACGTACACATTACTGCTATACAACAACACAATTTTGCTGATAGAATGCACAATTTTTTCACTGATCCGAACACAGCCTAAGATTTGCGGATACAGTGAATGCATTCGAAATACAATATAATAAACTTGCAGATGCGACATATGGTTTAGATTCAAATAAGCACATATGTTTTGCGCAAAAGCCTTAATTTTTACGGTCGGTTTTACGTTCGGGTGAAAGAGCCAATTAAGCTGTCAATAAATCGGAACCAACCTGGTCATTACCAACTTATCACTACTTTTTTCGTTTTCGAACATGCAATTATATTATTTTCAAACAAAGCATGGTTTTTGCATTTTAGTTAAAGGATATGCTTTATAGCAAATGTAACTAGTTATTCACCGGAGTTTGGTGCTTCATTACGAACTAAAACATAAAAAATTGGTTTTCGGGTTTTTTAGGAGCACCCGCCGTGTGTCCTGGATTGCGACACGCAATCTCACTAGTGGCGTCGGTTGACTTTGAAGTCAGCCTCTGCCAATTGGTATACGAATTTGTGCAGATATATTTCTTCGATGAGCGAGTAACGTGAACGAAATGCCGAAGCTCGCAATTTTATTAGCGGTATAGATTGTTAAAGGAGAGTTTCGGAAAATATTTCCTGTCAAATATTCCGTTTTTACCCAAATGGCGTGTGCATTCATCGTCTTAGGGTTTAAATCTAAAAGCAATTATTAGCTTGCAGGCAGTCGCATTAAAAAAGCAAGTAATGAGTTGCGTTCACTTGGTTTGGTAACATTTAAAAAAGGAACAACTTACCTTGGCTCGTCACCGAATAGAGCAATGCCTTTCACTGCAAGATTTAAAGTATATAGCGTAGTACATTTTATGTTAGTAATTGCTGGGGTGTCAACTTGTTGGTGAGTCATTAAGGATAAAATTTAGCGTTCCGTTTTCAGCTAATAGGTGCAGAAATCTGTCTGCATCGTATACCTAACGTTTTTACACAGGAAGACGGCTATGCACATGGTCTATTGTGTACTTTCGGTAGAAGTACAAAACGCTGCTTTATAAGAATTCATATACGCAGTTTACAACAAAAATAAACCCCAGTCTTACCAGGCCACTGCAATGGACGAAAGCCTATTTCTTCAGTCATACCGAAACAGATAACGTTTTGAAATGTAGCGAATAATGCTCTACTAAATTTGGGTTCCAATTGTAATTTTTTGCCATGAGATACTATAGCACCAATGTAGTTCATGTTACAGAATAAGCAAGGTTTTAGTTTCGCATATGCTACTTGTAATTGGCGAAAAACGTTCCTCTACTTAATAATGTCAGGTAGCAGTACGGATAATTATAAGTTCACGTTAGTTAAATTTAAGGATTTTGCTAAACAGAAATGCGTTTTAAGTCAAGACAGTGAATGAGTGTATCAAGCCTTTCACAAGAGTTATACTGGGTTGAAATTATTTGTGTTACTCTGTTGCTGTTTTGTAACTCATATATGTTAGCATGGTGTACGTATTTTTTGTAAACCGTACATTTACTTCCCACTGGAAAGTATCTAAATACTAGGCAAGATCATGCAGCCGCAATGTTTTGTACTACAATTCCGTTAGAAATGTAGATTACAGCATAACATAGGGCCCATAGAACAAAGGCGACTACTCGAAATAATCCGGCGACCAAAAGCAGTCAGAATTGCTGCAAACTAGGTTAGCCAGTAATTCACTCTACATGTGCGAGGCATAAACCTATTGAGCAAATTACGCGTTGTGTTACCTAGTTACATTTTTGCCACTGGTCTTTAAATCAACTCCCGTAAGCTTGGCGATTTTAAATACTTTACCGACAATGAAATTGGAAATTTGCTTTCTCAACGTTACCAAGTACATTCATAGCCTTCCAGGGTTAAATGTTTAATATTTTACATTACAGAAAGGGTTGTGTACAAAGTCATTTAAAAATGGTAGAACAATAACTGATATGAACACATAGGGATCGCCTTGCAATACCTGACTGAATACTGATGTGAAGGTATAAAAGAAACTGTAATTACTCGTACAGCCATAATATTAATAATGATGCGTATATTTCTCTTTAAGTGTGGAGATGAGTTCAACTTTGGCACAGATCTGGTATGTACGCCCTCGCTGTTGCGTGGGCAATTTGAAGCTTTGTCGAACAAGAAACAGTAGTAAGGAATCCCATTGACTGATTAAAACTCAATGTTTTCAAGCAAACAGGTTTTCAAAAATTATTCTTCAGGCTTGTACAATTATATGCAAAAAACGACCAAAATATAGACACAGCACCAGGACCGGTAAACCACTCAGTTTACAGTCAGTGGTCACTGCCAATCACTGCCCCCCCCCCTAGGACACAGTTGTGGCACATACATAATTCCTTGGTTTGGACGGAGCAGTTTGTCTGGGCCAAGTCAAGCACAGCGTGTAAGTAAATCTTTTCTGGACGCACAGTTCCGGCTCGTATAGTGCAATCTCTAAACACTCCGCTGATTCAACTGAGAGCTTTCGAAAGCATCGATCAAAGTGCGTTCGAAAGAGCGTTCGAAAGAGCGTTCGAAAGAGAGTTTAGCGATCAGACTACGCGAGCCGGAATTGTGCGTCCAGAAAAGATTCACTCACACGCTGTGTTGACTTGGCCCAGACAAACTGTTCCTTCCAAACCAAGGAATTGTGCGTGTGCTACAACTGTTTCCCAGGGGGCAGTGATTGACAGTGACCACTGACTGTAAACGGAGTGGTTTACCGGTCCTGGTGCTGTGTCTATATTTTGGTCGTTTTTTGCATATAATTGTACAAGCCTGAAGAAGAATTTTTGAAAACATATGTTTGCTTGAAAACATTGAATAAAAAACAGGGTAAAATCCTCGATTGTGCAATATGCAGTCAAATTGGATGTTACGATTCTTGGTATAGAATGGAATCGTAAAGTGCAAATGTTGTTTTTCGAATTTTCCAAACAGTCCTCAAGCCTTGTGGCAGACATGACTAATTGGTCAGTTAAAACTTTCGGGTAGCTTGTGAGGTTATAAAGAATAATAAGTTTAGACAAATACGACGTACAATAGAGGTAATACGGCCATTATTGGAACCATCTCCTTGGGACGTGCTTCCTTGTGCTTATTGTTGCGATCAGTTCCACCTGCAATTCCATGTATCATCTGGCATTTTGCCGGTATGACATAAACCAGGTAAGCTATCCGTTATTTGAGCCATCTTTGGGGCTGTATGCGTATATAGTTCGGACAGTTATACCACCTAGCCCGTACCATCAACTGATCTTTGAGTGGAGTACCTTTATCTCCACGGAACATATGGACATACGCTTTGTCTGGGTTTAAATATTAACATTGGCAGTTTAAATCCAGCACCTCAAATGATCGACTCAGTCGTGGCCAACAAGTGAATAAAGAAGAAGATAAAATATGTGCGCAAGTAAGAACGATCGACCAAATTGCACAAGGGAAGTATCGAAATTGCATGGCTGCTCGCATTGTCGATACTCTAGACAATTTCGCAAATAATTTTCAGATTTTTCATCATTTGCTAGCGTTCAAAATGTGCATTAACTTTTAGGGTTGAGCTATGAGATTTGTTCTCTGTTCCTTGACTTTCGCCTCCGAGACAGCGGAAGTAACCTTCAACACAAGGAATTTTGTGATATCTAATCTCAATGAAGCAGGCATCACACAACCGGGAAAGCATTGTATGTGAGTTTCTTGCTTACGGGAATCGTCAGCAGTGCGCATTCCGTCGGACTGTGGTAGAACTCGAACCCACAACTCAACTTTTGCCAGTCCAGATTAAGAACATTAAGCTACGGGGGACGGCAACGAACAAGGTGATTATTTTACTGGATGTGATACGACGCCACTCACTATCTAATGACGTACAGGATACTGCCGTGCAGAGGACAGGGTAGCCCCCTCATCAAGCGACGAAATTACCAAATGTAAGCCGCCAATTAATTTATAGCCTTAAAGACAGTTTGGTCTGTGCACTGAATACAAAAATTGTAGGGGGCGTTGAATGGTATAGGAAGGAATTCCGTTACGTCTAGACTCACTCAGCCAGTCATCACACGACCGGATAAGCATTGTACGCACGGTTCATCCGCTTGAGAATCGTCAGCGCTGTGCATTCTATCTAACCCTGGTATTGCTCGAACCTGCAACTCGATTTTGGCAGTCCGTGGTTGAGACCACTGAGCTAAGGCGGACGTCAACCATTATCGTGAATAAGTTACTAGACATGATATAACGCTACCCACTATGCACCGACGAATTTCCCTCTATACTATTCCACGCCCCCTACCAATCCTCTGTAATATTTGCCATTACATTAAGAGTGTAAAATGTAGTCATAAGTAAACAAAAATAAATGCAGAGTTTATTTTTCGATAACATGGGAAACTGACCATATCTTTAAGCCGATCACCTCTTTAATTGAATCCTCCAGATGCGTTCAATTTCTATGCTTCCCTAAAGAAAGTGTACATGAGTCTATGTTTCAGCGGTTCAGCCATAGGGAGCAGCCGAGTTGTGTAGGGAGTGATATCGACAGGTTTGGGTACTTACCCCCTAATCTGTTCGTCAGTACCTTCGGAGAGAAACGTGAGTTGATTAGAAGTGCGGAACAAAGTTGTTTTATAAATACAAATGTGGTAGAGGTGGGTTGACTTCGAAACAGAGAATTTCGTCATTTGCTATATGGACCTTGAGAGTTCCTCCTACAACGTGGCTATACTCACGTCTAGTAAGGCATTTCCCTCACTTTATTCATTGTAAATTCCCTGTTAACTGGAGTACGGAAAACACTCACTTAGTCACACATGTTCTGATTGTGGGGTAGTTTGTTCCAAATAACTGCATAGCGGTTAAGAAAGAAATTTGATCTTAAGCTGGTTTATGCCTTTTCAATTTGTAACGTGTTATGTCAATTCCTTGTATTGTAATTAAGGTAGGTTGAAGTACTACCTAAATATCTGAGGTGATGTGTTGATGAATTATGTAAAACATGAATTTCATGTTACGTTTTTTCTTAACCATCATGTATGCATGACCACAAATCGGCAATATATAGAATTGTTCACTTGCAAAAATTAAACATATTTCTACCGTTGTGCTTCATTTTTCTACATTATCACATAGAACTTACCTGGATAATTTATCACCTCGGATGACAACAGTGTGCCGGAATAGAATAATTCATAAATTCAACACACGCAATGAGAACTTACGAAATATCAAACTATGCAACTGAATTGCCTGTTTACTAATAACGAGTCTAATAACAACGTTACAATTCCCTACAATAACCGTTCGCTCGTCCTCGCTAACTTTATTTTACGTGTCACCATTCAGCAAAATAAAACATAGGAAATCAGCTCCCATGTTCTGGCGTTTCTATTAAATTTGCTTATTGCACTTGCCCCTTAATGCGTAATCATCACCTATTTGCAAAATTGTTGGAATAATACAAAATCTTAAACAGCAGGTATGTCAACATGTTCAACGACCTAAAAATAATCATTCTTTTAATATTTGCTGTTTATGCATTTCCATGAGACATTGGAATATTTATGTCGCAGTAAAAGCAAAGTGTATGCAGCGGAACTGAATCACATCTATAGTAGCACCTTTCTAATACTTTATTTGTTAATTCTTTTTTGTTATCCTGCAGATTAACTAGTACGTAGCAGATATTTTGAAGTTATATGCATAGCCATAGGGATGAACTACGCTTCAAAATAACACGGACTGCTGTTCTGCCTTTTCTAGACAAGTTGGCAATGCGTATTTCATTAATGTCATTAGAAGTTCAAGATCATTTATTTATCATTCTGAAAATTTGCTATTCTATCAAGTAAATTTACGATTTGATACACGTGTGTTCCCTTAATTAGTAGTAAGAGTAGACGTGGCATTATAAGCAGCAGTTTTTATGTGCCTACTCCTTAGAAAAGTTTATGCTGGTATGCAGAAAAATACCTTTTGATATAAAATAAGCTGATGCCCTGTACTCATATCGCTCCTTATCAAAATTCGCGTTGCTCTGCCACCAAAAGGAATAAGAAAAGTTTTCCACGGATTTTAAACAATATTTAATATTTTCTTCAAATTATATTGAAAGCTTTCAAGGAACACACACAATATTATTTCGAGAGAATTTCTTTTACTAATGTCCGTTTTGATCGTACCAATATGATAGACGTACGGTTAGTTAAATGTTGACAAGATATTCTGAGTTTATTTACACGTATTACCAATTCTCGACTCAGGAGACGCTTTCATTGACTCCTAATTTTACTGGTTTTGAAGCAACGCTGTTTTCGAAAAAGTTAAGAAAACGCAGTTAGTAATCAATGAAGTCAACAAAAGGATTCTCGTTTGTTGTGCAGTAGTCCTACACCATTAATGTCTCCAGTAACCCAGGAGGTGGAAAATAACTAACCAAGTCTTCCTCCAGGACTAGAATGGAGAGAATTGGGTAATTAAACCAAACTATGTGCATCACGCAACCAATTTTAATATATATATAGTGCTGGTGCAAAACTGCCGAGTTCGGATGAGAAATCCACGTGCGACATACACGAAGAGAGCAAACATTTATGCAGCATTAGAAGCGGCTGTACTTTTATGTGAAGTTAAACTAGCAACCTCTCAAGTTTCTGTTACTACTGAATTAAAGTGGAGAACGATAACCGTACTTTGCGTTGTGCAGCATTGCGTGAACTATAAACTTGTTGCCTATAATTTAGCGATACTATCCGCTGTCTACTCCAAATAATTTTATCCGTTAATGGTATGGGAGTTTGTACATACAAAGGAACTACTTGGAGTAGGAATTGTAGACGCCTCAGAAACTTGAGGTCAGGGTTGAATTAGCAAACATAATCACTGATTATTTGCCTTTGTCCACAGCCCGACGTGTTGGTTACCAATTGTTGATGCCTTTTCGGAATGTCCAGAGCAAAGCAATTCCACCAGAACCAGCCCGTCTAGATCACCTTTGACAAAAATCGCTACAGTGTTTGCGCCCCTAGCCTGTAGGACTAGGTATTCTGATGTCGTGTATGGTGGACCATGCATTTGTTTGGGTTGAACTGCAGTAGCTTTCGGGATGACCATAAATGTAAAGTAACATTATTTACACTGTAGTGCAGCTGCTCTGCACTCAATTGTAGGCAAGGCTATAAATTAATTTCCTCTTTTTAAATGTAGGATGTTTGAGGAAATTATCTACGTATGATTGTTGCTAACTACAAAAGCAAGTTTGCCTGTACAACAGATTTCTGTTGCTCACCTAAATCTACCGTTATCGTGTCAGACAAAACATTACAAACTAGCGCTACTTAAACTGCTAAAGAAAATATCGGCAATCCGGCTTAAGAAGTTCAATACTTCTCTAATGTTAGATTTGCAAAAGAGAAAACCCATGAGCTAGACCAGAAATTCTCAATCTGGGGGTAATTAACCCCAGAGAAGTAAAATTGATTATTACCGGGGGTAAATATAAGTAAAAGGACTAGGTCATCAAACGGTTGCAAAACAAAATTTTAAAATATCTACGTGTATAAAACATTAGTAAACTTCCTAATCACTATTGCTAATTCATGGGTGACTAATCATTACACAATGCTCAGTTAATTTGAAGCCTGCCGATAACAAATTTTATTAACGAAAATCCGAATACTAGCCTGCATGGCAGCACAGTTAAATAGTGTTCTTGTCGGTTCGCTCGTCAATGTTGTTCAGTTGCATCAGTCAATCTCATTTGCCGTGTCAAAGTAGTTGGGTGAAAAATTAACTAGGAGCATAGGTCATCGAACAATGTAATGGAGCGATCGAATGTTTACAAAGTAGAAAAGACAAGATAGGTGTGTAGTGCGCGTGACTTATCGTTACAGATTGCTCAATAAAAATTGTTGATCAGAACATATTTGAAGGGCTGTTTAACACAACTGAAAAGCCACTGACATCTGTTTATGTCTAATCAACTAGCACACACCAAAGCAAGGAACGGGAAAATCTTGGGGCACGAGTCACAATGTGCGTTAGAAGAAACCGCACCAAACATAACCGAAATTTAAAAAAGTAAGTTCCCTTTAGTAATTTGAAAAGCAGTACACAGAAGAAGACGGGCAAATACAGGCGTTTCATACTGTCTCATCAGTAACTTTACCAATAACTCGTAATAATATTTATTTAGTGAACGGTGCAAATAAACATACATGCCAACAAGCCAACAGACAAACACACGATAAACAAGACAGGATTATCCGGATACCCAGCGTAGTCTAATGCTGGATGAGACTTATTTCTGAACTCAAAACAGCGGCTTAATCCGGTTACTTGTTATCGCCTCTGCAAAACGGAGGAGGTGAGAATTGGTATGCTGCAATGGGATTGTGAACGCCGAAGTGATCTCGACTCGGTGACCTGTGGTCAATAAGTGTCGGCCGATCGAAGCAGTTGGTGGCTTACTCAGACTAACAGATTGACTCTGGCCAGTTTCCTGCGAGGTCGAACGTTAAACCCAATTAGGGATATGATCCTTCATTCGGAAACTCAATGTTCTATCGGTCCTGGCTATGTAACTGGCGATGCAGTCACAAAGGAATGGGTAAGCGCAGTGCGATTTGTCCCAGAAAGGCAGAGTCTCCTTTACAGAACGAAGTGGCAGTTTTGGGGTTTTGTTCATAATAACGACCTTGGCTGCATTGTAACTTGTCTGCATGGCACAGATCAGACGCCTTGTGTTCCTGAACGTGGAGACATCACCTTTGAATGGCAGTTCAATGACTACTGGCTTCTTGGGTACCGTGTGCACTAGATCCCTTGGTCGCACTCGACCATGTTTATCGATACACCTTCGGGGTAGCCGTTTTCAATGACCGTGGTGGTAATCAACTACAGTTCGTCAACCAGGCAATCAGCGGAGCGTATTCGTCTGGCACGACTAAGCAGGGTTCTCACGAGCGTCCGCTTGTATCTCATTGGTATGAAGATAGTGAAAGGCAGGTGCTGCCCCACGCATGTTGATTTTCTGTAGATAGACCTCTAAATCTGCCCATTTTCTCTGCGGTTGATGAGGATATCCAAGTACAGGAGACAATGTTGCTTCACTATCTCACAGGAGACCCGCAAGTTAGCATGCGCCGAATTTCTTTGCTTTATCAAATGCTCCATCTAAGGCTCCGGTGTAAAAATTGCCATGGTATCATCCTCATAGCGTTTGTAGTATGGCAGTCGCGATATATTTCCAAACACACCTCTTCCTACCCTTAAATAAAGTAATCCGTAAATACCGGTCCCAATGGACTGCCCATCGCTACTCCATCAACCTGACAGTGTAGTATGTTACTGGAGTGAAAGTTGACATTCTCCGTAAACAACAACAACGGGTCACTTAATAGCTCAACTAGCATCGGTAGAGTACTCCGCGAACTTTTGTTGCTTCACAAATCTAATCAGCAGTTTGGTGCAGGGGAATATTGATAAACAGCGATTCCACATCTAACGAGCACATGATCATGTGGGATACATTAAGTATGTCGAGTTCGTCGATAAGCTCCAATCTTTATGGCTGTATAGATTGGTCCACTCTCGCATTTGCAAAAGCAATTTCACCAGCCAGTTAGCCAGTTGATGCTGAGGCGCGTTTACTATCGACAGAATCGGTCTGAGTGACACCCCGCTCTTATGTACATTCGGCAGTCCGTAAAACTGCAGTGTATTGCAGCCAGTCGGCTTCAGGTGTAAGGTCCAAAACCAGCCAGTGTGGAGAAGCTCATATGTGTTAGAAACAAGCTGATAACTATTGCTTATGAGGTTAAACATGTGCCAAGAAAAGAACTGTGCGCTTACAAAACGGCATTTACAAGCATTACGCGAACTACATGCCGCGGATGTGATTGTAACAAACCCAAATATGGGTTCTGGTGTAGTAGTATTGAATAAGGATGAATACACAAAGAAGCTGACAGTCATACTGAAGGACAAAAGTAAATGCAAAAGAGTTGAGAGAGTAGTGGATGTGGCTGTGGTAGAGTCTCGCAAAACTCGTCAATTAGATGTGCGTAATCTGCATCGTGTGCTTGAGCTTGATACGTGTGACAGATTGAAACCGACCTCATTCACACTGGCTCCAGGAGACAGTTGGTCGTTGCTGGAGGGGACGGGGTGCACTGTCCTTGTAGCCGTGTTAGGATTAAACGGTGGCTCTATACACTCAGTGTGAAGCGGACTACGGTACAGCCGCCGTCTTGTGTGCGTTTGCTTCTCAATACAGCGTGCCTGTGCTTGCTTGTAAAGGAGTGTGGGACGAATCCATTGATGAAACCTGGCTCCCGTGCACATGCCCTTGGTCTTATTCCTTCGGGTTTACACTGGATACAGGGTGTGGGTTGGAGCTGTGGGTGGTGCAGAGCAAGCCACCCATGGTCCCTCTGTAGGCGCAGGCGTCCTGTGGCTGGCCTCATTGAAAGGCAAATCAGAAAACGCATGCCGCCAACCATGTTTGATGGCACCTTTCACTGAATCAATACTAATGCCAGTTATTGTTAACGGCACTGATGAGACAATAAGAAATGCGTGCATTTGTCAGTCTTTGTCTTTTTACTTTGCATTTCAGATAACATTAATTGTTGGAAACTAAGCAATGTTAACTACGTTGTTAAGTGGCTAACAACTGATTGCATTGAATTGGTGGGAAACCGCTCAGCAATAGATGTTTTCCTTATTGCAATGCCCGAAAATACTTAAAAATAAGATTCATCTTCCGTAGTTTATAGAATTAGCGCTAGGTAATATGTGCTGAGCTTGTTATAGTAAAACATTTATGGAACGATGAAACAACGGTGTAGTATTTAACAAATAGCGTGGCACGTAAATTATACAGAAAGGTAAATTGCATGATAAACTTGCATGCTAAAATAAATAAAATAAAATAAATAAATAAGATAAAACAAAAATAAAAAATCAAGCGATAAAAAATAAACTAAAATACGTTTATGTAGAATAGCGAAGATGTCCGCAGATTAGAAGTGTAATGCAATAAATCCATGGGTTAGGAGTTTGATAAGACACCATTTGTTTGCGTTTTGTAACCCTGGCTAACAAGTGACAAAAGGAAAAGCAACTGAGAAACGCATCGTCAATTCGTTTTTTATATATAACTAGATTGGGGGCAGAACTGATGTAATTAGGGAGAGTGTTCCAAGGCATGCATGTGCGAAGAAAAAACCATTTTCCACCTCATTCAACCCGGCTATTCTCGGTTTCTGAGGATGACCTCTTAGGTTAGTATTGTGGTTTGATTTCAGCAGCGGAAGGCAAATGTGGTTTGGGTTCTCCAGAAACTGATAAAACTTTATGAGATCCCCACAAAAGCCGTTATCCACTGCTGTACATTCTAAGAGAGTTCAATCTAAGCTGATATGGCAGATGAAAAAGGTCCTGACGTACTTGGTTTTGGTTCGATGAGGAGCCCCAAGAGCAACGAGATACTGTTTATGCCACAGCTACCAGGGCTGGATAACATATTCTACGTGCGGTCGCACGTAGGCTTTAGTCATTTGCGGAAAGATTTAAGATTCTAACCAAACAAATGCTCTGCGTAGCAAGCCGAAGTGTTGATTGCCGGTTCTCATCGCCCACTCCGCTTGTTTACAACATCCGAGCTCTTGCTGCACCGTTAGCCCCAGGCCACACTCCTGGGTGGTCATCTGCAACTTGGTTCTCCAAGCTGGTATGCACTCACCGGCTGGTGACGCAATTATCCTACACTTAGATATACTCAACTGTGGCAGGTTCTATCTTTACCATTCATAAAAGCAATCTGTTATGTAGGAGTAAATAGTGATCTTCATTGTTAATAAGCCCTCTCCATTTCTTGACGACAGGGAATTTGAAGAGTTAACTCTCGTTAAGTCGCTGATGAACACCAGAAATAAGCGTGTGACTAGCACTTATCCCTTTTGGGCACCTCGTTGCACCTCAGTCAGGTTAGAGAGAGGTCTCCTAACGCGTACTTGAAGCTCGTGTTGGTGAAGAAAGTTGTCAATCAAACAAAGCGAGGATCTCTGATTATTACCTCTGTAGCCTTTGAAGTAGGATACGGTGAACCAGGTGGAGAAGTCCAGAGAGATGTGGTAAACTCCGACCTCATCATCAGTCACTTCTGTCCAAATACCTAGTACATTTAGAGTGTAAGTGATGCACGACCGGTGTTGACGGGAGCTATGCTGCTCCGATGCCAAGATGTTGGGTTTTCTCAGCTAGTCCATTAGAGCATCAGCGAAGACCGCTTCCATCAAGTTCGCGGGCACAGGGAGGAGAGTCACTAGGTTATAGATTGCAGGCTCTGGACAACTACCGAGGTGATAGTTCCACTAATCCACAACGTGGAGACTTATTGTTCATCAACGCATCTTAGGAAGAACTGTGACAGTTACAGAGAGGCTGGTGGCTGCAACCTTCAGTGTTTCGGGGGGGATGTTGTCGGCTCCCGGAGAGCTATTATAGGGTAGTGAGAGTAACTTCCTTAACAAAACTGACGAGGTAACTTTTATATTTATAAACAGTGGAGTCGGTAATGCGTATGATATTACAAGACAGTTAGACGCTGTTTGTCCGAAAACTTGGGCGTATTGTAGCCGCCGGGCATTAGTTGCTTCTTCAGCGCTTTTTACTCTATCGTCTGTCATGAATACTGAAGGGATTCCATGCTTCACTTTACAATGGATTGTTGACAAGTTTATACAGCAGTTCGTTGTTTGCCAGGAAAGTTTTGGCTAGGCAATGTTGGTAAGTTAATTTGTCTTCACGGACAATTGCAGTTCAATGGTTGCGATGGGTCAGGAAATTGCCCCAAGTTTGTGAGTCAGGGTTTACTTTGTGGACAAGGCATGCTGCATCCATTATCGCCAGACATATTCTAGTCATGTTCCTTAGAATTGAAGATATTTTGGAGGGACGAAAGGGCTTGGGCTGTGATTATATACTGACGAGGCCCCTGAGTCTATCAACTAACTCTGTCCAAACATTGTCAAGGGGACTGTTGTTTCAGAATTCCCAAGTATACTCGTGTACGAGTTCTTTCAGGACGTGGTAGCATGCGATCGTATGAGTTAGTTCTGATAGATACTGTTCTGATAGATACTCTGCATAACACACATATTTGAACGTAATAACTACATGGGCACTGAAAACTAATGGACTACCCGCCAATAAGTTGTCAACCATGAGTTCTTTATTCATGAACACAAGGTCCAATATGGACGGTTTGTTTGCAGTCCTGAATCTAGTGGGCGCGGTGACAAGATTGTACAAGTGAAGGTTAGAGCAAAGTTCATGCAAGTCTGTTTGAACTGTTCACTGGTTGATGCCGATGCCCTCAGACCGTGTGGATTTAAGTCCCCGGAGATCAGAATGTGGCTGCGCCTGGTGCAGTATTTCCTGTTAAGGACACGTACCAAACGGGACTCCACTTCCGGAGTGGACGTTTGAGGTGGTAAACGACAGCTACAAGACGTGCGTTGTTGTGTCTTAGTCGGAGATAGCAAGATAGTGAGTCGGGAACGTGAGTTACCAGCTCATCAACTATTGCACATTGCAGGTCGCTGCGATACTAGTGTAGGACCCCAATTCCTCTGCTGGGGCGGTCGTTCCGGATAAGTGATACTCCGTCTATCTCAACTTAAACATCAATCACCTCTTGGTGTAACCAATTTCCGGTAATAGAAATCAGGTCCCAAGCATTCACAACCTGACGTAGCCGAAGTTCGGTAAGTTTACTGAGGAGCCCTCGGGCGTTAGTTTACATACATAAAAGTGTATCATCTGTAAGCAATGTTTCGGAGGTTGTGTAACCCATACGTTAAGTTTCGCCGACCGGGAGTTCCTGGCGACTAATCACTTTTGGTGTGTACTTGGAGAAGGACTTAACATCTTATTTATCTTCAGCTTAGTTAATCGCGAGTCCAACCTTCTAAGTACAGTATTTGATGCCTGGACAAAATCATCGTTAACAGGTTGAATGGGATCATTAGGCACACTACTGATGTATTGTTGTGCTATACCCCATTGCGTTTGGTTTTTTGAGTGACATATCATCTCTAGGAGGCATATCGCAGACTCTCTTCAGCCGAAGCTTAAATGGTGGCCTGCAACGGAATTTGTACCAGCATTTTAGCAGCCGTACTAACATATATTTTGACTGCAGTACCACCTCCATCCCTGTCGGGTCACTTCCTTTGTAGTTCGGTGAGGTACGCAGCCGTGAGACGGATTTCGTTAACACATCATCCAAGCAGACTGTTTCATAAATATAACCCTACTGCTCCATATTATGGGCTATTGTTGCATGGTCATCACATACTTCAGTTTCAGGAACCACATGAAGTATAATTCTGGTTGAAGTTTCCTTCCGGTAATCCTCTATGGTGCGGTTAACTCGATAACACTCACCTCATGTGATGCTGGAAAGAGAATTTGTATAGTAAACGCCGTTTGTGAGTAACAACCTAAAAAAGGATGATAGCTACTGATCTAGATAGCCTATACCAATTATCCAGGTTTAGTACAACAACGACGGCTGACCCAGTCCAACTATTACCTGCAATTAGTAAATTCGTGGTGCATGGTGACTGTCGACAGATTCCATGCTGTTCGTAAGAGAAACGTTTACGATGTTCTAGATATTCCACCAACGTAGATTCATGGCCGCATTCCATGACATTAGAGACCATCGAGAGCGAAGACACTCTGCAGTAGTTTGGAGATTCAGTACTGCTGCTTCAGTCGGGATTTGTAGTGATTAACTTAAGACTTTACATGCAAAGAATTTGATTAGGATCCAAGCAAGACAAGAATAACGGAGTCAATTTGAACATTATTTCTCTTGCTGCTACTTCTAGTGTTTGTTAAGAATGGAGCAGACACCAGGGAAACTGCATTTGCGAAGAGATGTCTAAACACGCAGTTGAAATTCAGTGGACAAAGGGATGTATGTAGACGCTTGCAGTAGGGCAGCGAATTTTGAAAGATTCCTTGATGGCAAGACCAACTGAAATGTATTAGCATTTTGCGTACGCAACCCGTCTTCAGCTTCCGTAATCGTTCCTTTTAGGCTATAGGTCGTAAAGAGTGGAAGAACGTTCCGGTATCTGAGTTAGAATATAACTGACAACCTTATGCAACAGCTTATGGTTGGCTTCTGCTTTACACTAAATGTAGCTTCCAAATTCTGCTGATGTGCCACTTTGTCTTTTCTGAGCATTTGTGTGTAGTGGGTACGCTGGGCTAGGTAGTAACCCCAGGTGTCTGCTGCTGGGATAAGATAAACGCTTGCTATGCTGCATTGTGTACTCTAGTAGATTTTCGAGCTCTGTTACTCAGGAGAGAAACTATTTTATGCCCATTGCAAACTCTTATCACTGGTGTATCCATAACCAGTGAAAGGAGTTCGCTGACGAATTCCAGTCCGGATTTTTGGCTATGAACGACCAGGTTGTGCTACTGGCAAGCTGGACCAAGCATTCCTCGCGTGTAATAGCACGCAATGACTCAGAGTTCTCATTTCGATATCCTAAACAGCATACGAAATTGAAGCTGATGGCTGCATGATCACTACGTTCCAAAGATTAGTCTACAACCAATATGTCATAATTGCATGGCTGTTGAACACATGATTGATAAGAGAATTGGTGTTGCCTACTCTCAACCGAATAGACAGAACGA
Source organism: Dicrocoelium dendriticum (assembly GCA_944474145.2). NCBI lineage: Eukaryota > Metazoa > Platyhelminthes > Trematoda > Plagiorchiida > Dicrocoeliidae > Dicrocoelium > Dicrocoelium dendriticum. The sequence goes on along the minus strand of OX104059.1, from coordinate 60,796,476 downwards.
CCTAGTTGTGCTCGGAACACTTCAACTCTGCTCTTGCTGACTGCCTTAAATTTGTTTTTAGATAGTAGAAAAGTTCTTAAACATGGTTGTTAACTCACCCTTGATAAAGCTGTCTGTGTTCATTTTAATTTTGAGTGCATCTTAAAGATATTACAAGGTGTCAATCCATTTCGGTTGTAGAGTTTGCAAGATATTACACTAAAGTTAAATAGCTAGTGTGCCCTTTAAGTTTAAGCAGTGACAAAACATTTGGGAATAGCCGAGTCAGAATTCACCAAGGCCATGCAGTAAAAGTCACTAATGTAATAAAGAATAACTACTGCTCCACTTGTAATCTGATGGTTTCGAATGAAAACCGGGACACGCAGCAATATAGTAGCGTCCGTCATTCCAGCGTGTAACCACGTCACAGCCATGCTAATGCTTTCAGATGGTTTAGAAAGTTGACAGCTTATGGAATGGCTATGAACACTGATGTACAAACAGCCCAGCTTAATGGGTTCTAGGAGCCAACGTGGCCTAAGGAAGCCGTGGAAGGTAGATTGACAACCTACTTGAGGATGAGTTTTTGTCTCTATTTTGTTACCATAATCACGCAGCGTCAGGAACCAGATTAATCAAACGTATGTTTTCGTCTGCATATACCTTCAAATAGATATATATATATATATATAACTACGTAAACAAGTTTATTTCTCCACATTTTGCATACTTGTCACTGAAGAAACAATCGTTTTCAAAAAGCGCTACGTTATAAGCTTAGATAATCTCTATTTTTAAATAGTTGGAGTCTAGTAACGTTTTTCTTAGATAAACGGTTGTGTCTTTTTACAAAAATGTCAGTGTTTATACATTGAGACTTAGCATCATTTCTTTGCTGAACTCTAGGTCGTGTTCAACGTCTTAAAGCACAAAATTGTTGGGCTTTGTAGCATGCATAAAAAGTTCTTATTGAGACATATTGGGCTGGGCAGCATGGGTAAAATTGCGGATTTCCGGAAGACATATGTAGCCATGACGAACAGTGAAAGTACCTTTTGTAGATGGGTACCAAACATGGATACTATTTATTTGTGTTTAGTTGTTTCAGCGCCTTCCAATGTAAACTTGGATGCAATATAACCCACTGTTGAGTTTGGTTTTCTTAAATGAGAGCGTGCAAACTTTTAGGAATTGGATAACTTGAGATATTTTAGTATGATCGCAGCTGTAGATAATGGTGGTTTTGTTATCTACTCATCAGATCCAGAGTGGTTTTATCGACAAAGCTCCACAGTTAGCTTTTGATAGGAGCACTAGAGTTACTTTTGATAACAAGCACTGAATACATTTTAAAACTGTTAATTAGCTGCACAGAAGCTGTTCTTGGAGTTTTAAGTTGTAACGGAAGTGTGGTATAGTGTATTTTTTGGGATTTTACGGTTAGAGTAGTTATCTGTCTATGAATCTTTCCGATTATGGAAGCCAATTAAACCTGTTTACAACAGCTTTTCTTGAAAAGCATTTTGAGCTTGTTAAGTAGTACACGCTTAATACATCCAGTTTATTTCTTCTTTTATTACAGCCATCCAGCCAAAAGACAAAATGAAACATTTTCATGAAACTTCTTTTCAAAATCATATATGGGTTACATACAGCACTATATCGGGTAGGCATAATGCATAACAGATAGGTTAAATACTGCAATTTTATTCATACGGGAATATGAGAGACAAAATGGTGACTGGATGTTGTACCTAACGATCTAGGTGGCTGGCCTAAAGGCAGAAGTTAAGAAAGTGGAAAAAATTATCACAATCAGACAGTTGAATAAAGAAACAGCTCTTTAAAGAAAATATTTTAGCTCAAGTAAGCTTTTGGTCTGCAAATCAATTTTCGTCCAAATGACAATGCTTTTAAAATACAAGGCTGATTCGACAAGTGATATACGACTGATGGTCTGTACAAACTATTCGCAGCCAACAAAGTAAACAGTTTTGCTCCCGTTATGCCAATTAAAACTATCGATTTTGTTTCGTCATCACAATCAGCCTGAGTATGCACATTCTTTTACGACATGCCATACAAACTGCACACTATTTTGTAGTTGACGTTAAATAACAGAAACTACTAAAGCATCAGTCAAGCAACACACGGGAACACGGGGATATTTAGTTTACACACGTTACAAAGTGGGAAAATATTTTTAACATTTTATGATTGTACCTGCAAATACCTTCATGGTTAATGCATATAAATCGGTAGGGCCACGACTTTGAGTGACCTTACAACAAACCGATAATTGCCATGCGTCATATAATCTGGCATTATTTGTATGAGAAATCCATTGTTAGCATGTTGATTCCGCTTTCTCGATTGCCTTTAAAGCATTTGTAATTCACTGCATTAAGGAGAATGTAAAAACAATAATCTCTGTTAGATGTTCTACGTAGTTTATTATACATTTGACGCATGAAATTGGCATTGTCAAATATAAATCTGTCAGGCATTTTCCAATGAAGCATCTCACTGATATCGTGAATACAAAACTAACAGGGCTGGGCTTAAGGTTCTTTACTCGCAGCTGCAATAAGGTTAAACATTAATTTTTTATTAAACGGCTATTTGTTTTAAAGTGTCGTATTCCACAAATATAAATTGAATATAAAAAACACCTAAGTGACTATATATTACAATGCAAGATCAGAATACCGCAACAGCCAATTGAGCATTTGTTGGATGACGATAAATTAATATCCTTACTTTTTAAACGCGCTGTTATTTATGTGCCTAGCAGAATAAAAAACAGATTATTCTAACTGCAATTGTTATAGCTTTCATATGTCAGTTAGTTTCATGTGAAAACCAATTTATAATGAGTTGGAAAGCCGACAACAATTTGCAAATTAACTTTCGTTTTCATGCTGCCTTCATAGCAGTTTCGTCACATTTAAACTGTTTGGTTTCAATCTCTTCATTGCTCATTTACGCAAGTATACTTTACTTTTATATGCATATTGCCTCCGTATGGAACTAGAAATCAAATTTACCAGTAATTGAAATCGCTGCAGCGGCACACGTATAAATGTTATTAGCTGACCAGGGAATATGATGTAATTCCATAGAAGCTTTTCACTTAAAATATTAAGAGTTAGGACTTAACCTACGTGGTCTTAAAGAGTAACACATTTACAAAATAGAATTATTACACAATCCTTAATTTCCTCGTTATACTGCATACTACAAGCACCAAATATCCGTGTAATTAAACAGTTGGAGAGGTCTTTCGTACTTGCCTCGCAAAAATGATTCATCTTTCTTAATACTGACCAGACCCGTAAAATGTTTATGCTTTTACTCCGTTGAGATATGAAAGAAACTTGCAACCTACTTGAATTTTCAATAAAATCCCAAATTTTGCCACCACTATATCCTGGTCTTCTATATAATTAAAACTTTAATGTTCTTCATTACAAAAATATTCAGTATCTAAAAACTATAAAGCGTAATCTATATGTGTTGACCACATCGTTTTGCACTCCCTTTGTTAAAGTCACTTGAGTTGTCAGACTACGAAGATCTTACTGTAGTGGTACTTGTATAACATGAAATAGTACCTGCCTGTTAAATGCAACGGCAAGACTTGATGCGCTGTTTTAAATATACAGTTCACCTCTCACGACTTAAAAGATGAAAATGTTAGGTGCTTAAAAACGTTAAAATAAAAACTGGCAAACATTTATCTGCTGTTAAATTTGAAACTGCACACTATGCCTTGCTAGAAGTGCCTGCGAAATAACAGCAAAAGTGTGTTTGTTCCCGATTACCAACGCGAAAAATAAAACAGAAAACAGTCGGTGTATTGAAGCATTAAAATTGCATAGTATCCGGAAAGTTCCCCCGGCGTATCGATAACGTTGCACGGTATAAAATATAATATGAGAAATACACTAGTAAAATTTTAAATGCAATAATATAACTGTAAATTAGAATAAGTTGTTGATAATGAAAGGTGAAATTCTGTAGATTTATAAGAAAACAGACTACAAATGTTTATTATAATTTTTTACTTACTACTCATTAACATGAGTTTATTTGCTTTCAAAAATAGTTTGAAGGAAATATTAGCTTGCTCCTCTTGCATCCTCCTAGACATATCGTTTAGTGCAAAGTTCACCCAGGCTAAAAACTTTGCAAAAGTTATAGTTGGTGAGCTTTATTCTACAACTTTTATATGATTTAGCAGTGGGTGATCATGTTTTATTCAAAATCGCCACAGATCAGATATGCGTAAAATTCAAAAAAGCTGCTGAAAGGGATGTTGATGCCACGTAAACATAGCATAATAATTTTTGTGCAATTGATTATAAGTCAAAAACTGCAGTTTATCTCATACCATATAATTTGTAAATGTGTTATTAGTGATGATCTGCTAAAATGTAGAATGATTTGGTTAAATTTTTGAACTGCACCTCTTGTATAGCACTTATGGGACACAAATAGATTGATAGTTTACAGAATGCAGTTTTGGAACCAATCCTGATTGTACGCCTCTTACGACATAATATAGTACAAGTGTAACACCTATTTATGATAATATACAGATATTCAAAGCGAACAAATAAAGTGCAAATTAATATCATCAGATCCTTCTATTTACGTAGAATGTTTATTATTAGGCTGCCCGTAATACTGTAATTTTATCCATAAATTTAGCACAGTCTTTGCACTGAAGCATGAGAAAAGTTTCATTTCTTCAATAGCATATTATAGGAATTGATTTGCACGTTACTTCTTAGGGTTATACAACGCAATACAAGCATTAATAACGGATTAGCCCTTAATCTAATAATACTGGATTATATACCATTTCTTAATATTTACGAGTTACTCTTGTTTACTTGTTCTACTTAAATAAATCCCGCATACCAACAAGATGATCCTACTCTATGTCCCACAGTAGCTTGCCATTTGTTAAGAATAACAATAATAATATTAAAAATATGTGTAATCCACAAGGAATAAGAAAGTGGGTCCATAACTGCACGGATCAATATGTTCCAAACATTTCAGACTGTTGTATGGGTGATATGTTTTTGTGCAATCTTGAGGCTTAGGGTTCATGTAATAGCGATTTTTGGCTGCTTGAGAAGAAACTCAGTTCCGGAAAACGGGGGTTTTTATGCCATTTTGAGCATCTTCGGGATTTTAATCAGGAGACTTTTCCAATATAAGTTTACGCATTTGGACCTTTAGGTCCACGTAACTCAAGAGCTAGATACGCACCGCCGCCTAATTATCACACTACCTGCGTGTAAATGGCAGCTTATACGACGTATAGGAATAACTGAATAACAGGAATTTAAAGCGCATGTTTGTTGAAGCCTGAAATTCTATAACCAATGCCCCAAGCAAAAAACGATTGGCGGCCGACAGACGAACGGTCGGCTTAAAATTAAACGCGAATGTTTTGTCCACCTACACACTTCTAACATAAAACTATCATGTTTGTATAATAACGCTCAAGACTTCCCTGGTAAGTTGATCCAATTTAGATAACGCCAAGCGTCTGGACTTCAGGAGCTCATTATGATTACGGAGACCTGGGTAAGCCTTGAGATAGCTGATTCTGAATTCAATTAACCTGGTATGTCATTGCTTCGGAATGACAAAGCTGGAAGTGGTGATGGTGTAATTATGTATTACAAGGCTAACCTCCGATTTGAATTTATTGACCACCCAGAGATCGGCTCTCCAGATTCGTTTTGGTTCCTGAATGAGGACACATGTTTTATAACTTGATTCACCGTCTAGCAAACTCTGCGTGTAAAGTCGGCTCTAAACCAAACAACGTTATTCCGGTAGTCTTGAATAGACATATAGTCACATTCTCGTCGCAGGCACCTTCAAGGTGCAAGATCTGGACATAGCGGCGACCGATAGTAAGCAGTTAATAGCCTGTTTACAAGAGGTAATTTCCAGCTGCCCTCTGCACAACCGCGAGAACTATCCTACCAGATTTCAAAATGTTAACAGGTCGTGGACACTAGATATTTTGCTCACCAACGAAGAACTCATGGTAAAAGAAATAATTACAAGCACAACGCTTAGTCGCAGTGACCAGGCGAGCCTTCCGTTTAACTAAGTATGTTACATAAAATATTCTGGAAAACAGGTTGCTTAAGTCTTTACGGTCACGCATTACAACGTGTTATCCGCACTTGTTAAGGAAGTATCTTGGACATTCTTGACTGAATGTTTCCCAAAGTTGCCTGGGACACTTTCACGAGGATATTTACCGCATTGGTAACGCAAGCGTCTGAACATAAATCCTTCCATCGTCAAAGAACAAGGAAGTCATTTCTAAGTGGTTAATGCATGTCTTTTAGGGACACGCGGGAGAGCTCATAACTACTCCGTAAATTCCAAAACCTGGACGGCTTATGTGACACAGAGTAACTTCTGGGTGAGCTTGATCCACGAGAACAAGGGGCCGCATCAGCAGGAGTTAATGAAGAGATTCTGCACGAACCCCAATCACTTATACAGGCACGCTAATGGCCTCCGTAAGGTGCAACGTGGAATCCCAGCACTGATCACAACTGACGTGTACACGCGATCAGCAACGCAAGCAGCCGATCTCTTACGGTTCTGTTACTCAAAACCATCCAGATAGTAACAAGCCCAACGGTTATCCCTGTTTCTATTGTCCCACAATCAGCCTTATCCAATAGTACTTTTATTGCAGCAAATGTGTCAAGGAAACCGGTGTCCCAGCGTATCCACAGCTCTCCTGGTGTCGATAACATTCAAACGAAGGCTTTACATGCAGCAGCCTGTGATATGGCAAAACCTCTGGCTATTTTCTATTAGCGCTGTATGGAGGCGAACAATATTCCAACAATATGGAACAGTGGGGGCATCGCTTCTATTCATAAGGGAGGTAATCAACCTGACCCAACTGATTATCATCCAATAACTATACTCCCTGTTTTTCCAAGGTTATGGAGTTTATCATCACTGTTGCACACATGCAGAATCTGGAAAATCACATTATGATAGCATCCGAGTAAAATGGCTGCCGACAAATGCGCCCTTGCACTACGAACCTGTTAATTACACGCAATAGCTGGAGTGAAGAAGTTGATGGTGGAGCAGGAGTCGATGTTATTCACTTGGACTTCTCAAAAGCGTTTGATTGCTTACAGCAACGAATTCCAAAAACTTCAGCTCTATAGCGTTAGTGACCCACTGTGGCGTTGAGTGGGCAATTTCCTGCACGAATTTAATCATATATGCCGTCAATTGCTGTAACGCAGCCATAACACCAAACTCTGAAGTAACCCTATGCAATTGTGTGCACAGTATAGCCACCTGGAATGCCGGCGAAATTATCTTTCTCTTAGTGTTTGCTAACCCAATAACCCTCTCCCAAACTTCGTTGTTCCATCGCCAAACTTGGATATTTGCAAAAGGCGATTGGATCCTGCCCTTGACCTCCATTACTTGGTTGCCTAAAACGTGCAACTTTGGAATATATTAAGTTTTTCTCCAACACGGATTAACTTGTTACATGCATCTGAGGAGTCAGTACAGAATTGAGTATATTCCTTTTTATTTTTTACATGGAGTACAACAATCATAACTGTGGCCTTGTTGGCTCATCGTTTGCAATTATTTCCCAGCACAACTGTCCTGGCAATCGCTTACAACTCCAGTATCCAGATAGCTTTTATGTATGCTTATTGACTGGTCGGGGTTTAACAATGACCAACAAGCAGAAAAAGAGCAAAGAAGAAATATACATTATAATATACTTTCAATAAAGCTCACCCAATGTTCAAGCGGCACCATTCATAAAGACAGAAATAGAACTCAAATGATTAAAATATAAGCTTTATGTGAATTTCCATCTTGTTTGTTATTAAGATACTTATAAGTTTCCAGTAGTTCCAAATTTTAGTACTTTATCCACAAAATCCAGTTATCCTCATCTTTAGGAAATTGTAAATAATTTGTATATGAATTGATACTGACCTTCCGCTGATTTCAAATTGTGGAGAAAGATGGGTCTGTGATACACTACCTACTGTTTTTAGGCAATATACAAAACATAATTTTTTAAGATACGTGGAGCAAAGTGGCGTGTTTGCAACACTATAAATATTGTTCATATAACTTGCGCACATTTAACTTAACAAATTCGATAAGGATAATATTATTTGTTTGTTTGTTTGTTTGTTTGCCTTTGTCTGTAACAAATGAGCATCAACCCGTCTACGGATTTGCTTAATAACAGTGCCTGATCAATTTTATTTGTGACATTGTTCTCAACATACAGGAAAGAATTTGACCACCAACGCTGATCTGAGTGGAATAAACATTACGGTTTCTCAGAATATAACTTTGGATCTGACCAACAAAGCATACTTGTCGCTCAACTCACAAGGCTGTATGGTCTACTGACAACTGGTTTTGTGTCCTAAGGATTTGGTTAATCAGGATGAGTAGTTTGTATAATGTATGTATGCATACTTAAACTGTTTTGATGGAGGTCGTAACCATTTCAGTCGGTCCGCTATCTCCCAACATTGCCACTAATTTTAACATACTATGCGGTTACGTGTGACTTAGAACCTACTAACCTACCAAAGCTGCTTTAGTGATGTGTGGAGAGTGGAAATCCCATTGTTAAAACCTTAATAGCCTGAAAGTAGAGTTCCATGGGATCTTAATGCAACTTAGCCTTCCAGTTTCAGCCCCTAAAACATTTTTTCTCTGACAAAATCCGCTCATCTGTAGTTCTTTTTTGATTGGTTCGCCCTAACAGGGGAATTATTCGGCTTTAATGCACAACCAGTAGCGTTTTCGCTTCATTATTTTGGTATTCAAGCAGCTTGTCAGATGGTTCGTCTGCATAAGAGACGCATGCTTCCATTTATATATTGGATGGTTTAGTAGCCACATATGCTTATACTAGAGTAAGTTAGTAGAATTGAGCTACTATCCAGATAGATTATCCTGTTTTTATTCTATACTTACTATCCTGCAGTATAAGACTATCAGTTTGTGAAATAAGATCCCATAGAAACGCCTAATTCTCCATAAACTAATTTTTTCGGTGAAGCATAAAATTTTTGATAAATGACGCATTTCCTTTCATCCTATATAACAGGCCAGGAAAAAAAGTATCAGCAGATTACCTAAGGCAGCACAGCACTAAATGTTAGCAAGTTATATTTATCAAAGTAATCCTGAGATATTTATGCCAAATTAGTTCGTATTCCTATTACCGAAAAGAACTCTGATCCCTGATTTTACTATCTCTTCTTGTTTTATTTTATGCAGCTAAAAATACTTGACCCGAACTTGATATGTTTCCATACGGTACATTTCGTAGCTGCATGGTCTCACTAGACCGTTGTATCAGGACTTTGAACGCAGTGATGCTCATTAACATTTAAGTATGGTTGCTGTTTCTGACCAGTACAATTTAGTTAGCCAAGCTAAAATATGCTGCGCACCGCACTTTATTTCCCTTGTTTTATCGATCACCGCTAACTCTTAGTTCAGCTAATTTTCGTCGAAGGCGATGTTACATATTAAGGAACGTGTGTCAGCTATCCGTTCCAAAACCTTCGTTTGATCATTTATCACACTGTTGACCCAGCTTAGCGCAATCACAAATAAAGCGGCACATAGCTATTTACGTAGGTACTTATTTACTCACTTAATTACTTACTTACATCGTTATTTACTTATGTAGACCCATTATGTCAATTGCAGATTAGCAATCTTGCGCACATTTCCCATTCATCATTTATTTACCATACTCATACCTGTACAGACGTTTCACGCATTTTTTAAATGCGCTATTTAATTTATTAAATAGGTATATGTATACCTAGAGACGGGTTTATTTAGGTGGACATGGGGTTGTGCAGGCTAAGGCTAAATATAGGTTCTTCACAGTAAATTGACAAAATGCACAACACACGGGCAGAGTCCGCCAGAAAATTTGAGTACCCTTCAGAAAAAATATGAAACAATGCAGTAATTAGTTTCAATATAACCAAAGGTTCTAATTACTATGTTGACGGTTAGCGCACGACTGAGAGCCGCAGCGACTGGAAGATTGATAAAATGTCTAGCTTCCGGTTAAGTGTATATTTGCCTGTCACTCTTCTCAACCAGTACAAGGCACCAAGGAATCAATCAACTCTCTGTAGCTGCAATATGTCATAAAATTCCGACCTACAGCTAATGTCTAATACATTCCCCATTCATTCAAACACCAGGATGTACCCACATCTTGAGAAGATGATACGAATACCTGTCCATATTTCTTACGAAAATATTGAAATGCACTCGAGAGCGTTGTTATTGGTCTTTGAAAATATATCCAAATCATCAATGCGCTTCTTTTAAAGGAACTCAACAGAACAAACGGTCGCTGCCATCTGTGAATGCGAGATTATTCTCCGATTATTGTGAGAAAAGTATCCATCCAGAACCTGTAGACTATTGCCAAATGTTCCTCCTCCCAGTGCTCTCAAAGTTTGCGTAAGTGAAGTTTGTAGTGGTTCCAACTGACTACGTAGCAATATTTAATATCAATACAACGACGCAATGCTACTTCTGTCAATGTCGTCCAAGTACTGCCATGCTACTTAGAGAACTAATTAGCCACATCGAATGAAGTGGTGGTGAAATCGGGATCAATGTCATCTCTCGTGACGTTTGCAATGCCTTCAAGCACATAGACCACCAAATGCTTCTTACTTTTCCTTGAGGCCATTGACTCGCAAACCGTATCCTTGAAAGGAAGGGAAAGCTCTTTTTCAATTCTAATAGCAAATACGGTCATAACTGGGTGAACCAGTGTGCTAAAATGCTAACCACTTAGGCTTCGCATAATTGTTTTACGTAATTACCCATCACATCTATCTGGTCGCTGACGTTTGGGGAATATTTTAGACGTTTGGCAGTCCAAAATGACGCTACCTACTGCGACAAGAATAGAAAAGTGCTTCGGAATGATCAAAAAGTTGACAGCCGCTGTTTAACGCAGGTATTAACAAGTTTTTTCGAATAAACAAACAATTAAATGTTATAGCTGTTCATGAACCGCATCTTTTCGGTAGTCTAGCGGTGACAGACCTTTCCGTACCACTAGAAATGACATCAGTTACTTGAAGCTATCCGTTGTATCGGGACTTGGAAACAAATTATTTGGTCTGCCTCCCCGCATAGTAAGTTTCCAACAAGCACTTGAAGCCCTAGGTTTAGTAAACCATTCAAAAATGGCAGCCACGCAATATGACAAGCTCGCCGAACTCAAGACTCCAGAGCGAAATGAAAAGCAGTGTTGTGGAGTGATTCCATCTCTTTCATCAGGTGCAACTAAAAGCTGCTGTAGTGAACAATGTCAGAGCTATTGTTTATGCACTGGAGTTTAAACGTAAGCAACTAGGTTTCACACAAGTTTGCCATTGAAAGCGACTTTTACATGGAGTTTGGTTAAAAATTGAGCAGCATGCTACCTAGTGGGTGAGTGGCAAATGTGACTGCCGCAGCCATAACTCTAGGGGGGATTGCATTAGCCAAGTAGACGTCGATTTCTGTGTTTCTCAATCACGTACTGACCAAACTGACAAATAATATCATGAACACTGCACACCTGTGTGCTAATTGTTGGTTGGAAGGAGCCAATGCAATCCACGGATTTGGTCGAGGATTGTGAAACCTAGAAATACCAGCATCCTCTATGGAGTGGTGCGACGAAAATAACGACTCAGCCAGTGAACTCTGAACCCGCCGTGGACCTGCTTTCTTTTCTGTCGTCAGGTCAGGTCAGGTCAGATGGACGATAGAGGCTTCCGCCTAACGAGCGTCCAGTTCTTGTGCCGGTAAGTGAAGCGGCCCCCGGCACTTCGACGTTGGATTGTCTTTTCTTGCTTCTGCAATGGAATGAAGCAGGAACAAGAGCAATCTCTGCACTTTCATATCCCATCTCTGTAATTTCATTTGCCATCTCTGCACTTTCGCATAACTATACCTTTTTACAAGCAACTTTACGCATAGTGCTAATAAGTTAGCGTGTTACAATACTCGCAGTAACGTGATGTACAGTTAAGTTCACGCGGGCATCAATTCATTCTTTCCCTGAGGGTTTACATGCACTCATGATCATTGACAATCTCATTGGTCGTGGAACATTAACTAATGGGACTCCCTGGATGTATGCACAAGGCTAGCATTACGCGTCTATGGGGGATAGCTATGCTACAGTGTAGGTTGGCAAATTGTTGATAACTGAAGGCAGACAGGGATAAGGTTGTCAGTGCTAGGGGTCAGCAACGATATTCCTGACTGTAGCTGGTTAACCTAGAATGATGTGTTTGCATGTTCTTTGTCAGCAACACTTTAACATATCTCTTGTCGAAAGAGTTAACCTTGGTGCGTATTCTGACCGGCCTGTAGCTAATGTCCCTATGCCAAATTGCCAACACTCTCCTAGCAGCCGAAACATACTGAGCGCACAATTTGTGCTCAGTTTAAGGTGCACAGTACCAGTGGAAAATTTAGGCTCAAGGTTAGTATTGCCTCTTTTCGAAATAGTACATCGCATGAAGATAATAAAATAAAAATAAAAAAATGGGCTTGTTTCCCCTTACGTGAAAATCTGTGGCAGTGTTTAGCGCAATACATACACACACAGATGAGGTCATGCTTTTGCAAGAGTGATATCACATTATCTGCTTATAGTTGTCTGCATTCCTGGTAAGCTATCTGTCGTTTAAGATAGTAGAAGGCAAGATACTACATTGAGTAGATTGCAGATCATAAGGAGTAATTATATTTTGTGAGTCAGTGATATTCCACAAATTCGACATTAGCTAAGCTTGCATTAAATGTATGTTCAATTGACCTTTTTTTCGAAAAAGCGACATAATGGTGTCCAGATAGAGGTATCTTTAATACTTACTGCGAACGGATCGTACAGTCTCACGCGATCTGATGGTGAATGGCAACCGATTCTACAGGAAAGCATACATGGTGAGATGAAATTTAGACCGTAAATTTCTCTGGCCTCGTCGTATACTCAGGGTAAGGTCTTTGTTTCCTAGGTTCAGCGTGTAATTTTGCTGCAATGATAAGGATGAATCCATTGCAATGGGTACTGCCATAAATCAAAGTGTGCAGTAATCTCGTTATCTTTTAGCCTTCGCAGCCAAAGCGGATGGAGATGGAAATGCTAGCATCGATCCCGAGAGTTTGGGATAGAAATTTTTTCCATGATGTGCTCAGTAAACGATCCTTGAAGGCGTTCTGTCGATGTTATGTGTGATTGTCTCATACTGTTTCCGATTATGCTGTGATACTCCAGGACGGGACGATTGTGTATTTTATGTAGTTCAAGTGTAGCTTTGATTGTATGCATGTTATGAGAGCTGCTAGCAAAGGATCGTCTGGCTCGTGCTACCTGGTACTCAATCTGTTCAGAGATGTTGTATGTACAAGGATATCTGAATCCGAGGTCACGAGCATACTGCAATACACAGATGATTTCGCTGTTACTTGTGATGGATAATTCGGGTGTCAAGCGACCGTAACGTATGATACTTGACTGTTGTGTTTAAAAAGTCAGCATCCACCTGTCGCACCAAGTTTTAAGCGAATGAATGCATTCTTGAATGAGTGGTAATAAATTCCGAAGCTCAAGTTCTCTGTACTTGTGGACAAACGTTACGTCATTGACAACTAACTACGGCGCACAATGTTTGTTAACCGAATTGTTATCATTGACGCAAAGAGGGGAAAGTAATATACCCAGAGAACAGCCTTCTTTACTCCTGCTGGTAATTGGATGCGGGGAAGTGCAATAGACGCATAAGGTGCCTATGTTAGAGGGACAGTTCATGCATGATGCTAGCCAACACATCAAGAAAATCTACCTGAATGGGTAATGGTTTGTTAGGGACCCACTCGAATGTTTTCTGCACGTGCAAGCATAGAATTACGATAGGGTACTTTGAGTAAGTGGTGTCCGCTATGTAGTTCAGGTAATACCTCTTCCAGAGTTTTTACGGTTGTTTGCCAAGTAACCCAGTTTAGGACCTGTTTATCAGCTCTAGTGAGTTGATGAACTTCTCCACACTTTTTTAATAAGTGCACGAATAATCCGGCTATTATAAAACTGTTTTGGCTTAGCCTGTTATTGTCAATCTCCTGTTTTGCGCAGTCCTTGTGGTGAGGGCTGCTGAATGAAGTGTTCCATTGGCATGTAAATTACTCCGGTCCCAGTGAAACTGAAAACATTTACAAAAGGAGCGGTGAAACATCATGCCCTCCCAGTCTCATGGCGGATAGGAGGGTGGAATCAGCTTCCAGACTTGAGCACTGCTGAATTGAACGTGTTGCTCGTCGGATATTGCACATAGCAACAGCAATATAGATGGAGCCTTGGTGTAATTATAGCGCTAGTGTCAAGGGTCGTGTGGGTGGAGAATAATGAGCTAAATGCGCCTGGATGTCTCCACTAGTTCAGTGACCAATGGAAAGCGTTTGTTAGTTCTTCGATGGACAAGACAGACCACCTATTTGCTTTACATGCCATTCATAGGTTTGCTTGATCTTAATGTGTCTCCCCATCAACTGTAAATGCTTGCTTTCAGAACTAAGTCAGTACATCTGTAAAATCATTGTAAAATATTCTATCCTTTACCAGCGTGCGATCGGTTTCCTGGATTCCTGACTCATCGAACGTTCGTCTGCTTTCATTTAAATGTCACTGATTCTGTTTTCTTTCGCAGTAACGAGGATTAAGGCTATCTGAAACTAATAATAGAAGTGCTCCACGGCTGTGCATGCGTTAGATAGAAATTGGGCATCTCAATCTCAGGACCAGATTGTTTGACGGAAAGGTTTTCAGTTAATACTGTCGCTGATGTAGTAGGAAGGAGGTATTGTTTGATACAGTATTAAGATGGGAAAATAAAAATTTCATGCTATTTAAAATAAATAAGAATACCGGGATTAATCTATCTAAGAATCTTGCATCATGCATCCTGTTTCGTGATGGAACGCTTAATTGCCTCAAAGTTATAAATTCTTTGTACTTGGTTGTGGTTGAATTTAGGATAGCGCAATCACGGCTAAGGTTGTATGCATAGTTTATGAAATTGTAGCAGAGCCACCTTCATTTATCTCTGTCTGCCAGTTTGGTGGAAGAGTGAAAGCATTGTGCCCGGTTCAGAACTACTTCGGTCAGCCCCCATCTGGTACAGTATGATTCCTAACTTATCCCGGGTTGCATATTTGGGTAAATGTGGATGACACCATTCGTGGACAAAATTTGGTTCACTGCACTCAGAGGACAACATAAGCAGGCAACCACGGACGAAAATTGGAAGGCTGCAACCGTCTAAACCAGGCTTGACTTTCCCAAGTAGACCAGCGTGGTACACAACGTGTGCACCGACGCACGTGATGTTGCATAGGGGTGTAAAAACCGGACAATCAATCTTATCGCACAGCCGTGGCGACTACGTGAAAGGCTTGGCTGGAATTCAGGACAGATGCTTACCCGCTCTGAACTGCGACAATTGACTAGCTCGTTAGCGGAGTACTAACGCAACATGTGTTGAATGTCTGAGTGCTGGGATTATCTGAGTATTACTGGGTGCCTGTTCGTACCCAATAGGTCAACTGACTCAGTAGACTATGCCTTTCAACTAATGTGTCTGTGCCTTCATGCCTATGAGATTTCTACTTTCTGTACTCTGGTTGCATCTGAACTACTCAATAACGGATCTTGCCAACAGTTTGATATCTTCTATCATGTACGGATGCTCGTTAGCTACGCGCTGTTGGTGCGCTACGCTAAGAATACTGCATAAAGTTAATATCAGGGATAGATAACCTGTGAGTGATCAAAATGTTACGCCCTTAACGTTTTGTCAACTAACGCAGGGAGTAAAGCCTATTGTTACCTTACGTCCAACTGGTCAGATCGCAGAAATAACTTGGAAATATTCGCATCACTTCTGAGATAGCATTGTTTGTATACAATGTGACATACACGTGGCACTGAAATAGCAGCGGATTTTTTCCATGAGGATATAAATGCATTTATATGCAGAATTTGTCGTGTAACTCGACAAACAAGTTACATGCAGGAAAAGGAACATTATTATTCCCGGTAGCACATGATAGAAAATCAACTGGTTTGTCAGTACTTCTCACAGCGCTCGTGATATGACCGCGCCGTAACAACTTCACAAGCAAGGTGGAACGTTGGCTGCATGCGTAGTGGAAAAGGGCATTTCTGATAAACACCAAACTCTCTCAGGTGCGAACAAATCGTCGTAGCTTCTGCAGTAACCTAAATAGATGAATTAGTCAAGGAACAAACAATTAGCGCAGCGCTGCGGAATGTCCGCATTGCATCCATTGGTCCGTCACACTTTCTTCGCAGTTGCGAATTCCGGCGAATGCCTGTTGTATAGTTGTAGGGTGCTCACGTTCAACTGCAACGGAAATAATGATATTAATAAAAACAATAATGATAATGATAATAATAATAATGATGAAATGGTAGCTTTCTTGGTGGTGCCGAGGAACCGAGCTCAGGAACGGACGGATCCTATTTATATTGCAGCATGAGCAGATATGAGAGGCTGTTGATTATTTGGATATTTACAGGGCTACGATAGGGTTATTTTTGCAAATACTGGCATGTGGTACATTTGTCATCGTATGCTACCAGTTCGCAAGCATTCTCATTTGGTTGCTTGCGGTGCTGCTTGTTGGTTCCATGGTGACGGCGGTTTGATGGGGTGGAGGAAGTACGAAAACGAATGTAACAGTTAGGTTCACAAATCAATATCAAATGAATAACACATAATCTTAATTTATTGTAGTAATACACTTGGTGCTAGTTGTGAGTAGCAAATTAGAATTGCGAAAATAATGAAAAGGTTATATTAATGTAACTCCAGGGAATCATTAAACTCAAGTTGCTTTATCAGAATAACTCAGGCAGTATTCACATCGTACGGTGTTAAAGCATAGCCTAGTGTCTTGACATCATTTGGTCTAATTATGGTGTTGAACTAATCACATGTTTTGGGCTGCCAGATGGTTGAGATGCTGGGTGAGCTCGGTTACATTTCTTTCAGCCTTCACTTGTAAGTGGATAGTTTGGGCGTGAGTGACTAGGCACGGAAAAGGTAATTTTGAAAAGGGAGCATTAAACAGGTAAGTAGGCAGAGAAATAAGTGCCTATTTACTGCAAGGTCAGAACTTATTTAGTGCATCCTTGTTTTGTAGGAGATGCCAAAGACAGGATGATTAGTAAAGTGTCCAATAGTTATCCACTTTTTGGTGTAGATATATAGAGGAAATGCACCACAACTAAGAGTGAGGCTACGGTCTAAGAAATAAATTAATGGGAAATATCGATAAGACAGTAGGACAGTAGAGACGAAGTAACTAGGAACCATGTGCACCACAGATTCAGCGCAGGATGAAATAGGGTAAGAGAGAACAAGTTAAGTAAGGAGAACATTCGTGGAACCGTCTTTCGGGGACCTGCTTCCATGCGGGGTAGTATCTCGCGAGCTTTCACCCGCAGCTCCACGCTCCTCTGGTCATGTATAGGTGTGCTTTAAAGGCACGCTGGTCACTGCGGATTTTATTCATTATTTGAACAATTGTTTTCTTTTGGTGAGCTAGTTACACAAGCAAGACAGCCCTTTCGTCATTCATAGTATGTTTGCGTGTATAATGACCTGGATCATCGGTTGGCGTCAAATGCCATTGAATGTTAGTTCAGCAGTTCATATTGCACTGTTTTTTGAATGTTTGCATTTTTTATCCTCACCAGTGAGTCTTTTGGTGTGGATATACCTATTGCTTAGAAGCGTAGAACCATCACCTAGGGAGATCAGCTCACTCGTAACCAATGGAAGAATAGAAGAATATTACGAAGTAGTTAGATTCGGAGGTAGAATTTTTAATGAAATAAGTAGCCACTTAGTATGTCTTGAGACATTATGGGATGCCATATGATTGGGTGTGATAAAATTTTGCAGAAGTTTGGAAAAACAGGTAGCGTTATTAATGAGTTGGCTCCTATTTTAATACGCACTAGGTGATTCAAATTATCCGGACGCCATAGTAAAGTAGAACATTTGCGTTATACTAAAGAGAGATAAAGCAAGAGATACAATTTTTCTTGTTTCTCTACCTACTAGTGGGACCTCAAGGGTGATTTTCGATCGTAAAATTAAGGTATGATGGAGTGTGGTAAACTTGCATTATAGGTCATATATTGTTTGGACCTGATGCAATTAACACATCTGTAGACACTTGAAGATCGAATGTTTCATTATGTACTGCATGGTGAGAAAAGCTCCCAAGTTCATTGTAAATTTTGTTAGGTTTTCACTTGCCCGTACTTTTAATGGTAGTTTGTTCCATATGTGAGTATACCTTAACAGGAAGAAGTTGGAACAGATCTCTAAGTTCCCCTCTTTTACGGATAGTGAGTACCCCGTATTTCTTGTGGGATAGGTTGAGGAATTTTGCAAATTGACATTTATTCCGGCAGTGTACACCCGGCAATATATAATGTTGTAAAAGAAAACTAGATTATTTCTCTTGCGGCACAGCCATAGAGAGTCCAATTTAAGGTGGCGACAGCAGTCTTCATAGTTCAGAGTGGTGAATCGGCCAATAAGGAGTTTTGTGAAAGAATGCTGAATATTTTCTAAGGCTATTCGATCCGTTCTACGATGATGCCTATGGATAATTGTTCAGTACCCCAGCATGGGTCTCACGATTATCTAAAACATTTCCAGTCTCGCTTCGGGTAGAATAAGGGATTTAGTTTTATAGGCTTACATTTGGCTGACCTTTGCTATCTGATATGAGATATATTCGAAAAGTTTAGCGTTGCAGAATATATTACTCCAAGGTCCCTAATTGAAAAAGAGTTTGGGCTGTTTGGACTTGCTAGGATGATGGAGCCATCCGGTATGGCGCATACATACCCAAGCATTACCGACATTTTAGCGGCTAATTTTATGGACCGATTTTTACGCCAAGCATCCAGCGCAGATAAGTCTTGATGTATGTTAATCAACTAGAACAAGAGCCAACACATTAGACCTGATATTTACCATGGGCATTCCGTCAGTGTTCGTCACTATTAACGGCCCACTAATGGTCTGCAACCAAAATACTGTGCTATACACCATGAATATTAAAATAGCAAACAAATTACGTGTGACTGACAAGCCTACTGTTGCATCCATCTAATTGACTGAAACATATTTGACAATCTTCTAAATACCCTGAGTTGGGGCAAATTCTTCTTAACACAAGATCCAACCTTAGCCACGAACGAATTTATAAACAATATACTCACCTGTACCGACCTATTAGCACCCACACAATGGAACAACCACCATAGTAATACTAGTCAACCCAAGCCATGTCTCAAAAATACCACAAAATTAAAGATACTGAAGTCGCAGTATCGCAAAAACAATAATTTTACAACATTACTGCAACTTCCTGAGACTCTACCGAAACTAAAACTGCCGGCGCTGCAAACGGAAATCATCGAAGTAAACAAAGCGCTACAAAATCCGCAAAATATACGAAACTTGATGAAACTTCTCAACAGAAGTAATCCAAAGCAGAACCATCACATCCAAAGTCAACATTAGAAGATGGCTCTACAACCAGTGACGTTAGTTAAATATGTGAAGCATTGGACTCTTACTATGCGGCCTCATTCAATACAGAAATCAGCAAGTCCCATCCATTTTCAAAAACGGAAGGCAGATGAAGGGCTGTCGAATATTCCCGTGAGCCTGAATAAAATTCAAAGGAGTATACTTACCATGAAAGTTGATTGGGGCACTATGTAGGAACCTGCTCGTACTTGGCTCTTATGTGTCGCGATAGAAACCTACTTTGACACTCGGAAGCACTAAGAAACATGACGAGCTTTAGACCAACTATTGAAATCATTCATTTGATTTTACAACCACAAAGAGAAATCGGCGTATAGATTATTGATACCCAGGACGACGTCATCAGCAGATTTTATTACGGTTGCCCATGCTGGGCTATTATTGAGCTGATGTAAGTAGGTTTAAGTGGAGGCTGTGCTCTTCACAAGATATCAATCGAATTCGTGAAATGATTTCATACAACTAATTTTGTTTCTCCTTGACCCTGACGTATCCACGTATTGTGACAACTTGACTGGCTATCTAAATTTCTGTTTCGACCTCTGCTGTCCTTGAAAAACTCAACATCCGCGCGGACAGGTTCTCTTCCCCCACCAGAAGAGGCTGTCTCGACTTAAGGAGAGTTATTTCGTCTCTACCTAGTATACGTTCAGTCTATTCTTGGGAACGGCAGTATCACACCGTTATCAAGAAAAGGGTCCGAGAACTGTTGACCTGCTGTTTTATCTTCTGTTGCCTAGAAGCTTAAAGAAAAAAGCATTCGTTCCATATTGGTGACCCAAACCCGCTTGAATGTCCCCTTTAAAAACATTTATCGTAAGTCGCCATCTACTATAGATGCAGTGGCCCGCCTCGTGCATTCTATACTGTCATCAATTGACAACAGAAACAGATAAGCTCATACGTGTTTTCTTGAGTATAGCAACGCATTCTGCTGTGCAGATGACGAAATGCTGCCGAATGATCTAGTCATTCACGGAAAACATGCCTCCATCATCCAATTGCTGGGTGATTATTTTACTGGACGGACACAGGTTATATGAGTCAGTGGATAATGCTGCTACCCACTAAGCACTAACTTGGGTGTTTTTCAGGGAGAAATTCTCTCAACTTATCACTTTCTACTTACATCAGCTCAATAATAGCCTAACAGCAAGTGACGCCTGCTGTAACAATGCAATGCACACTGAACTTGCAACAAAATTGCCGCAGTCGTATTTCGGTAGTAGCGCTCTCAGTGGAGCGACGCTCAAAACATCTCACTTTTACCCAAGGCTCCCAATTGTCAACCCACAGTTCAGTGGTAATTTGCGCAAGCCCATTTTTCACCTTTTACTCACAAACAAGCCATAACATTTGTGCCCCACCGGTCCGCATCATCCGCAGTCATACACCTGTGACTGTCTTGATATCCGAACACACCGAACCAGCCCGAGCACTAGTAGGTCTTCCTAATAGTGTCATCTCACAACCTCCGTCTTCTGATGTTCCTATTTAGAAGTATAAAGGGAATTTCATATATAAACTTACCTTCTCGAATTTCTCTTCTTTGTGCGGAAGATGTATCGTTATGGCAAGTGGTTAGTTGCAACCAAATGGAGGTATACCCATAAGCTTGCAAATATATCTGCTAAACACCCTTTAACACTTCAATTTGTTGGTACATTCATATTATAATTTTTCTCTCTTCAGTAGGGCCATCCTACGGGACATATTAAGTGTTATCTATTTGACCCGTTATATACCATTGTACTACCATCTGTGATAGTGGACTACGTGTTCGCAGGCCGCTAAGTAGGGAATCGAGTGTTATCGACCTCGCAGAATTATGGGCTTTGCAGGTACAAGAACCGTAGGAAGAGACTATCAAGTGGGTGTACTGCATCCACGATGATGATAAGCAACGCTTGCTGTAACGAAGCATTACTTACGGGCCTTGTAAAAAAATTGCCGTAATCGTATTCCAGTATCAACCCCCCAAGCAGACCATCGCTCTAAATCCAAAGACGGACGCCGTCCAACCAGTATTTCGGTTGTGCAGGCCCCTTTTTGTCGCTTGACTCAAAAACCTGTCATAACCCTTTGGCACCACCGCCCCCGATCATTGGCAGCCATTTATCTGCTATCCAAACTTAATGCCGTCCAATGCCCGAGTGTTGGTGGTCGGTTGCGCTGCACCAGTGCCAAACTAGCTATAACATGGCCGATGGGGTGTTGCATTACCGAGTTCGCAGACCACCCTACTCGTGCCGTTCGCCAGGCATACCTGGTAGTCCACTTACGCCCATTGAACAATCCACCCAGTCCCACCGCTTGTTTCGACAACCTTGCGCCCCTTAGCTGTATGGAACTAGCTTCAGTTTAGACACCGTTGCTAAATGGAGACTAGATCACCTATGCGTCTCCACCATATACCTTTTACTCATACATCTATGCAAGGGTTATTATATCTACCGTCATCGGCTGATTTGGGCTAACTCAATTCCAAGGATACTGCGCGCATAGTGTGGCGGAAAGATACCGGATGCAATTCAAAGGCTTTAATGATCATATTCAATTGGCTTGTGGAGGCAAATCAAAGCCTTAATGAACAATTAAATTGCACCGTGGATGCAATCAATCAGAAACAGGTGTAGTTACCCAATATATTTCCTGCGGCCGAGTCAACCATTGCCCCAGCTATTGCTTTACAAAATACTGCACCCTAAAACTAGGTTATCCGTGATAAGCGGTGGCCGGACATGCGTACCAAGTGCTCAGGTCACAGACGCCATCAATGTCCCACATATAGAAATGTTCGAGGAGTTGAAAACGCTTTGGAACCAGCTACTAAATTAGGTAACTACAGGACGGCCGTCACCATGGCTCTGTGCATAGATCCTCTCAGATCGAAGGAAATCCATTCTAACGCCACAGCTGTGGCGGGTTTAAGAATGAGCTAATAACGTCCACAGTAAGTCGGCCATTGACAATTGAATTCCGTTTTCGTCCGGCTGTATCCTAATCGACAATTTCCAAGGGGACAAAAAGTGAAAACGATATATCCTGCCCTAACCACCGACTGAGTAGACGACATCATGCAAACCATTGCAACCCACTCCGGGTATTATTCCTTATCAGCTAAATGCGAATAAGGGCACCAGATGACTGCTAGTAACCGTTCCAGCAATTCGGTCTTCCCTATCCCTTATGATGCATTCACGCTCCATCCAAGTCTCCGCATAAAAACGTGCAACGCCCCAATCTTGCGGATGTTTGATTTCGTATACTCACGATGCGTGTCTACTTTGGAGAGAAGATGGTATTCCGGTGCTGGTTATCGATAGCACAGAAATACCAACAAATTGCATATACTGTCAAACCCATTCAACTGTTCGGTGACGAGTGCTGAGCAGCAAATTTTCTACGCTACACTAAAGAGAGACAGCATGTATTGCTTCCGACGCACAGTTCGCTGCACTCCGTGAACGAATATCGGGCGCCAAATTCATTCATATCCCAGGTCTGAGGCACAACTAAGCTGATGATTCGTCTTAGTGGAAGAATTGTGTACAGTATTGTATTGATTCACATGTTTAATACTACAAAGATTAAAATGACTAAAAAGAGCAAAAGCGGAGTGTGAAAAACAAACTAAAATTGTTTTGTTCTACTTTTTATCAAAATGTTCTATTCTTCCTTGCGGCACATTAGTTGAAGTGTGTCGCTCACCTTCAACTAGCATGCCACGATGGTTATGACGCGGTGAATCTTGTTTATCTGCTTGTCTCCATGGTTTTATGCTGGCTCTATGTCTAGTTAATAGACTGTTGAGATTACATACATACATACATACATACTTAGATAGATTTAGGCAGACAGTCACCGCACATCCAGAAAGGCGCTACACGGCCGTTTCTTCTTATTTGGACTTGGAATGTAGCGAGTACCCACCGAGTCCTACCGGATTTGAAACCACGATCTTGCTCTCACGAGCCAGTGACTTAAGCCACTGAGCCATGAGTGACGGCAGTGGTGTTCCATGACCGATATCTAAGTGTTATATAGTGCGGCACATCCTCCACTGTGGTGCCTGTGGTGAATGTGCATAGGACATGGCTAGGCCCCAGATCAACGACTTCCTTTGCAAGACGCCCCCAAACTAGGTGACATGTAGGCTTCTAGGGTGGATGCGGAGTGTTAGTGAGTAGTAGGGGGGTTTATTTACTTTTGGAGAAGATTCGAAGCAGCAAGTCTCAGGCAGGCAGCCACCACACACCCAGGAAAACGCAAGACGTCATTTTCGTTGTATTGTGGTTTGTCAGTAGCGTGCCATACCTCCAAGCATTTTGGGCGTTCAACACAGTGTTGCAAACCGAGACTACGCGGCCAAGTCGAGTCCACCAGTAGATTGGATTTCTGTCCATAACCATACACATATGTCAATATTTCAATAAAGAATAAAGCTTAATGGCCTGGGCTGCCTTCGGGTCGGAAATGCTACTAATAAAGGTTCACCATATACCATCTGCCCCCAAACCCAACACAAAGTTCAGGCCGGCTGATAACTATGTGTAGACTAGATACATCTGCTACTGGTATATCTAGTTAACGTAGGGCAGTACGGGGATGCATTCGCTCTTAAATTTTAACTATCAAAACGAGGTCTTCAACGGAAGATAGCACCAGCAAGGACTTTAACAGATCCTAGCACAGCGTCACCGATTCCATAGCTCTGAATTTCTTGAAGAAGAATGCGGGGGTACATGCGATCAAATTATTTATTGAAGACCAGGTCTATGACTTCAAATCCTTGTCTGGCATCGGTTGACTTCCTCCGGTTTGCTCAGGCTAGTAACAACTTTGTGACGCAAGACCAATTTCCGCGGAATAAATGCTGGTGTAATACTATAATGTTAGTCTCAAGCGCTACTGCCAATAAACCTTCCATAGCTTTGGATAAAACTGTGAAGGGAGTGATTGGACGTAGCATAATGCGACCGCACGAATACCGCTCTTACGAATAGAAGTAAACATTCCCTGTTTCCACATAGTCAAAATCTGCGTTTCCCCAAGGCTTTGTCTGAAGAATAGAGCCAAAAGAACCGCAAGGTTATGATGGCTGTTTAAAATCCACCAGATCTGATATTGTCCACACCAAGAGAACTGTGCAGGCGCAAGTACGCTAGACAGATCATCAAAAGTGCATAAGGGAAAAGCATGTGGATTCATCCGTGGAGAGAGAAGTAGTGATGGCCGTGTCACGAAAGCGTGGCCGGTAGAATCAAATTGGAATATATGGGTAAAATGTTGCCAAAACGCTTTCGCCACAACATGTGTAAGATGAATAAAAGTGTAGAGTTAAGCATAGCTTTTCGGTAAACCTTACCAGTTTCAGATATTTACATAGTGCGTGTTACAGAGTAAATGTGCCAAGTTGTGTTAAATATTGAATAGGAACTTAACTTTTTCGTCCAAATCGATGAATCACGATGGCAACAAAGGTGCTAGGTTATGTGTAGAGAAAATGGACGCAGGTACATTATTTTCAAGACTAATCAAACATTAACAAGAGTAAAAAGCAAATAGAATGCTCAAGTATCGAGAGATGTAGGCCAGGGCAAAAGTAACAGGAGTACAAATTGCTTCTGTACGCATAGCTCCGGCATGAGGTGGCGAATATAGATAGCCACATCAATGGATAGATGTCTACAGAATCGCGAGGGAAGCTCTCTGGAATGAAATAGTTAAATGTGAAATGTTTACCAGGGCCTGCGTCACCTTACTGGAGGAGGTGCGACATGACGGAGCTATTAGAAAGCTACGTCTCGTCTCTGCAAATCCAATTCTGGATGTGCTCGCGAACCCTAGGAGGTGGGCTCCCCGCAGCACGACCCATGTACGATAAACACAGAAGCACGAATATTAACAAACCAACATTCATCGAATCAACGTAGGCAGTCTATCCATCAAACGATTGCCGAGTAAATGTTTGCTATAATATATTATGCTCAGCTAGGCCGGGAATCAGGTCCTCTCACTAAAATCTTCGCAGCGTCTGTTCAGGGCATCAGCCGGAATGCTGCCTCTTAATTGTAAGTGCACTAAGTGTTCCTTTTTATGTACGCTCATTTTCTTTTGTCTTCCGTTGCGTTCCCTAAGTTGTTTGCGTTTAAATTTTGGCGGATACCTGTTGGTTCTTAGGACATCGCTGATCCTCTGCAGTTTCTCGGTAACAGTGACCGGCGTGCAAACACCGTCCACCCGAAAGGCAAGAATGCGCACAAGATTCCTTTCGTATTGCAAGGGAACCGCACTGGAAAAATTGATGCACTGTCAAATCAAAGTGTGTTTTCAATACGCTTTTCTGCTGCACCATCCATCGTTGTTTCGGATAGTTTTTACTTCCAGAAGTGATAATCATTCTCCGGACTCATGCTCATAGGTTAAATAGAGATTCCATTGCCAGTCGTTAAACAATTTCAACAGCTTCGTAACCCGCGCTTGCCATTTGCAAAGTATAAAGTTGTCGTCTACCTAGCGCTTATAAATCTCAGTTTCGTAGCTGCTCGATGTCAGTGGTCTAGGTTCCAAGTTAGCCGCAAAGACATCTGCCAGAAAAGGACCGAACAGTTAGCCCATGGCAACTTCATTAAGTCCCTTTTGTGGGTACACCGCACATTTAAGATGTAGCTAACTAAGAATTCCTTCAGCAGATTTTCCAGGAGATTAGGTGGTGTGTTCCGTTGTTGTACTAGCTCAAAAATGTAATCCCCTTTTTACTGCAACGTAGGCTCTAAAAATGATTTCCCTTAACTATTCTGAGTACTTGAGTTTATATGCTCGGTACCCAGAGTCTGTGGTGTAGCCTATAGGCTTAAATGAATGCCTGCAATCATTTCGATCTAAAAACGTCATTTGAATAAAGTTACCAGAAGTATGCCCTACCCTAATATACAGCGCTTGAAGACGCACACACTACATTATGTGGACAATGTTAAAGGCTGATGCCCTGAACAAACGCTGCAAAGATTTAAGTGAGAGGACCTGATTCCCGGCCTAGCTGAGCATAATATATTATAGCAAACATTTACTCGGCAATCGTTTGATGGATAGACTGCCTACGTTGATTCGATGAATGTTGGTTTATTAATATTCGTGCTTCTGTGTTCATCGTACATGGGTCGTGCTGCGGGGAGCCTACCTTCTATGGTTCGTGAGCACATCCAGAATTGGATTTGCAGAGACGAGACGTAGCTTTCTAATAGCTCCGTCATGTCGCACCTCCTCCAGTAAGGTGACGCAGGCCCTGGTAAACATTTCACATTTAACTATTTCATTCCAGAGAGCTTCCCTCGCGATTCTGTAGACATCTATCCATTGATGTGGCTATCTATATTCGCCACCTCATGCCGGAGCTATGCGTACAGAAGCAATTTGTACTCCTGTTACTTTTGCCCTGGCCTACATCTCTCGATACTTGAGCATTCTATTTGCTTTTTACTCTTGTTAATGTTTGATTAGTCTTGAAAATAATGTACCTGAGTCCATTTTCTCTACACATAACCTAGCACCTTTGTTGCCATCGTGATTCATCGATTTGGACGAAAATTTAAATTTCTAATCAAGATTTAATACATTTACTCTGTAACACGCACTATGTAAACATCTGAAACTGGTAAGGTTTACTATTTCTTATTTTTATTAGCATTCCTTTTTATCTTATTAAACGGGGTTTTTGGTTTTACTACTTAGCGGAGAATGTTTATCCCATGCAATCCAAAATTTCCCGTTTGATAGTATGAATCAAGAGACGCAGACTGCAAATGGAGAACTTTTTTCTATAACTCTCATCGGACAAACATTTCATGATGACGACAATATGTTAAATATGCCTCATTTGGTGTATTAAGCAGAATGTTTGATTCCTACAACAACGACCAATAAATCATCATGTCATTAAAGGTGGCAAATTAGGTAGAATGGAAAGCACGGTCGAAGTTGTAGGCCGTGGTAGAATTAAAGGACGTACAAAGTGTTGTTGTACGCGCAGTTGCGTCCTGAGTTTGCGGAAATAGATAGCTTCTACAATAGATAGGAAATGATTCCGGAATCCGCGAGAGAAACGTTCAGGGATAATATAAATGACTCGGAATTCTTCTTCTGTACCTGCGTGACCGCAAGCTAGAAGGTCAAAATTGGTTTTACAAAGATGATGCGAGGTCTATTAATGGGTACATGCTTTTGCACCATTTAGAATAAGGCCACGCAGGGTCGGGAAAAGATTTCCGAATCACGTATACTATCCCTGAGCGCTTCTCTCGCGGATCCCGGAGGCATCTTCTATCTATGGCGGAACCTATCTACATCCGCCTTCTTAAGCCAAAATTGTGCGTACAAAAACTGTTTATACGTCCTTTAATTCTACCGTGATCTACAACCTTTGTGATTATCCCTGTACCTAGTTTGCCATCACCAATGACCGTATGATTTCTTGCTTCGTTCCTATAGGAATTAAACCTTTTGATCAATACGCAACACAATACGGCACATCTAACATGTATTGTTTGAGTCCAATGAGAATTACCGAAAAGAATTATTTACCCAGGATCCGTCTCCCTTGGTTCATTCTAGTAAAGGGGACCTTTTTAGTTTGCTAAATACAAGCTTTTCTCAGGATTCATGCATCTTTATAAAAAGTAATAAACTGCCCTTTGAACGTGGAACTGATATCCAGCACTGCTCTGTCCGTAGCTTTTGTACCTTCCTGTAAATCGTCTTCGTATTAGTAGTTAATTTCTTCACTGTTCTGTTGGCTTTTGTGTTTGTCTTAGGGGACACATTTGACCAAGTGATTTTGCCGATTTATTTGTGCATCCGGACACTGTTTACTAGCTTGCTAAACAGAATCTCCTAGGTCTATGCCTTTTCGAGCACGGCTCCTCAAAAAGGACTTCATTTGCTTCGAGCGAAAGTTTTTTCTGATGCATTCGCCACTCGCTTGCTGAACAGTGACAGATTCCTTCCAGGCGACCTCAGCAGGCTGCTCGGCTAGACAAGACCTGTTAGTTTGATGAACGAGATCCCAGAGTGAACCGTAATGTGTGATAGCGTGAACCTTCTCGCTGTTTTCACATATGTATTCCGCGTAGCATATGTAGCAATACAGAATACGTTTTTGATAGCGGTACATCGGTGACTATTTCTTGCAAGTTCGCCTTGCATTTTTCGCTCATTGAAGCTGGAAATTCGATTGCGTGAAGATTGAATTCCTCCAACAAAGGGACGTGAATGTATGACCGTGCTAGGTTTCGCTTCATGGAAGACGCCAGGCGGTGGTCCTTTTTCAGGGTGGACCTTAGAGAGCTGTATACTATTGCAAATAAACACACATCCTTAAGTCTAAGTTGCAGGCAACACCAGAGAGAATCGACAATCTGCGTAGTTATATGGTCGATGGTATAGATAAGCAGATCAAATCGGTAATACAAGAGCACTCCGCCTACTCTGCTGTGCTGATCGTTTCGTAGTAGAGTCATGCAAGGTGGGGCTATCCCAACATCAGTGACCGCAGTATCCAGCCATATTTTAGTTATAATGACCAAATCCCAAATAGTGGAAGCGTGACGAGTAAGAAGCTCAACTAACTTACGGAAAAGACCATGAGTGTTGGAACTAAAGAAACAGATAAGGGACTCAGACATAAATAGTGTGTTTGTAGTTGCGGCTTTTGGGTAAGATGCTATGCCAAAGGAGAGACAGTGCCAACTGTCAAAAGATAACTGGCGATATGAGTCATCCAACTTACGTTTTAATATGGTTAGTGAATGTACAGAAGCGACTGCTCCGGAGCCAGCGTTCCACGTGTGACACGCACGAAGGGAAAACGTTTCAGAAGCAATCCAGTCGGCTGTACTGCTCTGCTATTTTCAAGCAGCGGCTTCTAAAGTTTCTGTTACTGTTGCGCCACAGCAAAGAGCGACACAGTGGGTTTGTATTGGCCAAACTCAGATTTTCCGTTATCGGGTTGGCTTGTAGTCGGCGATACCGCCCGCTGAATAAGGCAAACGTTTCAACCTTGGTTCCCATGGTGGATTTCTCATTTCACTGACATGCTTTGATGTCCGAAGTTGAGATTGATCCGATGCTTTGAGCTCTTGTTTTAGCTTTGAATACCAGGCTTGAATTGTGCATTCGACATGGGGACAAACATTAACACTGAGCATATTTTGAAAAATATATTACTTGTCCAGATGCTGATCGCAACAAATCGGTGTGCTGGTTGCCAGCTTTTGATGCCTTTCGAATTGTCTGCAACGACCTTAGCCCGTAGGAACTAGCATATCCAAGTGAGGTTCGACCATAGATCGCTGCAGTACTCTTGCTCTAAACCTATACAAGTAGGCACTCTGGTGTTATCTGGAAAGTAACTTGCATTTGGTCACCCTGAACTTCAGCAACTTTTTGCTTGGCCACTGGTATACCATATCCAGGTCACATCGAAGCAAAAGCTGATCGGCATCCGCTTGAATCCAGCTCCCTATCTGTACATCGTCAGGAAAGATTAAGAACTCTGAAGTGACTGCCTGCGCACAATCATTACCAAACACCAAAAACAACCGTGGTACTAGAACTCAGCCTTGAGGTACACTTTAAACGATAAGGATGGGTTTCGATAAGGAGCTCTGAACTCTGACCCCTAAGTGCCGTTTAAAGAGAGCGTTGTCGGTTCTGTTCAAGTGAAGATCACCGACGTCGTAATAATGGAGTTTGGAAACGAGAACCTGATTATCTAGGAAATCTCACCATTTTTCTTGCCAACTCTACTATTCGTGTGATTAGTAACTTCGTTGTACACCATCGCTCTCGACGATGGTCGGCAGCCCAGGAGTAAAATTGTTACGATTTTCCTGATCGCACACCAAGGTATCCGCAGTGGTGGATTACATGGTTCTGGACAGTGCAGGGAGATGATATTTTGAGAGTTAGTTTAAAAGCTCTGTCTTGCTTTCGGCTTTGTGTGTTGTATTATTCCATGCATCTAAATGGCAGGAACGTGGTTCCTATCTAAGTGGTGCTGACAGAACGGACCAAAGTTCTTCCAGTTGTTAAATTATTCCCCTGGGATCCGAAACTTCTTTTGATAAATCACTTCAGACAGGTACAATTATAAAGAAAAGTATGACATGCATAAGCTTGTTGAAGTCTTCGTAAAATAGGACAAATGAAGGTACAGAAAACCACACTTCTGTCCCACTGGTTTCCTAAACATCACAAACTATAGATCAATGGTTGGCTCAATCAGACAAGGCGCAACACGCAAAGGCACGTGACCAACGCTGGCCAATTAATGCCGGAGTGGGTTTATGGCCAGCATCTTTAGCTAACCAGTTGGACAGCGGTGTGGTTTCCTCTACTTTCATTTGTCCTATTTTACCAAGGCCTTCACAAACTTATTCATGTCATACTTTGTTTTACAATTGTAGAAGCCTAAAGTGAGTTAACGCAAAGAATATTCTTTGCACCATTGCTGATTTCGCCTAATCGTATTTTATCTACTCCGATCGCGTCTGAGCGAACGGGATCTACCCTAAGAGAGCTGTGATTCTGCGGAGACATCGGCTTTTTCAAAAACGCTTCCGCAGTAAAAGTTATATAGTACAGTCCCGGTGGAGGACAACAACATCTGGAATAATGCAGAATGGTAACACCCACAGAAATGTGTGCGCATACTGCGTATGCAACGCGTTCACTCTTTCTGTCTCCTTTCTTGCTCCTTGCTCCTTTCACGCTCCGCCAACCCCTCGAACAGCGTCACATTTATCACAGTCTACAGTCTACAGTGGCGTGAAGATTTCAACCACGCATCCGCGGCCAGGACGGGAACCAGCTTGTTCTTCATGGTAGGATGATTCACGTATTTGGGATAGTCTACGGAGCAGAATGGATGCTAGTAGCTTGGAGGTAACCGAAATACGATTAATACCGTGATCATTTGCACATGAAGTGCGAGTGCCTTTCTTGAAATTCGGGACAGTAAGTGATTCGCCCCCAAAGGAAGGTACTTTCTCTTCAGGCCAGATTGTTGCGAACAACGAGATCAGCTGATTAATGGTCGCCACACCGCCGTATCTGAGCAGCTCCGGAGGAGATTCGTCTGAGCCGGCAGCGTTAAACCACTCCGAGCGTCGAATTTCCAGGCGGACTTCCGCTTTGCTGGGTGGATTCAGTGGGACGAGTCAGAGTGGACAACAAGGTGTATCGCAGGTACTGATGGACCGTAGAGGCTAGTTGAATTGCAAGTGAAATTGTACGGCCCAGCGGTCCTAACGCCTTTGTTTGTTAGTGATCGGAGACACATCCACCTCGTAAAGGACTTCACTGACACCGGGCTTTCTAAGGCCAGTGGACCGAATTAGTTGGAAAAGCTTGCGATTATTGCCAGAGAGGGCAGCGGTCCGTCTCTAAAGCACCCTCAGACCACCTTGCCTCACGATCCTTGTGTAGGCTTTGCTTGAGCAGCCGATTAGCAGAACGGCGCCGCTCGTTGCAACTTGATTCCGCCGGGATATTTTCGCGTCGGTCTAGCAGCTCTAGAGAGAGATAATGATCCAAACCTTTAAGGGCGCCGAGCTGGTCCGCAACTTTACTGTCCGGAAATGGTTGTCGCTTCCTGTATGCAAGTCCAGTGTTACTCTATGTCCTGCGTTTGACTGCAACTTAGTGCATATGCCAGTGAAGACTGCTAGGTCGCTTGGACAAAGAAAACGGGCTAATCTGATTACTTTAATCTTGCGGTGTTTCGTTTTCCAGAGTTCCCCCAAAACACATGCGGATATTTGCTCAAAACGGTGCAGGATCCGAGTCAACCTAGGCTTATCAACAAGACCTGCTGTTCAGTACGCTGCCACGCCATCTGAACCTAAAATGTGATCAATTTGAGACCACGGTTGTGTTGGCGAAGAGGGACGCCACATGGCGTAAAGCTTCTTCGTACTCCTGAAGTTAGTGCTCGACGGAAACAGATGGCTGTCTTCGCACAATGTGAGAAGCATCTCTCCGTTATCAGAGCGCGCCACCTCGACCGCGTGGTGACCACCAAGGTGGCGTTCGTATGGTAACAGGCGGCCAACCCATGCACTAAAATCCGCAACAAGTACAACGACATCCGACATTTTAGCATTAGTGTAGAGTTGATGTAGCTCCCCATAGAATTCGTCCTTGACTGAGACGCCACTGCAGTCATTTGGAGCGTACACGGAGGTCACAAACAAGTTGCGTATCCCTTCGGGGGGGTTGTTTATTCTACATGTACCCCGAAGCCAAACTGCACACAGCCGACTGATAATCGGGAACCAGTTCAATGGCGCCGTCTCGGCCTTCCCACTTAGTGCTATACCTATACCAGCCTAGGCCGCTGAGGCTGCTTCTGGATCTCCAGTAAGACTCAGCTGGTGTCTGGATTCCTGCTCTGTGTGGGTAGTCAATGTAAACACAGTGCTATGGTCTTGCTGTCGGGTTTCTGAATTACAGCAGACGCCGATATCGAGGGACACTAGGGTGCGCGCTAGAGCGGTTTGCTGTCTAATCTGCATGAGTGTCCGAACGTTGAACCACGCTAGACGGAACAAGGATGGGGTCAAGGAAGAGCCATAGGTTGAACTCCATGGTACGCGGCGCAACTGGATAACAACTAGATATTTAAGCACATGTCTCGGGTAACGGAAAGTACGGATTGTAAGTGAGTTGTCTTAATGGAACCCATCCCAAACCTATGGCTAAGTAACCGATCCGCAAGGCATCGGGGCGAATTCAGGGAATCGCACCCATTGGGAGGCGCTGACTGGATATTCAATTCAGGGGTCTTTTGTGTGATAGATCACCAAACAGGAGCCAAATACCCTACATGTACTCAGCACAATTGGTGAACTACAATGCTCCCACCCCAGGTGGAACTGCGTCGCCGACTACTTCGCTGGAACGGGGTACACCCGACCCACCCCGCTGACCGTAAGAAAAGGTAGATCGGAAAGCGAAGCGTAGCCTTAATTTATACTGCGATTCACATAGAGGCAAATCTTGGTCAGTGCAATCAATGTGACTGTAACCGAAGCAGATGGCAATTGGATGTTTCCTAATTTCTACTGACCTATCTGTTCGAACAGGTATAAAAAGACGTGATAACCCCAGCCAACTGGGAGGAGTCCATCATAGTGACAGTATTTAGGAAAGAAATACTGGCTGATTGTTGTAAACACAAGAACACTAGTATGATGACGGTGTTAACTATGTTACCGGCATCATTTCCTTTCAGTAAATTTACTGCGGAGGAGGAAGAACAGGCAAGTGAACATCAGGCAGATTTTGTCCCAGGGTGGGGCCTGTATAGACTAAATATTCTTATTCATTCTAGGTCATTTGTTAGAACCGTGGCATACGTATCACGGGCGGACAGCAGCTGTGGTCCTTGAGTTTTCTTGTGTGTTCGTCTGAGTAGGCCGTTCCATCAATTTTACGTCTAGGTTCAGAGAAGGTTCACCAGGAAACATTGGACCATTCTTCATAACCAGTGTTTGTAAATCCCAGGTTGTGTAGGAGGTTACATTGAATTTCTAGACCTGTTTACGATTTGTAGTCGCTAAATCAGAGTTGTATTAGCTTCCACATTTTGTTTAGCCTTATCGCAGATTCCATTATTGAGTTTTCCGTGCAGCATCTCGTAATGCCGGCGTTGACATGCTTTTTAGTGGGATTTCGATTGATCTGAACTATGCGGATGCTACCATCTGCATGTTTGATAGTCGTGAGGTAGCAGGATTAACGTTGGATTAATCGTAGTCCCACCATTTTGATTTGCAGTTCGTACTTTTAGAGTGCAAAGTGTTGTTACAGGACCATCAATCACTTGATGATTTTTTGCCCATACCTAACTAGGAATTGAAAGTAATTGGTCAGTTCACCTATCCTGGCAGCTGCATTTGTCGCGATGTGCCTGTGGCAAGAGGAATTATGATTTTCTTAAAATACCGGGGCGCCTTTCTACCGAAATACCGCGACTTTGGTTGTGTGCACAGGATATGCAGTAAACAGAGGGATAAATGTTTGATGAATGACGATTATCAAGAGCCACTGCACTGCCACAGCCCTGGTGGGAAGGAAATGTGCCCCCACTTCCACTGATGTTCAGGTTTAGAAGCAAAACTGTCGGTCGGAATAGGCACAACAGTCTGTTCACAGTCCTGAACACCTCCGCGTGACGACCACCTGGGGAAGATAGACTTGCCTATCTCCAAACTAAGAACCCGGATATTCCAATTTGGACTGACACCCGTCGTGCGATGATTGTCGGTCACTACCACTCTACAGACAACATCGAATTTCGTGAAGGACTTGAAGCCACAAATTAACCTAAGGGAAACATTTGCCAGGTATTCGAACGCTGATACACTGTAAGTGAGCGAGATTGTTGACTGTGATGCACAGACAGTTCAGAATGTTGGGTAAGCCGCAGGTTGTTACACCGCAGAGATATCTTAGATATAGTATAAATATTTTGTGTATAACGCTTCCCCATAAACAGGGATTGGGACAGCACCAGTGATACACACATTTATTAGAGCTGAACGGGGAGCGGCAGAACACGATTCAAAGACTTGATGGATAGTGCAGCAAGTATGAAAGAAATAGGTTGGCAACACATGTGACAATGCCGCTGTCAATATGTACGCAGAAGATAGTGAAGTGTCCGGGACTGGGAGCGCCATTCCCCGCGTGCATCGCGAAAGGTAAACAGAAACATTCAATGAAACAAGCTTATCCACAATGTGGAAAACTTTGTAACTCATCTCTGGAATCCAGTGCCATTCAACATAGGTCCAAAATTAAAGTCATGTCTGAATAATTCGGCGGAGTCCTGGATGATTTCTCCAGCTTTCTTGGGCACCAGGGCAACCAAGGGATTGCTGTTGTGTTCTAACCAGGATGAGTTAGGGACATAGGATCTTGTCTGGAATGTTTTGGATGACGAAATTTTTGCTGTTATTTGATCACTTTTTGTTGACATAGACTTTAGATGCATGTGAGGAGCAATCCTTTTTGTTTGAGACGCCGAATATTGGGTACGTGCACCAAAAGGTATTGTTTAGGAATGTTGTACCTGAGACAAGGGTTTGAAATTGGCCTAAACAGTTCCGTTCTTAAGGGGCAGAACTCAAAACTGTATGGTAGGGTGTAACGCAGCATAGTGAACGTATAGCGTATATCTAACGCCAGGTTGGTCAGTCCACTGTGACCATCGCTTGGGGAAGCCAAATCCGCACATCCAGAGAACATGGTAAAAACCCCCAGCACTAAGCACAAATGGCTGTACAAGCACGTCAATGGCCTTTGTAAGGTAAGACGTGGATTTCCATCCAGACGTCTAAAGGTTCAGCAAGGAATGAGACAGAAAGAGTGAACGCGTTGCATACGCAGTATGCGCACACATTTCTGTGGGTGTTACCATTCTGCATTATTCCAGATGTTGTTGTCCTCCACGGACTGTACTATATAACTTTTACTGCGGAAGCGTTTTGAAAAAGCGATGTCTCCGCAGAATCACAGCTCTCTTAGGGTAGATCCCGTTCGCCTCAGACGCGATCGGAGTAGATAAAAATACGATTAGGCGAAATCAGCAATGTGCAAAGAATATTCTTTGCGTTAACTCACTTTAGGCTTCTACAATTGTAAAACAAAGTATGACATGAATAAGTTTGTGAAGGCCTTGGTAAAATAGGACAAATGAAAGTAGAGGAAACCACACCGCTGTCCAACTAGCGGTCGCTCGGACGACGCTGACTTCCGCTCCTGTGTCGATGAGGAAGGTGATGGAAGAACGTCGATCCTTAACGTAAAACAGTCGGTTTACTTGGTTATTAAATGATACGTTTGTAGTGCTAGTATGCGGGCTATTCGTTTTCCCTGGGTCGTGCCTAATGCAGGGAGCCCGACAACGTCTAGCTCTTCCACCGTATTGGCGGTGATACCAACATACTTCTTCGACGGGTTTGACATTATCTGACTGAGAACTTGTAAGGAAAAGGTGGCGCTTTCGTGCCGAACATGATGTACTCGGTGCAGGCACAGACGAGCAGCAATGAACGGTAGCCAAAACATGGTCAACATTTGACCGTGGCACCCGCTGCTTCGAAGCCTTCATTGCTGCTATCCTGCTGCGAAGTAGCGCAATTTCCTCGTCTTTAGAGTCAGATCGGTCTAGCGACTGGGAACAAACATGGGATTCGGCTTTCATCGGTGAGAATACGTCACCGGAGTTAATGGTCGTCCGCTGCGGAAAACGTTCGAACGCAGCGTCTGCCTTGGTAGCTAAGTCTTTCAAGCGGTGCATCTATAAACATGGACAGCATTACCGGCAATGGCTCTAGGGAGACGTGCAAACCACAGCTCCTTTATCCCTTCTTCGCTCAAGAATAAGGGATCCAGCGATGCGCTGAAGTTCGCGGAGCAATGCCGACGGCTTGCGATCTCCAAGCTTGAGACCATTGAGCTGCTCAAATCGTGTTCGTGCGCTGGGTCGTAACTCTTTCAAAATCGCTTGCTTCATCGTTTCATACTTTGCCTCATTCGATGGGCAGAGTAGAATGTCCTCAATCAGCGTCACTACCGACGGAGGAAGGCGTGGGACGAGCTGATTGTACCTTGGACGGTCCGCCGTTATGCCCTTATTTTCTAGTTCGATCTCGAATATCTTAAACCAAACTTCTGGACTGTGTTCCATGAAACTTGGAACAGCCAAAGTAAGCATCGTTACGCTGAGAAACGACTCAGGTGCAACTCTCGAAATGTGAGTCGAAAGATAAAGAACGAACAAAATACGATAAAGGTACTAAAATTACGCAAGAAACAAATGAATATAGGTATATAATCGAGAAAAAGGAACGAACTCACCAAAAATACAAACGAGAAAAATGTTGAATTCGCGCGTGCGAATCGGGGTCACCAATTTATAGGACTAGTTAATACTAGTCCGAGACGATGCGCGGAATTAAGCGCTGATTTCAGAAGGCAATTGGAGTCGGACACAGCGGACTGTATTCGATGGGCTACAACAAGAAGCGGACGGATGAAGCGAGGCAAGAGCGTACACGTGAG
Organism: Dicrocoelium dendriticum; assembly: GCA_944474145.2. Taxonomy (NCBI): domain Eukaryota; kingdom Metazoa; phylum Platyhelminthes; class Trematoda; order Plagiorchiida; family Dicrocoeliidae; genus Dicrocoelium; species Dicrocoelium dendriticum. The sequence goes on along the minus strand of OX104059.1, from coordinate 60,758,599 downwards.
CGCGGGGACTTACAAGGCAGTTGTGTGTCGAGCCGGTTGTAAGATTAAAACAAGAAGGAGTAATGTACAATCGGTCAACAAGTAAATTGTACACGAAAGATAAGAGTTATCTTTTTGGGCGCTACACTATGTAGCTTTTGAGCCTTCGAGAAGGGTACATTAAACTTACAACCGAATTCCTCCTACTCATGAGTAATAATAATAATAGTAATAATAATAATAATATTTCCGAATCAGCTTTAGTGCCTCAGCATACTGCCTCATCGTTGCTCTTAGTTTGGCCTGTTTGCCACCTTTATACTTTACTGAATCCGCTAAACGGACTAAGTGCCATTCCCGAGCAATTTGTTATGTCGTGATACTCACTGGCCTGTATTCTGTATGCTCATTTACATTAGGTAGCATGTTACTGAATCACATTGGTAAGCACACATGCTGCAATGTTTTCCTTTTCTTTTGTACCACAAACCTCCTTTCGTGGGAACTGCTCATTTTGCGACATTTGAGAAAATTTCCATTCATGGCAACAACTGCGATATCAAGTTTTCAACGTGTTGAAATCTTTTAGTGCATTTACTCTGTAAGTTAGTAGTCCGTTCACCTCTACTGTATGGTTGCAAATTCTGGCCCCTCAGTTGGACAGACATAAAGAGACTAGTTATGTTCGAACATCGCTGCTTTCTCACCTTAACTCATGTCTGGTGGGAGCACCGCGTGAGCAACGAGCGTGTTCGACATCGTGTATTCGGTGTAGGAAGAGCGTGTGAAGCACTTAGCACCGTTATTTAACGCACCAAACTCCTATGGATGGGTTAGGTGTTGCGCATGGCAGCACGCCGACACCCGCGAAGTGTGTTGTTTGCGTGCCGGGGTATGGATGGAAGAAGAGGATGGGTGGCCAAGTTATGACTTGGTCAAGATGGATGAAATCCATTAATTAAAAGGTGGCGTTGGTTGGTTTCTCCCGACTGCCTGGCTGGGGTCCTATGGACAACGAACGAGTTGGGTTAGATGCACTGGTTGACATTGCAAGGAACCGACGTCAGTGGCCTTTGCATTGTTAGTTCCTTTGTCCCTCCTTATCCGGCTTACCATCCCCCTACAAATACGAGCTCCCGTTTGATGCATGTTACGCTACTAAGTAGCGTGTTACCACCTGATGCATTCTATAATTTTCAGTATTATGCATTTCTGCGTACATTTATGTATCGCGACACAACAGTTGAAGTGTGATTCTCAGCTACTGCTTATGTGTAATGATGATGATGATGACCACAAATTGTATGCTAAACGTTAGCATTTGCTTTTCTAGAGCCATCGGCCGTCACTGACACTGGATCAGCACCTCCAAAACATGATCCACCCATTTCCATGGAGCCATATGATCTTGGAGGCCCGGGCGATTTGGGGGCGTTGAACAACAGACAGCAGGCTGAAACAAATCGACTAAAGGTAGACGACTCATTTAGACAGATGCATTTGATCTACAAAACAGACTGAAACGAGGTTGAACAACGAAAAGTACATGAGACGACATCCTGAAATCCGATACATCATTTCAGCTTTTCTTAGGTAAATTCATTTGCATACTTAACAGTACAAAATTCAGGGACTTGTTGTTAACTAAACCCGAAGATCCAAGGAAGCACTTCACAGGTTTCTGTGTTTAGTTAGCATTTTGAGCTTGACTCTCAGACTTCTTCTCTCGCCCAGATCTGAGTGACTGCATAGAAAAAGCGAGAGAAGTCGATCAACAACGACAACAAGATGATAAGATGGCAAGAGATTTGGCGTGCGAAGAATCAGAAGACGAAGAGGATTGAAGCTTAGCATTTTGAATTCGCAGTTCGGGGTTAATAATTGTCAAAAACGTTCTCAAGCTATGATTGTAAAGACTAAATGTTTATACAACCAAGTTGTTTAATTAAAATGGTAATGAGGTTGGCTAACTACCTTCTTGGCAAGGGAGCTTCCACCGTTCATCTCCAAACAATGCCATGCTTGCACTAACTGCTTAGTATACGATACAAGGGAATTCACTCCGTGCTTAAAAACTTACAAATGGGATGCCCGTGCTCACATTATGAACAGTGAGCCGGATGACTGGAAAATATGACTAGCCAGAGCCAGCTAACTGACAAAATGCTTCATGTGAGTCGCATAATCATTATTCTCAATACTTACAAGCCAGATTGAAGATTCTGGGAAAGAAAACAAAGCAGACACGACATTCGTTATCCGCCTTTCGGTTCTTAGTAGCCTAAATGAAGGTTGAAAATAGAGGGAGCTAAACAAGGAAAAATATCGAAATGCAATCATTATAGAAATGCTTTTGTAACATTTGAAAACAGTGGGCTAGTGGACGTCGGTGGAACTACCGCTCACCAGCGGCACGTGCAATGTTCTCTGGTAACTCCAGTATTAGAAAACAGAACACATGAATGTTTGTACTATGTATTTACAGAAGGAAACGCGCTTAGAAGGCGTGGAAAAGCTCTTCTCCATGTGACAAATCAACTAACTGATGGAACTGGATACCAATGAAACTTAAATACACTTAGTGATGCCAACATATACGAACCACAAGATTTGCACTTCCAGCGCAATTCCACACTAACGAACACTGGGTTTGCGCTGAGTGCGAGTGATATAGCGACTTGGATGCACCCACGGGTGATCACTCTCACCTGCTCGACTATATCATCATACGTCAGCGTAATATGCGTGAAGTGCGCATGACACGTGTACTGTCTGGAGCTGAGTGTGGCACTGATCACAAATTGGTGCGGACCAAACTGTACATATATTTTGCTACATCTATGTATTGTACTCCAGCGGTGAATCGGCGTTAATTTAGCATTCTCGCCATCGGTACTGTGACGAAACGTATTGAGCTGGAGAAGGCGATGGCTGCATGCCTGTGTGATGTTGAATGCATAGCCACAGTGGGCGACCTGTGGCACCACATTCAGGACCAGGTGACAGCTGCTGCCGAAGAGATCACCGGGCGCGCAAGCTGTAAGCTGCCTAATTGGTTTGATGAGAACAATGCGATGATCGGCGCATTGGTGTCGAGGAAGAATGCAGTATTTGCTGCACATGTCGCAGACCACAGTGACTTGGGGAAGAAGAGTCAGTTTCGCAAACTTCGACGGCGACTGACCCGAGAGCTCCGTCGCATTAAAAATGCATGGTGGACGGAGAAGGCGAAGCAGATGGAATGCTACGCCGAACATCGCCAACACAAAGAATTCTTAGGCTCATTTATGGCGGTGTATGGACCGAGGTTGGAGCCGCTGAGGACGCTGATCGATGGTAGTTCAGGCGCTACCTGAACACAGACTGCAGACATAATGCTGATCTGGCGAACGCGCTTTGAGTGTCTTTTGAACAACCGTTCAGAGATCGACTGGCCTAATTTAAACGGTGTCAAGCGGCATGATGTGAAGGCGAGTCAGGCGGACACGCCGACACTGGATGAGACACAGACAGCACTTGCTCATTTGCGAAATGGAAAGTGTGCCAGGACCGACGGGATCCCGCCTGAAGTATTGAAACACGGCGGACCCGCGTTGGTGACTGCGCTGCACCACTTGGTGCAACGCGTATGGATTGAGGAGGATGTGTCTCCTGCACTGAAGGAAGCCCTTGCGCTACCACTGTTGTACGAATTATCGTCGCATCAACTTACTGAGTTGTGTGGGCAAGGTGATTGCCCGAATCCTGCGCAGCCGTCTCATCAGTTAGGTTGTGTAAGCGAAATTGCGGAAGACGAGTGTGGATTCCGTTCGGGTCACAGCACTATAGATATGGTGTTTGCAGCTCGTCGGTTGCAGGAAAAGTGTAGAGAACGACACCAGCCATGGTACCCGCTTTTTGTTGATTTCACCAAGGCATTTGATATAGTGAACCGCGAGGCATTGTGGCTGGTGTTGGGTAAGGTTGGTTACCCGCGTAAGTTTTTAAGTTTTAGTGAATGTCTGCACAGTGGTATGCGGTCAACAATCAATCAACAACAGCAGTACATCAGCCGTTTGAACTGATGCTTCGCTGCCATACAACCAAGATGACCTATGTATTAAAGTATATTGAGAGGGAGAGAAGGGGGACTTACCTGAAAACCTCAATGCCCTAAGCAAACATTCAGGGCCAAGGCGCCTACACCTTGTGTAGACAACACACCGTCGCAAACAGCTGTCTATCGTGCAAAGAAAGGGGGCCTCAGCGAGACAGCTTCCTTGCGGCTTTCACTGCGACGCGTCATAATCAGCCATTACCCCGCAGATAACTCAGCATCGAGCACACTTTAAACAGGCAATCCGATTAGGAGATGGCAGCGGACGAGCCACTGGTGTCCGTTGCGAGCCATATCCTGTAAAGTCCCTAGCCAAGCACAAGGTGAGTCACGTGGACTCTAGCCCGGAAGACGAGACGGACCAACTACACCCAGGTTGGTCGTCAGTAACTTCATTTCTCTTTGCCAAGTAAACATCTGTCCACTTCGAGCCTTGCGCCACCGTACACCTGGTAGACTAAACAAGGCTCTCCTAGGTAAACGGTGACCAGGCATACGTAGCACGTGCCCAAACCAACGCAACTTATTCAGTGCTATCTGTTGTTCTAGTGAGGTAGCATTATTATCACAGCGTGGTACTCGCCTAGGCACATCATCGTTGCGGACACGCTGGTGCCATCCGACACCAGTAATGCTTTGCAGACAACGATGACCAAAGAGTTGAAGGCGCCTCAGATCTTCAGACCGAAGGGGCTAGGTCTCACTTTCATAGAGCAGAACGGCCCTCATTGTGGCCTTGTATACACGGCCGTTGAGACGGAGGTAAACTCCCTTCTGTCGCCAAAGATGCCGCAGATTTACGACGACAGCTCTAGCATTTGCAATGCGTGAACTGACGTCAGTTTCTTTGTGACCATCGTTGCTCATGCAGCTGCCAAGATAAGTGAATTGATCAACCACCTCGAGTTCCTCCTTAGCAAGGGTCAAGGGGTCATAAAGTGGCTGGTGGTCCTGCAGCAACACTTTGCACTTTGAAGATGCAAAGGGCATACCAAATAATGGGACCACACTAGACAGGCTATTCAAGGTTGACTGTGCCTCCGCCACATGTCGAAAAGCGAGACGATATCGTCCGCATAATCAAGATCAACTAACCTTTCACCAGGCAGCACTTCAACGTCTACATCGTGAGATTCCGTAAGGGTACACCCAATAATAGAGTCCACGACGTAATTGAACAAAAATGGTGAAATCGGACAACCGTGAGGAACGCCACTTGTGGTCGGAAAGTTATCCGGTAGGGCACTGTAGATCCTGACGAATTTCTTCCGACTTTTGGTCGTTCGCCTGCTGCCTTTAGCCGTATTTCTGTTGGCAACCTAGCTCGAAACTTTAACCAGCTATCCAACAGAACCTGCGTCATTCCCTCAGAGTGTAGTATTACCTTTATTAGCCTTGGACCGCAGCCCTTGTAGTTAGGTGACAACGGAACTCTTGTTAGGGATTTGGCAATAACATTGTTAACACAGAGTGCTTCGCGGATGTAGCACCCCTGTTCTCGGTCATGTGTTTGTGCATCGTGATCAAAGGCATGCAGGAGCTCGGGAACACCATGAACAAATATTGTTTTCTTGCTATCCCTAGTAGCAATACCGCGTTGCTCCACTGCGCCTTTCGCGCGGTCTTTCCAAGGTAGATCAGGTAATATGCGCACTCCGCTCGGTGAGTTGCGAAGACGAACTGCTGAGAGCAGGACAGCCTCTGTCTCATCTGCTGAGTTTAGAGTTACTCGAAGAATTCGAGGTTCACCAGAGTGCACTGAGGTCGGGTGACGTGCTACGCGTTGCAGCATTGCAGGCTCAACCCGAATGCCAATCGCCTCGCAGATGGAACTCCACTGGTTGCGATCGTCTTGCAACTTGCCTTTTATTGTGCCAGATTTGGATTCGGGAACATTGGTGCACCCGATAGTTAGCGCAGCGTGGTTTTGTCTAGCAAGTGTTGGCTTTATACTTTTTGCCGGCAATTCAGGTTGTTTAGAGGGCACCACTGGAGTTGACAGTGAAAGCTGCTTTGGGCCAAGCGTGCTCGGTATTGAAGACGAACTTGTGTGTGTCGCTCCCGGTGTGTTTGTCGATGCAATCGATGCGTACGTTACCTGCTTGTTATCTGCACCGGATTTCCTTCGGCTGTGAGCTATCGGTGTCATGGCTGAATCTCCAAGTGAAGCGTTTATGGTTGGAGAAGTGGACGCAGGCATGTTTGAGGCTTGCCCACTGATGGGAGTGAGGTGACCCAGTGGGTTTAGAGTCACAGACGCTGCAGTGCGGTTGGATCGTCTAGCTCTTTTCTTCGGTTTAGACGCAGAACTAACTTTGACCGGGTAAGGTATTATCGTGGCCATATTTACCTCCGAGGGAGCGACCTTAGTATTTACAAATTGCGCGATTATTTCAGTCATCCTATCGCATTTTTTCATTAGCAATGATAAACAGTTGACAATTGGATTCCCTTGACAAGGTCAGAATGTAGACCATTCCTCTGGATGGTGCCAAAGGTCCAACTATGTCGAGATGGACATGGGCGACGCGAGCTGAGACTTGCGGAAAACGACCAAGTGGAGCGGACACGTGCCGCTGTATCTTGGCCTGCTGACACGTTAGACAACCGCGTGCCCAGCGCTTAAGATAA
>OX104059.1:60709191-60751680 GCA_944474145.2 Dicrocoelium dendriticum | reverse complement strand
TACTGATAAGATTGAAGCGTCCCGTACTCTGTGCCCAGAAACAACTGAGACAATCAATTAGATTGCCTTGGTCCTGATTACGTCATTCCCATCAATTTTATCTGCTTATCTATGTTACTAAGTGTGGACCCTATATATTGCGTGTTTTTTTCTGCCTGTATAGCGTTGCGACTGACGAGAGCAATCGAAATGTTAACATATCGCAACCTCTGTCTTCTTACTGCGTTAATGAAGTGGCTGAAAGGGACTCAGTGTTTCAAGTTTCTTAAAAAAGGAATTTGCAATACAAACGCCACTGGGGCCGGCCTCGTGGCATGTCAGCAACTGTGTCCAACCGAACGGGCACATCGTCCTTAGGACACCAGACAGGCAGTCGGGATTCATTAATCAACGCCAACTACGAAGTGAGGGTTTTCATCTCTTTCTACCGAGTCATCGCTTGGCGTCCCCTCCTCTTCTTCCAACCGCACGTAATTAACGCACATCGCGGTAGTCAGTGTGTTTGCATGCGTAATATGTGGGCCAGCCATCGGAGCCTGGTGCGTGATATATTGGTGCTGAGCGGTTCACTAGCTCTTCCTGCACCAAATACGCTAAGCCGAACACGCTGATTACTTACCTGAGGCTTCTACCAGACATGAGCTAAGCTGCGAAGGCATCGATGGTCGAATGTGGCGAGCATCGTTAAGTCGGTCGACCTGAAAGGCCAAGTTTCACAACCATATAGGAGAGTTGAACAAGCGGCTGCGTTTTAAAACTCTGCAATTTAGGACCAGAGTAATGTCGCGTCTGCTGCACAGGTGGCGGAGATAGGCAAAAGCAACTGGAGCTTTTGCTCTACGGTTCGTAACATTATATCGATCCCACGAGGCGCTAATATAGCTGCCCAGGTACTTGAATTCATTAAAGACATCCAGTTTATCATCACAAGCGCTGGCACATTGACTAAAAGATTACGGCTTATCTGTAATTCGTGTAAACATTAAATAAGCTATTTTCGTCTGCAAATGATCCAATTACAATTCATTAACTGATTCGTAAATGCGAAACGTTTGCATTCCGTTTTTGAAATCAGCATGTTGCATCCACATCACTCCTGATTGCGAAATAAGACTCCCGAGTTCTACAAAATTTTAAGTAGTTGTCTTTTACAATGAAATTTATTCTCATTCTGAAATAATTTTAAAACGTTGAATTAATATTGTGTATTACCAGTTTTTAATAAACTTAATGTTGTAAATGCGGTCTCACTTAAAATAGGAAGTTAAAGGATATTTATCTACACCCTTTTTAGCCATAGCGGAGTTTAAAGTGATGGAATCGTGATATATGACCAATAATTTGTAACAGATTATGGATACTTCAAGCTAAGCTAGAGGACCGTATACATATTTGTAGGAAAGTTTTCGAGACCGGCAAAGGAATCAGATAGCCAGGCCAACCGATTTTCAATTTTATAATCGAACGGTTCTACTTATTCATTTTATGCAAATCCATAAATCTAAACGTTTTATTTATATTTTGGCAGATGCTTGAATTAAACATGTCTGCATTTTTGTAAAAAATGAAGATCCTGGCACGTTGTGTATTGCCCAAATATTTCCATCTATAAGAACTGTCATCGACTGAAGTCAACCAAAATGTGCTCGATGAATCGCACAACAGCGCCTCTTCACATGGCACAGTTAAATGATGTGTGCATGAGTTTAAGCGCTTCAGGAAGAGTATTACAAAAGAGCCCAATTCAGGGAGAATACCAACAGCCAACACCAAATAAATGTTTTTTTGGTGTACTGAGTAATTCATCTTTTAGATGCGCTTTCTTATTTACAATGCACACGTAGAGCAAATAAAACAGTTGGAATTTAGTTATGCGTGCTAAATTGATGAACAGTCACATAACGATTTCGGCAATATGGGCCATTGCAAAATGCGTGCTAGCATTTTTACATCAAACAGACCTAATGTATTGGAAATGGGTGCTATATATACTGATATACGCAATTTACCCCTCTTGCAGATGTACATGGTAATATTATGTCAAATAGATTATTATGGGCAACTGTCAATAAGTATAATTAGATAATGCATAATAATTTATATTTCTAACAAATTTTTCCGTACTACAAACATATCTTGTAAGATTAATTTTTGCTTAAATGCACGTAAATGATGTTGCCCGCATGCCAAACACATAACCGTTTTTTTTAGTTATTGCTCTGATTCTCCCATGCACCAAGTGAATTTTTTGAAAGAATCGGGACTTCCTGTGCACTGTCATTTAGACATTTTTAATTACCTTGGTGCATAGCTCTAGGCAGTATTCTAGTTTGTTATGATTGTTATGCTTTTATGCCCGACGGTTTTGATATCTGTTTGAAAAACGCAATTAGGCTTGCCGTTAATAATTTATATTGGCGGAAGCAAGCTTTATCCGTTTTTCTAATTTTTATCCGATCTCGATATTCGCTTAAGTAAGAGTAACAAGTAATGCTGTGCAGTGAAAAAGGTGCACACTATTGATATTAATAATTCTAAGTTAGTTCTAATTAGCCCAACCACTTACAAAATAATTGTAGTGAAGTTAAGATTTATAAATCACTTCAGGGGCCACGCAATGCAAATCGAATGGTAAATCACTGGTACTTGTGAATTAGCCAAATTAAGTAAAATTATCGTTGGTTTATTTTGTTATGAGGAACTGGAATGTCTTAAGCGACTTACATCGCTTCTCGCATTCTTGATTTTTGAGAGGTTTTCTAACAATAAAACCGTACTGTTTTCGGCGTCTTAAGCTTCGATAAACACGCTGTTTATATAAAAAACGCATTTGAACTTACAGTAATTGAGGCGCTAGGTAATATATGTAATGATACCCAACTACATCAAATTATTTGTAGAAGTATAAGGACACGCAAAATGAAATATTGGATAATCAACTAACTAATCGTATTAACTACCGTTAATTTAATTTTTGCGTAGGTATGAGTGAATAAACTATGCAGCCGTCTATGTATACCGCGTGCCTTACACTAAGTCGAATCAGCCGTCAATAATGACAGAAGCGATTACCAATGCATCTTGGCAGCTGAAGCCAAGCAGCTTCGGCTAACACCTATAAAATGCCTTATTATTCGTACAATATTCATAGGATATTCATAGGATTAAGATGTGGTATAAGTTATGCACACATGCAACTTATCAACACTGTATTATTTATTTGTAAATATCATGATTTTCGTCTACATAGGTACTTGGCTTAATCGCACTTTAGTATGTATATAGATATTATAACACCACCTTTGACAAAATGTTATTTGAGCGGTTTTATTAAACAACATGTATGTGTAGTAAAGCGTAAAGTTTGAAAAGCAAACAAAATATTAGAAGAATTGAGTACAATTAAGTGTACTTTGAATTACTTGCGGACAATTGCCGCACCGTTGCGCTATCGAGCAATGTACGCTGCATGGATTAGCTTCCACCTAGTCAAGACCATTTGGTTCACAGGAAAATTCAAGCTCGAAACAAAAGATTTAATTTGGGTCATGTTTTAATTACCTTTGTTATTTAAATGTGCCAATGAAAACAGATATCATCTTTAATCAACCAAAGTCGTATATGCCCAGCTCAAAGGGTTTAATGTCACTTTTCTATCCCGTTGAAATTAATCATGAAATGTGACTCGTACAACTAGATGTTGCATAAAAACACCATGTATACAAACAAAGGTAATGGGGGATATTACCAACGGTGAAACTGAAACATTACAAAGAATAAATCAAAGTATTACAAGTTAAGCTGCACGTAAGGATTTTAGTTCAAACAAGAAACATGTTCAAGTATCAATTTTATGCTGAATAAATGCGATACAACAAAATAGTTGCACGATAAATTCAGTACATCACGGATGAATGGCTGACGATAGATAAAAAATTAATATTTGCAAATCTGTTTTGCAATTAAAAATGCGTTAATTTTATAAATGTCAAACCCCTAAATAACATAGACTGTATTATTGAGAATAATAACTATATAGATTTATGAAAGCGAAGATCCAAAAGGACTTTCCATCATTAGTCGGATTACGTAGCAATCAGAACAAAAGCCGAAGCACAGATCGAAATTTAGCAAATAATTCTACTTGAAAAATATCCGTAACGACAAAGAATAACAGAAAATATAATCATCGATTACAGCAGCATAAAAAATGTACTCAGAGGTTATGTGTTGTAAAAACATTTAAAAAATTTAACAAAAATACAGAAAAGAAGTATACCAAGGACACAAGGTATAGCGATTAAATTGTAGCTAGTGAAATAAGCCGGTTTTAGCACGCGGGCCGCAGTTCGTAAGACACATCCAAGAAACTAGATATATCGACGAAAACTTTCAGTGTAAAAGCAGTAGGTTTAATAATGTACTCAACAGATTTCTCCTGAAAGGCAGATAATCTCAAAAAATAACTATCTAAATTTGAACCCGTTTACAATGAGTGGTCAGTCGGGAAAATCGCAGGTTTAACATTACCTACGTATGCGTAAGTGAGCAGTGTATGAGGAGCGGAAAAATTACGGGGTTAGTATGCGCAATGGACTGAGCGGGACAACGTGATCTTACTTATATATTTGATAGGTCCATACGGTTTCGATAATCCGTCTCTGGTCAGCGGAGTTGTTACTTAGGCTTTCCACAGTTTGTTTGCAAGGGAAGCGCACGCAGCGGGCAAAGCCCAAAGATTACCTTCCTCAAAGTTCACATATTAAGTTTGTATTTAAATCGATGTATAGGGTTTTTAAACTACATATCCCATTACGCGCGATGGGAAGAAGAGAAAGGTACCCCCGTCATCCGCCCGACGAAAATTCTCTTCTCCTGAAGTGTGCAACGACTAGAAGAACATTGTATCTCCATTACCGGTAAATTTAACAACATGCCGAAGCTGGATTATAACGATAAAATTGAATGAGCCCAAAAGAGCGCAGCGTGTCGCATCGGACTGGTTTGTCACATAGCCACTTGCGTTGCTTAGTGCAATGTAGAGGAATTGGAACCTACATCGACCTGGAATACTCTTCGGTTACTACTGAAAGTAGAATTCCAGGTGGATATGAGCGTCAGCACAATCGCACTCTACCTAGATGGTCGCATTTTGACAACGGAGAAATTACACGCAATATCGGAATCCATGAATACGATAGATAGCAAAGGCTAAGGAAAACCTACAAGGTTTATTTGTTAAACCTGGAGGCGGAAGCCAGCAAGCGGAATGGTTAGATGAGATGAAAATGTTACACCGATCTGGAATGTATCTGGCATGTGGAGCCGTACAGCTCAGGAAGCATTTTACGAAGGGCTGCATAATCCTTGCAACTGACGCCACTTGACAACACAGGGAGTATCATTAATGCCTACTTTATAAAAATGTGAGAGGCGACATTCCAAAATGTCGCGAAGGGATGATGATGGCAAACTGAGCAATACTGACTAGAGGATGCATTTCATGGAGCATTTTGTCACAGAAGCTCATGCCTGCGGGACGCTGCAGCACTGTCAACAAATGGTGCAGGTTTACGGAATACCAATAGATATGCTTTGCATTTACACAAGCTGTATCCCAGTTAAAAACAACTGATGCATATTTAATGCTAACAATCATTGATGTTTGCCTTAAAAGCATTGTGGGCCCACCAAGATAATGGTACGTTCTTTCTTTCAGTCGCAATTGTCTCTAGCTCTGCTCAGGTTCGGTCGAGGGTAGCAATAATTATTGTCAACTACGATCACGTAGGGTTTCCGCTACAGTGACGGATCCCGTATTGTTAGGCGACTTTATATGGTACCTTATAGCTGCCGACCTCAGTGACATTCCTGCTGTATGCTTCTTTGTCCCTCACTATCCTTTTAAAATCGCCCTCCACCTGTGATCCCATTTCGTAAAGTAAAACAAAATAATTTTTCCTTTTGACAATTAGCCGGATGGTAGCTTACCGGAACGACGCCCACCTGTAGCTGGTAGCTCAGCTGGTATGCAACTGTTGCATTTATTTTCCTTTTATTTACGCATGGCGGCACAGTATCTGAGTTGTCCCCCACCTCTCGCTAACTTGTATAATAATAATAATACATTGTTAGCTACGGGTATTGCGGAACCATGTCACACGCCATTCCGTCAAAACGTGTGAAAAATTGTACACGTTAACGAGCGTATATCATAGATACTGCTTGCGGTATGTACCTATGAGTTGCTGCATGATCAATGCATACGACACGGCAGAGTCCATCCATCAAAGTGTGATACGGTCATATTTTATCTGCTGCTGGCTGGCACCCCACCTATAGCAGCGTGGCCAGCAGCCTCATCAAAGCAGCGCGAGACAAGCGAGAAACTCACGGTTTCCACAAACTTTGTTTCAGCCGCTAATTGCAGACCCCTCAGTGACCAGATGCATGCGGGCAACGCGCTGCTGCTTAATGATTCACGAGTGTTTTCACTTCTGGAGCACTCAAGCATGTGTCTAAATGTCAAAATGGCAGGCAGCGTTTGACCATTCGCAACCAGGTTTCGAAGAAAATGCTCTAAAGTCTTTGTGGGCAGTGTTCGTCTAGTTCTAACAACGTAATCGCTGCCGAAATAAAGCGAAACGGGTAACTGATTGAAGCGGTAAATCGAGAGTCTGGTTCGCTCAGATTAGATATAAATAGCAACTTGTGTCCTTCATGCAAAATACAAGCTTGGCGTCATAAGAAATGTTCATAGATTGATGGTGACGGTATCGGAACCTCCTGTCATTTTGGTTGCCTTTGTATGGTAGCGTTATGAACAGTTCATTCTAAGGGACGGCGGACACCCGTTCGTGCAAATATGGCCTTCGCCATGGAGTGCAGTGCTGTGAACTTCTCCGGATATTAGTTTGCATGTAATGCCAGAGAAACGCTTTGCAGCTACAGAATGCCCACCACCGTGGAGCTTGAGTCAAGAAAATAAACGCTCGATATGTGCCAACTGCCTTGAGTGGCTAGTTTAGAAGGAAATACTTTCACGTCCAAAACGTGTAGGCTTATGTGGGTCTGCGTTTTTGCCAAGTGCTGGTTGTGGAGAAGGCGCACATGTGTTGAGTGGGTGGAGTTCACTGTCCCGAAATTTGTTCAGCGTCAGTGTCGGGAGTCTGTTGCAGTAACTGGAATTATATGTAGGCTGATTTTAAGCGATCCATACTGGCAGACATTTTGGAACCATCAATGCAATATACATATGTTTGTGAGCGAGGAATTTGAAAGGGTCTTCGTAAGGTGGTGTCAAATGCTTGCGATTTATTGTTCCAGTTGCGCAACACATGACTTAGGATGGACTTCACCGGTGACCCTGGAGTCTAATATTAATTCTCTAAGAAGTCTCATTAGTATATCGATGACTACTTCCATTAGGCAAATATCGGCAGCTTCCTTCACAGTGATGTGAATTCCGAGCAGAATTATCGATCCGGCTGACAACGATTTATTTTAGTATTTGCACAACCAACCGAAAGCCACATTCAATGCTTCGCAATGGAATACTAAGTAATCGTTGTCAGCCGGATGATAATTCCGTTCGGCATTCGCATCACTGTGAAGGAAGCTGCCGATATTTGCCTAATGGAAGTAGTCATCGATATACTAATGAGACTTCTTAGAGAATTAATATTAGACTCCAGGGTCACCGGTGAAGTCCATCCTAAGTCATGTGTTGCGCGACTGGAACAATAAATCGCAAGCATTTGACACCACCTTACGAAGACCCTTTCAAAGTCCTCGCTCACAAACATATGTATATTGCATTGATGGTTCCAAAATGTCTGCCAGTATGGATCGCTTAAAATCAGCCTACATATAATTCCAGTTACTGCAACAGACTCCCGACACTGACGCTGAACAAATTCCGGGACAGTGAACTCCACCCACTCAACACATGTGCGCCTTCTCCACAACCAGCACTTGGCAAAAACGCAGACCCACATAAGCCTACACGTTTTGGACGTGAAAGTATTTCCTTCTAAACTAGCCACTCAAGGCAGTTGGCACATATCGAGCGTTTATTTTCTTGACTCAAGCTCCACGGTGGTGGGCATTCTGTAGCTGCAAAGCGTTTCTCTGGCATTACATGCAAACTAATATCCGGAGAAGTTCACAGCACTGCACTCCATGGCGAAGGCCATATTTGCACGAACGGGTGTCCGCCGTCCCTAAGAATAAACTGTTCATAACGCTACCATACAAAGGCAACCAAAATGACAGGAGGTTCCGATACCGTCATCATCAATCTATGAACATTTAATATGACGCCAAGCTTGTACTTTTGCATGAAGGACACAAGTTGCTATTTATATCTAAACTGAGCAAACCAGACTCTCGATTTACCGCTTTAATCAGTTACACGTTTCACTGTAATTTCGGCAGTGATTACTTTGTTAGAACTAGACGAACACCGCCCACAAATACTTTAGAGCATTTTCTTCGAAACCTGGTTGCGAATGGTCAAACGCTGCCTGCCATTTTGACATTTAGACACATGCTTGAGTGCTCCAGAAGTGAAAACACTCGTGAATCATTAAGCAGCAGCGCGTTGCCCGCATGCATCTGGTCACTGAGGGGTCTGCAATTAGCGGCTGAAACAAAGTTTGTGGAAACCGTGAGTTTCTCGCTTGTCTCGCGCTGCTTTGATGAGGCTGCTGGCCACGCTGCTATAGGTGGGGTGCCAGCCAGCAGCAGATAAAATATGACCGTATCACACTTTGATGGATGGACTCTGCCGTGTCGTATGCATTGATCATGCAGCAACTCATAGGTACATACCGCAAGCAGTATCTATGATATACGCTCGTTAACGTGTACAATTTTTCACACGTTTGACGGAATGGCGTGTGACATGGTTCCGCAATACCCGTAGCTAACAATGTATTATTATTATTATACAAGTTAGCGAGAGGTGGGGGACAACTCAGATACTGTGCCGCCATGCGTAAATAAAAGGAAAATAAATGCAACAGTTGCATACCAGCTGAGCTACCAGCTACAGGTGGGCGTCGTTCCGGTAAGCTACCAGCCGGCTAATTGTCAAAAGGAAAAATTATTTTGTTTTACTTTACGAAATGGGATCACAGGTGGAGGGCGATTTTAAAAGGATAGTGAGGGACAAAGAAGCATACAGCAGGAATGTCACTGAGGTCGGCAGCTATAAGGTACCATATAAAGTCGCCTAACAATACGGGATCCGTCACTGTAGCGGAAACCCTACGTGATCGTAGTTGACAATAATTATTGCTACACTCGACCGAACCTAAGCAGAGCTAGAGACAATTGCGACTGAAAGAAAGAACGTACCATTATCTTGGTGGGCCCACAATGCTTTTAAGGCAAACATCAATGATTGTTAGCATTAAATATGCATCAGTTGTTTTTAACTGGGATACAGCTTGTGTAAATGCAAAGCATATCTATTGGTATTCCGTAAACCTGCACCATTTGTTGACAGTGCTGCAGCGTCCCGCAGGCATGTGCTTCTGTGACAAAATGCTCCATGAAATGCATCCTCTAGTCAGTATTGCTCAGTTTGCCATCAGGATCCCTTCGGAACATTTTGGAATGTCGCCTCTCACATTTTTATAAAGTAGGCATTAATGATACTCCCTGTGTTGTCAAGTGGCGTCAGTTGCAAGGATTATGCAGCCCTTCGTAAAATGCTTCCTGAGCTGTACGGCTCCACCTGCCAGATACATTCCAGATCGGTGTAACATTTTCATCTCATCTAACCATTCCGCTTGCTGGCTTCCGCCTCCAGGTTTAACAAATAAACCTTGTAGGTTTTCCTTAGCCTTTGCTATCCATCGTATATATGGATTAAGATATTTCATGTAATTTCTTCGTTGTCATGTTGCGACCGCCTAGGTAGCGTGCGATTGTGCTGACGCTCACGTCCACATGGAATTCCACTTTCAGTAGTAACCGCAGAGTATTCCAGGTCGATGTAGGTTCCAATTCCTCTACATTGCACTAAGCAACGCAAGTGGCTATGTGACAAACCAGTCCGATGCGACACGCTGCGCTCTTTTGGGCTCATTCAATTTTATCGTTATAATCCAGCTTCGGCATGTTGTTAAATTTACCGGTAATGGAGATACAATGTTCTTCTAGTCGTTGCACACTTCAGGAGAAGAGAATTTTCGTCGGGCGGATGACGGGGGTACCTTTCTCTTCTTCCCATCGCGCGTAATGGGATATGTAGTTTAAAAACCCTATACATCGATTTAAATACAAACTTAATATGTGAACTTTGAGGAAGGTAATCTTTGGGCTTTGCCCGCTGCGTGCGCTTCCCTTGCAAACAAACTGTGGAAAGCCTAAGTAACAACTCCGCTGACCAGAGACGGATTATCGAAACCGTATGGACCTATCAAATATATAAGTAAGATCACGTTGTCCCGCTCAGTCCATTGCGCATACTAACCCCGTAATTTTTCCGCTCCTCATACACTGCTCACTTACGCATACGTAGGTAATGTTAAACCTGCGATTTTCCCGACTGACCACTCATTGTAAACGGGTTCAAATTTAGATAGTTATTTTTTGAGATTATCTGCCTTTCAGGAGAAATCTGTTGAGTACATTATTAAACCTACTGCTTTTACACTGAAAGTTTTCGTCGATATATCTAGTTTCTTGGATGTGTCTTACGAACTGCGGCCCGCGTGCTAAATCCGGCTTATTTCACTAGCTACAATTTAATCGCTATACCTTGTGTCCTTGGTATACTTCTTTTCTGTATTTTTGTTAAAGTTTTTAAATATTTTTACAACACATAACCTCTGAGTACATTTTTTATGCTGCTGTAATCGATGATTATATTTTCTGTTATTCTTTGTCGTTACGGATATTTTTCAAGTAGAATTATTTGCTAAATTTCGATCTGTGCTTCGGCTTTTGTTCTGATTGCTACGTAATCCGACTAATGATGGAAAGTCCTTTTGGATCTTCGCTTTCATAAATCTATATAGTTATTATTCTCAATAATACAGTCTATGTTATTTAGGGGTTTGACATTTATAAAATTAACGCATTTTTAATTGCAAAACAGTTTTGCAAATATTAATTTTTTATCTATCGTCAGCCATTCATCCGTGATGTACTGAATTTATCGTGCAACTATTTTGTTGTATCGCATTTATTCAGCATAAAATTGATACTTGAACATGTTTCTTGTTTGAACTAAAATCCTTACGTGCAGCTTAACTTGTAATACTTTGATTTATTCTTTGTAATGTTTCAGTTTCACCGTTGGTAATATCCCCCATTACCTTTGTTTGTATACATGGTGTTTTTATGCAACATCTAGTTGTACGAGTCACATTTCATGATTAATTTCAACGGGATAGAAAAGTGACATTAAACCCTTTGAGCTGGGCATATACGACTTTGGTTGATTAAAGATGATATCTGTTTTCATTGGCACATTTAAATAACAAAGGTAATTAAAACATGACCCAAATTAAATCTTTTGTTTCGAGCTTGAATTTTCCTGTGAACCAAATGGTCTTGACTAGGTGGAAGCTAATCCATGCAGCGTACATTGCTCGATAGCGCAACGGTGCGGCAATTGTCTGCAAGTAATTCAAAGTACACTTAATTGTACTCAATTCTTGTAATCTTTTGTGTGCTTTTCAAACTTTACGCTTTAGTACACATATATGTTGTTTAATAAAACCGCTCAAATAACATTTTGTCAAAGGTGGTGTTATAATATCTATATACATACTAAAGTGCGATTAAGCCAAGTACCTATGTAGACGAAAATCATGATATTTACAAATAAATAATACAGTGTTGATAAGTTGCATGTGTGCATAACTTATACCACATCTTAATCCTATGAATATCCTATGAATATTGTACGAATAATAAGGCATTTTATAGGTGTTAGCCGAAGCTGCTTGGCTTCAGCTGCCAAGATGCATTGGTAATCGCTTCTGTCATTATTGACGGCTGATTCGACTTAGTGTAAGGCACGCGGTATACATAGACGGCTGCATAGTTTATTCACTCATACCTACGCAAAAATTAAATTAACGGTAGTTAATACGATTAGTTAGTTGATTATCCAATATTTCATTTTGCGTGTCCTTATACTTCTACAAATAATTTGATGTAGTTGGGTATCATTACATATATTACCTAGCGCCTCAATTACTGTAAGTTCAAATGCGTTTTTATATAAACAGCGTGTTTATCGAAGCTTAAGACGCCGAAAACAGTACGGTTTTATTGTTAGAAAACCTCTCAAAAATCAAGAATGCGAGAAGCGATGTAAGTCGCTAAAGCCTTTCCAGTTCATCATAACAAAATAAACCAACGATAATTTTACTTAATTTGGCTAATTCACAAGTACCAGTGATTTACCATTCGATTTGCATTGCGTGGCCCCTGAAGTGATTTATAAATCTTAACTTCACTACAATTATTTTGTAAATAGTTGGGCTAATTAGAACTAACTTAGAATTATTAATATCAATAGTGTGCACCTTGTTCACTGCACTGCATTACTTGTTACTCTTACTTAAGCGAATATCGAGATCGGATAAAAATTAGAAAAACGGATAAAGCTTGCTTCCGCCAATATAAATTATTAACGGCAAGCCTAATTGCGTTTTTCAAACAGATATCAAAACGGTCGGGCATAAAAGCATAACAATCATAACAAACTAGAATACTGCCTGGAGCTATGCACCAAGGTAATTAAAAATGTCTTAATGACAGTGCACAGGAAGTCCCGATTCTTTCAAAAAATTCACTTGGTGCATGGGAGAATCAGAGCAATAACTAAAAAAAAACGGTTATATGTTTGGCATGCGGGCAACATCATTTACGTGCATTTAAGCAAAAATTAATCTTACAAGATATGTTTGTAGTACGGAAAAATTTGTTAGAAATATAAATATTATGCATTATCTAATTATACTTATTGACAGTTGCCCATAATAATCTATTTGACATAATATTACCATGTACATCTGCAAGAGGGGTAAATTGCGTATATCAGTATTTATAGCACCCATTTCCAATACATTAGGTCTGTTTGATGTAAAAATGCTAGCACGCATTTTGCAATGGCCCATATTACCGAAATCGTTATGTGACTGTTCATCGATTTAGCACGCATAACTAAGTTCCAACTGTTTTATTTGCTCTACATGTGCGTTGTAAATAAGAAAGCGCATCTAAAAATGAATTACTTAGTACACCAAAAAATATTTATTTGGTGTTGGCTGTTAGTAGTCTCCCTGTATTGGGTTCTTTTGTAATACTCTTCCTGAAGCGCTTAAACTCATGCACACATCATTTAACTGGGCCATGTGAAGAGGCGCTGTTGTGCGATTCATGGAGCACATTTTGGTTGACTTTAGTCGATGACAGTTCTTATAGATGGAAATATTTGGTCAATACACAACGTGCCAGGATCTTCATTTTTTACAAAAATGCAGACTTGTTTAATTCAAGCATCTGCCAAAATATAAATCAAACGTTTAGATTTATGGATTTGCATAAAATGAATAAGTAGAACCGTTAGATTATAAAATTGAAAATCGGTTGGCCTGGCTATCTGATTCCTTTGCCGGTCTCGAAAACTTTCCTACAAATATGTATACGGTCCTCTAGCTTAGCTTGAAGTATCCATAATTTGTTACAAATTATTGGTCATATATCACGATTCCATTTCTTTAAACTCCGCTATGGCTAAAAAGGGTGTAGATACAAATACTTTTACTTCATATTTTAAGTGAGACCGCATTTACAACATTAAGTATATTGATAACTGGTAATACACAATATTAATTCAACGTTTTAAAATTATTTCAGAATGAGAATAAATTTCATTGTAAAAGACAACTACTTAAAATTTTGTAGAACTCGGGAGTCTTATTTCGCAATCAGGAGTGATGTGGATGCAACATGCTGATTTCAAAAACGGAATGCAAACGTTTCGCATTTACGAATCAGTTAATGAATTGTAATTGGATCATTTGCAGACGAAAATAGCTTATTTAATGTTTACACGAATTACAGATAAGCCGTAATCTTTTAGTCAATGTGCCAGCGCTTGTGATGATAAACTGGATGTCTTTCATGAATTCAAGTACCTGGGCAGCTATATTAGCGCCTCGTGGGATCGATATAATGTTACGAACCGTATAGCAAAAGCTCCAGTTGCGTTTGCTAATCTCCGCCACCTGTGGAGCAGACGCGACGTTACTCTGGTCCTAAATTGCAGAGTTTTAAAACGAAGCCGCCCGTTCAACTCTCCTATATGGTTGTGAAACTTGGCCTTTCAGGTCGACCGACTTAACGATGCCCGCGACATTCGACCATCGATGCCTTCGCAGCTTAGCTCATGTCTGGTAGAAGCCTCAGGTAAGTAATCAGCGTGTTCGGCTTAGCGTATTTGGTTCAGGAAGAGCTAGCGAACCGCTCAGCACCAATATATCACGCACCAGGCTCCGATGGCTGGCCCACATATT
The DNA here is from genome assembly GCA_944474145.2 of Dicrocoelium dendriticum. NCBI lineage: Eukaryota > Metazoa > Platyhelminthes > Trematoda > Plagiorchiida > Dicrocoeliidae > Dicrocoelium > Dicrocoelium dendriticum. Next base: position 60,737,134 of record OX104059.1, on the reverse strand, counting down.
ACGCATGCAAACACACTGACTACCGCGATGTGCGTTAATTACGTGCGGTTGGAAGAAGAGGAGGGGACGCCAAGCGATGACTCGGTAGAAAGAGATGAAAACCCTCACTTCGTAGTTGGCGTTGATTAATGAATCCCGACTGCCTGTCTGGTGTCCTAAGGACGATGTGCCCGTTCGGTTGGACACAGTTGCTGACATGCCACGAGCCGGCCCCAGTGGCGTTTGTATTGCAAATTCTTTTGTCCATCACCCTCCTGTTTAGCATCCCCTCCAATCATGATGGCATTCGTTAGGCATAATATAACTTTTTGCGGCACGATAGCCGGTTGTTAATTCTCCGGAAAGAGGTCCATCCGTTACTGGGGACTCAGCCGGCGTGCCACTGTTCTTTTTCCTTATGTCCTTTGTATTGCGGCAAATAGCTGGGGAATTTTCCACCTGCAGCTAAGACGTATAGTTTGAAAATGATTTATAACCTTGTGCAATAATTTACTCCTAACTGCTTCTAATTCATCCCAAATAGAAAATGGCTGGATGGTTAAATGATCTAACGGGGCTAGAATTCTAATTCGCAATGATTCTTCCTACAAGTCTATCAGAACATCTGTGGTAGAGACGGTTGATCAATGTGTGCATATTCCATCATGTAAACAAAATAAACAAACGCAAACTATGCTGTTCCTCTCCCAACTAAGAAGCCAGTATATGAGTATATACCCACCTAAGTAAACTCAAAAGCTTAAAAGCTGCAACTTGTCAATTACACTTTTATATGTTAATTTATTAATGAAAAGCAATTTATAATTATCTCTTAAGGGTTTTTTCAGTTGAAATCATGTTATGCAATGTTGACAGAGTTATAGCTTACTTTAAACCAAAAGTGCGCTGGTTGATCAAAAACCCTTAGGGATTTCGAAGACTTTTGCTGCTCTAATGCAAGTAGTAGGAAATGCATAAAATGTTAATTCCTGTTAAACTCTTACAAGAAGCCTGCTGACTTGCCAAATTTATTTATAATTCCAAAAGGTTATGGAAGAAATCACTTAAATTCAGAATGCTACCTGATGTATCCGTTCAAACAGTGGGCTCGTCGAGGATAATTTTTAAAATAATCTCATTAAGAAATAAAAAATTGGATAGAACTGCATGTTGTAAATTTGTTTGGACTAACGACACGAAAGTTAGGAGGATGTAAAATATACAGCAGATCTTAAAATAAATGCCAATATGTACCGCAAATTCTTGCACATTCTACATACGTACTACGCGTCGTTACGAAAGTTAGAAATGTTATTGCCTACATTAACCCCAGTAATCAACAAGAGAAGTACGATTTGGTTAGAAATAATGTAGCCACCATATATAAGTGTATGCATTTTTGGATTTCGTCGATGGCACAAATATCATATTTTTTACAGCAATAACGAAAGGTTTAACTGCAGAAAAGGTATTGGACGTAGCTTTGATTTTTCGAGGTTGAATTCGAAACAATTGTAAAAAATAAACTAAGACGTATAATTACCAATGAGTAGATAATTATTAAAAACGAACCATTATGTCACAACTTAAACTGCTATATAATTAATTTAAGGATTCGATGAATAGGAGCATATGCATAAATAATAACTTTCTTTCCGAAGCAAATGTAACGGCCAATTTATTCAAGGAGAGCAAATGGAAGCATTGGCACATATGTAAATGACAAATAGACGTTGGATAATAACATGTTATATTAGCATGTCAATTACTGGTCTCGTTGTTGCCCTTTCACAAAAGGAAGAGCAATCAAGGAATTAATTTCATCTTGCGCCGGTATATAAAACGCATATTTCGATATAAGTTTTAAAGACTCCACTTTTTGAATCAATTTTTGCGCGAATGCCAGTTATAATTATTTCTATTTATAATCTATATTACCAAACAAATAATGTTTAACCACAAATAGGGAGAAATAATGATACAGCACTGGTGATTTATCGTTTAGGCTGAATTTCAGTCTGCATCTAATATCTATATTTAAATCGTTATGAAATATACTTTACTGAGGTCATTATAATTCATCCGAGATAAGTAAAACTTTTAGTTTAAAAGAAAGCAAAATTTCATATATACATGTATAAGCCAAAACGACCCGCAATGAAATATGTTCAACCGACACTTTCCCTATGTCCACGTCTAGGTGAAGCAATGCAAACTAGCCAACGTTGAAATTTGCCCACAACGGTATATCCGGTTTTTTAAATCCAATAATAGACAGCATAGTATTTATTTACAAGATTTCCAGGTTAGGTTTCTTAAAAGCATTACTCCTGTCTAAACAGGAAGGAAGTAGTGTCCTAGAATAATATAAAACGGATTTCCAAGCTTTGCTTAAGTTTTTGACACTGTTATGTTTTAAAATAAACTGGAAATTAGGGTAGAATGTTACGGCGTTTAAAATACATAACAACAAACAATAACAAGATTTGTGCACGCGGACGGGCAATTCGTCATGTTCGTGCTGAATAATATGGGTTTTTTACTTTATAAATTACCCAGTTGACCCATATATCCACAGCATTATTCTGCTCGGGAAGTTGCTGCACTGACGTTCGTAATGTTCTTCTGAATTTTAATTTATGATGCCCGTACTGGGCTTAATCCTGTAGGCAGGCCTGCTTTTCAATAATCTCATACATTAATGATTCCGACTATAATGTGCATATACATAGGAATTTGCTGTAGTAAACTGTTTGTTGAGTTATTACGTGTTTTGGTCTAAAAGATTTAGTTCTTTTTTCTATTCACTTATGTACTGTTATTCCATTTTTGTTATTTTGCATTTCATTATGCATAAGTTAAACGGATTATACGAGCCATCTCTCATAGTAGCTTCAAATTTTGCTATCCTAGTTAATTAACACAAATGCAGTTACGCTCAGATAATTATTTTAAAGAAAATAATATTGCGTAAGTAATTATGTATAATTTTACTCCCTGAGAAAGCTATTTGTTGAATAAAAAGCAGGCTGTGCATAATTATTAACTTTGCCTCGAAATCCCGAACGAAAAAGCTCATTGACATTAAGGTGGGTAATAGCAGCCAGTCAACGTTACTCTAGTGTTCCGTTTGTATAAAATCGAGAATAGAAATTATCGTGATTATTATTAAATAAAGTGCATTGATGGCTTCTTATTGCTGTCCATAGACGGAAGAAAGAATCTATGGCCTAAAAATTAACTGCATGTCTGCTGACGCTTTTCTTGTACTTGACAATTTTTCAAACAAAATAGCTACCACTGTATACAACCAGCTATGAAGCAAAGGGACAAAAACGGTGTATTATGTATGGTAATTAGGTTCAGTGTATCAAAACCAGTGGAGCATTGAGAAAGGAAGTCTTATTTGGTCAGTAGGTTAGCAGTTGTGTCGAAAAAGTAATAGCAAATTGGCCCAAATTACGCAAAAACTTCAGTCAGAAATGCGTATAGATTCGATGTACAGGTCGACAGGGTAACCAGAAACATGCAGCCCTTTTGTGCGACCACAGCAGCAAAACACTAATGCTCGATATACCGACAAAACACTCCCTCAGCAAAAGAATGTCTAGGTTTGCAGCGAACGTCTGACAACCAACACTTTACGTGCCAAACCGGAATTTGTCCGGGGCCAGCGATTAAGCATCACGAAAATAAAAATGCTCGACCGCCGAACCAACAATGGCTGGCAAACCCCCACCCAGAGGCAACAACTACAAGTACACTGATAAAATTTGAAGCCCACATCTGCTTGTAAATCAACGCTCAAGGATTTCTCAGTTATTTATTCGAGTTTCCAAATCGTCGGTTCCAAACTCCTTGCATGGCGTCATAATAACTTACACATGGCTGAATGCTGGTGTCACGGAAGCAGAGATAGTCATGTTCATCATAATTCCGCTAACAAACGATCATCACCGCAGCAATTTTGAAGTGTATATCTAGATTATCAAGGATTTATATATAAAATATGGCAGTTCTCTCTGATGCCGCCTGCATATGAAAAGTGGTGGTGTGTGTATACCTTCGAAATAATGCCGCATTCAATTGTCCACAATGAAAATGGAACAACGTTTGGTGTCTGCTGTGAAGTAAGCACTGGCACAGTCACAATTCCGTTCTTTTGGTGAGGAAGTTCCTCTTCCTCGGGATGATTTTCGTTAGCCTTATTATATTCCGTAGTATAAGAATTTACAAATGTTATCTGTTGGTGAGAAAAGCGTCTCGGATATTGTGCCGCAATAAAAGAAAGCAAACATTTGAACATTACATTCTACAAATCTAGGAACGTAACATAAATCTATACTCATACTTGCATTTGGTTAAGAGCATTGTTGGAGAAAGAAAACGTGAAGGTGCGACTGGACAGATGGGCTCATAGTGCAAATGAATTTGAGGCCGTCTCTTCAAGATGTCAGCTCACTTCTCCAAACCAACGGGTTTGCCTTTCTTCAGTGCGTAGCCCAGCAGTCGTGTAACACCAGCCGACTCGTGGTTTTCAGTTTGCAACTTCATTCCTTTTGTCCGTCTATTTGCTTGGTTTTTCCTTCACTTATCTCATCCAGACACTGGTCGCGTAAAAACGCACAATACAAGAATCGGTATGCAAGCATGGGACATGGAACATGGTGCAATATATTGCACTGCTGAACGGTGTAATCGCTTATCCTGCACCAACTGCCTAAACCCGAACACGCATATTGCTGACGTTGTATTTCCACCAGACATGAGCTACGCAGCAAAGACAGCAATAGTCAAACGTAGTTGGCCGCTTTTATCCAACGATATCAAGTTCCAGGTTTCACAACCATTAATGAAGGTTAAAAGGACGGCTGCACTGTAAACTATAATCTTCAAGTCGCGAGTGATGTCGTGTTGGCGATGGACCCGGAGGGGCTTTACAATATAGCTTTTTCTATTTAGTTCGTTATCTCATCTTTAAGCCCGAGGGCGCCAACACGCTGTTCTACCTTTAGCTGATGTCCACCTAGGTTCATCACAGTATTGTGCCACCGTCTGTCTTTCAAAAGCACTTTGCATTTTAAAGGTGCAACGTATGGTTTATAGCCATTGACAGTCAGAGCTAAATTATAGAGTGCAACTTAGCACGTTCGCAAGCTATCGCAGATGAGCGCAATATAGTCTGCATACTATAAGTCTAGAAGCCGTTCAAATAGAAGAGGCTTCAGAGCTTATCTGTTTCTAGCGTACACCGTATCCACGAATTCGTCAATGGCAAAATTTATTGAAAAGTTGACAGCGGGCAAACTTCTTTTATAACGTCGGTTATTAGAGGGCTGCGACACTTTGTTTTAGATGCACTTTCTGTCTCAATTATATGCTACAGAATTACTTTGACATTTACATATTTTGTAAGCACGGATTTTCTGAGCACTTTCCCGAAGTGCACATCCATCCACCGGATGGAATTTATTTACGCTGTCGAGAAAGACGACTGCGATGGGTCGCCAATAAGCATGGCGCTGCTCCAACTATTGACGTAATGGGAAAATGTATCCAATGCAGTCTTGATTTCGACGAAACAATGCGTGCTCCTCCTAGCGCCTCTGGCTTTCCCGGGTGCCACTCATTCACTTGAGGAAGAGAGAGGCAAGTAATTTAAAGGCAACTAAGGTAATGCTGGATCCTCTATCGCGGTAGCATTCCGAAAGAGAATCTACTTTAAAATTGGGATTGTAACGGACCGACTGCATCTGATGGGACAGCTTTTCTATCCTAAATAGGCATCATTGTCATGTAAATGGTTAAACTAGCAAGTACTCAGAAGTTGAAGAGAGCTGGATGATGTCCATCTGCTCCGACAATCTTTTGCAATTTCAGCCTTTTCTTCTCAATTTTGGTTACTTCGTATCAGTGCTGATCCAGAGCGACGGCCCAGGGAGTAGCGTGATCATTGGCTAATCGAGAGGTTGGCAAATCTGAATGATCGGATTGCTTCTCCTGCTATTCGGCCCTAAACTGCAAGCGATTTGACAAGCTGTAGATCGGCCGTCCACTCTCGATGCACATGGTCTTGTAATTAACAGGTCTTCTGCTGCCCGCTTTTCGTATCAAAGAGAATAACTTCCAATGGTTACCAAGGGCAGCTGTCGTTTCCATCCTGGGGGCACGTTGTGACCACAACACTGCGTGCACTCTTAAGTTTAGCAAGCAGTTTCGCCCTGAATGATTTGTAATTATCGTTGTATTCACTTCCAGCCGGAATGTTTCGACGAGCGTTCATAATTTCCGAAGACTGCGTAGCGACCTAATATCCAGGCTGGCGTTTTGATACACCCCATTTAACATACCTGTTGCCAACAATGTCTAACGGATTTAAAACCAGTTATCTTCAACTATGTGTAGAGGGCGCTTACTCAGTATGCTAAAGTACTTTGATACCCATTCAGAACACATGACTTCGCCAGTTGGCAAGTGTCTTTGGGCTCACAGCGCCGTTGCGGTGGTTGCAGAAACGCACCAGCAGGTCGGGCCAACTAAGTGCGTGCTGAAAGTCCAAGCTTACATTCCGAACCAGCGACAATTTTAAACGATTTCTATAGACAATGAAAACCTTAAGAAGCGCTTTACTACATAATTCTTGATATGGCAAATCCTGATTATATCATTCAACTCCCTTAGTGATTAGTTGTCATTAAAGATAGCGAAATACGTATATTTGAATCTAAATATGGACAAGTATAATTAAAGCGAATTTATGCGAAATATAACAAACACCGTTCTGCTTGTACGTATTGTTCTATGGAACACGAGTAGCTAATTTGCCAGAGGTATTAATGGCGTATTTCCGTTAAAATTGTAAGGTTGACTATGCTTGTAGTCATATGAGCACATCGGCGCGGCTTTCATAAAAAGACAAATTATTAAACTAAATTTTGAATTTGAATATTATAATTGCGTGCAACATGACACGAGTGATGTATGCTGTAATAAATTCGAGGAACTATGATGCTGTTCATATTTTCGTAATTTTACTAAAAGTATTATATACAAGATCTTTAATTTAAGTTCGGTGTTGCGTTTCGTATTAAAGTCCGTAACAGCTAAGTACGATTAAAGTAGATACGAAAGCAATAATGTACTTTCAGCTTACAAACTCACTACTTCGACATAGATGCATGCTTATACTTTGAAAAGCGGCTAATTAGGAACAGAGGGGCATAAAGGAAACGTTTCTAAACCAGAATATTCTACATCAATTATTTATTACTAGCAAACATCGGTAGCTGGATACAATGAGGAAAATTGCTGCTCAATACGTAATTACCACCCCACAAGAAACCAAAACCAACAAGTAAAAGTCTACGTTTTACCATATGAATTAAGGTTCACTACTCGTGTAAATATATATATATATATAATTTGAATAAGCGCGCTGAGCTTTATTGTTTCGTTGTATTTGAGCGGCCAGACGTAGTGGGACTCGCAGTGACATAGCTGCATGCAGCGTTATACACCCAAAGAAAATGAACTCAACGGTTACCCGTATTTCCGATGCGATAGACTAAATAATGCCCACGGTGGTGTCTTACTTAAATATGGTCTTCCCTGTGTAGGAGACTTGTGCGCACCTACCGAAGTGACGACGGTTTATGTGAGTTACTGTGGTGTTCCATCTGCCTCAAGCGCGGAGAACGTTTTGTGGTCGCATTTTATCGCAGCCCCCTAAGTCGTTGTTTGGATTGGCTGCCCATTCTCCGAACCCACATAAGTCGTCCACAGTTTCAAGTTATGGGAGATTTTAGCTGTCCTCGAATACAATAGACTGATGTGCATTTGATGAATGAACATAGTGAGGTTGAAGCATAGTTCGTGGATTAATACTTGAATCTGGTGCATATAAACAAATATACCAGTCAAAACGCATATAAACACGTTCAACCCCGTCCTCTCTAGACCTGATGTTAACCAGTCACGAAAAACGAGTGCGTGACGTTATGATCCCGGAGCCTCTGGCTACGAGCGACTATTCAAAACTGATAGCTGGTATAGAATTAGGATTGCCTTATTCCCGTCCGCTGGAACCAGCTCCCAACAACTGGAAAAGGGACATCAATGAACTAGCTCGTGCCGCGAGCCAACTGGATTGATCTCTGTCACAAGCTGCATCTGTGGAAGATTGTTGAATATTTATAAAAGCGAGATTGGCATCATTGTGTTCCCAATTTGTGCCATTGAAATGTCGAAAGGTTGGACCGATCAAGCCTCATTGGTTTGACAAGGAGTATGGAAACCTGGTTGGGAGGCGGCGAAGACCTTTGGAAAATTCCTCCCCTCTGGCTCTGCCAATGATTACGAAGGGTATAAATTTCAGAGGAACATCTCCAACAGTGCAAAAAATAATAAACGCCGACCTTTCGAAAAGCAGCTCGCAAAAGCCGCGAAGACTGTCCCAAAGAGAATCTTTGCATACGTGAAGCGACGCCTGAATCCGGCAGGTGATGTGCCATTGCAGGATGGCCCGGATGGACAACCACTAACCCCCAACACTGAGCGTGCCTCCGCTTTAACGGCGCACTTTGATTCTGTATTTGCGAACAACCAGGCATCTGTTCGGAGTTCGAGGTGTACCGCTTTTACCGAACTCGATAGTCTGCATTGCTGCGTTGAAGAGGCAGGTCAAGTACTAGCCAACCTTGACGGCACCAAGCCTGCCGGACTTGATGGGCTTCACCCACTGGTCATCACGTCGCCTTTAGCCATCCCCTCTCCTGTCGTGACTGACCTTATCAACAGATAGATGTCCGAAGGTTTGTTGCCGGTTGACTGGAAATGTTCGGTAGTGAAGCCTATTCCGAAATGCGGCGACCCTAGCAAAGTAGACAATTACAGGCCAATTTCTCTGACACCTATTTTGGCAAAGGTTGCTGAGGAAATCGTGAAGTAGGGATTGCTGCATTTGCTACAGTCAAACGAGCTTCTGGGGCCCGCATAGCACGGTTTTATGCAAGGTCGCTCATGCATTACGAACCTTCTTGTGACCAGGCATGAGTGGTTGAAGGCAATAAGCAAGGGGAAGTCCGTCGACCTGATAATCATCGATTTAAGTAAAGCCTTCGACGAGGTCAGTCATGAGGTTCTCCTTCACAAACTCAGAATGTGTGGTGTCGGTGGCTCACTGCACAGGTTGATCCGCGGCATTCTTGATGGAAGAAAGTGGAGGGTACAGGTCGACGACCATCTAACTGACTAGTACCCCATTGCAAGTGGCGTGCCTGAGGGCACTGTGCTGGGGCCCACTTTGTTCCTGATCCACATCAACGATCTAACGCACCTTTTTTGGTCGCCGTGCGTCTTGTTTGCGGACGACCATAAGATTTGGAGAGAAATCGACGCTCCCGATGACTGTGGCCTACTTCAGCATGACCTAAAAAGCCTGTCCACATGTTCTCAAAAGTGCTTCTCCAGATCAACCGAACCAAGTCTGTATTTATGAGCTTGAGGAAGGGTGCTAACGGCCGAACCTACACCGTTGACGGCCAAACGCTATATCCCACATCCTCTGTGAAAGACCTAGGTATACTCTTACGCTACGATTTGAAGTCCGTGGACAACACGAACAGGCTATATCGGAACGGACTGCGCATGCTTTGGGCGCTCAAACGTAGCTTCGGCACATGTTCTGAAGAGGTTGCCACTCGCCTGTTCTCTTCTATCATTAGACCAATGCTAGAGTACGGTTCGCCCGCCTACTTTCCGATTACCCGAGGCGAGGCACAAAAGATCGAACGGGTCAAACACGTTGCTACTAGGCTTATCCCGAGTTAACGTGGCTTTGGGTATGAAGACCGGTGCCAGAAAATAGGACTCTGCACCTTGTCCTACCGTCGGGTGCGAGTCGACCTTATTATGACTTATCGTATTCTATATCGGTGACTTCTAAATGCTAAGTCCAATGGTGCACTTACGAGGGCCATGCCGCAGACGCAGACACAGATACAAACTTGTCGTGCCCGAGGTAAAGCGAGTTCCCCACTCACTGCGCTTCGAACAGAGAGTGGTAAACATTTGATACTGTTTACTGAACACTTGATTGAGAAAACAAATGTACAGCAGTACAAAACGTTGTTAGATTTGTATTTTATCACTATTCGAGACAGAGAACGACTTCACACTTACCATGATATATCACATTTGCTAATCCTAAAAATCCTGAGTCGAAAATTTAAATATTACATGAGAACGACAATGAGATTTACGGTTGACAATTTTTGAACGTTTTTCACAATATTTCGAAATAGTTGTACATAATTCATTTCTACTTGCTCTATAATATAGTATTCAGTATTTAGTATTCAGTTCTACTGTCTCCGCATTAATTTACTAGATTCAAACCGTTTAGGTTTAAATTCGATTGAACCAATATAAATCTCACACCAGCAACTATCTCTAGTACTCCAAGACTACACCCAAATTACCGATTTCAATTTATTGCAAAGCAAAATAATTCATTAACATTACACTTTTTCATTTTTTGATAATAACCGCCACCGTCTTGATATAAAATTTGTACAAAGGCTGTAACCGTGGGATTTGTCAAAAGTAACCATTTCTGCTAATGTAGTTTAAATCGCTACAAAGCGACAAACTTATTAAAATCTGTCTTCACTGACTATCTGAAAGCTGCAATACTACAATCAGCTGAGGGTTCAATGGACGTTGTAGATAGAAGAGCGAAATGCCAGCCTTGAATAAGGTTACGGAGGTTCAAAATGAACAATATTTTCCTCTGCTGAGTAACATTGTGCGGAAGCGAAAAGAAGTAACCGAAGAGAATGTGGTTACGGATTTTATTTGATTTAAATGCAATTAATGTTCCACAGTGTTTATGATAAGTAAAGCACGGCGATTGAACAAGGAACTAGTCATCTCGTTGTAAACATGAATTCCTGGTTATTGTTTAAATAGCTTCTCCCAAGGATCAGCAATTCTGTGCAATGTAGCAACATTTCATTTTTTATCCAATTCTCAATCATATTTTCTCGTCCACCAATATTTCCGGTTTCACTATTTAAGTTAGAAAATCATGAGTTTAACACACTAAGTCTACAGCTTTGCTAACACGTCATTCAAGGAATCAATAGGTAAAACATAACGTCAGAATTTGTCTTATATGGTGTAGCAAAAAAGCAAAGTTCACATAACCCGATTAGACGGATACTTTCATTTTTAGGCTTCATAAATCCTAAAATAAGTAAGCAAACTGAACCACAACTACAGCTGCTTCAGCGTTACTGGACACCGGCTGCAATACGGAGAAGTTATAAAATTTATATTTACTTAAACAGGCTGATTAGTAAGCACATATCCTTATGTACAACTCACCATATATATGGTTAACAAGCAGTTTTTGACAACTAATTCAAAATTAATTTTTATACTATTGAAATGGAATGGATTAAACCGAATCTCCTAAGCCTAAAAACTCGAAGATAAAGTTCTAGTGCGCGGTGGGTTAAGCTATCATAATATAAGCGCATTTAAGCATTGTACACCGGCGAAGGGGCAGGAAAACCTATGCAAAATGCATGAATAAGGACTTCATGATATTTTGCGTTAAAGTTATAACTGCATTAATCATACCATGCTAACTGGTAAACTTTGTCGATTTTTCGCAAATGTCAAACAAATGTCCAGGTAGTTTGGCAACTGATTTTACTAGGTGGAATAATCCGTGAAAAAACTAAACTAGATTAGGTGGATGAGACCACCTCTCATCCACAATTACTACATTGTTTTTACAATTGTTTTTAATTGTGCAGTGTTGTTAATTGCATTATGAATTTTTTGTTACTTTCGAATTTAGTTATCACGGCCAACGCTATAACTGGTATTTTATCAACTGGTAGACCTATTACAATCAGTTTGCTATTGCTTTCTGATTAACAGCGTAAATTTGACAGAGCATGATCCTCAAGGCAGATCGGGGTAATCGCTTATGACTCACCATCAACTCAATTTAAATTGGCATTTCTGACAATGGTCGACTGCAATTCATGGATTATAATTTTGGACATCAATGTCGTGCGATCCATGCCAAATTAAACACGCAGAGATCTATTGTTATAGTACAATATTTGAGGTGTTAGTTGGAAGGCAAGCCGAATATTCGAGCTGGCATATTGGTTGGCACAACTGATGAATACTCAAATAAAATAAATGCCATCCGTGAATGACTGTGTTTCACAATTAGGTACCTTTAGTGTACCGATTTCTATCGCCGCCCATTCGTTTTTAGCTGCCTATTGTATCAAACAAAGCTACCATCTCCCCATTGATCTCTATGGATAGCGAGCACCATGTAAAATTGCGGCCATGATCGGTAAGTGTCACACGAGTCATGTCTTACATGTCTCAGCCACTATAGTGATCTACATTATCGAACATTTTGCGTTATCATTAACGGCCAATACGCAAAATTAATGATAATTCATAAACCGCTGGCTACTTGCTGTAGTTGAGTTAAAACAATTCTGCTAAAATTGCATCGATTAACCTGGATCGTACTTTCTCTAGCGCGCTTAGGAAAGTGGACAAAATGTAGGGCTAAATCAACACTGCTTCCAAATAAACTCCCCCTATGCAAACCGTAGTACTATCTGGACGATTACGGCGCAGACATGACACACCACTTCGTCAACGACTGTCTGAAGCCGCCTTGACTTTACGTAAGCTCTTAAGCGGGGTGGTACCATTAAGTGATTACTCAAGTTCCCTACTGACATGTAGTTACCACAAAGTTTATATTTTACGCTGTTATTAATTTAGTTACAACTATGGACGTTAATTGGACGTATGGATTTTTATCTAGAAGACAAAACAACCGTTGATATGGACTAAATAATTCTTGGTATTGAGTGCAGTTTTGCGGTGTTAATTAATTCGCAGCCAATCTCAGATACCCTACATCCTTAAAGCGAATATATATCTAATGACTCGCCAATCGGATCCCAACTGCACAATTCGCTCTTGATTTATTCTGAGCGAAAGACGTTTTCTCTCGTGTTGGATAGAGAAGTAGTAACGGTTTGAGTAAATATAACGATTGTAATTAAAATCAGTGACTGTTGGGATCAAATTGACCACGAGTTTGCTTCGCTAATCTAAATAATGTGATCATTGCCTCTGATAGCAGTGGTAAAACCAGAGTGTGCATATTTCTTTGGAACATGATACGTGTGAGTCTGTATAACCATAGTAGAACTTCATTGCTTGGGTGTCCATTTCGACTGACTGGCTTCCTGAACCATGTTTTCTGTGTGTGACTGCAACTAATTTATATTTGACTATAATTTCTATTGACTTTCATACCCATTTTGCACTGCTTCCAATGCTCCAAGCGCATAGCAAACACCCCATCGAAGGTCTACTAACATTTGATTAAAGCGCTTTTCAAACCATACTTTTGTTTAGCTTGCATCTTCAAGCTGTCTCCACTTAGGTATTCAGAGCACATACAAAAATGATCGCTGGAACATCTAACCTTATAATTAATTATTTAAGTATATGGTAAACAGATATTATACTTGTACAGTGACGCAGAAACTGCTTGGTAATTAACTGCGACGATCTCAGTAAGACGCTAATAATACAAGATGAATGGTCTAGATCTCAGAATTTTATACTGCCTGCTTAATTACTTAATATAACCCTACTATTGAACAGAATTCTAGAACATAACCACCTATCCATGTCTAAAAGTATTTGTTTGTATAAGGAATCGCCATCGAATATGTGCACTGATCATGTAAGTAAAAGCCTTCCGGAACAATGACTATGCGCTTTTTTCCCAGCATATTCCAATGAATGGAATTGTGCATACAATTATGATTGCAGCATCGTGATCATGGATCTACATTTAAATTAGTATAGTTGCAAGTTCGTTGATACGTAGCTTCATTGATGAGGATGTATTAGATATAGATAATTGCCAGGTGGTTTGTGCTCCTAAGTGGTTTCGGTACATAAAAGATCGCTATCGTGACACGAGACATCTGGTTCTACTTTAATTCAAAAATAGCAGGTACTCCTCTTAAAGCCAAGAGGTTATTCAGCCATGGTTTAATATGCAGTGGTCAAAATTTTAAAACACTAGGCATTGGCAGCATACGCACATAAGTAGCATGGTTCTCCAGTCGTACATCAAGTGTAGTATCTCCTTTCTTTCATACATCTAAGCTATTTTGTCGCCGCCATATTGTAAATCGTTTTAGATAAGAGCATTCATTTTCAAAAATTTAAGTTACTTCAGCATTGTGTTTGATAAGCCGAAATGCAGTTCCTGACAATGTTTTTGCGCGTATTCACAGATGCAATTATCGGCGCCACCTTTGTTGGCGAGTATAGAGAAAGTAGCTTGGCGACCATTTCACAAAGCTCACTTTCTCCCAAAACAATACAAAACATTTGTATTGTGTTTAGGTTTTAAAAACGAACACGTCATGCATGACTAGAATTTACACTGCAGCTGCTTTTGGCGACAACTTTATGTCACTATTTGGAATTGGGTTTTGTTCTGAATAATTGCGATACATAAATGCTCTGCTTTAGTTGACTAATTCAAATTAAATTAAAAAGTGGCATTACAAATTCTTAACGTTCTTAGACGTGAACATTTTCCAACAGTTGGTGTTATGCTGAATAAGTAACATACATTTCATATGACACGTCTACTATCCGGGGCTGAGATGTCCCTCTTAGAAAGTCCACACGTCTTTATGCATCTGGAAACCATATTTTGGCGCCATTATAATAATGTGCATGAGGTATTGATTAACAGCGTCCATCTAAAATAACTTCTGTACTTTACAACTCCGCGTGAATATTTTACAGCAAAAGTGGTACATTAATATATGAGAGTGTAGTCGTTGCATTTCTTACCTACCTAAAGCAACAAACATAGGCACCAAAATACTATCAGTCCTTCCTATGAGCTAGGTTAGTGTGCTGCAGTGTGGTTGCTAAACCAATGCACAAAAGATGTACAGTCAGTAATTCAATGCATAACCATTGCTAGTAGATAAGTTTATATATATCTGAATAGCAAAGGAATTTTCCTCGGTTGTTGATCTTTAACAATTTCCAGGTAAAAAGGCAGCTTCACACTCATTGCACCGAGAAAATGCAGAAAATTTTTTTTCTTGTTCCCACTTGTTTCGCTGTAAATCATGGTTATAACAAATTAATTACACTCCATTTAATTTCGTTTGTAGTAGGGAGAGTATGTGACAAGTCTTGCAGTCAAAGAAAACTGTTAATTTTCTCTGCAATAAGCAGCGCTCGTGGATAACAATTCCAAGAGCTATTTTGAGTTGTGGACATAGGGCAAACAAGTGAGGAGAATGTGCTACGCAGGTTAAGAATTTATATATTTTGTTATAGTATAACTGAAGCCTATAGACTTTATGGTTGTTCTAGAAACACGCAATCATCTTGATTCTTAAGAGAGTATTTTAAAGTTGCAGATTCATTTTGCAAATTCCTGCTCAAATACAAGGCAGCATAGCTTCCATATTACGCAAAGCAAATGCCATTGCATTTTATAAACTTAGTCTCAAAATGCAAAGTGTATTTCAAATTAACATAAGTAGCATAATGATTTAGATTTAACGTAGTGCAGTTGCATTTTCAAGAGTAATATAGCGAAACCGCTACAGTTTTATATATGTTTTGCGCATATAAAAAGGGTAGCTGCTGCAAAACTCTGTCCTTCAGGAAAAAACGGTTTGTTCAGCAAAGCAACCGCATTGTGAATGACAGCTTGACAAGCCTGTAGAAGCGTCGGTGCAAATAGCTCGGTTAGTTGCATCACCTACAAAGCTTCATCATTTAATCAGATTTTTCCTTTATATCCATCAAACAAACTCACTCCAAAATTGTCACATATTAACCGATTAACGCTTAGGCGTAGTTGGGAGTTGGCAACTTGCTGCGTCATGTAGAGCTGTATCTGTATTCTGTTTGCATATATTATCACACACTCTTTTTAAAGACTTATTTTTATAGTTGAAAGATTCCACCTGTACCAGAATGCATTTTGCCTTTTCATTCTAAAGTACATTTATTGTAAGGTCTATAGATACAATGCAGTACTTTGAATTTTACCTCAGTCGTTTTGCAGGGGTTTAGATCGATGAACAATGAATTCATAGGAATTAAGAAGCGTTGCTTTACCAGTCGCGGTTGATAGTTGGTAGGGATATTGACATAACCATAATGTTAATAATGATAGTAAAAGCGTTAATATATCAAATGTGAACAAGGGCTTATCGTTTGATACGCCGTGGTCCGGCAATATTCTTAGATTCACAGCACCTGCAGTTAACGTCAACTAATGGCATGATAAACGCCAGTTGTACGATGGAGACGCAGTGCTAATTAACAAATTACAAGTGGATAAGTGCATCATCCAACCGCCTTTTAAATACTGTTCGCGTCGGTGCAGAGATAGCCGATCCTGGGAGAGCATTCCACGGGTGACAGACAAGTATGGAAACGAAATTTCTGCGGCACTGCAGACGTCTGTATTGTTCTGCGACTTTTATAGAGTAGCACCTTAGCGTTGTATTAGTGCTAAGTCGCAGTAAAGGGTGGCACACAAATTGTGGGTTATTCAGAATCAAGTATGCCATAATCAGGTCGTCTCGTATTTTGAGACAGATTTCACTGAATACCCCGATTGATTGCAGTCTCTCCTGGTACGAATGATTGCTCATTCCAAACACCTATTAGACACTTGCCGTTGTGGCTGCTCTAGTGCAGTAAGGTCGTGTTTCAACCATGGATGCCCGGCATGAATTGCGTATTGGACATGGGGGCGAATGTACGCACTGAGCATATGTCTACTATGAAGCTGCTTTTTTGTCCAAACGTCCGTCGCAACAGCCCGACGTGTTGGTTCCCACTTTTCGAGAACTATTCGGATTGTCTGGAGCAACCCAAGTCATCTTGAACCAGGACACCCAAGTCACGTTCGAGAGTTGATCTTTGTAATAAATTCGTTGCGATCCGGTATAAATAGCTGATGTCGGATGGAAGCAACTTGCACTTACTGCCGTTGAAATACAGCATGTTTTGAATTGCACGTTGCTACAACATATATAGCTCCCGACAAAGCGGATAGGTAGGTGTTCGCCTGGAGCCATCGCCAAATCTTGATATCGTCGGCAAATATTAGGTAGATTGAAGTGATTCCCTCTGCCAGGATATCACAATAATAATAATTGGTATTTTCTTTGGCGATGCGAGGTGCAGTCCAACTTGATGGACCCGTAACTGAGCCTTGTGGCACACCACGCTCCACTTGTATGGGGTTCGACAAAGCTATCCGAAATCTGAACTCTAATTGCCGTTAAATTATAATTTAGCAAGCCAGCTTAAAATAGGGTCGCCAATCTCGTAAGGCTGGAGCTTGTAGAGTAGTATGCAATGGTCTAGACGATGGAAAGCTTTAGAAAAATCCACGTAGACCACATGAACGCCTTCTCCAGCTAAACTGCCACCCTCCAACTACTGCGTGCGATCAGCAAATTCGTTGTACATGACCGCTGTCGACGGAAACCATGTTGCTCAGTCATGATGATATTACAGTTTTCCAGTTAGCACACCAGTGTATCGGCGACTATGTATTCCATGACCTTGGAGAGTAAAGGAAGAACGGATATTAGGCGGTAGTTGGAGGGATCGGTTCTCACTCCACTTTTGTGAATCGGGATTATTATTCCAAGCCACCACAAAGTGGGAACGTGCTACTGCCCCAAGCAGCGCTGAAATAACTTAGCGAAAGTTCCTGCCAATTGACTTACTGCTGCTTCCAATGCCTCTGGACGAATGGCGTCGACACCCGGCGAGCTGTGTTTGACTAGAGACGTCAAAGATTGCAATACGGCCACCGCAGTAAGCGTGATATCACTTAGTCCTGGCGAGGATACCACAACGGTTCGCTTGGTGGCATGAGCCTCTGAAACGTAGGGGCATATTACATCCGCAGTGCTTTTGCCGTTTCCACAGCCGATATGTTTGGGTCATCGGTCGTCTTGAATAGAGGAAATTCTTGCTTCACCTTTCATGGGCCATTGACGTGCTTGTACAGCAGTTTGTGGTTAGTACTGAAGGGTTTTGTTTGTTCTGCTGATAGGCGGCTTTGTTTCCTCATACCAGTTAAGTGTAGTGTTTAGGTTGGGCTACGTATTTGTCTCAAGTTGCTGGAGTTAGGGCTTCTCTGTAAGCTCGCCTTGCTGCATTGCGTACTGCTATCCATTTTGCTTTATGCTGCTTACTAGAAAATACGGAAGTACACTTATCACAAACTCTTATTTATGAAGTCTCTGCAATCAACTAATTGAATTTGTTGGCGAACTCGAGCCACTCGACTTCCGGGGGTGCTTCACTAAAGAACAACCAAGATTGGCGCTGACGAGCTCGGCTAATCGGTCATAGCTTGTGATGGTTCGCACAGCCTCATCTCTCTCATTTCGATATTCCGCATCGAAGAGAAGCTGAAAATTATGACTGCGTGATCCTTGAGATCAAACCGTGAGTCTAAAATCAACACATTCATCATATGCTCTTCGCTGTGAAGCACAAGATCCGGCCCAGATGTCCTGTTAACTTTTCTGTATGTGATTGTAAAGCGAAACAGTGGTTAGGAGATATTTAGATTGTCTGTGAAGTGTTCTCCCATCGTGGCAGAAGTTTCGACACAATGTACGTTAAAATCTTCCATGATCATCATGTGAGTGTACTTTGGTTGTAAACTGAATCTTAAAGCAGCGGCTAGATGGCAGTCGCTTTCGGGTGTTGATTTGGGTGGGCGATACAATATGACATTAACGCAAGCGTTCCTGTTTTTTAACTGCAAGCGGCACCAAAGAGAGTCAGGGAACCGCGAGTCTGAATCATCCAAGGCTTCTCAGTCTAAGTCGCTTTTGTAATACAGAATTAACCCTCCTCCATTTGTAAGCCTATCATTCCGGATCAACGACATTCCGGTAGCGAACCATCAACGTCCGTCACTCCCGTGTTTACCCAATTACCGGCGATTTCAATGACATCGTATGACCCGGAAGCTTGGCAATCTTTCATTTCGGCCAGTTAATTAAAAAGACCATGAGCATTCGTATAGAAACAGGCTAGTTTCCAAGTCTCCAGGACAGCATAGAAGTGTGAAGGGGTCAATTGTGGTAGAAGGCCTAACGATAAGAGGTCGGCAGTTACTCACTATTTTGATGAGCCAATAAAATCTCGTTTGCAAATTAATTCTGCAAAAATGCCTCCCAAACTTTATTTTAACCACGTCAGAGTCAAGTAAAGCAGCAGTCAAGTTACGCTTCTGTTCAAGTGTTTTAATATTGAAGCTGTGCAAATATTCTACGACATTTACCCGAAGTTCATATGGAAGGTTTTTCCGGTTTTTCCACCATCGATCCAACACATCCGTTCCTTTTTGTTTAACTGAATCAAAAGTTCCAAAACTTTTGGGCAGCATAGTCCATACCTTGGTGAAAGAGTTATCCAGGTGAATGACAATACCGCAATAGTTTTCAAAGAAAGTGTTTCAACAACGTACCCACACTGTTATAATGGTGCTAGAAGGGTGTTCTGGTAAAAAATGTATAAAGATTATGTTTAGCCTTTTTCACTTGATGTGAACCTCTTCGGTGTTGCCACTTGATTATCGCGCGCTCCAAGGGATATCAGGATAGATGCGTATCCCATAGTCTTGGTTCTACATAGCGCCATCGGGCTTGATCATGAGATCACGAACGGAATAGCAAAAGCTAATGTCCTTTTTGTAAAGCGCCGCTGGCTACGTCGCCAGCGCGACATCACTCGCGGCTAGAAGTTTAGAGTTCACAGTGCAGCCGTCCGTTTAACCGTGATTAATGGTTGTGAAACCTGGAACATAATAGCGAGGATGAAAAGGGGCTAGATGCCTTTGACTATTGCTGCCTTTGTTGCCTAACTCATGTCTGGTGGGAATACCACAACGGCAATATGCATGTTCGGTATTGCGCAGTTGGTGCAGGAGGAGCGAATACACCGATCAGCATTGCAATAACACGTACTATGTTCCATTGACTTGGCCCCGTGTTGCACATGGTTGCACACCGTCACTTGTATTAAGCGTTTTTGCGCGTCCAGTGTCTGGATGGGATAAGATAATGGAAACCCAAGCAACGAAACGGTCAAATAGGATAAAGTTACAAACTGAAAACCACGAGTCGCTGGTGTTACACGACTGCCGGGCTTCTCTCCGAAGGAAGGTGAACCCGTTGGTTTGGATAAACCAGCTGACAACTTGAGGAGCCGACCTCCATTTCTTTTGTGCTATGAGCCCATCTGACCCGTCGCTCCCTTTCGTTTTCCTTTCTAACCATGCTCTTAACGCAATGCAAAGTAGAGTATAGATTTACGTTGCGCTCATAGATTGGTAGAATGTAATTATTAAACTTTTGCCCTTTTACATTGGGGCACAATATCCAAGGCGCGTTTCTCACCAACAGCTAACATTTATAAATGATGAAACTAAGGAGCATAATAATGTTAACTATAATGGTGACAAGGAAGCGAAAATCCTTCACCAAAAGTACGGGACTGTGACCGTGCCAGTGTTTACTTCATTGCAGACGCCACACGTTGTTCCATTTTCAGTGTGGACAATTGAATGCGGCATTATTTCGAAGGTATACGCACATCAAAACTATTCATATGAAGGCTGCATCAGAGAGAACTGGTATATTGTATATCTAAATCCTTGATGATCTAGATATGCACTCCAAATTTGCGGCTGTGTGGATCTTATGTTAGCTGATTTACGACGGACAGGATTATCTCTGCTTCATTAACACCACCATGCAGCCAAGTTTGCTATTATGATGCCATGCAAGGAATTGTGAACCTGACGATATTGAAACTCGAATAAAGACGGAAGACGGAAGACGAAATTAGGGACCCTGACTCCATGATCCCATCTAACCAGACTGTTTAAATTAGGCACTCGCAAATTCAACCTACAATGCCAATATTTACTTTAGCTTCGGCTATTACCATTTTTGAAAGTAAACCTGATTTTATCAGTAAAACATAGCACCGCAGTACGCGGTCTTTTGAAGCTATAGCTATTCAACTTTAATTATTGTGAACACGAAGGTTTAAATTGCATCGGGTTCATGCGCACTTTGATTGACTAAAAAAAAGTGGTGTTAGTGGTTGCAAAACAAAGTCTATTTAAGGCTGATAAAAGAGAATGCATAAAGTGAGATGGAATGCTTAGGAGTTACCCGCAATATATTCGTTTGTGTGTTTTTCGCTACATTAGTGACTAATGTCGGCACATTAGGACTTTGGTGTGTTGGTTTATCAATCTAGAGATTTAATTACTGTGCACCTATCTCGTTTATTATTTTTTATTATATTACTACACTTTATAATGGAACTTGGGCTATAGATTTCACGCATTTGTAATATTCCACCTTTTCTTGCTCGGTAAATTAAATGAACCGATCAAATTTATATGCAAAATACTGTCAAAATGTCAACCAGGATTCCACCAGTTAAAGGTGGGAACAGCTCTCTGATTCACAGCGGTGATAGCTACGTAGCCTATATTCCTGCACAATTAGTTGCGCTCCATGATGGAAGTAGTAAGAACTGTAGCAAAGTTGAAGACAACAGAAAATAAGTTGTACAAAAAACAACAATCACCATGCTGCAAATTGGCAGCAGTTCTACCCCTACACAGAGAATACTAGTTGCTACTGATTCAGTTAAAAAACCAGATGAACTGTTAGCCATTAACAAACCCGATGCAATTAAGCGACTTTTTTGACTAGAAAGTCAAAACAGCCAAAGTTAACATTGATCTTTACCAAAACATAATTCTGCGAAAGACATTCCCGTTTGGCAAGCTGCTGTCCCTGAATCCGAGGAAATCAGAAGGCACATTCTAAAATCCAGAGATATTTGAGACTAATTTTCTTGATAATATTGCGAAGGATATTAATCCGTGCTGCACACAATTGAACTCGACAAGTGGCCGGCGATTTGATAAAAATGAAGTGGAACACTTTGTTGATAATCTAATGTTCCTGAGCCTTTTCATTTGCTACGCTCCAGAATGTACTTGACCGGCATATGTCGGAGGGCGCAGGTGGTCACCGTGAAGTGCAGATGGAAACAAATGTGAAAATTTCCTTAATGCAATACTACAACTAATATGGCATCGTCAAATGGTGCTACATATTTCAAAAGCAGAGAAATCGCTGCTTCACTTCTACCAAAGATTTAGATTTTCCAACATAACCGAATACTGTCGGTTGACAAAAATTGATCCAATTCACTAGGTGGCCAAGCTTGAAGATACGCATATCAAAGACGCCAAACAAATGAGTTTACAAGATAATTATGCTTAGACTTTCGAGAATGCTTGTTCACATAGTTGATATATTCTGTGTAAAATAAATCTTGTTCCTAGGAAAAAATGATCAGCGCAAACGGAAACGTTGCTTGTCAACTTGTAAAATTATTCGTGTCGAGGTTAGTAATTTACTAGATTTACTAACTTTTATTCCTCATTAAAATTAATCATAGATTTTGCTAATAATGAATACTTAGCCAATGCACATTAGTGCATATATTCAGAGCGGTGTGCAGTTTCATTGATGGGGCTAACGAGAATATAGGAGAAAAGGGTCATTTGAATAAAAGGCAGTCATTGTGAATAATGTAAAATATCGGCTGTAAAATTGTTTGAGAGAAGCACAGTTCTTCTTGACTGCACTTTGACCTGTGTTCAAGTAAATTGTAGTATACACAGACAGGGCAACAATGGAATGTGGTTGTGTCTGTAAAGTGTCCATGCATCATTACACTTCATAATAATTTCAGTGGTGGAGTTAATCCTCTGGAAATACTGATAGCTTCTAACTATATTCATATTCATTCCAGAAGGCTCTACTACAATTTTTTCCCATAAGGTCGATATGGTATTTTTCATCAGGTTGTTGCTCCATCGACGTGAATTTGAGTCCTTTATGGTTCCTCTGTCGAAACAGAACGAATATTGCATGCTATCTGATTATCTATTGCAGACGGACTTTTCATGTAAGCCAGACATATCAATAAAAACGATGGCACGGCCTTCAGTACCAATTGCTATCGAGGACAAAGATTTGCATACATAACGGAATAAATGTGGCGAGCCTGTACAACATACCTAATTGGCTTATCCGATAAGCTATCAAGAGCTTTGGTGTAATATTTTAGTTTGAGTAGTGGGAAAGGTTTGGGACTGCAGGGCAAGCGATATTATTGGTGCATATCATGTGTGTTAGTCAAACTCAATGCAAAATGAAATATTGTGAAAGATAATGTTTGTCAGTTCCTGGTCCTGCCTTAGTACAAATTTATTAATTGATGTTTGGAGTTTCGCAGTAGTGTGATTTCACCAAAGTTACTACAAAATAATTGTACTCATGGATCCTGCTTCAAATCTCTGCTTGTTCAAATACAATTGGAAGAAACGTATCATGACGCCTTTGCAAATTGCGATTGGATTGCATCATGAACTTGTAACAATATTGTCGTTATTTTTAGTGTAATGTTATAGCCGCTATTTGTATTAGGAAGGTTATGCTATAATTATCTCTAACTTAATAGTAAGGACGCAACTATTGAATTTCTGTATGTCAAATCATAAGCTAGTAAGATGACTTTCATCCGTGTACCAAGATTAGAATAAAGTATACAACATTCAGGTCCTCAGAGATAGACGAATGTTCAGGAACTGCGATACATCATGATCTCTTGTTTCAAAAAGACTGGTTATTATAATTGATTATGAAATATCATGCCGTAATCCTCACACATAAGCTATTAAGCAGTAAACCGATATTGATTGCAAAATTTGTTATGGTATAATTGGTGTAAAATACAGCTTTTAAGAACAGTAAAACCAAATTCTCAACCGGTAACTAAACAGCTCTTGAGTTGTGTATCTCTGTACAATTCCCAGGTCCAAAGTCAAGAAAAATAAGGAGCCAATCACAACGGCTTTTTAAACAGGTACTTGTCGGGCTAGCCAACTTGACTCCTTAAACCGCCCCACAGGCTCAGTCAGTGGTGGTTAAGCTGATATTATCATATTCCTTGACTTAAAAATGCATTTGACCAAGTGCCCCGTGGTAGGCTTACGTTCCATCTAGCAGAGTGTGATATTACCGACCGACTACATACATCGTTCTTCAAAGTCAAGATAGGTAATCACACATCGAGTCGTAATCCCGTAGCTAGTGGCGTCTTTCAACTCAGTGTTATTGGACCACTTTCCTTCCTAATGTAAATAAATGCGATTTTGACATTATTGTCTATGGTGGGCCCTATGCTTTTGTGTATGATTTACCATTTGTGTACAAATTGATCCCAGGAATCAAGAGTCCGTGATTCGAAACAAGCAGACTGACAATAATGTACCTGTAGCATGGCTATGCACATCTGAATTGATTTTCTCCCTTTTAAAGAGCAAAACCGTATTATACTATTGTGATATAAGAGTCCATCTGCTAATATGATGGGGCAAAAACCTTACAAATGGTATCAAGTAAGAGACAGGCCATTACTATTCCCATAGCCGAAGGCTTTCAGAACATGTAAAACGCACGGTTGGTAAGGCCAAGTAAAAGAATAAAAACGTTCCCAAACTTTAACTTAATAAGTGCCAACCTTTAACTGTTCAACACTACTGCACTCCAAGTTTACTATATTGCTGGATAGTATCCGGCAATGCAAGGCTGAGTGACACATCGGCATTAAAGCATGTTCAGCGTGCGTACACAAATCAGAACCTGAGACCTCGAAGGCTCACATTCCATGAAGGATGCTACATGCTGGTTAGACACAACGTAACTGCGTAAGATAAAGCTAAACATATCGTTGCTATTTGTTGTATTTCATGGGCGCTTGTATACACCTGTTCATTCTCAAATTTACTAAACAATATAAGCTGTCTTATCTTTAATATAAAGTTAAAACTTGGAGTTGCAGAGTCGCGAACCGACAGGCGTGCAAAGGTTTTCTACATTAAATACGCATTGGTGTGGAATCGTCTCCATCTATCTATTAGATCATGCACATTTCATCATATGTTCCGTGTACAGATAGCTATATTTCTCACAGTTTCGAATGTTATTAAAGTTTTCAAGCTAAACTTGAAGCAGACAGATATTTAACGAACGGACCAACGAGCATATAATGCATATCCGAGGCACCATATCGGCCGTGCAATAGAAAGCTTCATTGTTCTCTAAGAAGTCATAAAATATAAAATGAAGCACATTTGTAAGATAACACTTCTAAGACTTATCTATTATCTTTCCTTATCCGGCCATACCGAAATCATTAACTCCATACCAATGTGGTAATTAAAGAGGTGGGTTAAACCGAGTCCTATTCTTCATTCATCCGAACAATATTATCTCATTTCTTGACTCCATCACACCGACCCTAAGAATTTTAAACATACATAGAAGTAAACGATGGAACGTAAACCGTATTCTCATTCGAACTCCTTAGACCATTGTTATAATCTTAATTTAACCGGAAAATACCTATTTAGAAGCAATGGTGAACACATAGCTGCGTATGAAGTAAGCTCAGTATTCATTCTCATGTACAAAACAACTATTACACTATTCCTTTGAAATATTTTGACAAGTGGGATGATTTTGATTGCTAACTCTGTCAAAAATACCCATGCGCGCGTATCATATTACTATTAATGATACATGTACCATGTAATAAGTTCTGCAATTTATTTATCAGTGTTTGCATATGGGCTTCGCTACAGATCCCGAAATATTGGCAGGCGTACTGGCGATGTATAGGAATACAACCCTGACACAATTTCATGAGAGACAATTTCGAACATTATATTATCAGCTAAGTTGCAATCTTACCATACCTATGTTTACTCACCGTATGCTAATGACAATAGTCTTATTAAACTGTAACCAATTTATTCACAATATTTTAGGTTTGTTAAAACTTACATAGTCACTGCAGTCTGCTCTGCTTGCAAATCGGTTAAACTGTGCTCAGTTCTATCTTGCCAGGTCCCTTCCTCAGAGACTCTTCCAATTACTGTGGTGAAACATTCATATACGCGTGACTACTTGGCGTATTTATTGTGTACGTCTACGGGACAAAACAATGCAGCTGAAACCGTTCGTCGCTACGGTGCTACGGCCGACTACATTGCATGCCTAATATATACAAGCATATGACTGACCAACATGCTACATCGCAATATATTCGCTCTCTAACAATAAGCGTGTGATTGACACTGTACTTCCATAGGGTCTAACTGACCAGGTTAAATGACGCGAGCGTTTCTTTTACCATTTGTCGGTATCATTATTTTATTTGCGAAACCCTTGTAAAAGCCGTTCGGACGAAACTATTGTGCAATGTCTCGAACAGTGAAGAAATAAACAAACTCATCTATTTACTAACATAATTAGCAAGTCAGGATGACGCTTATTTGGTAGCTTACTTTGCGGTTGTCGATACAAAGTATCTCGCTCTTAGATCAACGATCCGATGCGTGATATTTCATGTTACATCACGTTGAGTTTTTAAATGTAGTGCAAAGACACTTAATACGGTTAACTCGATACCTTCGGAAAAAGTAATAAATTAGCTAATGAAGATTATACGCAAGAATTCAGCGTTGTCTGACAAGAAGGAGAAAGTGGCTAGTACACACATATTCATCTCGATTACCGCAGCTGATTTTGGTGTTTGACGTAATCCTACAATGTTCGCTAGGGACAACTTGAAGAAATCTAAATGAAAGCACTACTCAAGGCCACACTGATTGTGTAAGTTATAAACTTGAATAGAATTCCAGCTATGACAACCGTTTATACTTGGAAAGAATAAGTAGCTTATGGTTCTTGATAATAAACAAATAAGCAAGTTAACGCGGTGTTAATGAACCTCCAAACAAAGTCGTATGCATTAGCACGCGTTTAGATTAAGGTATTATGGCCAATGAATAAGAATAATTTGTTTCATGCTCGGTGAACATTAAAAAATATCAGTTAAATATATATTTAATTAGTAGGGCGGCGAAAGCCAACCAATAATAGTGAGCTGGATACCATATAATCACAGGATAACAGGGCAGTATCAGCGGAAACGACAAAGCAGGGAAGACAAGAATCTGCGAGCCTTGCGTATCCAGCCGACAAATGATCACCAGCGCGATCTGGTAACGATGCTGGGCCATGAACAACGGAGGAGTTATTTGTAGCGAGTGTCCCGAATCAGACAAATACGCCAATTGCGAAGCCCAAGGGACTGAATGATGACCGAGTGGAGAGCAAATCGCGAGCTTTCGAATGAATCCTGGCTGGCCAGCCTCGGATATAGCGAGGCGAAGAGACGAGATGGAGACTTAGAGGGAAAGCGTCGAATCTCAATTTATTAGGCACTTGGAATGACCCGTCACACAAATGTTCATTCGCGTTGCGTTGTGTAAAGGAATCACGGTCCATATCGGTAGGGGATAAAAGGCTACAATGCAATATATTGGCGATCTACAATCAATATGTGAGTAACACTATGTGCTCCGACTGAGCAAGTTAAATGACGCGTTATCTTAACGGTCCATTATCCATTTATCTGTACCATTAAGGACTTTGCGAAACACTTGTAAAATTGGATCGGAAAAACTTACTAAGCCGTGGGTCGCACAGTGGGGAAATAAACAATTTTATATCTTTAGTAAGATGATTTTAGATAAATAAGTGGGATAATGTTTCTGAGGTAGATCCAGTTGCGGTAGTTGTTACAGACTACCTCTCTGAGAACAAAGATCCGTTGGACCATAACTCACGATCACGTG
>OX104059.1:60602088-60709091 GCA_944474145.2 Dicrocoelium dendriticum | reverse complement strand
AATACAGTAATCGGAACGCACACACAGGAGGCACTCAAACAAGAGTTGCGAGCAAGCCACAGTACCCCAATCCCAACGGTTTTATACATGCGCAGAATGAACAGTGTGGTCATCGCCAAATTTTACATTTTTGCCATTGGATCAAATCACCTCGGAGAAAGAGGTACATACGATACACAAATCAAATCGATAAATGAGGCTATTTACACTGAGTACTCTACAACTAAATTATGGCAGAGACAGTTCTTGGACTAAAAATATTTCATGGTCACCGAGGTGGTTCCGTTTTCTCAGCGCTTCAAATTACCGATTCACGCGCCCCTCCATCTGTGTGCATCAAGTTCTCACAGTCTATATTATTAATGCTGTTGAAGATCTCCATCAAACTTCACGATTCTCACACGCATCTTTTAAATTGCTGCCTTCAAAGAGCTGATTGAAAGTCTATAATGTAACTCTCATGCTATCTCATTGTATGTGACTCTTAGACCCACTAAACAATTCATACCAAATCTCAGCTATACACACGCTTTCCAGTTTGAGGCTTTGGTCTTCAACCGTTGATGCATGATTGACGGACGGACACGGTCAACTGAAAGTGATCCAACTCACACATATGGAATATATATAAACGATAGTTTGAAACGTTGACCGGCCTGTTGGAATCCACAATGCTCATTGCTTCGCTTCAATGCTACGTGCTGATCGTACTGGTCAGTCACAGCCTGATGAATCTTTGTAAGTTTCCTTTAACACCCGTAATTATTATATTCCACTTCATCGCATATGGTGACCGTGCTTGTGTTTGGTGCACTTCAGGCGCGGCGAGTGGCAATGCAGCTCCTGAGTGCCTACCAAACGGACACCGGTGTGTTCGACCCGGTCAAGGGAGGCCGGAACCAAATCAAGCGAGTGACATGGTAAGCATGTATCTATGAACACTGAGCAATGGATACCAAATTCAAATGTTTCGTTTAGGGCATTCGTTCACTGAAAGTTTCCACTGACATATTGCCATGAGATAATTGCTCCCGATTAAACTAGTTTCTTCGTTACATCCTCAATTTAGAAGTGGTACAAAGCAGATTGTTTCATTTTGGACCATATACTCATTGAGGCAGAAAATGTGATTTTCACCCTTATATTGCATTCGGCTCAAATGGAAGCTATGCTATTGTACAGCAAACAGGAGATTTTACTGTTTCGCATGGTTTGAGTGAATGTCCACTACTCTAGATTCGAGAGATTGCGAAATGCTAAACAGTGCTTAAACACAGGTAGATGATAATCTGACAGATTCCAGTTATCATGGTTGCTAATTGTCCTTTTTAATTTGTCAACTATGCAATGTGTATGCGCAATATTCCAAAGTGCAGGACTCGCCCGCATCAACACACGAGGAGTTGTTTGTCGGTTAATTGTCAACCCAGCTAAGCAAATTTTTCCACCTCGATATGCTATCTACACTGCCGTTGCAGAAGCCACACGCATCAGCTCCTTTTCAACGCAAATTTTCAGTGAGATTTAAGGAATGAAACAGCATCATTTTATTAAATTCGAGATTGAATCTCATTTAAGACGCACGCTAGCTGAATGCGTTTGCAATTACGCAGCCATATTTGTACGTCGACATTATGGAATTTTCGATGTGTCGAACTTACGCACCCCATTTTGTTTCTTCTTGCAGAATATTTGGGCTCCTGGATTGCGCCTTTAATAAATGTTCAAACTAGTGTGGGATCAGCGATTACACACGTGTGCTTTAACTTGATATGTGTTCAGGAATTGTGCGGCTGCTTGGAATTTACACACTTCCTGAGAATGTTTTCAAATATACACATACTGTGTGCATGTTGGTTCTCATTTTATTGCGTTAAATTCACATATCATCTGGTTGAGTAGATTTGCACCAATGATTCGATACCTATGTGACACAGCAGCTGAGGATGATTGGATCTGTTCCTCAATAATTCATACAGGTCAGTTGTTGTAATAAATGTTTGGATAATCGCAGAACAACGAAATTCCGTAGGATGTTCAGCAACCGCATTCATATAGAACGGAAACTTGTTTCAACCCAAGCAGAATGCCCCTTTGTTACCCCAAGTTCAGAAAGAGAAAAAAACGAAGCGTTAAGCGAACAATATTTGATTAATTCTTTGTCAATCTCATACAGTAATATGCATTAGGGTAAGGTCTATCGCAATCGTCAGTAGAACAAAGAAACAATTGATCAGCACATTTAACGTGATCATGATGCCAATCATCTGATTCAAATGTCTGAAGTCAGGTGGGATTGCGGAGTACCGTCATTTGCCGTCTGGTGGTCGGCCATGGAATTGCTGGTACCCCGCAACTTCACTTGACTTCAGACATGTGATCAGATGACTACCATCATGTTCAAGGTTAAATTATCGGATCAATTGTTTATGTTATACTGACGATTTCAACAGACCTTACCCTAATGTATATTATTGTATGATCCTGATGAAGAATTAACCGAAAACAAATGTCCGCCTTACGCTTCGTGTTTTGTCTCTATTTCTGAACTTGAGGGAACTTGTTAGCTTAATTGCGGTCCTCCAGATCACCGTGAACTTCGCAGGAAAGAGGAAACGAAGCCTTCAGTTTCTTATTCGCATGCTAAATAACTGCCTGACTCCGAGGGTCTGCGATGATATTCGTCCAATTTTAATGCTTCCATTAATGGATCCACGGTTTCCAAACCGACGTTCGTCATTTGGTGATAAATATTTTGATGATTTATCCAAATTGCTCTTCATTGCATAGTAAGAAGCAACACTTTGGCAAAGTAGTCACTGGAAATGCTGGGTTGAAACCAATATTATGTGACATAACACAACCTCAGCAGATAAAGTTTTAGGCTTCATTGCGCAGTTGTAACTGATGTTATGCACCACGTATTTGGGTATTATATGGAACAGTGGTCTATTACCTGTAAACATTGGTAGCTTAGCAAATCTTGCAAGATGGCCAAAATTGGAAAAACCACACGGCGAATAGAAAGCACTGTGATAAAATGAAGACCGTTGGATGGGCTGACCACGGTATTCACAATCTAGGTACCGAAACCGGCCTGTGCACCATCTTTGGTTCGTCATCTTAGGTGGATATGAAAGGTGGTACAGCCGTGTGCAGTTCTTCGTGACTCTTTGCGTTGAGCCACGAGTATGACTACGCCTTGAGTGTACCAGAGCTGCTAGGCGTAGCATGCGTATTCCAGGTGAGGCCGAACGTATGTGCCAAGCAACTGCAAACAAACAGACGGATCAATCTGCCTGAATGTTTTCTGCAAAATGCCAAGGTTTTGTTTTCCATTGTTTGACGCTATCTCAGATTGATGCTTGTAGCCCATTTCACCTTGGATTCATACCCCAATGTCACGCTCCTGGGTGCCTGCTTGTAGTACATGCTTTTCGAGACTGCATACACTTTTTGCTTGCTGACTTATTTAAATGACTTTACACTTAGAACATTTAAAATGAAGTAGATTTTCGAGTTACCACGTCTCGCTGGAATGCCTTGCAATTTCATTTGTCGGCGAAAATAGTAAACACATAAGCTCCATAATAAGCACGAGAATCAGACGCGTTCACATTACTGATCTTTTGGAAGGCCGCATTTGGTAAGGGAAATTGGGAGAGCTTACTAACAAGTTCCGTTGTTCAGTTGCAGTTGCCTAAGCAATCGTATTCACGTGTTAACTCGCGGTTCATTGAAACATCATTGCTTAAATACTTGCCTCAACTTGGTCAGTAAGAAAGCTGATTTGACAAATAAGGATTTTATACCATGCGTTTAGGAGGAGCAGAGAGCGAAAACGGAATCCAGGTGCGTAGTAACACATCGATGGAAAAAGCAGAGGCACTGACGATAAGATACAAGAGCGTTGCTACGAGAACTAATCTTGACCGAAGGACGGATTTACACGAGAGCGCGCGATGGCGGCGAATCTGGATGTTAGCAATCATTTGGAGAACCGAGTAGAATGGCAGTAAACAGTACTTTATTCATCCTGCGGGAAGAAGATCCATGTAGCGTGGTTGCATGCTTCCTGTCATTTCTGCTGCACAACAGTGGCGGACGCATCTGTAAACTGAGAACGCGTGTGTCTGTAAGCCTGGGGAAATATGCTTAGCTGATATCATAGAGATATTAGTGCATGCAGTGAGAAAATTTAATGGTTGCTTGTTAGGTATCGGTCGATATTCTGGACAGGACGATAACGCGATGTAGGCGAGCATGTTTCGATCGTTTGTGATGGCTTGTCGGTTTTTGGTTTCCCAGACATTCTTTGCTGGATTGTCATGAGAACTAGTGCAGCATTTCACTGGTTTTAGTGTTGCGAAATATCGGAATAAATAGGACACAAGGCTTGGCGAAAGAAAATGGTTCGGAGTTCAGCCAGAAAATCCTGAGCGCCCAATGTTGCATCCATCAGTCAATTAGTGCTACCAGTTCTATCACGTGATGTAAAATGCCATCGGTTACTGGCTTAAGTAAACAACCACATATTCCTCAGAAAATAGTTTAACACCATAGAAGAAGACACCGTTTGATGACTGTTGCATGCTTTAATGTGACTGAATTCCTGATAAACCCAAACAACTTCCAAATGTTGGGCTGCCGGATACAGTGAGACTGTGTATCATTTAACCGGTATTCAAGCAAAACCGGTCGATATATCACCTTGATCAAGGAGAACCGCGCATATTCTAGTTATCGATTCAGTCATGAGATGAAGTAGAGACCGTTCTCCTGCTAGCTATTCGCCTCTTGATTTCCAAATGCACTGTTCGCGTTGATTCATATGTTTATGGGTGCAAAATTATATACTCAGACCACAGCCACATAACGAGTGTACACAAGGAGAGGTGAAATCCAACTTTTTCCATGGTTCCCATAAATTTACAATGTAAGCGACCTAGAGGAACAAACGCGGAGTATTACGATTAAGGCTTCATCTGTGATGCGATGTCTCTCTCCATCGATAAAGAAGTTGCTAATTTGACTACAAATTTACCATTACCACCAAAATACCAAGGATGTAATCTACGAATGATGAAGGTAACACTTCATTCTAAACACGTGAGAGTATAGGCAGTGGACATTTGTTGCAAATTGCGTTAAAACTTGCACTCCAAAACATGTGAATATACGATAAACATCTGACCAAATTGGACAGCAGTTCGCTGAACTAGCGGTTCCTGTGTGTGCGTGTTTTCCGAAAAGTATGAATGTCTGAACATTTGCACAATTGAAAGAGGGCAACTTTGTCAGCAACTTGCTGACACCGATCTCCCAACACATTCATCAGAAATTAACCGAAGACAAGTGTAGGTTTTTGTGTGACCAACCGAAGAAAAAACAAGTTCTTGGAAATTTTAGAAACATACTTGTCCTGAAAACTAGGTTTTCGTTCAATCCACCCTTTCAACGCATATCATATCCATCTAAAGTTTAGTCCTACGCTTAATTTCGCAAAGCTCGCGACGTAAGTCAACTAGATCAATAATTAAAATGACACCTTTTCAGCAGCATTATACTTTTTAGACGGCCTAGTGGAATAGATACTGTTTACTTTTCGGGTTTAATTAGGACCTTGGCTGCTAGCAGCTGAATTCACGTTGTGCGACTGAACACATACTGAACGGCGCTTGTCTCGATCTATGTCGAAGACGCATTTCTCTTTTCGAAGCACAAAACCGGTGTAGTCATGTGTCAATTTAACTGTAACAACTAGCTGTTTTGCTTGATGTAATGCAGATTTCACTTTTCCGTTTGTTTGTATATTTTATGAATTTGTTGAAGGAACTTCTACTTTGCATTGTAGGCGGGATTAATTTTACTGTTAAACCGCTGTCGGACGTCCGAGTTCAGCAATTCAGGTGCTTTTTGGCGAGAGAAATAACACAGTATCTTCCGTACCAAAGCCTTCTAAGGGTTGGAATAAGTGGGTCAATCTCAAAGTATCCACTAGTTTAATCTCTCAAAATCAGAGAAATCGTTCGTTGAGAAGTACATTTGGTCAAAGTAACTAGTTTTATACTTCTTTCTGGGACTTCGCTGAGAATAGTTCGATTTTATGGGTAAACACGTCGTGTGTACGGAAGCTACGCAGTTTGACAGCCTTTAGCATCAAATCGATGAACGTCTATTTATGCAGCAAATTTAGTCAATTCGTAGATAAGATAGACAACTAATTGCACACAATCCATCACGGAGTATAGAATTGTAAGCTCTTAACTGCCCCGTCAATGAGTACTGCAGCATAATATATTTTAATCTGTGAACCTGCGACTGAATTGCTCTGGAACACCTGTAGTGGTAGTTTATTTAACATATGCTTGGTATGCACTCTGCCATGAACTGATAACAGCGTCGCAATGAACTTCAACTCGAACTACTTAAGGTTCGATGATTGAAGGTTATTTATAGGCTGCACCACACGAACGCATCAGCGAGTATACACGGATTATACCAAAGTTTTGAGCAATCTTTCGCTCTCAATTTTCCTAGTTAGATGTTCCAAAACGTGGAATGAGCTGCTAGTCGCACTCTGGACTTGTGACAATGTAATAAAGCTTTAGTAGTAAACTGTCCAATTAACGACCTGAATTAAATAATGACCATCTTAGCAAAGGGCCTTTAATACGTCTAAACACCCATGCTCCCAAATATTGGCTTTCTCCTTAACTATCCAATATAACGGTATTGCGTAAGACGCCTGCGCCGTTGTTAAAAATACACATACCATTCAAACGATTTTCGAATTACTTTTGGCAATTTGATGTGCGCTGCTGGAGACAAAATCCCTCAGAACCTGAGAAATAAGCGCAATAATATTATTGCCAATTTCCTTCATTATCATTATTCGATTAAAGTCAAATAAACGCAATGCTTGAGTTCCCTAACAAGGATAGCAAACGCGTCAGGATACAACTCGACAAAATCTGCAGCAGCCTGACATGAGTGAACAGTTCTTAAAAGAATACCTTGAAAAAGGGCAATTAGGTACCATGAAATATAACTACTTTTTAAGCATGTATACATCACCTTAAACTAGCGTTTGAATACAGCTTCCGCTACAGATCCCGAATATTAGTAAGCATACTGACGATGAATAGGAATACTCGCGTGAGCCAATCCGGTGTATGTGCGTTTCGAACCTAATACTACTGGCTAGCATGTGTGCGTTTCCTACGTATTTTTACTTACTCTATGCTGCTGAGCGCATTATTATTTTCCTTCACACATTTTCATCACAACGTTCAGATTTTTTAACACTTGCATAGCCAAGGCAGCCTACTCTGCTTAAAAATCTTTTAACCTGTTCTCCTTTCCTTTTGTCCAAC
This sequence comes from Dicrocoelium dendriticum, assembly GCA_944474145.2. Classification (NCBI taxonomy): domain Eukaryota; kingdom Metazoa; phylum Platyhelminthes; class Trematoda; order Plagiorchiida; family Dicrocoeliidae; genus Dicrocoelium; species Dicrocoelium dendriticum. Next base: position 60,701,715 of record OX104059.1, on the reverse strand, counting down.
GCATCTCTTCCCTCGGGACTCATCCAATTACCACGGAGAAATATTCCAATGGCATTGCTGCTTGGCGTATTGATTGCGTACTTCCGCTGGAGAGAACAATCCAACTTAAGCCGCTCCTGACCACAATGCCAAGGCGGACTACATTGCGGTGCAGAGTATATACAAGCATATGACTGACAAAAAGTTCTACGTTGCAATGTCTTCGCGATCTATCAATCAACATATGACTGATATGGTACTTGTACAAGGTCTAACTGACCAAGTTATATGACGCGTTCTCCAAGCGTTTCTAAGTCCAGTTATCTGCACCATTAACAAATTTGCGGATCTTTTGTACAATACGATCGGACTAACCTACTAGGGCCGCGTTTTCCACAGCAAATTAATAAAAATTTTATTTTTTTGTTATTATATTTCATTTATGGACCTATGCTATATTTTACAATATTTATTGCCAATATGTTGATATATCAGCTGCTATCACTTTATCAGCCAAAGTGTTGTGTCAAATATAGTGTGCATGGTGCATGTCTTATTCAGATGCGGGAATTTGTGGCAACGGTAATCCTTCTTCGTTGCTTGGTGTGCTATAGCAGTAACCTAGACAAGGATTAATGGAAATAATCATCGCATGTTGCAAGTTTACCAACACCTTATAATTCAAATGCATTCCACATGCTTATTTTAGGTGTTGCACTGCTTCTCGTTTATGTTCTTATCATCCCTATTTTATCTAATATTTCTTGTTAGTTAAAAAGTGACATTTTATGAACGGACTATAGCGCGAATTTTTAAGTTGTTATACGTTGTTTTAATTATATGACAAGCATGATCGAGAGATAATATTTTTAAAGAAGAAGGATATTCTGACTTTCCGGTCAATCTGTTGCCTATTATGTTTTCAAGTCAGAGAGATAGGCATCGAAGCTTAGAAGATTATTTGAAGGTTAAAAGTGGAAAATCCGTGCTCTTCCTTTATCGCTTAATATGAAGTAATGTCAGGCCCACTGCATGATGTACTTAATCTAGCTGGTATCTTCACAAATACAATGATTGCTAAAAGTTTCGCTAGGATTCGTTTGTAAACAATGATGTGGTATCGTGCGTGCTGGCAAAATACCACTAGTATTATGAAATATTTCATTCACGGTGGCTAATATAGTTTAAATTTTGTAGTTGATTAATAATAAGAGTTACGTACTGTTTTTATTTGAGGACGAGGAGTTTGAAAATGCGTGAATTAAAAACGGGGCACATCGTAACCTATCAAATTATGTAAAGCATATGCTGCAGTATTTAACATTTTGCAGCATAGAACGATGCGCTAAAGCAAATCAGAGCTGTCCCTATCTGTAGATAAACCTATCCAGTTATAATGCCAGCACCATTCCCAGAGTAGCAAACTTAATAACTTAAACTTTAAAAAACCTGATAGCAACATCCAGCCATCAAAGCTGCACCACTAGAGTAAGCTAAATGCAACTGTTCCCAGAGATAGTCAAAATAACTCACCCGTTTGATTCAGTAAATATATTTGCGAACGCATTATTAAGAGCAACAAATGAAAATTATCAGATTGCTATGGTACTTTCTGGTTTTGCTTATTTTCTCTAATTAATACGTCCAAACTAATAGGGATGATTACCTACGGTACATATCATGAATACCGAATGAATATTTGTAGTAACTGAACGCTGCTTCGTTGTTCATGCTGATTCTGAATCTGCTTCGTGTAGTAGAAATAGTACACAAACATCTATTTGTTTGGTAAAATAGCAAGCAAACTGAAATGTGTGTTCGCAGAACCTCGATGCTCAATTACCGTATAAAAAGCAAAATATCAATATATTGTGTATAGTCATAAAACCCCAGGAGTCTGCACATTATTATATGGAATACTTCAGTCACAAACGTTATGCTTATTTGAGAACATTTACATTTATTTAAGCGTTGTCATCTTCACAGTATAAAGTCCATTGGTTATTTATTAGCTAGCACTTGCGCTGTTGTAGCTGTTTTCGATTGCAAGATGATAAAAAAAATTAATATTTTCTTGGTTAACCTCCAACTATTCTAGCTCATAACGGGGATTGCACGCGAGATATAGCATTCATCCACTTAACCATACTACTTTGATTTTCCTTACCACTAATAATCTCCAAAAATCTTCACTGAAATTCCATTGTTTTAAGCATGAGTACATTCTTACTTTGTGGATAGGTCTAAATACACCACAGGGCAATCAGGCTTCGCAGTTGCACACCCTCTAACGAAAATAATGTTGTTTTACCCAAATGTCTATGGTGCATGCATGTTACTGCTTAATTTTTGCTTGTTGTTTGTACATGTGTAATATATGTTCAAGGATAGCTCGATACTTACACTCATGTCAAATTATACACACCTATAATTATATAACAACTAGCACGCTTCTTTGTTGATCTGAAATATTGATTGAACCATATATCCCGAAACTGCATTATTGGTTTTCTAGTAGAACAATAGCTCATTTGGGTTAGAAAGTCTGCAACAGCGTAGCTAAATTTGGTAGATTATATTTGGAATGATCCTTAAAATATGTTTGTTAAGTAAGTCAAGTCCCTTCAAGTCAATAAAGTATATATGTACTCGAGTGGGTGCATTTTACGCACTTTAACATAACCACCGCGGATGCGTTGCAATACAAACGCTAAAATTCTACTTGTATAGCTGAGAAATATGTCATTGGTGTCTTGCAAATAAACGGGCTTACGTATGAAGGCGACAATTTCCTATTAAGAATTGAAATGGTAGTATATTTTCTGTCTAGTTTATAGTGTCAGTGCCAAGTACGTGTATTGATAGGATTACTCTTAAAGTAAGGAAGACATATTTTGCTAACTCGGCGCAGTGCGCACGGTATCTCAGTACTTTTTAATATCAAAGCAGCGCAGCGCTTGTGACTTATAAATTGTGTAACTACACTGATCGAGGTTTTTAGGTGAACATCGCGAAGCCCAATGTTTGACGAAACGCTCGTGACAAAATTTATCCATTGTCAAACTTTCTCTAAGGTCAAGGAGTTACGTCTAACACACAGTGTTTGCATTGTGCGAAAGTGGTGACTAAGGGTATCCAGTACATTGCATGCAAAAACTAGGAATGTGGCCAAAAGCGTTGCTCGCAACTTACTGAACCGTTCTTCAAGGCCTATGCTGAGCACAAGCGTTCGCTATGGATTTCTCGATATTGCTTCGATGCTGCTGCGTTAGCAAGGCGTCCGCCACATCAACATCCTGAAAGACGTGCTTCCGTTCATTCTGCTAGGCAAGCCAGAAAGCTGAGCAACACATCTTCCTGCGACGCCCCAAAAGAACCAGCCACCCTAGACTCGTCTCCTTCTCATTCGGACCCCTTGACACATTTTAGGCCTGTTGAGCCTACGACGAAATCATATGCAGCCGGAGTGAAGGAGAAACCGACCATGGCCTCGTGTGTCTAAGGTCCATTCACATGTCACCAAGACCAAGTCTTTGCATATACCTGAGATTCCATCTACTCAGTTAGAAATGAGGATTATTCTCACCAGAATTTCGGAGCTGGAAAAAGTGAAAAAATAAAATCCATCAACCTGGAAGCCACCAATCTTAGAGCGTACTCAGCCATCCCTTGACCGTTGTTACATCATCGTGAAAGTGGCGGAATCGGACAAGCCTACTTCGGCGGAGAGAATGTTGGATGATCACGTACTACTGTAGCGGATAATTGCTCTACTCTTTGATGCTGGTTAACAGGAAATAAAATTTTTTCTGCCTTCCCATACCAGACCCCGCACATCCCGGAACACATTTAACTCGACGACGAGTAGAATCATTTGCTCTCCAAAATGACATCGTTAATTGAGCAGTTACTTCCTTCCACCCATCGGAACCCCTTCACTAGTGGTACACTTTGGATGGATCGATAGTTGAGGTCAACAATGAATATAAGGCGAAAATTATGGGATCACTTAGGCAATCTCAATCGGAACCCAACTTCACTCAGTACAAGATTGCCAGAAATATCTGTGTCGCGTTGAAGCGCCAAAAACGCCAACAATACGCACTATCTTTGGCACCACACTTCAGAATCGCGCCTAAAATGCTCTACTCTTATAAGAAAAAAACACTAGAGTTGGTGGTTCAATGTTGCTCCTCCCAACCCTGAGACCCCATGACCGGTTTCGTCCTCCTTTGGACTCATCAAATGAAGATACTCTGAGCTGGGGTGGACCTCGAGGTATAGTGTTTAAAGGTTGACGCCCTGACCACTATGGCTCCTAGGTCCACGAGCACCACCACGAGTACACCAAATGCCACATGGAACACTTTACCGCTGTGCCAAACTTTGCTCGTGGACCTAGGAACCATAGTGGTCAGGGCGTCAACCTTTGAACACTATACCTCGAGGTCCACCCCAGCTCAGAGTATCTTCATTTGATGAGTCCAAAGGAGGACGAAACCGGTCATGGGGTCTCAGGGTTGAGAGGCGCAACACCGAACCAAGAATTCGGTTACGGTCCTTGTGATCGCAATGACCGAGGTCCACTTAGGACCGAGGTCTGAATAGAGATTGCGAGTCGCAATCCAACCACACAGCGAGTACACCAAATGCCACATGGAACACTTTACCGCTGTGCCAAACGTCGATCGTGGACCTAGGAGCCGTAGTGGTCTGGTCGTCAAACTTTGAACACTATACCTCGAGGTCCACCCCAGCTCGGGGTATCTCCATCTGATTAGTCCAAAGGAGGACGAAACCGGTGATGGGGACTCAGGGTTGGGAGGAGCAACACCGAACCACCAATTCGGTTACGGTCCTTGTGATCGCAATGACCCCGTCGCAACGAGACTGGACTTTAACGTGGTGCGACGGTTTGCGTACCTCATTGACCCATTGAGCTATACTGGGTGATGCCTCCTATCATCTTGAGAGCTACTCCTACCAGGTTGGTCAATGGTGAGATGTCAAACAAATTCAGTCTCCCGGTCCTCCAGGTTGGGGGTTTGAAATGGGATGACTTCCATTTCTGTAAAACTAAATCACTGCCACCCCGCTGCATTGCGGACAGGCTTTTGAGCCAAAGGCTTTGGATGAGGACCCTAATCATTCTCCTAGCTAGGTCTGGGCGCCCTGGCAGTATCCCAACCCACATACAACCATGACATTTTCTTCAAACATAAACTTCATCCTGCATCGGCCGTCGCGCAGATAATCAAGGGTCGCCTTATCTGCTGCATACAGCAGGGCGGATAAGCCAAAACATGCTACTGCTGGCGCCTCCCTTCTTTCTTTTCCACCTTTTTCTCTTACTCCCATCCCGGCCCCCATTACTAAACCTCCTTCTATAATGCCCAGCTTAATTGACAGCAACCGAAGTGCTACTGGAGTAGAACCACATGCAGCCACCATCCCACAGCACCTATCGGACGCATATCGGCAAAAGTCCCTTATAAGACCACACTGTCCCGTTTCCATGGTGACCTTCAACGTCCACACTCTAAGACAAACAGGTCAGCAGGCTGCACTCGCACGCACCTTGGACACACTGGGTGTTGAGGTGTGTTGTGTGTTCGAAACTAGGAGTAATGACCCTAACGGGGTTATTGAATTGACTGCACCCGGCTTATCCCCTCATTATTGGTTGCACGCATCCGGAGACGCCGATGCGGCACTCACCGGTCAAGCTGGTGTAGGTATCATTCTCAGCTCCAAGGCTGAGTTATCGTTGGTTGATTGGATTCCGGTGAACAGTGCAGCCCGTTTGACGACATCAGCTAAGGTGAATTCGCGAAGTAAGACAAAACGTGTTTGTTTGTGATTTCTGCTTATGCTCCCACGGACTGCAGTTCTAATGCAGTCAAGGACACTTTCTATCACGAACTGAACACGCTGCTACGCAGTGATACTAGTTCAGATATTATAGTACTTGCAGGGGATATGAACGCACAAGTAGGGCGTCTGAGCTCTTCAGAGACTCAGCTGGGTGGTAAGTATGGACTTAACTCCGAACGGACTGACAACGGCGAGCGTCTGCTGCAACTGGGTGCGGGGCACCAGTTGTTTCTTACTAGCACTGCTTTTAGACATAGTGGGCGCCGAAGTGCCACTTGGCGTCCACCTGTAGCTGGTCAGCGATAGACCCAAATTGACCACATAGCCATAAGTTACAGGGGGCGCGGTTCCATTCTGGATTGCCGCTCGTACTGGAGTACCTGTGTCGACTCTGACCATGCCTTGGTGCGCTGTCGTTTCTCCATGAACTTTACCGGAAGGCGCACAAAGCGTCTCTCCCGATTGGCAACGGAGAAATTGTCCCAGCCCTCGGTCAGGCAAGCCTATCAAGAAGCACTGCACAGCGAACTCTCGCTGTCTTGTCCTAATGACACTGAGCTTTAGTGGAAAAAGGTCTCGGCCACTATGCATGACGCAGGAGCATCTGCTTGTGGCAATATCAGTCGGCATCGCACCAGTCACTGGATATCCGAGAGGTCCGTAAAACCTTTTGAAAGCTAGAATGCACCTCCCGGCTGGTTCTGAACACAATGTGACCAGACGGGCTATTAGGCGTGAACTAAAGCGGAGCCTACGTGCTGACAAGGAAGCCTGGTGGACCAGTCGGGCTCAAGAAATGGAGGAGGCAGGAGCAGTAGGCAATTCCCGGAAGCTCTTCCAGCTAATACGCACCACTGGTCCGAGAAAACTAGGCGTCAGTGAGACAATCAGGGACAGCGCGGGTGCGCTGATACACAATAAGCAGCGCCGTATGGCTCGTTGGGCTGAGCACTTTGAACATCAGTTCAGCTGGCCCCCTGCTCCCGGACCTCTTCCTACTCAGGTGAGGCAGGACGTGCCATCTACGGTTAGTTAAAGTCTCCGTCGGAGGCCGAAGTCCGAAACGCGATCACAGCCCTCAATCGTTTTCGTGCCGCTGGCCCGGATTCCCTACCAACTGCACTATTTAAGGATGTAGGTGAGGTCCTCTGCAAAGCACTGACCTCCCTATTCGAACGTAACTGGAACGAAGAAAGTGTGCCGGCTAATTGGAGCGAATCGATTATAGTGGCAATATACAAGAAGGGCAGTCGCACAGACTGTGTGAACCACAGGGGTATTAGCCTAACGCCAGTTGTGACAAAATTACTGGCCTCGATTATCGTTCGTCGCCTCAATGCAGAACGGGAAGCTCGGATTAGGGAAGAGCAGGCCGGTTTTCGCCCAGGACGTGGCTGTATAGACCACATATTTACTTTGCGGCAGGTGCTTGAGCAGCGCCACACATACCGCAGACCGACAATAGCTGTGTTCCTCGATTTCAAGAGTGCGTTCGATGCAGTCGATCGCTCGATTCTGTTCGAAATACTTGCGCGGAAAGGTGTCCCCACGAAATGTGTGAACATCCTTCGTGCTCTATACTCGAACACTAGAGGTCGCGTCAGGGTCTATGGTGCCCTATCGGATAGCTTTTCGAATACAAGTGGCGTTCGACAGGGTTGCCCGATTTACCCATTTTTGTTCAATTTCGTCTTGGATTCTATCTTGGAGTGTTCCCTTGCGGAATCTCACGATGTAGGTGTTGAAGTGCTGCCTGGTGAACGGTTAGTTGATCTAGATTATGCGGACGATATCGTCTTGCTTTTCGACAATGTTGAGGCCGCACAATCAAACCTGAATAGCCTATCCAGAGTGGTCTCATTATTTGGTATGCACTTCGCACCTTCAAAGTGCAAAGTGTTGCTGCAGGACCACCAGCCACTCGATGACCCCTTGACGCTTGCTAACGAGGAACTCGATGTGGTTGATCAATTCACTTATCTTGGCAGCTGCATCAGCAATGTTGGGCGCATAGAAACTGACGTTAGCTCACGCATTGCAAAGGCCAGAGCTGCCTTCTTGAACCTGCGTCATCTTTGTCGACAGAAGGGAGTTTCCCTTCGTCTGAAAGGTCGTGTATACAAGGCCACAGTGAGGGCCGTTCTGCTTTATGGTAGTGAAACTTGGCCTCTTCGATCTGAAGATCTGAGGCGCCTTCAAGTCTTTGATCATCGTTGTTTGCGAAGCATTGCTGGTGTCGGATGGCACCAGCGTGTCCGCAACGATGATGTGCGTAGGCGAGTACTAGGGGGTTATGATCATGCTAGCTCCCTAGAACAACAGATAGCACTGAATAAGTTACGTTGGCTCGGGCACGTGCTACGCATGCCTGGTCACCGCTTACCTAGGAGGGCCTTGTTCAGTCTACCAGGTGTCGGATGGCGCAAGGCTCGAGGTGGACAGAAGTTGACTTGGCAGCGGGAAATGAAGTCACTGACGACCAAACTGGGTACTGTTGGTCCGTCTCGCCTTCCGGGTTGGAGTCCACGTGACTCACCTTGTGCTTGGCTCGAGACTACAGGACATGGTTTGCAACCGACACCAGTGGCGCGTCTGCTGCCGTCTCCTAATCGGATTGTCTGTTTAAAGTGTGTTTGGTGCTGAGTTATCTGCGGGGTAATGGCTGCTTATGACGCGTGGCAGTGAAAGCCGCAAGGAAGTTGTCTCGCCGATGCCGCCTTATCTTTGCACGATAGCCAGATGTTTGTGACGGAATGTTGTCTACACAAGGTGTAGGCGCCTTGACCCTGAATGTTTGCTTAGGGCATTAAGGTTTTCAGGTAAGTGCCCCATCTCTTCCTCTTCCTATTCTTTATTTCATAGGTCCTCATGGTTGTACGGCAGCGAAGCATCAGTTCAAATGGCTGATGTACTGCTGTTGATGAAGATGATGATGATTGCAATGACCGAGGTTTACTTAGGAGCAAGGTCTGAATAGAGATTGCGAGTCGCAATCCAAGCACACAGCGAGTACACCAAATGCCACATGGAAGCACTAGAGTTGGTAATATCATTGTGTTTTGTGTTCATGTGGCCATCATGATTTACATCAAGATGACGCTGAGAAATGCAGTAATTTGACTACGCAATACGCTTTTGTTTACGAGAAACTAATTTAGTGAGAGAGCTGTATCCACGTCTCCATTTTCGTTGGCCCAAGTTGATATTAACACTGCTTCTGTTATAAAAGTTCTGAGTTAGATCCGTGTTGCTCAGCTGGCCCTGATGGATTGTATTCTTTTGTTTCTCAGGACTGTGGCGGAGTACGTATCTTTACCTATGTGTCAATTCTTTCGTCGCTCACCAGAAGCTGTCCATCTTCCTTCAGCTTGGAAAGTGGGTATCGTTAATCCCAACTACAAAGAAGGAATTGCCATGATCAGAATAGTTATCGTGCAATCCGTCTGACGTCAATAGTATGTACGTTTATGGAAAGGATCGTAAAACAAGTTGTTATTCTTCATCTTTGGGACAGAATGTCATTTCTTATGCCCAGCATTGGTTCCAAAAAGCACGCACTTTTCTTTGAACATACTTCTTGCTAAGGAGACCTGGGCAAGGTCGTTAGACTCCCGCAAACGCTTAGAAGTTGTTTGTTGACTTCAGCAAAGCTTTAGACAAATTACTGCATGAACGGCTAATATTTAAGCTCCAAAAAGTCAGTGTATCTGGGAACCTTCTGTCTTGGATCTCCGATTTGCTAACAAAAACCGCTCTATGCAAGTGAAGATGAATGACACATTTTCTGCTCCTGTTCTCATGACGAATTTGGTCCCACAGGGCGATGTCCTCGGTCCTGTACTTTCCGTATCTTCCCAACGCCTTACCATCTACTCTTCAGACTGACTGCTTAATCTACGCTGACGATCTAAAGCTATAGATGGAAGTATCCAGCCTTGGAGACGCGGAGAGATTACAATCAACGCTCGATCTACTCCATGACTGGTAGAGTAAGTGGCAGTTGCCCGTAAATCGTAATAAACGCTCTGTTCTCCGCGTTGTCTCATCTATCCCATTTGAAACTTACCACATTGGTGATTCCTCGTTCAGAAGTGCAACCCAAGAGAGGGAGCTTGGAGTGATAGTGTAAGCAAACCTCAGATATATCCACGACACCCAGAACAGGGTCACCGTGTCTTTACAGAATGTTCCATTTATATATAGAGGGTTTTCTCTCCTGACACCGGGGCTTTTCCGATTCCTCTTTGGCTCGTAGGTTTGCGCGATTTTCGAATACGGGTTACCCGCTGCCTACCCTCTCACCAAATCCGAATGTGATAATATAAAGAAACCTCAACTGTGTGGATGCAAACGTGTCCCTGAGTTGCGAGGCCTCTCCGATCCACTCCGACTTCAACGACTGAACTTGTCCTCTCTAGGTTACCGCCTTCACTGCGGATATTTGATATTGACTCAACGTATCCTCAGAATAGCACTGGGTCGCGGGTTACAGAACTTCTTTCAACTTAACACAGAGTTCGACACGAGACCACTGCATGAAACTGTTCAAACCGAGGAATCTCCGTTTGCGGCTCAATGTAATCATCTCAACTCGCGTAGTGAGTGATTGGAACCGGTTGCGGGATCCTTTTGTTGATGCTGAGAGAGAGGATAGTTTCCAACAACTGTTGGATTCCCACCTGAGCGCGCTGGGATTCTGCTGCCTGTAAGAGAGCAACAGTGGTCCTCTGATGAATCTTATGCCGCAATGACTCACGCCATTTCCGCAATGATCTGGCAGAGAAGGAGCTGACAATGGATCTTCCTTTTGCTCTCCATCATCCAATGATCAAATGATCCAATGAACATATTTGATGAAATATGCTTTATCCGCGGCAGATAACGTAAACACGAGGTTACATTGAAACAACTACCGCCATTTTAAAGATTCCACCACGACATCATTAATACATCCGAATTGCAGTAGTAATGCTGCTGATTTATTTGTGTTTAGACAAACGAAAGTAGTATTATTACATTGACGGGTACATCTTGCCTGTAGTCATCATCATGGCAACACATGTTTTAGAATTACCGCTGAGACAATTGTTTGTTCTTTGCTTTTTCTCTGATGTATGGTCAATAAAGCAAAGTCGCCGAATCAACCAGTTAAAAACATTACTATTATAGTGTAGGAAAGATGAGGTTCAGTCGCGTTTGTGTAGTTTCAAGTGTGGCAAATATTAGTGCTTGGGATGAATTCCCTCAAAACATGTAAGATGTTATGAGTTATGGTGTCCTAGGTACTTTTGTTCCCATATGGATCGGTGGCTTTTTCATAGTTTTCTATTATAAACGGTACATGATACTTTGACACAGTACCAAAGTTTTGCTTGAACACACCTACCAGATGGCTTGTAATACGTAAGGTACTGCGCGAGTACTAAGCGGTAACTCGATCGCTGGCGTGCTATACTGATCGAGCATTTTAACTATAATGTTGGGGAAAACGGTGTTTGAATAAACCCATTAAACAGATTTTGACTTTGTCAAATTTCCTCTGACCCAAGATAAATTAGATCAATCATTGTGATTCTGGTCATATTCTCTTGGCATTTACTGGTAATTTTTCCGGTTGCTCCCAGTTTTAAACCGCTTTGCCCCCTGTTTTGCCCTCTATTTGAGGTCGTTTTACTTTTGCATACTAGTTATTATTCCACTCGTTTTTACGTTAATTTAACGATGCAACCAGATCAGCTAAGGATAAAGTTCGTGTTTGACAAACTTTATAACAGCTAACTAGAATTACCAGTTAGCACGCGAATTGCTATCCAGAAACTTCAACAAAATAGTGTCCTCATATTGATGCTAATCGGACTGGTATCTGCGCGCTAGGTCCTTATTGGCGGACAAGGCTATTCGGCAGTATATTAAAAAAAACATGGCGTGCAAATAACGCGATAGTATATACCATATATATATATAGTATATATGGTATATTGCAAACGAAACTGCAATACACCAAACCGAAAGCTTTAAAGCACCTGTTATTGACTTTAGCAATATGTTTGTTAAATTAAAAGCATTGCTGTGCGAAGTGTACAATGAGCACGGAACTGTGAGCGTGTATCTTGAAAACGCATTGTTATGTGCGATTATTAGGCGAAATAGAAGGGTTCTCTGTTCTAACAACCTCAAATCAACTGCAAAGAATGTGCATGCGTAGAGACTTGTTTTGTTTAAAAGTCCACAAACCGTCTACTAGAAGATGACGCTTGCAACAACATGACATTAAATTTACACCACCGTGCAATGATCGATAAAGCAAATCATGATATAATGGCATCTTTTATAATGGTTGCCATCGGTAGTCATTGCGCGATCAGCATCAAACTCTGGAATATCTTGGAAACTGCATCATTAAAACATCGGATTTGCAGTGGTAATGCTGCTGATTTATTTGTGTTTAGACAAAAGAAAGAAGTATTATTACGTTGATGAGTACATCTCGCCAGTTGCCATCATTATGGTAACACATGTTTTAGATTTACCGCTGAGACAATTGTTGATTCTTCGCTTTTTCTCTGATGTATGGCCGATAAAGCAAATTCGATGGATGAGCTGGATTATAACCACTACCATTATATTGTAGGGAAGATGATGTTCAGTCGCTTTTGTGTAGTATCAATTGTGGCAAGTATTAGCGCTTGTGGTTAATTCCCGTAAACCTGCAAGCTTTTATGAGTTATGGTGTCCTAGGTTACTTTTATTCCCATATGGATCTGTAGCTTTCTCATAGTTTTTTATTATAAACGGTACATGATACTTTGGCAGACTTTCAAAGTTTTGCGTGAACACACATACCAGATGGCTTGTAATACGCAAGGTACTACGCGAGTACTAAGCGGTAACTCGATCGTTGGCGTGCTGTAATGATCGAGCACTATATATATATATATGTATTATGGTGGAAAACAGTGTTTGAATAAACACGTTAAACAGATTTTGACTTTGTCAAATATCCTCTGACCCAAGATAACTTGGATCGATCGAAGTGTTTCTGGTCATATTATATTTGGTCTGTACTGGTAATTTTCCGGTTGTTCCAAGTTTTAAAACTTTTTTCACCCTATTTTTGCTTTTTTATTGAGGTCGTTTTACTTTTACACAGTAGTTATTCTTCAATTTGTTTTAAAGTGAATTGAACGATGCACCTAGATCTGCTAAGGTTAAAATTCGAGTTTGTCAAATTTTTAAACAGCTCACCGGAATTGCCAGTTTGTACTTATATTGCTATCCAGAAACCTCAAACAAATAGTGTCCTCAGCGTGATGCTAATCGGACTAGCATCAGCGCGCTAGGTCAGTATTAGTGGACAAGGCTATTCACCAGTATATTACAAAAATTGGCGTGCAAATAACGCGATGGTATATTGCAAACCAAACTGCAATCTACCAAACCCAAAGCTTGACTTTAGAAATATGTTGGCTAAATTAGGAGCGTTGCTCAGCGAAATTTACAATGAGCAAGGAACAGTGAACATGTATTATGAAAACGCATTATGGTGGGCCATTATTTAGCGAAATACGAGGGTTCTGTGTTCTAACAACATTAAATCAATTCCAAAGAATTAAAATGCGTAGAGACTTGTTTTGTTACAAAGTCCACAAACCGTCTACTAGAAGATGACGCTTGCAACGGCAGACATTCAATTTACACCACCGTGCAATGATCGATAAAGCAAATGATGATATAATGGCACCTTTTATAATGGTTGCCATCATTCATTGCGCGATCAGCATCAAACTCTGGAATATCTTGGAAACTGCTTTATCAGCTAAGATATTTTACTATGTGAAATCGAAAGCTTGCTATCTTTGCTAGTTAAAAATTTTACATTACTAATAACTAAATTTTCATTATCTGAGGTAACTGGCTTTGTAGGTTGCCAGCCGTAATTAGGGTGATCATTTGCCTGACAGATCTGGTCCCGTGCATAGTATGGAGTTTTGTAATTCAATGGTTTTGTAGGGCGAACGCACAGCAGGGGACAGATACTGCCTTACCGGTAAAAGGTACAACCCTTAACTCCAAAACCCCTACAGATATGACCCGTGCTTCCTTCCCACAAACCAACGCGAATGAGGATTTTGTCACTGGCCATTCCAGATGCCTACTAGGTTGCGCCTCGAAACAATCCATCCGTGACTCTATTCCGTTTCTTCGCCTCGTTATAGCCGATTCTTGCCGGCCGTGAGTCGTTCGAATGCTCTTGATTTGCTCTCCGGGGGCTGCATCACTCGACCCGCTTTTAGTTCTGAGGGCTTTGTTAGCGGCGTATTTGTTTGATTCATTATATTCCGGACAAATACCTGGTCTAGTGTTTTGGGTCCAGGCTCGTCAACTGATGCCGCTCGTGATCCGCTGTCTGCTCAATTCGCAAGATTCGCAGAGCGTTTTCTCGTCGGTTATATTTTGCCCGATTTGCCCATTTGTACCGCCCTAATATAGTGTATTTGTTTCGTTTACGGCTCAAGAAAAGTCTTTGGCCTCAGCTGCCCTGTTAATTATATGTATAATATGTTGATGTTCTTCTAAATGCACATAGTAAATAAGCATATAATCTTATTTACTGGTCACAATAGGTTTTTCTAAACGCGTGCTTCGGCATTCGATTTGTTTGGAGGTTTATTAACGTCTGGTGAACTTGCTGAATTGTAGGTTATTAGCAACAATAGTCTGCATAGTAATGCCAATGCTAATTTGAGCGATTCTCATGGATGGATTTTTACCCAAGCTTTGACTTTCGCAAGCAATGCTGTCTTAAAGTCATGCTTTCATTATTAACTTCAGCGGGGATTAAGTGAAAAATTGTAGCATAGAATTATGTACCAGGACCAGCCAAACATTTGAAATGAATAGGTGTGTTTAAGCTACTCTGCTCTTATTGTCAGATGTCGTTGACTTCTTACGTATACATATCATTAGATAAGCTACTATGTTTGTCGAAAATATTAAGGTAAACACTTGGTGTCTACTCACAATATATAAATAGTCACAGTCATATAAAGTGAGTTGCTGTTCAAAGGATCTTTTTTCTCAGAGAGATAGTCTGTAACAACTACCGCAACTGAGTATACTTTAGGAACCTCATCCCACTTAATTATCTAAAATTCTGTTAATAAATATAAAAAGATTGTTAATTTATGCACTGCGACCCACGATTTAGTAAGTTTGTCCGATGGAATTCTACAAGGGGTTCGCAAATTCCTTAATGATACAAATAAATGAAAAATGGACCATTCAGAGAACGCGTCATTTAGCTTGCTCAGTCGGAGCCCATAGAAGCAAACGGTTACTCACATATTGCTTGGTAGATCGCAAATATATTACAATGTAGCTTTTTTATCCGTAGAGATATGGGCCATGCTGTCTTCATACGATGCAACGCGAATGAGCATTTGTGTGACGGGTCATTTTAAGTACCTACTAGATTGAGCTAAGAAGCATTCCCTCCAAGTCTACATCCCGTATCTGTGCCTCGCTATGTCCGATGCTAACCAGCCAGGATTCATTCAAAAGCTCGAGATTCGCTCTCCAGTGGCTGCATCACCCAGTCCTGATTCAGTCCTGTGGGCTTCGCAAGTGCTGAATTGTTCTGATTCAGGACACCCTTTACAAATAACTCCTCCGTTGTTCATGGCCCAGATTCGTTACCAGATGGCGCTATTGATCCTTACTCGACTAGATTCGCAAGGCTCACAAAGTTTTGTCTCCTCTGTTTTTTAACTTTTCCGCTGATACTGCCCAATTATCCTGTGTTTGTTTGGTTTCCAGCAAACGAGTATTGGTTGGCTTTCGCTGCCCTAATGTTTAACTATAGATGTTAACTGATATTTTTTTAAAGCTCGCATAGCAAGAAAAATTATTCCTGCTCACTGGCCAAAACACCTTTACTAAACGCGTGCTCCTGCATAAGGTTTTATTTGGACGTTCATATACATCGCGTTAACTTGCTTATTTGTTTATTATCAAGAACAATAAGCTACTTATTGTTGCCAATTAGGAACGATTGTCATAAATGGATTTCGGTTCAAGTTTCTAACATTCACAAGCAGTGTTTCCTTGAGTCGTGCTTACCTTTATATTTCTTCAAGCTGACTCCAGCGAAATATCGTAGGATTACATAATGCACTAAAATCAGCTGCAGTAAACGAGATGAATATGAGTGTACCAGCCACTTTGTTCTTCTCGTCAGACATCGCTGAATTCTTGCGTATAATGCTCATTAGATATTTATTATATTTTCCGAAGGTATTGAGTTAACCGTATTTATGTGTCTATTCACCGCATTCAAAAACTCAACGTGATGTAACATGAAATATCACGCAACGGATCGTTGATCAAAGAGAGAAATATTTTTTATCGACAACCGCAAATTAATCTACCAAATACGCGTCATCTTAACTTGCTAATTATGTTAATAAATAGAAGAATTTTTCATTTCTTTACTGTGCGAGACATTGCACTGCAGGTTCATTCGAACGCCTTTTACATGGACTTCGCAAATAAAATAATGATACCGACAAATGGTAAAAGAAACGCTCGCGTCATTTATTCTGGTCAGTCAGACCCTATGGAAGTACAGTGTCAATCATACGTTTATTGTTAGATAGCGAATATATTGCGATGTAGTATTTTGGTCAGTCATATGCTTGTAGATACCTGGTATGCAATGTAGTCGGCCGTAACACTGTAGTGAAGAACGGTTTCAACTGCATTGTTTAGTCCCGTAGAACAACGCAATAAAGAGGCCAAGCAGCCACGAGTATATGAATGTTTCTCCACAGTAGTTTAAAGAGTCTCTGAGGAAGGGACCTGGCAAGATAGAACGGATAACAGGTTAACCGATTTGCAAGCAGAGCAGACTGCCGTGCCTATGTAAGTTTTAACAAACCTAAAGTATTGTGAATACAATTTGTTACAGTTTAGTAATACAGTTGTCGATAAGCATACAGTGAGTAAACATAGGTAAGATAGGCTTGCAACTTAGTTGATAATGTAGTGTTCGAAATTGTCTTACATAAAATTGTGTTATGGTTGTATTTATATACATCACCATTACGCCTGCCAATATTTCAGCATCTGTAGCGGAGCCTATATACAAACACTGGTAAATGAAGTGCAGAAATTATTACATGGTACATGTATCATCAATAGTACATTGGTAGGCGAGCATGGGTATATGTGAAAGAGATTAACAATAAAAATCATCAACCTTGCAGCATATTTACAAGGAATAGAGTAATAGTTGTTGTGTACATGAGAATGAATACTGGGCTTTCTCCATATGCATCCATGTGGTCAACAGTGCTTCTATATAGATATTTTCTGGTTAACGCGAGGTTATAACAGGGGTCCAAGGTGTGCAAATAAGAACTCGGTTTACCTTTCATAGTTTAATTTTCTGTATGCTTTAAACACTTGGGGTCGGTGTGTTCAAGTTAAGAAATAAGATAATATTGGTCGAATGAATGAATAATAGTATTCGGGTTAACCAACCTCTTTAATTACCATATTGATATGGCCGAATAATGAAAGAAAATAGATAAGTCTTGGAAGAGTTAGCATACAAATGTGCTTCTTTTTATATTTTGTAACTTCTTAGAGAACAATCTAGTTTTCTATTGCACAACCAAACTGGTGCATCGGATATGCACTATATGCTCGTTGGTCCGTTAGTTAAAGCCCTGTATACTTCAACTTCAGCTTGAAAACTTGAATTGCTTCAGGAATTGTGAGAAATATAGCTATATTTACATGGAACATGTGATGAGAAGTGCTTGGTCTAATAGATATAGGGAGACGACTCCAAACCATTGGGTATTTAATGCAGAAATCGTTTCCACGCCTGTCGGTTTGCTACTCTGCAACTCCAATTGTTAACATTTTATTAAAGTTAAGGCAGCGTTTATTGTGTAGTAATGGTGAGAGTGAACAGGTGTATGAAAGCGCTCATGAAATACATAAAAAGAGTCGGTATGTTTAGTTTTATCCCACGCAGCTACATTGTGTCTGACAACAGCAATTTGCAGCCTTCATGGTATGTGAGCCTCCGAGGTCACAGGATCTGATTTGAGTACGCACGCTGAACACGCTGCAATGCCGATCTGTTCTTCTCCCTTGCATTGCCGGCTACTTTACAGCAACACAGAAGACCTCCGAGGGTAGTAGTATTGGACAGTTAAAGGTTGGCACCCGTTATGGTAACGTTTGAGAACATTTGTATTATTGTTCGCCTTAACAACCGTGCGTTTTAATGGTACTAAGAGCTTTCGGCTCTTAAAATAGTGAAGGCCTAAGTCCATTACCGATTACCTTCTGTAAGGTTTTACCACAACATATTAGCCGATGGACCATTCTATCACATTTGTATAATATGGTTTTGCTCCTTACAAAGGAGATATTCTCTCTGACGTGCATGGCCATGCTTTATGTACATTCTTGTCAGTTTACTTGTTTCGAAGCAAGTACTCTTGATTCCTGGGATCAATTTGTACACAACTGTTGTATCATACACAACAGTATTTGGCCCACCATAGACAATAATATCAAACATGACCTTTATATACATTAGGAAGGAACGTGGTCGAATAACGCTGACTTGAAAGACGCACTTGCCGCAGGAGTACGACTCGACGTGTAATTAACTAACTTGACTTTAAAAACGATGCATGCAGTGGGTCGGTAATATCACACTCTGCTAGATTGAACGGAAGCATACCACAGGGCACTTGTTCAAATGCATTTTAAGCAAAGAAATTTGATAATATCAGCTTAGCCACCATCGAGTGAGCTTGTGGTGCGGTTTAGGGAGTCAAGTTGGTTAGACCGACAAATGGGTGTTTAAAAAGCCGTTGTGATTGGCTCCTTATTTTCTTTGATTTTGGACATGGGAATTGTAGAGGAAAACACAACTCAAGAGCTGTTTCTTTACTGTTTTATAATTCAGTTGTACTGTTTTAAACGCTGTATTTCACACGAATTAAACCATAACAAATTTTGCAATCAAAATCGGTTTACTGCGTAGCAGCTTATGTGTGAGAATAACGACATGATATGTCATACTAAATTCGAATAAGCGGTTTTTTGAAACAAGATATCATGATGTATTGCAGTTCCTGAAAATATAAGTAATAAAAGCAATAAGGTGCTCCAAAACTTTTAATAACCTACGGCTTCTATTGGAGTCACGCCTTTTAGTTTAATCACGAAAATCTTAGTGATAATAAAGGCAAATTCAGACTAGAGCTTCGAATATTCATTTTAAATGGTATACATTTGGATAAATTTCATCCCATTTTCTTAAAACCTTCAAATATATCTCTATAGAATTTTGCACGTTTTCGCTTCAAACCCTTGTATTATAATGCATTTTTCTGTTTCACTTAGCATTACTGACATCTATTATTACTTTTCATGGTCAAATATTTCATCCATGACAGACTGCCAGTTAACATACTCTCAATTTGTGCCGTTTTCCCACGCAAACACACCTCTTCCAATTTCGGCCATTTCCCATTGGAATTGAAAACCACTTCGTGCGTACATTACTATATTTACTCAGATTTATGGAATCATGGGAAGATGCATCTAAATGGTATTGTCACTGCTCACTACGGGTGCATGATAAAGGTTCATTAGCCTAGAGTTTCCTTGTCCCGCATTGTGCCGGTACTTATTCTTAGCCTCAGAAAGTCGCTCCAATAAACATTCGTCTATCTCTGAGGACTTGAAAGGTGTATACTTTATTCTTATCTGGGTACACAAATGAAAGTCATCTTACCAAATTCAGATTTGACATATATGAAATTCAGTAGCTGCGTCTTTACTTTTAGGTTGGAGATAATTGTCACATAGGCTTCCTAATACAAATAGCGACTATAACCTCAAACGAACAAAAGCGACCGAACTATCAATATTGTTACAGGTTCATAAAGCAATCCAATCGCAATTGGTGAAGGCGACATAATACGTTCCTTCCAATTGGATTTAAACAAGCAGAGATTTGAAGCAGGATCCATGAATATTATTTTTTGTATACATTGGATGGAATCTCACCACTGCGAAACTCCAAGCAGCAATTATTAAACTTTTACTAAGGCAGGAGCGGGAACTGACACACATTCGGTTTCACAATGTTATATAGTGCAACAAGTTTCAATAAAACACATGATCCGCACCAATAATAGCGCTTGCCCTGCAGTCCCCAAACGTTTCCCACTACTCAAACTAAAATATTGCACCCACGCTCTTGGTAGCTTATCTGGTAAGCCAATTATGTATGTTGTACAGGTTCGCCACATTTGTTCCGCAATGTATGTGAATCTCTGTCTTCAATATCAATTGGTACTGAAGGCCGTCCCAACATTTTATTAATATGTATTGCATACATGAAAAGTCTCTCTGCAATAGCTAATCAGAAAGCAACCAATATTTTTTCTGTTGCGCCAGAGGTACAATAAGGGACACAAATACACGTCGATGGAGCAACAACCAGTTGCACAAGACCATATCGACCCAATGGAAAAAATCTCGTGGTAGTGTTTTTTGGAATTAATATACATATATATATATATATATACATATGTGTATAGTTAGAAGCCATCAATGCTTCCAGAGGATTATCGTCACCAAGGAACGCATCATAAAGTGTGAAGATGCATGGACACTTTACAGACACAACATTCCATCGTTGTCCTGTTTGTGTATAATACAATCTACTTGAACACAGGTCAACGTGCTGTCCAGAAGAACTGTGCTACGCTCAAACAATTTGACAGCTCATATTATACATTATGCACAATGACTGCCTTTACTTCAAATGACCCTTTTCTCTTGTATCCTCGTTAACACCTTTAATGAAACTGCACACCGCTCTGAATTTATGCACTAATGTCCATTGGCCAAGTATTCTTTATTAGCAAAATCTATGAGTAAATTTAATGAGGAATACAAGTTAGTAAGATATAATAATTTACCAACCTCTTCACGAATAATTTTACAAGTTGGCAAAAAAACGTTTCCGTTTGCGCTGATGCATTATTTTGTAGCAACAGGATTCATTTTACACAGAATATATAAAATAATTGAACAAACATTATTGCAATGCTAAGCACAAATATCTTGTAACCTCATTTGTTTGTGCTGTCTTTTTATGTGTTGCTTCAAGCTTGGTCACCTAGTAAATTTGATCAATTTTTCGTCAACCGACAGCATTCGGTTTTTTGCGAAACCCTGAAACTTCGGTATTAGAGAAGCAATAAGTTTTCTGCTTGTGAAATATGTAACTCCATTTTCCGCTGACATGTTAGTGTTACTATTGAATTAGAGAAATTTTCCCACTTGTTTCCATCTGTTCCTGGAATTCACAGTGGCCACTTGCGCTCTCCGACATATGCCGACCCAGTATGTTCTTGAGCGTAGCAAATGGAAAGGCTCAGGAACCTCAGCATACCAACAAATTGTTCCATTTCATTTCTATATAAATGCCTACCACCTGTCGGGTACAATTTTGTGCAGCACGGATTAATATCCTTCGCAATATTATCCAGAAAATTAGTCTTAAATATCTCTGGATTATAGAATGCGCCTTCAGATTTCCATGGATTCAGGGACAGCAGCTTGCCAAACGGGAATGTCTTTGGCATAATTATGTTTTGGTAATGATTCCATATTAACTTTGGCTGCTTTCTATTCTCAGTCAATGAAAATCACTTTATTGCATCTGGTTTGTTGGTGGCTAAAATATAATCTGCTTTTTCAACGGAAGCAGTAGCAACTAATATTCTCCGTGCAGGCATAGAACTGCTGCCAGAATGTGTAGCATGACGATTGTTGCTTTGAAGAGATAATTTTCTGTTATCTTCAAATTTTCTATAATTGTTGCTACTTCCATCATGGAGCTCAACTAACGGTGTAGGAATATAGGCTATGTAGCCATCACCGATGTCAATCAGAGTGCTGTTTTCAATTTTAACTGTGGAATTCTGGTTGATATTTTGACAGTCCTTTTGCATAGAACGTTGGTCGGTACAATTTTTCCACCGAGCAAGAATGGGCGGAATATTTCATGTGCGTGAAATCTATAGTCCAAGTTCCATTATAAAGTGTAGTAATATAAGGAAAAGGAAGAAACGAGACAGGTGCACAGTATTTAAATATCTAGTTTGCCGAACCAACACACGATAGCTCTAATGTGCCGACACTAGTAACTAGTGCAGCGAAAAACAAAAACGAACATATTGTGCGTAACTTCTAATCCTTCCAGCCCACTTTATGCATTCTCCTATATCAGCAGTAAATATACTTTGTTTTGCAATCACTTACAACACATTTTGTTAGCCTTTCAAAGTACGAATGGACCCAATGCAATTTAAACCACCGTGATCACAATAATTAACGTTGAGTAGTTATGGCTTCAAAAGACCGCAGATTGCGGTGATATGTTTTACTGATAGAATCAGATGAACTTTCAAAATTGGTAACAGCCGAAGCTAAAGTAAATATTGGCATTGTAGATTGCGTTTGCGAGTGCCTAAGTTAAGCTGCCTGGTTAGGTGGGGAGCATGGATTCAGGGTCCCTAATGTCGTCTTCCGAAGATGGCATTGTTTTAATTGGATACGCAAAAAAGTAATATGTGGCGAAACGACAAAAAGAAACCGCTACTGCATAAAGTGCAAGAGTAGTACACATATATATCAGATTTATAATATGAACACCTATAATTATCATGATCGGTCCCGAGCAGTAAAACGGTGAAATTAATTAGTGTCCATACCCACAATTCTATTCCTTTTTAGATAACTGGATTTGCGCATGCACACTCTGTGCCTGAATATATTTGTGTTGACACTAGCTCTGTGTCCGAGCCAAGTAGATTTTGATTCTGACTACACCAAGAGAAGTCTATTCCGATTGATAACGTCATTTACAATGCCGCAATGCTTCTTTACGACCAAAAACAGTAGGACGCCATGTGTCAAATAATTGGCGTCAAAGCAAAGCTGTCCAGTTTGAAGGGCCTTTCTGATCACATAAGATCGACGCACTATGTTGAGCCACATCTACTCCTATTACATGTTCAGTCAGTACATCATGCAGCGACAGTTCTCTCAATACCTACTCGCATCAGAAAAACGCAATGCACCTTTCGCATATTTATGGCCTTCCATGGAGTAAATGCAAGGTTCGCAGTCGGAACCTGGACGAATAAGGTAAACAAAAAGACCTAATCTCGCTTCTTGTCCAAATTGTCCCAGATCTTCAGATTTAGGGTGAGCTGGAGGCAAAATCGCATGAATGGAATGAGATGAGCCTTATTCTCAAAGTACTCGCAATCAAATCCGGAATGTCATTTTGCCTTAAATATGTTATCTCCTCTATATGATGAGGAATAGTCTACGAGTAGACGTTAGAGCAGTGTCGGTAAAGTGTATAGAAATTTGGCCCAAATAGCGCAACGAACTGCAAATAAAAATGCGCATAGATTCGATGGACATTCGGCCACGGGTCGACAGAATAACAAATAACATGCAGCGCTTGTGTGCGACAAAAGAAGCATAACGCTAATGCTCGTTTTAACAAGAAAACACTCCCTCAGCAAAAGAATGTCTAGGTTTGCAGCGTACGTCGCACAATCAAAACTTTACGAGCCAAACCGGAATTGATCCACGGCTAGCGATTAGGCAACAATAAAATAAACATTCTCGACTGTGGAACACACAATGGCTGGCAAAACGCCAGTCAGAAGCAGCAACTACAAATACACTGATAAAAGCTGAAGCCCTCATCTGCTTGTATACCAACGCCAATGGATTTCTCAGTCATTTAGTCAAGTTTCAAAATCGTCAGGTTCCCACTTCCTTGCATGACGTCATAATAATTACACTTGGCTGAATGCTGGTGTCACTGAAGCCGAGCTAGTCCTGTTAATCATAACTCTGCTAACAAACTAACAACACAGCAGCAAATTTGGAGTACATATTTAAGTCATCAAGGAATTCGATACAAAAAATGTCAGTTCTCTCTGATGCTGCCTGCATATGAAAAGTGGCGATATGTGTATACCTTCGACAGAATACCGCCTTCAATTGTCCACAATGAAAATGGAACAACGTTTGTTGTCTTCTATGAAGTAAACACTGGCACGGTAAAAATACCGTTCTGTTGGTGAAGGAGTTCCTTTTCCTCGGCATCATTATCATTATCATTATTATGCACCTTAATATTATAATTTATAAAGGTTTGCTTTGGGAGAAAAAAGCGCCTCGGATAATGTGCCTTAATGTAAAAGAGCAAACAATTAAACATTACATTCTACTAATCTATGAACGCAACATAAAGCTATACTAACATTTGCATTGGCTTAAGAGCGTGGCAGGAGAAGGTACACGAATGGAACGACTGGGACAAACAGGCTCAGAGCGCAAGCGAAATTGAGGTCGACTCCTCAAGATGTCAGCTCGGTTCTCCAAACCAACGGGTTCGCCTTCCTTCGTAGCGCAGCCCGGCAGGAAGGGTAACACCAGCCGACTCGTGCTTTTCATTTCGTAACTTCATTCCGTTTGTCCGTTTTATGCTAGGCTTTCCCTTCTCTTATCGCATCAAGACCCTGGACGCGAAAAAGCGCACAATACAAGAGTCGGTATGAAATCACGTGCAACACGGGGCCTAGCCAATGGAACATAGTACGTGATACTGCACTGCTGATCGGTGTATTCGCTCCTCCTTCACCAACTTCGCAAATACGAACACGCATATTGCCGACGTGGTATTCCCACCAGACATGAGCTAGGAAGCAAAGGCAGCAATAGTCAAACGTGGCTGCCCGCTTTTTATCTTCGGTATCAAGTTCCAGGTTCCGAAACCTTTAAGGACTGCTAAACGGACGGCTGCGTTGTAAACTCTAATCTTCAAGTCGCGAGTGATGTCGCGTTGGCGATGTAGCCGGAGGAGCTTTACAAAAATGATACTTGCTTTTCCTATTCCGTTCGTGATCTCATCCTCAAGCACGAGGGTGCCAACATGGCTAGTCTACCTTTAGCTGATGGCCAACTAGGGACAGCATCGTATTGTGCCATTGTCATTGTTTCAAAAGCGATTTGCATTTTAAAGGAACAATGCATGTTTCGTAGCCATTGACAGCCAGAGCTAAATGATGGAGTGCAACTTAGCACTTTCACAAGCTGTCGCAAATGAGCGCGATATAATCTGCATATTATAAGTCTAGAAGCCGTTCAAGTAGAGAACGCTTCATAGCTTATCCGTGTCTAGCGAAGGCCGTATCCACAAAGTCTTAAATGGCAAAATTTATGGAAAAGCTGACAGCGGGCAAAATTCTTTTATACCGCCGGTTATTAGTGGGATGCGACACTTTCTTTTGGACGACCATTCTGTCTCAATTATGCGCGTACAGAGCTACTTTGACATTTTTACATATTTAGTAAGCACATCCTTTCTGAGCACTTTCCTGAAGTGCACATCCATCAACCGAATGTAACTTAATTTTGCTGTCGAGGAAGCCGACTGCGATGGGTCGCCAATAATCATGGCGCTGCTCAAACTATTGACGTAATGGGAACATTTATCCAATGTAGTCGTGATTTCGACGAAACACTGCGTGCTCCTCCTAGCGCCCCTGTCTTTACCAGGTGCCACTCAGTCAATGGAGGAAGAGAGTGGCAAGTTAGTTAAAGGCAACTAAGGTAATGCTGGTTGCTCTATCTTTGTCGCATTCTGAAAAAGCACCTGCCTTTAAAATTGGAACTGTAACGGACCGACTGCATCTGATGGGACAGTTTTTCTATCCTAAATATGCATAATTGTCATATAAATGGTTAAATGAGCAGGTACTCAGAAGTTGAAGAAATCAGGATGAAGTCCATCTGCTCCGATAAACTTTTTCAATTTCCGCCTTATCTTCTCCATTTCAGTTACTTCATATCAGTGCTGATCCAGAGCGAGGGCCCCGGGTGTAGTGTGGTCATTGGCTGATCGAAAGGCTAGCAAATCTGACTGATCGGATGGCTTCTCCGACTATTCGGCCCTAATCTGCAAGCGCTTTAACAGACATGAGCTAGACAGCAAATGCAGCAATAGTGGAACGCAGCTAGCCTTTTTATCCTCGGTATCAAGTTTCAGGTTTGGAAACCATTACGGTTGACTAAACGGACGGCTGCGTTGTAAACTCTTATCTTCTGGTCGCGACTGCTGTGGCGCTAGCGACGTGGCCAACAGAGCTTTACCAAAAAGGACATTAGCTTTTGCTATTCCGTTCGTGATCTCATCCTCAAGCCCGATGGCGCTAAGTATAACCCAGACTATGGGATACGCATCTATCCTGATATCCCTTGGAGCGCGCGACAATCAAAAGGAAACACGGAGGAGGGTCACATCAAGTAAAACTGTCTAAAAAAAGTTTTATACATGGAATACCAGAATATCCTTCTAACGACGATCAAGTGACCGGGAAACACGATTTATAACAGTAGCGGTACGTTGGTGAAACTCTTGCTTTGGATAATATTGTGGAATGACCCCACCCACAGGATAACTCTATCACCAAGATATGGAATATGCTGACCTAAATTCTTGGAACTTTTGATTCAGTCAAACAACAAACAACGGATGTTTTGGACCGATGCCGGAGAAACCCGAAACACCTTCCTTATAAACTTCGGTTAATGTTGGCAGAAGCTTTGCACGGCTTCAATTAAAGCACGTGTACCACCAAGTATAACGATGAATGTACAGAGGCGTAACGTGACTGCTGCTTTACTTGATTCTGACGTGGTTTAAATAAAGTTTGGGAGGCATTTTAGCCGAATGAATTTGCAAACCATATATCATTAGCCCATCAAAAAGTGATTAACTGCCGATCTCTTCTCGATCGGCATTCTACTCCACTTGACCACTTTGACTTATATGAGCTCCTAGAGACCGGCAAACTGGACTGTTTGTATGCAAATGCTTAAGGTATTTTTAATAAACTGCCTGAACTGAAATATTGCCAAGCTTCCGGGTCACGCGGTGTCATTGGAATCACCGATACGTGGTTACACACGGGAGTGACGGACGTTGATGTTTCGCTAACAGGAATGTCGTCGATCTGGAATGATAGGCTCACAAACGGAGGAGGGTTAATGCTGTATTACAGAAGCGACTTAGACTGAAAAGCCTTGGAGGATTCAGATTCGCGGTTCCCCGACTGTCTTTGGTGCCGCTTGCAGTTAAAAATAGGAATACTTGCGTTATTGTCATATTGTATCGCCCACTTAAATCAACACCCGAAACCGACTGTCATCTAGCGGCTGTTTTAAGATTCAGTTTACGACGAAAGTACACTCACATGCTTACCGTGGATAATTTCAAAGTACACTGTGTCGAAACTTCTGCCTCGATGGGAGAACACTTCACAGACAATCTAAATATCTCTTAATTACTGTTTCTCCTTACAATCACATCACATGCCCACTCGGTCCAGCACAGGTAAGAGGCCATCTTTGCTGGAATTTATGCTTCCCAACGAAGCGCATATAATGGATGTGTTTGTTTATGAATGCCCTTCGGGTCTCAGTGAACACACAGTCATAATTTTCAACTTCGTCCGCTATGCGGAATATCGGAATGAGAACGATGAGGCTGTGCGAAACATCAGAAGCTATGACCGATTAGCCGAACTCGTCAGCGCCACAACTAGGTTGTTATTTAGCGAAGCACCCCCGGAAGTCGCGTGGCTCCAGTTCGTCAACTGATTCAATCAGCTGATTGCAGCGACTTCAGAAATAAGAGCTTGTGCTACGTGTACTTCCGTGTTTTTAGTTAGGAGCGTAACTCAAAATGGATAACAGTACGCAACGCAGCGAGGCAAGCTTACAGATAATCCCCAACTCCAGCAACTTGGGACAAATACGTAGCCAAACCTGAACACTGCACTTAACTGGTATGAGGAAACAAAGCCGCCTATCAGCAGAACAACGAATATACCATCAATGCTAACCACAAACTGCTGTAAAGCACGTCGTAAGTCCAAGAAAGGTGAAGCAAGAAATTCTTCTACTCAGGACGACTGATGACAAAAAGATCGGCTGTGGAAACGGCCAAAGCACTTCAGATGCAATATGCCCACCACATTTCAGAGGCTCATGTCACCAAGTGATTTTCCAAACGTTGTGGTCACCTCGCCAGGACTAAATCATATCACGCTTATCGCGGAGGCCGTATTGCAAATGTGGACTTCTTTAGTCAAACACCGCTAGTCGGGTGTCGACACTATCCGTCCAGAGGCACTGGAAGCATCAGTAAGTCAACTGGCAAGAAGTTTGCCTCAGTTCTTTCAACGCTGCTTAGGGCAGTAGCACACGCCCACTTTGTGGTGACTTGGAATGATAACCACGATTCACAAACGTAGAAGAAGAACTGGTCTCTCTAACTACTGCCTAATATCCGTTCTTCCTGTACTCTCCAAGGTCATGGAATACATAGTCGCCAGAGCAATGGTGTGCTAACTGGAAAACTGTAATATCATCATGACTGAGAAACATGGTTTCCGTCGACAGCGGTCATGTACAACCAATTTGCCGATCGCACGCAGTAGTTGGAGCGTGGCAGTTGAAGCTGAAGAAGGTGTTGATGTGATCTACCTGGATTTTTCTAAGGCTTTCCATCGTTTAGACCATTGGACACTACTCTACAAACTCAAGGCCAACAGGATCGGCGACCCTCTTTTAAGCTGGATTGCCAAATTATATTTCAACGGAAGTTAGTTGTCTGTGTTCAGAGCTCTTTATCCGACCCCATACAAGTGGAGTGTGGTGTGCCACAAGGCTCAGTTTCAGGTCCATCAAGTTGGACTGCACCTCGCATCGCCAAATAAATACCAATATTATTATTCCTATTCTTATTATTATTTTTGTGATGTCTTTGCAGGGAGATACATTTCAAACCGCCTAATATTTGCTGACGATATCAAGATCAGGAGAAGGGTCCAGGCGAACACCTACCAACATCCGCTCCAGAGTGACCTATATATGTTGTATCAACGGTCAATCCAAAACGTGCTGTATTCCAACGTCAGTAAATTCAAGTTGCTTCCATCCGACATCAGCTACTCATACCGGATCAACACGAAGTATTACAACGAAAAAATCTTGAAGGTGACTTGGGTGGCGACAAATTATTGTTTTCAGATGCACAGAGACGTGAAAACTTTCTAAGAAGGACATCTCAGTCCTGGTAACTATACATGTCATATGAAAATAATGTTAGTAATTTGCCATAACACTAACTGTTGGAAAATGCTCAAGACTGAAAACCTTAAGAATTTATGATGTCTTTTTTAATTTAATTTGGTTTAGTCAATTAAAGCTGAGAATTTATGTATCGCTATTATTAAGAACTTTACCCAATTAAAAATCGTGACACAAAGTTTTCGCCCTTGGTAACCATCGGAAGTTATTCTCTCTGATATGAAAAACGGGCAGCAATAGACCTGGTTATTACAAGACCATATGCGACGAGAGGGGACGGCCGATCTACAGCATGTTAAAGCGCTTGCAGATTAGGGCCGAATAGTCGGAGAAGCCATCCGATCAGTCAGATTTGCTAGCCTTTCGATCAGCCAATGATCACACTACACCCGGGGCCCTCGCTCTGGATCAGCACTGATATGAAGTAACTGAAATGGAGAAGATAAGGCGGAAATTGAAAAAGTTTATCGGAGCAGATGGACTTCATCCTGATTTCTTCAACTTCTGAGTACCTGCTCATTTAACCATTTATATGACAATTATGCATATTTAGGATAGAAAAACTGTCCCATCAGATGCAGTCGGTCCGTTACAGTTCCAATTTTAAAGGCAGGTGCTTTTTCAGAATGCGACAAAGATAGAGCAACCAGCATTACCTTAGTTGCCTTTAACTAACTTGCCACTCTCTTCCTCCATTGACTGAGTGGCACCTGGTAAAGACAGGGGCGCTAGGAGGAGCACGCAGTGTTTCGTCGAAATCACGACTACATTGGATAAATGTTCCCATTACGTCAATAGTTTGAGCAGCGCCATGATTATTGGCGACCCATCGCAGTCGGCTTCCTCGACAGCAAAATTAAGTTACATTCGGTTGATGGATGTGCACTTCAGGAAAGTGCTCAGAAAGGATGTGCTTACTAAATATGTAAAAATGTCAAAGTAGCTCTGTACGCGCATAATTGAGACAGAATGGTCGTCCAAAAGAAAGTGTCGCATCCCACTAATAACCGGCGGTATAAAAGAATTTTGCCCGCTGTCAGCTTTTCCATAAATTTTGCCATTTAAGACTTTGTGGATACGGCCTTCGCTAGACACGGATAAGCTATGAAGCGTTCTCTACTTGAACGGCTTCTAGACTTATAATATGCAGATTATATCGCGCTCATTTGCGACAGCTTGTGAAAGTGCTAAGTTGCACTCCATCATTTAGCTCTGGCTGTCAATGGCTACGAAACATGCATTGTTCCTTTAAAATGCAAATCGCTTTTGAAACAATGACAATGGCACAATACGATGCTGTCCCTAGTTGGCCATCAGCTAAAGGTAGACTAGCCATGTTGGCACCCTCGTGCTTGAGGATGAGATCACGAACGGAATAGGAAAAGCAAGTATCATTTTTGTAAAGCTCCTCCGGCTACATCGCCAACGCGACATCACTCGCGACTTGAAGATTAGAGTTTACAACGCAGCCGTCCGTTTAGCAGTCCTTAAAGGTTTCGGAACCTGGAACTTGATACCGAAGATAAAAAGCGGGCAGCCACGTTTGACTATTGCTGCCTTTGCTGCCTAGCTCATGTCTGGTGGGAATAGCACGTCGGCAATATGCATCTTCAGTGTTGCGCATTTGGTGCAGGAGGAGCGAATACACCGATCAGCAGTGCAATATCACGTACTATGTTCCGTTGGCTGGGCCCAGTGTTGCACATGATTGCACACCGAGTCTTGCATTGTGCGTTTTTTCGCGTCCAGGGTGTGGATGGGATAAGCGAAGGGAAAGCCAAGCAACCAAACGGACAAAACGAATGAAGTCACAAACTGAAAATCCACGAGTCGGCTGGTGTTATCATTCATGCCGGGCTGCGCTCCGAAGGAAGGCGAACCCGTTGGTTTGGAGAACCGAGCTGACATCTTGAGGAGTCGACCTCAATTTCGCTTGCGCTCTGAGCCTGTTTGTCCCAGTCGTTCCATTCGTGTACCTTCTCCTGCCACGCTCTTAAGCCAATGCAAATATTAGTATAGCTTTATGTTGCGTTCATAGATTAGTAGAATGTAATGTTTAATTGTTTGCTCTTTTACATTAAGGCACATTATCCGAGGCGCTTTTTTCTCCCAAAGCAAACCTTTATAAATTATAATATTAAGGTGCATAATAATGATAATGATAATGATGCCGAGGAAAAGGAACTCCTTCACCAACAGAACGGTATTTTTACCGTGCCAGTGTTTACTTCATAGAAGACAACAAACGTTGTTCCATTTTCATTGTGGACAATTGAAGGCGGTATTCTGTCGAAGGTATACACATATCGCCACTTTTCATATGCAGGCAGCATCAGAGAGAACTGACATTTTTTGTATCGAATTCCTTGATGACTTAAATATGCACTCCAAATTTGCTGCTGTGTTGTTTGTTTGTCAGGAGAATTATGATTAACAGGACTATCTCTGCTTTAGTGACACCAGCATTTAGCCAAGTGTAATTATTATGACTTCATGCAAGGAAGTGGGAACCTGACGATTTTGAAACTTGACTAAATGACTGAGAAATCCATTGGCGTTGGTATACAAGCAGATGAGGGCTTCAGCTTTTATCAGTGTGTTTGTAGTTACTGCTTCTGGGTGGGATTTTGCCAGCCATTGTGGGGTCGTCGTTGAAGCAATTTAAATTTTTTTATTGTTTATTCGCTAGCCCGTGACCAATTCCGGTTTGGCACGTATAATTTTGTTTGTCAGACTTTCGTTTCAAATCTAGACACTCTTTTGCTGAGGGAGTGTTTTGTGGGTATATCGAGCATTAGCGATTTGCTTCTTTGGTCGGACACAAGCGCTGCATGTTCTGGGTTATCTTGTCGATCTCTGGCCGAGTGTCCATCGAATGGATGCGAAGGTCCAATTGCAATTTGTTGCGCAATTTTTGGCCAAATTGTTATCTATTTTTCTGGCACAACTGCTAAGTTACTGACGAAATACGACTTCCTTTTTCAATGTTCCTCTGGTTTTGACGACAATGAACATATTTACCATACACAGTACACCGTTTTTGAAGCTTTGCTTCAAAGCTGACTGTCTGCAGTGGTAACTATTTCGTTTGAAAATTTTCAAGTAAAAGAAATGCGTCAGCAGACACACAGGAAATATTTTAATCCATATATGCTTTTTTCCGTCTTTTCAAATCAAGAAGAAGCCATTATTGCGTCGTATTTAATATATTCATGATAATTTATATTCTCGATTTTATACAAACGGAACACCAGAGTAACCTTGACTGGCTGCTCTTACCCATCATAAGCTTAATGATCTGTTTCTTTTGGGATTACGAGGCAAAATTAATATTGTGTACCGTCTTCTGTTTATTTAACAAATAGCTTCCTCAGGCTGTAAAAATATAAATAACTACTTACGGTAGGATTATTTTCTTTAAATGAATTATCTGAGCTAACGGCATTCGTGTTAGTTCACTAGGATAGCAACATTTGAAGCTAAAAGTGCTGATATTGGCATATATATGATGTGATGTGGCTTGGATAATCCGTTTAACTTATGCATAATAAAATGCAAAATTACAAAAGGTGAATAACGGTACATAAGGGAATGGAATAGAGAACTTAATGTTTTAGACAAAAACACGTAATAACTCACCAAACAGATTACTACAGCAAAATTTTGTGTATTTGCACATATAAATTGGAATCACTAATGTGTGGTATTAGTGCAAATCAGGCCAGCCTACATGTTTTAATTCAGTACTGACATCATAATTCGCATTCAGACAAACACTATGAACGTCAGTGCAGCAACTTTTTGATCAGAAAAATGTTGTGAATATATGGGCCGGCTGGGTAATTTATAAAGTAAAGAATGCATAATTTTCAGTAACATGCACGAACATGACGAATTGTTCGTCCGCGTGCACAAACCTTGTTAGTATTTGTTGTTTTTTTTAATCGACGCAACGTCTTACTCTAACGCCCAGTTTATTTTAAAGCATAACAGAGTGAACAAACTTAAGCAAAGCTTGGTAATCCGTTTTATATTATTCTAGGACACTAGTTTATTTCTGTTTAGATTGGAGTAAAACTTTTAAGAAACCTACCCTGTAAATCTCGGAAATAAATTATATGCTGTTTAGTATTGTAAGTAAAAAACAGATATATCGTTGTAGGAATGTCTAAACTTTGACTAGTTTGCATTGCTTCACATGGAAAAGGACATAGGGAACGTGTCGGTTGAACATATTTTATTTTGGGTCGCTTTGGCTTATATATATATATATAATTTTCCTTTCTTTTAAACTAAAAGTTTTACTTATCTTGGATGGATTATAATGACTTCAGTAATGTAAATTTCATAACGATTTAAATATAAATATTAGATGCAGGCAGAAATTCAGCCTAAACGATAAATCACTAGTGCTGTATCGTTATTACTCACCATTGCTGGATAAACATTGCTTTTTTGGTAAAATATGTGCTAAATGGAACTAACTATAACTCTGGAGTTCGAGTAAAAAATGATTCAAAATGTGGAATCTTTTAAACTTATATCTAAATATGCGTTTTATATACTGGCGCGTAATGAAACCGATACTTTGTTGGCTCTTTAGTTATTTTAAATGGTAACAATCGAAACCTTTACTTTATGTGCTAAGATAGCAGGTAATTATACCATGTCTATTTGTCATTTGCATTTGTGCTTACGCTTCCATTTGCTCTCCTTTAATAAATTGGACCTTACATTTGCTTCGGAAAGAAAGCTATTATTTTTGCATGTGCTCCTATTCGCCGAATCCTTACATTAATTATATTGCTGTTTAAGTTGTGACATAATGGTTCCTCCTCAATAAGTACTTACTGATTGATATTTATTCGTCTTAGTTTACTTATTACAATGGTTTAAATTATTCCTCGGAAAAACAAAGCGACGTCAAATAATATGCCTGCGGTATAACCTTTAGTTATTGCTGTACCAAAAAATATGATATTCATGCCATCGAGGAAACACAAAAGAAAAGCAAACACTTGTATATGATGGCTACATTATTTCTTACCCAATTGTACTTCTTTTGTTGATTACTGGGCTTTATGCAGACAATAACATTTATAACTTTCGTAACGACGCGTAGTGCAGATTTAGAATGTGCAAGGAGTTGCAGTACACATTGGGCATTAATTTTAAGAGCTGCTGTATTTTTACATCCTCCTAATTTCGTATCGTTAGTCCAAACAAAAGTACAACGTGCTGTTCTATCCAATTTTTATTCCCTAATGAGATTATGTTAAAAGTTATCCTCGACGAGCCCACTTTTTTAACAGATACGTCATGTAGCATTTTAAAGTTCAGTGTTTTCTTCTATAACCTATTGGAATAATAAATGAATTTAGCAAGTCAGCTGGCTTAGTGTAAGAGTTCTACAGGAAGTAAGATTTTTTGCGTTTCCTACTAATTACATTAGAGCAGTAAAAGTCTTCGAAATCCCTAATTGTCTCTGATTAACCAAGGCACATTTGGTTTAAGTGAATCTATGAAGCTCTCAACATTGCATAACATGATTTCAACTAAAAAACCCTAATGGATAATTAAAAATAGATTTTGTTTAATAAATTAACATATACAAATGTTATTGATAAGTCGCAGCTTTTCAGGGCTTTTGAGTTTACTTAGGTGGGTATGAACCCATATACCAGCTTGTTAGTTGAGACATGAGCAGCGTGTAATGCGTTTATATGTTGTGGTTAAATGATGGAATATGCACACATTGATCAACCGCCTCTACCACAGATGTTCTGATAGACTTGTAGGGAGCGCCACTGCGAGAATAATTTTTAGACTAAATTCACTGATTTCGTTAATATATAAATTCTATCCCCGTTAGATCCATCAACCATTTAGCCATTTTCTAGTTAGGATGGATTAAGAGCAGTTAGGAGTAAAATCTTACACACGGTTAAAAGTCTTTTTCAAAATTATTAACGCATCTGACGTTCACAGAGAAAATATCTTACCACACTGGTTGTGCAGCATATGTGTACTTCGCATGAGACCATTAAGGAATAAATGTAAGGAATTACCAAACATTTGTGTTTTAAAACTGTCTGAACAAATTATGCACGCAACCTCATAAAGAAACATTTCTCGAGCATACTTATAGGGGGAATACATAATAAAATCCGGTCCAATGTTACAATACTCTATAGAAGCTTGTTTAGGGTTGGTCAAATTCAAATTGCATCCATTTTGCTCCGACTATACACAGTTTTCCACGTCGTCTCCAAAGGCTACACAAAACGATCCAGAAAACGTCTACTAATAATGCTCAACGACAGGATAATAAAACCTGAGCTTTGCAAGTGTTTCTGTGCGTGCCGTTTATCTCGTTCTCTAGTTCTGGCTCAGTTGCCCCAGTCACCTATCAGAAGGACGAATCCACGTGGTACTTTTGCTTTTGCGCTTGTATGTATGCTACTGACCCCACATTCATCGGTGAGCGTGATGGACGATCTATGCTGCCTGCCTGAACTTGGCCAACTACAACCTATCTTTTTAAGCATATTGCATGTATTTTACTAATATACGGTAAAGCCATCTTACGTTGACCGCACAAGGGACAGAAACAAATTAGTCAGCATATGTGCTTCTATGATAAGCTAAAATAAACCTAATTTTTCTTTGTGAGAAATATATTAGAAAATTATTTTAGAATGAATCAACGGAGGCAGAATCTGAGTAAATAATTCTTTTCGGTAATTCTCATCAGACTCAAAAATTACCTGATGAGGAAAAAGTGCTAAATGTACCAGATTGGGCTACGTATTGAACAAAATGTTTAATTTCACGGGTACAAATCAATAAATCTCGGGGTCATTGGAAGTGGGAAGTGTTTACAGGTGAAATCATAGCCCAAGTTGTAAGCCACGGTAGAAGCAAAGGACGTACAAACTGCTTTTGTACTCACAGTTCTGGCTTGAGGTGGCGGATGTAGATAGTTTCCACAATAGACAGAAGGTGCGTCCGGAATCCGCGCGGGAAACGTTCAGGAACAGTATAGATGACTCTAAAATCATTTTCCGTTCCTGCGTGACTGCACTCTAATAAGTGAGATAAGATGGAACTGTTGCTGGACCTCGCTTCGCCTTTGTAAAACCACTTTGTGATGTGTTCGCGAATCCTATGAGATAAGCGTCTCGTGGTACGACCCACGTATCTTGCCCCACAGGAGCACGAGTAAAGATAAACAAGCGTTGATCCAGTCCGCAGAAGCAGCCTGTCTTTCACAGGTTTTGCGAATAAAGGCTTGTTGTAAAATACTATGCGTAGGCGAGCCGCGAAGTAGGTCTTTTCAACAGCGTCTCTCAGGCGTTTGGACAGGGCATCAGCCGCACTATCGCCTTTGAAAGGAATATGCACAATTAAATCTTTTTTGGGTACGTTTATCCTCGGTGGTTTTTTCTTGCGTTCTTTCAAATGTTTGAGGATGATTTTATCTGGATACCCATTCTCTCTTAGCGCGTCGCCGATTCTCTGCAATTCTTTGGTGATTGTGTCCGGGGTGCAAATTCTATGCGCTCGGAACGCAAGAGTGCGGACTAGGTTTCGTTTGTACTGTATCGGTACCGCATTATTTTACCCATAAACCCTTTTAGGACACCTTAAACGAAGTTTCCCGTAAAGGCAAACTCTATTCAACAATATAGTATCATAAAATATCAAAGGACTCTTTGCATTTCGTAAGTTGAGGCATTTTTAATTCAAGAGTTAATGATTGTCCGATTCTTTCTCTTAACATAAAGGTAACCGAAAACGTACTGTTAGCGCAAGTCGCAATGCAACAGCATGATTTGACAATTTTCACAGCAATTGATTTCAGTTGCATCACAATATATCTGCTTTCATCGTCACCAGTCTTGTACTTCTGCATCAGATGTTGGATCTTGGTTTCTCTCAGAAAATAGCATTTGGATCTGCTTTAGTGAATGGTCAAATAATCAACCATTTAAACAGGCTCGCTAACATATATTCTGTTGAATTCTGCCGATATAGAGCAAATGACTAAAAAAGCTACGATATTCCGCTTGAGAGGTTGAAAAAGTCCGGTTTTTGAAATTCATTGTATTATTTCTGAATGAACTTGAAGTCAAGCTGAGCTTAGCAAACGCGCAACAACCAAGGCATTATCTGAAGCGACCTATGTGGTTCCTTTCGCATCCGAAACATTAGTATGCAATTTTGTCATAGCGCAATGCAGTAGCTGGGCTCGGTAGGATATTTGGAATACTTGATGATCCCTGAGGTCAGAGGTTGAATCTTTTTGATACAGAGACGTATGATTAATGTCTGTGAGATCATTTTACTTAAATGTCACTGGGATAGTTGTGCAATATTGGAATCTTCGTAATTTCTTCTTCATCCATTTTTATCGACAATACTGACAAACTCCTCAGACCGAATTTATGCAAATCAGTTTGTCATACAGCTATATATAATCTTTTCAACATCTAGTTTTTGGAACAAAAGTGCACCAACCGGTTTGCGAATAACCAGGTACTTTAGCTTCGCTCCATTTGAGCTGGTGCTCAAAGGAATTGTGAATTTATCTTTGGAATGTTTACCACGCTTAAATTTGCCACGTTTTATAACAAGGAGTCTGTTTTGATCGCCATGAAAAAGCTCTGGCAACCGTCTACGATATATATGACTTCATTATTGGGAAAGCTTTGAACAAATTCTTTTGGCATCATATTTCACTCTTAGCTCATAAATCTGCAGAAAATTTCATGCTGGAGTTATAATTTATCTAGCTAACTATTTTATGCCTGGAAATCAGGAACATCGAATTTTTGCAAGAAGGTTTTAGCACTTTCTTTATTAATCATTTTGCTAATAAAAGCGTTAGCTACTGTCATTTGCTTGAACCAGCGAGGTGTAGCCTCACTTACATCATTGTGTGAAGCGATCAGCTCGTTTCGTTGTATATCTCATCTTTCATTGTAGAACCAAAATAAGCACTCTTGTTTATATAATTGGATCTCGCAAACTATTATCTTTCTAAAACAAAATTGTTTGCCTTCTTTATGCAGACACTTTCCAAAACATGTAGCAGACTTTTATTTTACTTAAAAGTCAACTCTCAGTAGTCCCTCAGTTCAGGCAAACTGTTCGTAATGACTTATTTAAAGTGCTTAAAGCATCGAGTGTATCTACGTTCTGTGGTTATATTTGCGTACTTTGAAAAATTAATATGGACGTAAACTTCAACCTCGCAACAATCCAATCTGATAACGTACTGGCGCTTAGATTTGGTGTGACAGTTAATTAAACTCCGGATTGCCTTTAGTGGACCCACATATTTTAGGGTACAAGATTAGTTGACTGTGAACGGGTGGGGGAGGCTGAAACTAAATTGTTTTAGTTCATTCCACGAGTGCAAATCCGTAGAGATCCACATTGATCTAGGTACTAGGTGTGCGCTGAAATCTTGCCGGCAAAGACTAACACGCACATACTCACAGAGAATATGCTGTATCCTCAAACATCAAGTTCCCTTATTTGGTTTGTCAGATCTCATCATAGTGCAGTCCTGCTGCACACCGTGTTATTTAAACAAATAAGCCATTCGGGAACCATTGGATGTTAGGCCGTCAAGTGGACAACTTACAGAGTTTGCATTATTACTGACGGTCATAGCCCAAGTGGTAATGAAGCAATTTAAAAAGGTGGTCAAAGTGCATAGGTCTGGATTCGTAGAGTTTTTATATTTACCTTTCAAAACATAAAAAAGGGTCAACATTGATAAATCTTCAATAAACATTAGTTTATAACCCTAGAAACATTACTATATATATATATATATTAGGCTGCTTGAAATGGTTGAAATTTAATGGCTCCGCTGAACTGAATGCCTATATTGCAGTGAGAATATTCCGAGGGTAAAAGAATGTTAGAAATTTCTTCCAAAATGGCTTACTTTGATACTAAATGTTTGGTGTATGTAAATTTTTGATTATACCATGTTTTCTTGAGTCCACAAAAATGAAATAAGTGGATTTGATTGAGTAGAGCCTGGACAATTTGAAACCGCTTCTGAACCCGTAGTGCTTTCACATGTTAAAATTTATTGAGTATAATTTATCGGATACATATTAATGTACATAGTGTGGCAAAAAGCAGCATCACTTCACATTTTGGAAATCAGTATGATTTATTATCTAATTGAATTTACTTCGAGGATAGAACGTCGCTGAACATCTAGTTGCGCTTTCTAACAGTACGCGAGGCCACAGCGACATAAATTCTTGTGCTAAGATTGAGTTCACTTTTACCTATTACTTTGATTGATAGCATACTTTGGAAGAATTCGAAATGCAATCAATGCTTGTGCTAAACAGAAAATATCTAGTATTTTTACGACCAAATATGTATTGTTTGTCTACTGTATTTTATTTATGCATTTATTAATATGTCTGAATTATTAAACTAACTACGCTATCGAAGTTTTAGCCATGGAATGGCGATTAAGACGTAAATTTGATCCGGATATGCATGATAATACTGCAATGCAGATATCGGTTTTTCTATGAAATACGAAAAAGTTAACCTCGAATACTTGTCTGATAATATAGAATATCATGAGAAGAAGCGCGTTTGGTTTATGTGCGCAAAATAATTAAACCACGCGTCCATAACCAGTGGTGTTTGAAAATAATTTACTTCTATCCTGATACCTAGCACTAGATGAAACAAAATTTTGGATACAAAGGCAAATGTGTTATAGATTACAAAGTTACTCCCAATAAGCCGTATCGATTGTTTTTGAAGGCACACTTTAAGAATTTTTCGATCAAATGGCTGAACTTCAGTCACCCAGTCCTTATGCTGTCAGTTGGTTTAGGAATAAGCTGACCGACATTGCTTATGAAGTCCTCATTGTACCG
This sequence comes from Dicrocoelium dendriticum, assembly GCA_944474145.2. Lineage (NCBI taxonomy): Eukaryota > Metazoa > Platyhelminthes > Trematoda > Plagiorchiida > Dicrocoeliidae > Dicrocoelium > Dicrocoelium dendriticum. Next base: position 60,661,645 of record OX104059.1, on the reverse strand, counting down.
GTACAAGAAAAATGCGCGCTTACAAGCCGTCACTTAAAAGCACTACGAGAGCTGAGAAATAAGGGAGTAGTTGTACTAAAACCGGACAAATGTTCAGGAGCAGTTTTCATGAACAAGAGTTATTACGTACAAAAATGCCATACGTTCTAAGTGAAGCAAACTAGTTTCCAAGCACCGACAAGATAGAATGTCTGACAGAAGTAGAGGCCCGTATAACCCGGCACCTTGGAAAGCTTCTCCTGCATCGTGTAATTGATGAAACCACCTACAAGCACCTAAAGCCGAGCGGTTCCTCGACACCACAGCTGTACGGGTTACCAAAAACTCACAAGTAGGGCGTACCACTAAGACCCATTTTGCCCATGGTAAATTCCCCGCAGCACAAATTGGCTCGCTGGTTAGCTCGGATCCTTGCACCACTGAGGCAGCACTACAATTTGCAAAGCATTAAAGACTCTTTTGAAATAATCGAAGACCCAGACCAAATCAGCATAACCGACAAGGTTACTTGCTCAGTGAACGTCCAATGGTTATTTACTAATGTCCCCTTGCTTAAGACATTTGATTACATTTGCCACCTAAGAGAAGAGGAGAATATCTCTCTACCAATACTGGCAAATCTCCTGAGACAGTCCTTGTTACTTTGCACGGAGAATGTCGCTTTCCGATTCGACCAAAACACATATCGCCAAATTGACGGAGTAGCCATGGGTAGTCCGTTGGGACCGGTACTGGCTAATGTTTTCATGTTGAGGCTTGAGAGGAAACTAATTGGACAGATTTTACAGCTGCCGTATTACAAACGATATGTGGATGATATCCTTGTTTTCGATTCCATGAAGATGCAAATCGAGCAAATAGTAGACCAATTTAATAATGTTTACGCCAAGCTGAATGTGACTTTTGAATTCGAAACAAATGGGCGTCTTCCGTACCTCGACATTCTCATGAGTCGCAAGGATAATGGGCTTATTAAGCAATCTGTATGCCGAAAGCCCACGTGGTCCGGCCAATACCTACAGTTATAAATATAAAATAAAATTTGACTTTTATATTTACTGCCAGACAGTACACGGCCGCATAAGTGGGAGCGATCTTTTGTATGGTGATTAAGTTTTATGACATTAAATAGAAGTTTATTGACAGCATTTCGGATCATGATTGTATTTCCTTGAGTCTTAGACCCGTGCAACTCATATGTAAAATTTACGGATGTATGTATCGTCAGGAGTAGATAATAAAGTGAGGGACTACTACGCCTTAAAACACAGGACTTGGTATGGTATGTAATGACGTGTAGTGGGTAAGCTAGCTGTAAACGAGTATCTTCTCATATGTTTTTTATACCAACTTCTGTCAAGGTTTCTAGTGTTTCCTGTGAGCCAAATATCTACAAATCATTTGTTATAATAAGGCAGATCTAAATGAGCTTTCGAAACGTGACATGGCTTGAACACATGCGTATCTGTAGGGGTAGTTTGTTCCACAAATAAGTGTATCTCCCTAAGAAGATATTCGACCGAATTTTATGACTTGAAAGGTTTGTACGTATCAAGTAGCCGCCATTACTTATGGGGTAGACTGCAATCTTCCGTAGTTCTAGTGCAGCGCTGTGTGCGTAAGATCGTTGGTTTATAATATTGTAAAAGTGAACAAGGTTGTTCCTTAAGCGTCTCAGTCAAAGTAGATCCAGCTGGAGTTTTCGACAGCGATCAAAATAAGTCAGATTTAAGCAGCGCCCCATGAGCAGCTTGGTAAATGATCTTTGGACATTTTCCAGAGCCGTTCTGTCTTTCTTTCTCAATTGGCTGTGGACGATAGTACTATATTCCAGAGTCAGTCATACTATAGTCTTGAATAACTAAAGTCGTGCTTCTGGTAGGGAGGAAGTTCTGGTGATATATCCGCATAAATGCCTTGCTTTCGCAACCTGATAAAGAACATATTCCGAGAAATTGAAAGCGTTGGAGTATCTAATTCCTAAGTCCCGAATGAAGCAGAAGTTAGGATCACGTTTCCGGCAAGTATAATGGAGCCTTCTGGGATGCGGCATCTGCACCCAAATACTTGAGATTTCACTGAAGAGAACTTCATCAATAAACGCTCACTAGCTATATTTAGTGCAGTTAGGTCTGCAAAGAAGTCCCCCAAACACATATGTAGTTGGTCTGGATGAAAAGAGTAAACACGTTTGACATCATCTGCAAACAGAACTGGGTGACCATGTTTGACCGGGTCACATATATTGTTTACGTAGATTAAGAAAGGTAGTGTTCCCAGCACACTTCCTTGGAAGACACCGCTGGTTTTTGGCTTCGGTGTAGAATGTTACTTACCGATTTTAACGACCTGAGTTCGACCGTTTAGGTATGAGTCAAACCAGCTAAGCAGCGGATTTTCAATTCCACATAACTCTAGAGCAGACAGCAGTGGCTGGTGTGGCACGCGGTCGAACGCCTTTCGCATGTCCAACAAAATTATAATAATTGCAAATCCTCTGTCAATCACAGTCGTGATGTGATCGATAATTTGTAGCTGGCGTGTAAAGCAGGAGCATTTTGAGAGAAAGCCGTATTGTGAAGGGTTGTTCAGATCTAATCTTGTAAGATGCTGGACAATGTTCTTCTTGACTATTCGCTCTAGGGCTTTGGATGCAGCAGAAGTGTGATTTATTGGGCGGTAGCTTGACACTTAATTTCTCGGTCCACCCTTGTGCTTAGGCATTATAATGGAGTGCTTCTATTGAGCTGGAAAGTAGCCGGTATTGAGTGAATGCGTGATAAGTATTAATAACAAGAGAGCGAGGTTATTTTCTCGGAGTTTTATAACAGTTGGGGAGATGCCATCTGGACCTGGATGTGTTGATGGTTCTATTTCTGCTATGGCACTTTACACCTCTCTTAACGTTACAGGGATATTGCAGTATAGTTCGGTCGTTCTTTTTGGTAGTGAAGGATGAAGTGGCTGAATGTTGGGGACAAAACAGGTGGCAAAACTAGAGTTCATGTCCTTGCGTATACCGGAGATGTCGCGCGAAATTGAATCATCGTCTAGAGCCTACGTTTCAATTTCCTGTAGTGGTTTAGGGTTCCTTCTTTTGAGTAGTTGCATCAATGCACGTACTTTCTCAGGATTTCTGAGTACCCGGCTTTCTTGTTTGATTTTGACCGTTAGGGTTAATCGTTGTAAATATAGTAAGTTCTCGAGTTTTTGTAGCAATGTTGCAAAGCTCTCGTTTCTGCGATATAGCAATTTGAGTTTCCTTAGTTTTGATTTTGGCTTTAGACAGAAGCTTGAGTACACCCCTACGTTCATGAGTATTTCTCCTTACAGTAGGTTGCTAGTAGATCCACAACAAAAGCAATATTGTTTATAAACTCATTTGTAGCCACAGTAGGGCTGTGAGATAGGAATGACGTATTCTAATTCATGGTACCGTTAAGTTCATTAAATGCGTTCCAGTCCACACGATGGAGGTTGCGAATGGGTTTTATCATTTTACTTGGTCGTTTAGGTAAATCAATAGTCATATCACAAAGCACCGTGATGTGATCACAGCCAGGTAGTGGATTATAAGTGAATGTATAAGCCTTCGCGATTCCCATCGTGAATACAAGGTCTAAGGTAATATCGTTTCTGGTTGGCTCTCTAACATGCTGAGTCCAGCCATTGAGGTGGATACGTGCGATAAATTCCTCAATCTCCGCCGTGTTTCTGAGTATAGGCAGCATCCAGTTAACGTGTGGTAGGTTGAAATATACACACATACTTTTGGTTTTGGATGTGGTGCTGGAATCACCGTTTGATCATATCGGTTGGCTTCTGAGTTGCACATTGAGTAGTTCGGGGCGGCCGATAGGTGCAACATGCTAGAAGATCAATAAATGGGATCACTAGCCATGGTGTGTCTTCTAAACCAATGAACACAGGTTGATCTGCGGGAATCGCAGTCAAGTTATTTCGAAGATATACGGCACAGCCACCACCACGTTTGTGTGAGCAATCCTTGCAGAAAAGCTTATAGCCTAGGATGTTAAGCTGAGGATCACTAATTTCTGACGTGCACCAAGTATCAGTGATAAAAACTATATCGGGGGATACACTTTCCTAGCTTCTCACCGATGGCGCACGAGCGCGCGCTGGTGAAAACTTTATTCACACTGGCCAGACGTATGTGCTGCAACGACTGCCTGCCTGAGGAGTTTGAGCTGATCACTAAGACACTTATGGAGAATGGCTACCCAAAGCAATTCATAGACAAACATAGCCAAGTTACACCGCTCAGGGAGAAGACGTTGACAGCCCCTAAGCAAAAAGGTGTATATTGAGCTACCATTCAAGTGTGGCACTGCAGCAAAATGGATAACCAAACGTATTGTCTCGGCCATTCAGCGTTCATACTGTGCTGCGGAGGCGGTAATTATTAACAGAACTCGAAATTTGCCGTTACACGCAGTAAAGAAAAGTGAACCCGTCGGCACCAAATCACAATGTGTCTATCAATTCGTGTGTCACTGCGGTATCAGTTACATCGGCAGGACCGAACGGGTTTTAGATTCCAGAATGTAGGAACACTTACCAAACTGGGTTCTGCGCGAAGTTACCCAATCCACTCTCAGGAGAAACCTTACCTACGTATGCGTACGTGAGCAGTGTATGTGGAGCGGAAATATCACGGGGTTATTATGCCCAAAGGCCTGAGAGGGACAACGTGATATGCAAACAGCGAAAATGACAGGCGCTTGGCATAGGGAAACATAAATTTAGTCCCGAAAAATCAAGAATCCATGCGTTTTAATTAAAATGTATACGTTCATACCGTTTCGGTAGTCTGTCTCTGGTCAGCTGAGTTGTCAAATATGCTTTCCCCCAGTTTGTTTGCACGGAAACTGCACGCAGCGGGCTAGGCCAAAAGAAACTTTCCTCACAGTTCTTATACCAAGTTTTACTTTAAATTGATTTATAGGATTTCCAAACTATAGAAACCAATACGCGCCGTGGGAACAAGAGGGACACTCGTCATCTGTCTAATGAAAAGGATCTTATTCTGAAATGTGCAAAAGCTCGGAGAACATTGTATCTCTGTTACCGGTAAATTTAAATAAATGTGGAAGCTGGATTATAAAATTAAAGTCGTATGAGCCCAAAAGAGATCGCAGTGTGTAGCGTCGAAATTGTCTGTAAGATAGTCACGTGCGTTGCTTAGTGGAATGTAAAAGAATTATACAACATGTCTACCTGCAATGCTTTTCTGTTAAGACTGAAAGTGGAATTGCAGGTGGATTTGAGCGGCAGCGCAATCGATCGCTACCTAGTCGTTCGCACTATGGCAACGAAGAAATGGCATGCAATATCAGAATCCATGAATACGATGGATAGCAAAGTGCTAAGGAAAAACTATAAGTTTAATTTGAGGAACTTCGAGGCAGAATCAGAGCGAGCGGTTTGGATAGGTGAGACGAATCTGTTACACCGATGTGGTGCGTATCTAGCAAGTGGAGCCTTACAGCTTAGGAAGGATATTACGACTGAGAGCATAATATACGCAACAAAACCTACTTGAAGACATATGGAGTATATTAATACCTACGTTATACAAAAGTTGATCGGCGATATTCTAAAATGCTCCGACGGGATCCGGATGGCGGATGGAGCAATACTGACTAGAGGATACAGTTCCTGCAACAGGTTGTTATAGAAACACATGCCTGCGTGACGCTGCAACGCTGTCAACAAATGGTGCAGATATACGAAGTACTTATAGACATGCTTTGCATCTACACAAGTTGTAACCCAGTTAAAAACAACTTATATATTTAATATTCCCTTTCACTGGTGTTTGCTTAATAGCAATGTGGGGACACTACGATTAGGGTATTTTCTTTTTTCGGTCGGAATTGTGTCTAGCCATGCGAAGGTTTAGTCGAGGATAGCAATAATTATTGTTAACTACGATTACGGTGGGTTTTCGCTGCATTGATGTACCACGTGTTATGAACGGCTCGTTATGTGGTACACTGACAGGCAATGTCACCTATACCGATCTACCTGGGGAGAATATCTGCCTCGCAAGCGATTGATCTTGAGCTCATCTAACTTTGATGGAATGACTTAATATAATACGTGCTTTTGCCATATTTCCGGATCATAATTCTCTTGCTTTCCTTCTAACGATTCCTCTGGTCGCTTCTCACCTGGAGAAATTTGTCAGTTAGATTACATTTCCCTGTTTGTCACGGACATTCGAAACATTGATGCAGCTCACAGTGTTTTAGTTGTCGCATTAGCCCGCAGTGGACTTCAAGAGGTTTTACTACAAGCAATCATGCTAGAATACATCTCTGCCCATCAAGAGAAATGTGCTGTTTTCGAGCAGTTGAATTCAAGTTCTTCTACGTAACTTTCTCAACTGTCTGCTTTCTAATCGGGCAAGCGAATTTTCTGCGATTAATCCCATGGACAGCTTAGACCATTCGTTTTGCAAATGTACAAAAGAGTTGTTTTTCACTGCTTGTATAGAATCTCCCATCATTCGGATTTTGGGTCACTATAACTGCTATGCATGTGCACTGAAATGCAGCAGTAGGCGAAAATTTGTATTACCTTCCAGAATAGCAATATACGTCGCCACATGATTACTGTTCCTGAAACCTGCTGTCTGCCGGAAGCTCGACATCATTGGACCTCTGCCTCCTTGCAACGGTTTTATTTACGTGTTGAATATGCCACCGCTTTACACCTTCGGCACACGCCGTGCCGCCGGCAGAAGTCTCAGCCGAGACAGTGCACACTATTTAAACGAGGCTTAGATATTCGTGTTTGACATTGCACCACTATCACCAAGGATAGAGGGCACCAATTAAATTCTGCACTGATTCGCGACCGCAACCGGATGCTTGGTTTTTCCCGTTTGCGCACAACAGCTTATCATTCGGCTGCTAACGATTTAGTCGATTATTTACACCGCCAACTCAAAGCCACATACACTGCGACGCAAAAGAATACCTACTGGTCATAGCGTTCACCGATAATTCCGCTCGGCATCCGCGTCACTGTGAAGGAAGATGTCGATCTTTGCCTAATGGAAGCATTCATCGACATAATAATGAGACTTCCTAGAGATTTAGCACTAGACTCCAGGGTCACCGGTGATGTCCATCCTACGTCATTTGTTGCACAACTGGAACAATATTTCGCAAGCATTTGATAACGCCTTACGAAGACCCTTTCAAGTCCTCGATCACAAACAGATGTATTTTGTATTGATGGTTCCAAATTGTCTGCCAGTACGGATTGCTTAAAATCAGCCTACCTCTAATTCCACTTACCGCAACAGACTCCCGACACTGACGCTGAACAAACTCCGGCACAGCGGAGTCCACACACCCAACATATGTACGGCTCAGGTGCGACTTCTCCACAACCAGCACTTGGCACAAACGCAGACCCAAATAAGCCTACACGTTTTGGACGGGAAATTATTTTCTTCGAAACTAGCTACTCACGTCAGATGGCACATATCGAGCGTTCATATTCTTGACTCAATCTCCAGGGTGGTGGGCATTCTGAGGCTTCAACGCGTTTCCCTGGCATGACGGGCAAACTGATATCCAGTGAAGTTCACAGCACGGCACTCAATGGCGAAGGCGATATTGGTACGAACGGGTGTCTGCCGTCCCTAAGTATAAACTGTTCATTACACTACCATACAAAGGCGACTAAAATGACAGGATATTCCAATACCGTCACCATCCATCTATGCATTTTTAATCTGCCGCAAAGCTTGTACATAATCATGAAGGGAACAAGTCGCTATTTATATATAAACTGATCGAACCAGACTCTCGATTTAAAGCTTCAATCAGTTACCCGTTTCAATGTACTTTCGGCAGCGATGACTTTGTTAGAACAAGACGAACACTGCCCACAAGGATTTCTGAGCATATTCCTCGAAACCTGGTTGCGAATGGTAAAACACTGTCTGCCATTTCGACATTCAGACACATGCTTGAATGCTCCATCAGTGAAAACCCTCGTGAACCATTAAGCAGTAGCGCGTTTCCCGTATGCATCAGGTCACTGAGGCGTCCGCAATTACGCGGCTGAAACCAAGTTTGCGGAAACCGTGAGATTGTCGCTTGTCTCGCGCTGCATGGATGAGGCTGATGGCCACTCTTCTCTAAGTGGAGTGCAAGCCAGCATCAGATGAATTTTACCGTAGAACACTTTGATGGATGGACTCGGCGGTGTCGTATGCATTGATTATAAAGCATATCGCTGATACATAAGGTAGCCAGTATCTATCATATACGCTCGTTAACATGTACAATTTCGCATACATTTGTTGGAAAGGCGCGTGACGTGGCTCCGCAATACCCGTAGCTAACAATGTATTATTATTATTATACGCGTTAGCTAAATGTGAAAAACACCTCAGCTACTGTGCCGCAATGCATAAATAAAAGGAACATAAAAAATCAGTTGCATGCTAGCTGCGCTCCCAGCAACGGATAGGCATCGTTCCGGTAAGCTCCTAGCTGGCCACTAAAAAAAGAAAAATTATTATGTTTTAGGCTAAGAAATGAGATCGTAGGTGGAGGGGGAGGTTAAAAGGGATGGGATGGTACAAAGAAACTCACAGCAGGAACGCCACTGAGGTCGGCAGCAAATGAAATACCGCATAACGACAGGTTAACAACACGTGGTCTATCGCTGCAGCGAAAACGCACCGTAATCGTAGTTGACAATAATTACTGCTATCCTCGACCGAACTTACGCAGAGCTAGTGAAAACTCCGACTGAAAAACGAACGTGCCTTAACCGTGGTGGCCTCACATTGCATTTAAGACAAACAGCAGTGAAAGTGAACATTAAATATATCAGTTGTTTTTAACTAAGTTACAGCTTGTGTAGGTGCAAAGCATGTCTATAGTTATTTCGTATATCTACACCATTTGTTGACAGTGCTACAGCGTCACGCAGGCAGGTGTTTCTATGACAACCTGCTCCAAGAACTGTATACTCCAGTCAGTATTGCTCAATCCGCCATCGGGATCCCGCCGGGGTACTTTTGAATTTCGCCGGACACCTTTTGTATAACGTAGGTACTAATGGACTCCATATGTCTTGAAGTGGGTTTAGTTGCAAAGGCTATGTTGCTAGTCGTGAAATAGTTCCTGAGTTGTAAAGCTCCACCTGCCAGATTGGTGTAAAAGTTTTGTCTCACCTATCCTTACCGCTCGCTCTGCTTCTGCCTCAAAGTTCATCTAATTAAACTCTACGTTTTCCTTAGCCATTTGCTCTCCATCATATTCATGGATTCTAAAATCTTGCATGTAATTTCTTCGTTTTTAAATTGCGACAGACTAGGTAGCAAGCGATTGTGCTGACGCTCACGTTCACCTGGAATTCCAATTTCAGTAGTAACCGAAGAGCATTCCAAGTAGACGTAGGTTCCAATTAATTTACATTCCACTAAGCAACGCAAGTGACTATCTGACAGACAATTTCGACGCGACACGCTGCGACCTCTATTGGGCTCATTCAATTTTATTGTTCTAATCCAGATTCTACATGTATGGTAAATATACCGATAACAGAGTTACGATGCTCTTCGCGTCGTTGCACACTTCAGGATAAGAGCCTGATCATCGGACGGATGACGGGTTTATCTTCTTCTTCTTCACATCATGCGTAATAGGATCTAAATTTTAAAAACTCTGTACATATATTTAAATACAAAGTGTTTATTTGAACTGTGAATAAGTTCTTTTTGGCCATGCCCGCTACTTGCCGTTCCCGTGCAACTAAACTGGGGAGAGCATAAGCGCTAACTCCGCTGACCAGTGACGGATTATCGAAATCGTATGTACTTATCCGCATTTAAGTAAGACGCATGAAATCTTGACGTTTTTGACTAAACTTATGCTTCCGTATGCCAAGCGCTTGACATGTCCGCTGTTTGCTTATAACGTTGTAGCGCTAAGGAAATTGGCATAACAACCCCGAAAGTTGTGCTCCTCATGCAATGCTCACGTACGCATACGAAGGTAAGGTTTCTCCTGCTCACTCACTCAGTTTAAACGGGTTTAAATTTAAATACTTATTAAATGAAATTCTCTGCATTAAGGAATATATCGGATGGGTAAGTATTTAGACGTATTGCTTTCGGACTAAAATATTTCATGGGAATATCTATTTCCCTGGATGTTGTATACGAACGGTGGCCAGCACCCTGAAACCAGCTTATTAAGCTAGCTACAAATTAAACATTAAGTTTTGGAGTCGCTAACATACTGATTTTGTCTGTCTTTTCTATAGCGTATATGTGTTTTATATATATATATATATTTTTCGCACGCAAAACCTATGAGGACATTTTTTGTGCTACAATTTTTGGTAATTTTTGTTTTGTTGTTCTTTCCTTTTTACTAGGAGAATTATTTGCTAAATTTCCAGCTGCTCTTTGCGATTCGTTGAAAATGCTTCGTGAACTGACTAATGATAGTCAGTACTATTTGGATTTTCGCTTTCATAACGCTATATAATTAATTTTCTTAATAACGCAGCCTGCGATATTTCGGGTTTATAATTATACAATTAACACATTGTTAATTACAAAATCGTTTGATAACATTAATTTATAATATGTGTTCAGCAGTTCTTCCGTAATTTACTGAATATCTCGTGGAAATATTTCATTTTATTGCAGTTATTTTGCATACATTAATCCGTGAAATATTTCTTGTTTTGACCCAAAATCGTTACCTATAGTTTAGCTTGAAGTATTTTATATTATTGCTTATACATCATTAGTTTTCACTGTTTATAATAACGCGTATTACTTGTGTTTTTGTACCTGGTGGTTTTATGCATAACTTATTTGTCGCGCCACCTTTCGTGATTAATTTCATGGGGATACAAAAGCGACATGTAACCCTAGAGATTTGTATATACGTCTTTGGTTTGATTAAACATTATATTAATTTTGCTGGCACAGTTCGATAAGGAAGGATAATTAAAATATAACCTAAATTGATACTTCACTTTCCAGCCTAAAGTTTCCTCTGACCCAAATGTTCTTGACGACGTTGAAGCCAATATATGCAACGTGTATTGCTCGTCAGCGCAACGGTAATGCAATTGTCCGCAAGTAATTCAAAGTGCACTTATTTTTACTATACTCTTGCAATATTTTGTTTGCTGTTCCAACTCTACGCTTTAGTACACATACATTTTGTTTAATAAAACCGCGCAAATGACATTTTGGCAACTACAGTGTCATAATATTTATATATTTACTAATGTGCAATTAAGTGAAATATCTCGACCGACGAAAATTATGATAATTGAAAGTGAATAATACAGTGTTGTTAACGTTCGTGGTTTCATAACATAACCCGCATCTTTATCCTATGAAGTCACCAGATTTCTCTAAAACTTTTGTAAGTGTAATAAGGCATTTTATGGTTGTTAGCCGAAGCTGGTTGGATTCAGCTACCAGGATGCAGTGGTAATCGCTTCTGTCATTATTTATGGCTTATTCGAGTTTGTGTGACGCACGCGGTGTACAAAGACTGCTACATAGTTTATTCCCCCGACCTATGTGAAACTTGGATTAACGTTATTCAATACGATTAGTTAGTTGACTATCCAATATTTCATTTTGTTGCCCTTGTACTTCTGCGAATATTTCGATGTAGTTAGGTATCATTACATTTATTATCTAGTGATTCAATTACCAGAAAGTCAAATGCGTTTTAAACAAGCAACATGTTCATCGAAGCTTAAGCCGCTGAAAACAGTACGGTGTGATTGTTAGAAAGCTTGTACAAAATAAGGCAAAAAAAGAAATGATTTTAGTCGCTGAAGCATTTCCAATTAATAATAACGAAATAAACAATTGATTAATTTACTTAATTAGGCTACTTCATAAAAACCATTAAATGCATTGCGTGGCCACTGCAGTGACGTATAAAAGTTAACTTTAATACAATTACTTTTTAGCAGTTGAACATATTAGAACTAAATTAGATATAGTAATATCAACAGTATGCACCATTTTCACGACACAGCATTACTTGCTACTCTTACGTAAGGGAATATCTAGTTCGGATAAAAACTAGATAAACGGAAAAAGCTTGACTCTGCCAATATAAATTACTAACCACATTACTAATTCCGTTTTTAACACAGACATCAAAACGGTCAAGCATAAAACCATAACAGTCATAACAAACTAAAATACTGCCTAGAGCTATGCACCAGTGTAATTAAAAATGTCTTAGTGCCAGTGCAAAGGATGTACCAGTTCTTTCAAAAATTCACCTGGTGCATAGGAGAACCAGAGCAATAAGTAAATAAATGGGTTTATTTTTGTCATGTTGGCAACGTACTTTATGGGCATTTAAGCGGAGAGTAATCTTAAAAGACATGTTTGCATTACGTAAGAATTATAAGAAATAAATTATTGTGCATTATTTAATTATACTAATTGAGAGTTGCACTTAATAATTGAGTTGGCTTAATATTACCATGTGCATCTTCATGACGGGTAAATTGCTTATTTCAGTACTTTTAGCACCCACTTTCCATCCATTTAGTCTGTTTAGTTTAAACATGCTGGCGTGCATTTTGCAGTGGCCCATATTTCCGAAATCGTTATGTGACTGTTCATCAGCTTAGTATGCATATCTGTTCCAACGTTTTTATTTGCCATACATATGCATTATACATAAGAAAGCGCATCTAAAATCATAAATTGCTCAGTACACTAAATAAAACATATTTATTTTATGTTGGCTGTTGGTGTTCTCCCTGACTTGGGCTCTTCTATGATACTCTTCCTAAAGCGTTTAAACTCATGCACACAGCACTTAACCGTACCATGTGAAGAGGCGCTGTTGTGTAATTCATCGAGCAGAAATTAGTTGATTTCTTTTGATGAGAATCCTTATAGATGGACATATTTGGTCAATGCACAATGTGCCAATATCACTAATTTTACCAAATTGCAGATTTGTTTAATTCAAGAATCTGCTAAAATATAAATAAAAGCTTTAGATTTATGTATTTGCATAAAAATAATAAGTATAACCGCTAGATTATGAAATTGAAAATCGGTTGGCCTGGCTATCTAATTTCTGTGCCGGTCTCGAAATCTTTCCTACAACAGTTGTATACGGTCCTCTAGTTTACGCTTTCACTATCAAAAATATATTACATAATATTGGTCACATTTCACAAGTCCATCTATTTGAACTCACCTATGGCTAAAAAGAGTGTAGCTAAATATACTTCTAGTTCCTTATTTAGGCGAGACCGCATTTACTACATTAATTTATTAATAACTGGTAATACACATTAATAATTTGATGTTTTAAGGTTATTTCAGTAAGGGAATAAAATTCATTGTAAAAGACAACTCATTAAAAGCATTGTTGAACTCGGCATTCTCCTTTCACAATTACCAGAGATATGGATGCAATATGCTGAATTCAGAAATGGAATGCAAAAGTTTCACATTTACGAATCAGTTTATGACTTGAAATGTAAACATTTGCAGATAAAAATAGGTTACTAAATGTCTACACGAATTGCAGATTAGCCCTAAACTCTCAGTCACTGTGCAAACGCTTGTGGTGTTAAACTGGAAATCCTTCATGAATTCAAGTACCTGGGCAGCTATATTAGCGCCCCGTAGAATCAAAGACGAGGTTACAAACCGTAGAGCAAATCTCGAGTTGCTTTTGCCAATCTCCGTCACCTGTAGCGCAGACGCGAAATTAATCTGGTCCTAAAGGACAGAGTTTATAACGCAGCCGCCCGTTCAACTCTCCTATGTTGTTGTGAAACCTGGCCTATCAGGTCGACAGACATAGAGATGCTCGCCACATTCGACCGTCGCTGCCTTCGCTGCTTTGCTCATGTCTGGTAGAAGCCACCGTAAGTACTCAGGGTGTTCGGCTTCGCGTTTTTGGTGCTGGAAGAGTGAGTGAACCGCTCAGCACCATCATATCACGCACCAGGCTCCGATGGCTGGCCCACATGTTGCGCATGCCAGCACACCGATTTCCGCGATATGCGTTATTTACGCGCCGGGGTTGCGGTTGGAATAGGAAGAGGGGACGCCAAGCGATGACTGGGTAAAAAGATATGAAAACCCCCACTTCGAAGTTGGCGTCGGTTGGTGAATCCGGACTGCCTGTCTGGTGCTCTAAGGAACAAGAGCAAGTTTGGTTGGACACACTTGCTGACATGGCTAGGAGGCGGCCGCAGTGGCGTTTGTATTTTAAGTGCTTTTGTCCATCACCATCCTGCTTAGCCTCCCCTCCAATCGTTAGGCATAATATTACTTTTTGCGGCACGATGGCTCGTTGTTATTTCTCCGGAACGAGGTCTATCCTTTGTTGGGGACTCAGCTGGCGTGCCGCTTCTTGTTCATTATGTCCTATTTATTGAGGCAAATAGCTGAGGACTTTTCCACCTGCAGCTAACCTGCACAATGATGTGTGTAATATCTCAGTTTTAGAGTAGATCCAAAGGAATTCTATTTCACTACGAACGATTTAACACAGCGACCCGGACATATATTGACAGCACCTTGCTCAAAGGTATATAATCTTATAATACAGAAATTAATCACTATTTTTACAAATTATGGAAAGGTGTTCCGATTAGTTTGCTAGGTAGGACATTTTAACACGATTAGTAAATTATGTTTATACATAAAAAAATCAATGAACAATTTCGCATACTTGTGAAAGAGAATTTAATAATAGCTCAATAATTGGCTTAATGGATAATAAAGCGGGGATAGGTGTTTAATTGTAAGCTATTTGTCAAATCATAATTCCTTAGAGTTTGCATAAATTCTGATACAGCACTCCTGATTATGACGGATCAGAAACGCCCCAATTGCTATCAACTTACATAAATTATTTCTTTCATTCTGCAAGGAACGATCGCAAAATGCATTGACGGAATTCCCATTTGCCGTTTGTGTCCAAATATTTTGTTTCATCCGGTGCTAGGCTTCAGGATAGAAGTACCTTATTTTCAAACACCAATGGTTATAGACGCGTGGTTTAAATATTTTGCGCACACATTTCAAACACGCTTTCTCACATGACATTTTGTATTATTAGACAAAGTCGATAGAAATGAAAACCCTCACTTCGAAGTTGGCGTCGGTTGGTGCATCCCGTCTGCCTGGCTGGGGTCCCAGTGAAGGTGAACACGTTAGGTTGGACACACTTGCTGGCATGGCGAAGAGCAGGCCCCAAAGGCGTTGGTGTTGTGAGTTCCTTTGTCCATCCCCAACTGTTTAGCACCCCCTCCAATTACCATTTCACTTGTTAAGCGTAATATGACTATTTTACGACAGCCAGCTTTTAGCTCTCCAAACCGATGTCCATCCGTTACTGGGGACTCAGCGAGCGTGCCACTTTTGGTTTTTCTTTTCTCGTTTTTTGTATTGCGGCACAATAGATGAGGAGTTTTCCACCTCCAGCTAATGTGCAATGATGATGATGATTAATATTAGACAAATTTCACGGTTAACTCTTTCGTATTTCATAGAAGAACCGATACCTGAGATGCAGTTAGGTCGTGCATAAGCGGATCAAATATGTATATTTATCTCAATTTTTATAGCAAAAGCTTTGATAGCGTAATTAGTTTAATAAATATATTTTTCTAAAAATGCATAACTCAACTACAGCAGGCTAATAAAACACTTTTGATCGAGTAAAAACCATATTTTGTCAGTCTATCACAATGATATGTTACATTCAGACGGCATTCAAATTATACTGTCAATCAAAATAAAAGGTAAAATTGAACTCAATCTTATCACCTAAATTTTTGTCGCTGTGACCTTGAGTAATTTTAGGTAGCGCAAATAGAACTTCAACAATGTTCTGTATTTGGCGTAACTTCAGTGGTTTAATAAGTCATTCTGAATTCATCACTGTAAGATAATGCTGCATTTTGAGACTCAATTTGCATGAATACGTATCCGTAAAATAATGCTCAATAAATGTTCACATGCGATAGCACCATTGGTACTGTCGCGTTTTCAAATTGCGAAAACTCTACTCAATCTTATCCTCTTGTTTCACATTTGAGGGCTAATTATAACACCATCGTTGCATCAAAACTGTACAAATACCACAACATATTATATCACCGTCAGCCATTCCGGAAGAAATATCTAAATTTATTCACTCGCGGAATATTCGCACGGCAACTTAGGCATGCAGCTAATTGAGGCATTTGCTTTCCAAACATTCTAATCAGACTAGTGTATATATATGCATATGTATAAACATAAATAAATAAATATATATGGTTGGCGGCATCCGGATTCGGATTTGCCTGTCACTGTGGCAAGCCACAGGATACCTGCGCCTACACAGGGACCATGGGTGGCTTGCGCTGCACCACCCACAGCTCCGACCACACACCTCATATCCAGTGTAAAACCGAAGGAATAAGACCGGGAGGCATGTGGATGGGAGCTAAGTTTCATCAACGGAGGCGGCCCACACTCCTTCACAGGCAAACACAAGCACACTGTATTTGGGAATCAAGCGCACACAAGGCGGTGGCTGGACCGTAGTCCGCTCCACACTGACTGCGTGGAACCACTCTTCGAGCCTAGCACGGTCACAAGGACCATGCACCCCGTCCCCTCCAGCAATGACCAACTGTCTCCTGGGGCCAGTATGTACGAAGTAGTGGATAATAGACAGGTAGGTACCTTGTCAACATACACATCCAGCGCAGCCACACCGGGGATATCAAACGACAGCCAAACACTTGAGAGAGACACAAGTAAAAAACTCGATTAATGCATAAGGAAACGGTGAAATAAAACTTAAGTCAATGAGCATATGTAATACGTTGTTTACAAACGAATCCGTGCTAAGCTCGCGAGGTCAGAAAGTATACTTAACGGAATATATTGGACACAAACTGCTATGGAAATGCACTACAATTGGCTTAAGCGCAGCGTGCAAGTTAATAGAATAGAGTGCATGTATACATTTATATGAGAAATAAAAGCATTTAGGCAAACTTGAAAACCCACCACCTGAAATAAAGATAAGTATCATGCAAACACGCGGTTAGTAAATCGAACGCAGCGTACCTACAAACGGTTTGCCGGTTCTGCCTACCTTCTCTGCAGGACCCGTCGTCGCTTCTGTAGTGGTCCCGAGTAGCCTCGGTCATGGCTCACTAGGAAAGGGTGACATATATCTTAAAGTAATGAACATCTGAAGTAAGTTGTTTACAGAAGAATGCGAGATAAGTTCACGAGGTCTGAAGGCATACTTTACGGAAATCTCACGAACGCAAAAATGTTTTTGGAAAGGACTAAATTGGATTAAGTGACGTGTGCAAGTTAATGGAAGAAAGTACGGGTAGACATTTATACGAGAAAGCAAAGCATTAGGAAAAAATCGAAAACCCACCACATAAAATAAACAGACTTAGAAAGCAAACAAACGGTGACATAAATCTTAAATTAGTGTGCATATTAAATAAGTTGTTTACAAAAGAATACAATTACAAAAGAATACGAGGTAAGTTCACGAGGTCAGGAGGTTTATTTTACGGAAATGCCACAAACACGAAAATGTTATCGAAATTACTACAAGTGGCTTAAGCGACGTGTGCAAGTGTATAGAAAAGAGTATAACTAGGCATTTCTATGGGAAAGAAAAGCATTCGGGCAAAATTGAAAACCCACCAACTGAAATAAAGAGACTTAGCACGCAAGCACGCGGTTAGTAAATCGAATGCAGCGTACCTACAAACGCTGCGTTGGTTCTGCCTACGTTCTCTGCAGAACCCGTCGGCGCTTCAGTAGTAGTCCCGAGTGGCCTCGCTCATGACTCACTAGGCCTGCCTGACTCAGGCACTCGCGACCACATGTGCTACAGCACCATGCACTCGATGTCGATGAACTACAATCCATCGGTGCTTGCCGCTTCCAAACCCGCCGCTTCTTCTCTGCATGCATGAGTTCTTTCTCCCGCACTTCAGCAAACACCTTTGAGATGAGATCGCGCCATACGCGATTGTTAACCGCTTTCGATTCCCATGATCTGCAATCAAGATTAAAACGTGTGAGGCTCAATTTGATTATGTCCTGGTATGGTAAATTTGGTTTCTCTACGTGCCGCTTCCCAATACTCAGCTGACGATATAAGAGTTGTTTCGGTATCCGAGTCGAATCCGTACGGCTCTCATGACCGAGCCATCTCAGGTGTCTCAGTAAAAGTATGCAGTCCACTGCATACATCCCACTTAGGCGCAACACTTCCGTGTCTGCAACTCTGGCGCCCCAACCGATGCGCAAAATTCGTCGCAGACACTGCTAATTGAACCGTTTAAGATATCGCACATCTCGACGGTACATCGCCCACGTTTCACTGCCGTATAGAGGAACGGACTTTAATATGGATTTGTACACCATCAGCTTTGTGCCAATGCTAAGCTGATGGTTGTTCTACACTCGGTATTCAAGCTGCCCGAAAGCTGCCGCTGCCTTCGATTAGCGATTACGAATATATATATATATATGGCGGGAGGGCATACAGTGCGCTGAGGCTGGTGGTGGCTAGATCCTGACACATGGTCTACCCACCGCTGCTACTGTTGTACCATTGGCTCATGTCCTGGGCTCATCCTCGTGGCTACCGCTGGGTAGGAGTTGGGTTTAACCGTTCTCCCTGCTAAGATCCAGGACACCAATCCGCATGGGTCAGTGAACTGACCATGTGCTAGACCCGCTGCATTTCGTGTGTTCATTTAATCGAAGGCTTTGGCTGAGGACCCGAGTCCTTCTCCTGGCAGGTGTGGGCGCCCTGACAGCATCCTAGTACATCCTCTTCGGAGGTTAGGAAGTGGTCGATGGCCATCTTCACGTAAATCGTAGCCATGCGAGACAACAGGTCTACGGGTTATAAGCTCACAGCTCGATTGGCGCATAGCACGAGCACCACGCATTTTTTCTGACAGTGGGAGGGCACCTCCGGGTGTTTAATGGTTTGCGACTGCCCGCCTCAAGCCAGGTAACACCTGCTCAACTTGGTGCAAACCCGCCAAAACCCACCTGCGACTGGCCGTGATCGCAGGTGTATTCTACTACGGTCACAAAATATATTGACAGCGTTCCAGTACCTCAAAGGCTGCGTGTGACGGCCATCAGGCATATGCCAATCTGTCTCTGCAATCACATTCCCGAGCTGTATCTGCTCCCCACTGCCTTGTGGGTCAGGCTATTGAGCCAAAGACTCCGGGTGGAGTCCCTCAAGCAAACCTTTAAACCACTCACTGCCTTGTGCGCCAGGCTATTGATCCAAAGGCTTCGGGCGGAGACCCTCAAGCAAACCTCCGAAGCACACCGACCACCTCGCGTGCGATTGCCCACCAATGCAATCGTATGCCTGCACGCAAAGCACTCAGCATCGGGTGCTGGAACGTGCACGCACTACTAGACTGGAAATCCAGCGAGCACCCGGAGCGACACACTGCACTCGTCGCGATTGAGGTGGCGCGCTTCAACATCGATATTGCGGCGCTCAGTGAAACCCGTCTCGCTGAGCAAGGTAGGTAGCACGAAGTAGGCGCTGGCTACACGTTCTACTGGGTAGGCAACGTCGCCTCAGCACCACGTGGACAAGGGGTCGGATTTGCAATATCCGATCGCCTCCATGGCCAGCTGGTGGGTGAACCAACGGGCATCAGCGCACGACTGATGACTGTTCGTCTACGACTAGGAAGATGTAAGTTTGCTACTTTTATAAGCACGTACGGTCCAACCATGTGTTATCCTGATGACACGCGTGCTCAATTCTACACTGGGCTATCCTCCGTGAGACGGTCTGTGCCGAGGAGCGACTGACTATTTCTGCTGGGTGATTTCAACGAGCGCGTTGGGCGTGATGCATCAGCGTGGACAGATGTTATCGGTTCGCATGGCATTTGTTTAGCGAATGCGAATGGCGACAGGCTGTTCTCCCTGTGTGCCAATCACGGCCTAACGATCACGAACACTCGGTTTGCACTAAGTGCGAATGGTATAGCAACCTGGACGCACCCACCGAGTGGTCA
The DNA here is from genome assembly GCA_944474145.2 of Dicrocoelium dendriticum. NCBI lineage: Eukaryota > Metazoa > Platyhelminthes > Trematoda > Plagiorchiida > Dicrocoeliidae > Dicrocoelium > Dicrocoelium dendriticum. The sequence goes on along the minus strand of OX104059.1, from coordinate 60,641,521 downwards.
CGCTCACCTGCTCGACCATGTCATCGTACGTCAGCGTGCTATGCGTGAAGTGCGCATGACACGTGTACTGCGTGGAGCTGAGTGTGCCACTGATCACAAGTTGGTGCGGACCAAAGTGTACCTATCTTTAAGTTAATCTATGTATTGCACTCTCGCCGTGAACCGGCGTAAATTTATCATTCTCTCCCTAGGTACTGTGGCGAAACATACTGAGCTGGAGAATGCGATGGCTGCACGTCTGGGTGATGTGGACTGAACAGCCACAGTGGGCGACCTGTGGCACCACATTGGCGATCATGTGACAGCCGCTGCATGGGAGACGATCGGGCGCTGGTTTTTATTATTTTGCACATATCTCCCAAGCCCGCTTATTCTCATGGCATTTTGTATTATTAGACAATTATTTAAGATTAACTGTTTCGTATTTCATAGGATAACCGATATCTGAGTTGCAGTTTTATCATGCATAATCGGATCAACTTTACTTATTAATAGCAATTCATTAGCTAACATTTTGATAGCGTAGTTTGTTTAATATATGAAACTTTTTGAAAGTGTACACATAATCTACAGCAGGCAAACTAAACATCTTTGGTCGAATAAACACTATATTTTTTCTGTCTAGCACAAGCATTGGTTACATTTGGACATCTTCCAAAGTATGCTATCAATCAAAGTAAAAGGTAAAAGTGAACTCAATCTTAGCACCTGAATTTATGTCGTTGTGGCCCCGCGTACCTTTGGCTAGAGCACCTAGATCTTCAACAATGTTCTGCCTTCGAAGTAAATTCAGTGGTGTAATAAATAATTCTGATTTCACAAATGTAAAATGATGCAGCATTTTGCCACCCAATGTGCATTAATATGTATCCGATAAAGAATGCTCAATACATGTTAACATGTGATAGCACCAGGGGTTCAGACGTGGTTTCAAATTGTCCAGGCTCTACTCAATCAAATCCACTTTTTTCATGTTTGTGGACTCAAGAGAACATCACAGTTGCACCAAAACTGAACATACATCAAACATTTTGTATCACAGTAAGCCATTTCAAATGAAATTTCTATATTTCATTAACCCTCGGAATATTCTCACAGCAATGCAGGCATTCAGTTCAGCGAAGCCATTGCTTTTCAACCATTCCAAGCAGCCTAATATATATATTTATATAGTAATAAATCCAGGGTTATAAACCACAGTTTATTGACCACATCTCATTGTTGACCAGTTTTGAAATATATAAACCCTACGAAACCAGACCTATGAACTTTGATCACCTTGTTATTTGTTTTTACCACTAGGGCTATGACCATGAGTAATAATGCAAACTCTATAAGTTGACCATTTAATGGCTTAACTTCCAATGGTTCCCGAATGGCTCATTTATTTCATTAACACGGTGTGCAGCGGGACTGCAATGTGTTGACTTCTGACACTCCAAATAAGAGCACTTGACGTTTGAGTATACAGCAAATTCTCTTTGAGTATGTGCTCGTTAGTCTTGGCCGTCAGGATTTCCGCGCACGCCTAGTATCTGGATCAATGTAGATATCAACGGATTTGAGCTCACGGAATGATCTAGAACAAGATACTTTCAGCCTCCCTCACCTGTTCACAGTCAAGTCTTCGTGTACCCTTAACTATGTGTGCCCACAAAAGGCAATCCGGAGTTTGAGTTACTGTCACACCAAATCTAAGCGCCAGTAAATTATCAGCTTGGATTGTGGCGACGTTGTAGTTTACTTCCACATTTTTTGTAACGTATGTACATAGAACCGCGGAACTTAGATTCACTCGGTGCTTTGAACAATTAAAGATAAAACATTGCGAACATATTTAACATTTTGTCTAAAAGAAAGGACCTCGGAGGGTTGACTTTAAGGGAAAATAAAAGCTCGTTTCATGTTCTGGAAAGCAGTATCCAAAGCAAGATGGCAAAACAATTCGGTTTTAGAAAGATAACAGTTAGCGAGATCCAAACATGTAAACAAGAGTACTTATTGAGGTACGAAAACGAAAGATGAGATATACATTGAAAGAAGCGGAACGCTTCCCACTATGATGTCAATGAAGTTACATTGCGCTGGCTCAAGCAAATGACAGCAGCTAACGCTTTTATTTTTAAAATGATTATTCAAGTAATTGCTAAAACTTTCTGGCGATAATTCGATGCACCAGATTTCCAGGCATTCAAAGGTTAGCTAGATAAATTTTACCTCCAAAAGGAAATTTCCAACAGAGTAATGGTTGCTGAGTGTTATGTGATGCCAAAAGAGTTTGTTCAAAGCTTTTCTAGTAATGACAATAAATATATCGCAAACGATTGTGAGCGCTTTTTCATGACGATGAAAACAGACTCCGTGTTATAACGCTTGACAAATTTAAGCGGGGTAAACTTTCCACACATTCAGTCACAATTCTTTTAAGGTCCTAGCTCAAATGAGGCGAAGCTAAAGTGCCTGGTTATTAGCAAACCGTTTGAACCACTTGCGTTCAGGAAACTAGATCCTGGATAGGTTCCAATCAGCTGTAGGCCAAACCGATCTGCATAAATTCGTGCTGAGTCGTTTGTCAGTATTATCGATAAAAAAGGATGAAGAAATATTGACGATGATTCCAACATCGCACAACTGTCCCACTAACACTCAAGTAAGTATCTCACAAAAATTAATCATAATTTTCTGCATCTAAAATTTCAACCACTGACCTCAGGACCCATCAAAAGATTACAAATATATTACCGCACCCAGCTCATGCAGTGCGCTATGACAAAATTGCATACTAATTATTCGAATACGAAAGGAACCACATAGGTTGCTTCAGATAATGCCTTGATTGTTGGGAGTTGGATACGCTCAGCTTGGCTCCAAGTTCATTCAGAAATAATATAGATGTATTTCAGAAAAACTGGACTTGTTCAACCTCTCAAGCTGGATATCGTCTTCTTTTTTGATATTTTCCCTCTATCGGCAGAATTCAACAGAATATATGTTAAAGAGCCTGTTTAAATGGATGATTATATGATCATGCACTAAAGCAGACCCAGATGCTATTTTCTGAGAGAAACTGACTGCGGCACTTCCCTAGGTACACCAAAAACCGACATCTGATGCAGAAGTTTAAGGACTGGTGAAGATGGAAGCAGATACATTTTAATGTAACTGAAACGAATTGCCGTGAAAAATGCCAAATCATGCTGTTGCATTGTGGCTTGTGTTAACAGTGCGTTTTCAGTTACCTTTATGTTAAGAGAAAGAACCGGACAATCACTAACTATTGCTTCAAAAATGATTTTAATTTGAAATGCACATAGGGTTTTGATGTTTTATGATATTATATTGTACAATAGCGTTTCCCGTTACCGGAGACCTCCTTTAATATGTCCAAAAAGGATTGATGGGTAAATAAGTTTCCTAATATACTTCTCACAACGGAAATTTAGGTTTATCTTAGCTTAAGCATAGAACGACGTACGTTAACCATTTGTTTCTGTCCCTTTTATGGTCAACGTGAGTTGGCTTTACCGTATATTGGTAAAAACATGCAATACGCTTAGAAAGATAGGCTGTGGTTGACCAAGTTCAGACAGGCAGCATAGATCGTCGATCACACTCACCGATCCATGTGGGGTCAGGAGCATGCATACAAAATCATAAGCACAAGTAACACGTGCACTCGTCCTTATGAATTGTAACCGGGCCAACTGAGTCACAGCCAGAGAAAGATATAAACGGCAAGCCTAGAAGCACTTGAAGAGTTAGGGTTTTATTATGCTATCATTGAGCGTTCTTGGTAGGCGTTTTCTGAGCCCTTTTCTGTAGCCTTTAGGGACGACGTGAAAAACTGTGTATGGTCGGCGCAAAATGCATGCAATTTGAAATTGACCGACCATAAATAAGCTTCCGTAGATATTGTAACATTTTGACCAGCTTTTATTATGTATTCATCCAATAGGAATTGTTGATAAATCTTTCTTCATTTAGTTGAGTAAAGAGTTTGTTCAGACAGTTTTAGGAAACCAATGTTTGATAATTCCTTACATTGTATACTTTAATGAACAATGCAAGATACACATATAATGCACAACCTGTGTGGTACAATATTTTATTTGTGAATGTCAAATGCGTTCATAATTTTGAAAATGATTTTATACCGTGTGTAAAATTCTACTCATAAGTGATCCTAATTCATCCCAAATAGAAAACGGCTAGATGGTCAAATGATCTAACGGGGCTAGAATTTATATATCTACGACATCAATGCATTTAGTCTAACAAATTATTCTCGCAATGGCGCGTCCTACTAGTCTATCAGAACATCTGTGATAGAGGCAGTTGATCAGTGTGTGTATATTCCATCATTTAGCCAAAACATATAAACGCAAGATATGCTGCTTATGTCCCAACTAATGAGCAAGCATCTGGGTTCATGATTTCCTAATAAAGTCAAAAGCTTAAAAGTTGCGACTTATCAATATCATTTTTATATGTTAATTTATTAACCAAAAGCAATTTGTAATTATCTATTAAGGGTTTTTCAGTTGAAATCATGTTATGCATTGTTGACAGCTTTATAGATTTCTTAAACCAAACGTGCGCTGGTTAATCATAGACACTTAGGGATTCCGAAGTATTTTGCTGCTCTAATGCAATTAGTAGAAAATGCAAGAAATATTAGTTCCTGTCAAACGCTTGCAGTAAACCAGCTGACCTGCTAAATTTATTTATTTTTCTCGTACAATATAGAAGATATCACTTAAATTCAAAATGCTACATGATGGATCTGTTTAAACAGTGTGCTCGTCGGAAATAATTGTTCACATAATCTCATTAACGAATAAAACTTAGATAGATCAACACGTTGTACTTTCGTTGGAACTAACTATACGAAACATAGGAGGATGTAAGTAAATACACTAACTCTTAAATTAATGCCCAAAATGTACTGCAAATCCTTTCATATTCTGGAAAAGCACTAAGCGTCGTTACGAAAGTTAGAAATGTTATTGTCTGCATTAACCCAAGTAAACAACAAGAAAAGTTTGATTTGGTAGAAAATAATGTAGCTACCATATATAAGTGTACGCCTTTCTTTTGGGTTTCTTCGATGGCACGAATATCAAATTTTTTACAGCAATAAGTAAAGGTTATACCGCAGATAATTTGTTGGATGTCGCTTGGATTTCCCGAGGGCAAGTTCAAAACCATTGTAAAAAGAGAAACAAAGACAGGTAATTATCCATGGATAAACATTTATTGAAGACGAACCATTATGTCATAAATTAAAAAAACCATATAATTAGTGTTAGGATTCGGTGAATAGGAGCACATGCACAAATTGTAGCTTTCTTTCCGAAGCAAATGTAACGGCCAAATAATTAAAGAAGAGCAAATGGAAGCATAAGCATATTTATAAAAAACAAATAGACGTTGGATAATTACATGCCATATTAGCATGTAAATTACAGGTTTCGTTGTTACCATTTTACAAATTAAATAGCAGTCAAAGAATTGAATTCATCATGCGCCGTTATATAAAACCTAGATTTGGATATACTTTTAATAGACTACTTTTGAATCATTTTCTGCGATAACTCCAGGGTTATTGTTAGTTCTATTTACAAGATATACTACCGAACAACTAATGGTTATCAACCAATAGTGAGTAACAACCATACAGCACTAGCGATTTACTGTTTAGGCTGAATTTTGTCCTGCATCGCATAGTTATAATTAAATTGTTATATAAAGTACTTTACTGAGGTCGTTTTAATCAATCCAACATAATTAAAACTTTGAGTTTAAAAGAAAGCAAAATTTCATATACATACATTTAAGCAATGAAATACGTGCAACCGACACTTCTCGTTTGTTCATGTTCATGTGAGGCAATGCAACGTATTCAAGGTTTAGATCTTCCCATAAAGTTATCTAATTTTAAAATCAAATATTAAACCGCATATACTTTATTTCCAAGATTTCCAGGGAAGGTTTCTTAAAAGCTTCGCTCCTATCAAAACAGAAAGGAAGTAGTATCCTAGAATAATATAAAACGGTTTATCAAGCTTTGCTTAAGTTAGTTAACACCGTTATTTTTTTAAAATAAACTGTGCATTCGGGTAGAATGTTACGGCGATTAAAATAAATAACAACAAATAATCACAAGAGTTGTGCACACGGACGGACAATTCGTCATGTTCGTGCATGTTACTGAACAATATGCGTTTTTCACTTTATAAGTTACCCAGCCGACCTATATATTCGCAGCATTCGTCTGCTCGAGACGTTGCTGCAATGACGTCCGTAGTGTTTGACGGAATTCGAATTATCATGCCGGTACTGGATTGAATACGGTAGGCAGGCTTGCTTTTCAATGATACTATTCATTAGTGACTCCGATTATCATCTGCAAATGCATAATTATTTGCTGTTGTAAAATGTTTGGTGAGTTATTACGTGTTTTTGTCTAAATAAGTTAGTTCTCAATTGCTTTCACTTTTATAAAGTTATTCCTTTTTTAATTTTACATTTTAATATGAATAAGTTAAACGGATTATGTAATTCTTCTCACAGCGTAGATATGCCAACGTCAGCTGGTTTTAGCTTCATGCTTTGCAATCCAGTGATGTAACAAGAATGCAGTTACGCTCAGATAATTCTGTTAAAAGAGTACTATGGTCTTAATCTATAACTTATAACTTGACTGACTAAGAAAGCTAGTACTTAAATAAAATGCAGGCGGTACCAAAGTATTAAATTTGCCTCGTAATCCTGACCGAAACCACTCATTGGGCTTAAGGTGTGTAAGAGCAACCAGTCAAAGTTACTCTGGTTTTCTGTTTCTTTAAACTCGAGCATATACATTATCATGATTATGATTAATTAAGGCGCATTGCTGGCTTCTTCTTGCTGTGCAAATATGGAAGCAAGCACCTATGGCCTACAAAATTATCTGCGTAGCGGCTGAGGCTTTCCTTATACTTGTCAATTTTTTGAACGAATGAACTACCACTGTAGACAACCAGCTGTTGCAGCAAAGCGTTCTAATCGTTGTACTATTTATGGTACATTTGTTCATTGTCGTCAAAACCAGTAGAGCATTGAAAAAAGATATTTGATTTTAGTCAAGAGGTTAGCAGCTGTGAAAACTTTGAAGCAGAGTAACTCATGTCGATATGTTGGTCACATGTTTCCATTTTTCAAAGCATACCCAAGTGCGTCTTATTCGACACAAAGGAGCAATATTCGCCGAAACGCCCTAGGTCCAATAGTCTAATATGGTAGAAAAACCAAGTGTTGCTAGGCACCATGCATAAAACACGACTAATCCGACTTAGAGTAATCTGATATTTCCGGCGGTCTCATGACTATTGCGTAACTATAAAACCTCACCGCCATTTACTTGCAACACTTTTCTCGTTGACGTTAGAGCGGAAGTGAGAAATAGCTGCCAAAGCAAACGGCTAACCCATGTGTAATTTGCATTCGGCCAACGATCGGATATTTTCAGCAAAATAACGCATGACGAATCTGGAAATACGCCTCCGCCACGAATTTCGGTTGTGGTATTCAAACTTGCGGATTCACCATTTGCAACTACTGCTATCGATTTGCTCAGCGTCCCTGAATTGCGCGTTGTTGTTGATATAATCTAAACTACCCCACTAATCGAATTTTTGTAAGCACTTTTTCAGATTCCACAATAATCTGTTATGTTTTAGAAATCGGTAATGCGTCTTCAGATCATCAGGGGCCGTTCTGAAAATACCAGCAAATGGTACGACCAGCTGTAATACTTTCAACGATCAAGACGTAGGTAGCTCATCACAAATGTCACGCGTGGACAATAAGCGAGTATCCGACCGCGACTGCTCAGCCCAGACTAGATTCATGCCTACGGGCTGATTTCCAACACATGGTTTAGATGAATACCATCTGGCCATCGAAGTACACATGTGCGTCACGTATTCATATGGTCCTATATATGTTCAAATGGACAGGTGCCATGTTGGCGACTAGTGTGCTTTAAACACAACTGCCACTTCCGATCGCTGTAAGATGCCGAAAATACTAGAACATAGGATGATTATTGCAATGGACGTGATTTTACTAAAATGAATTTATTTCACGCATGCAACAAAATGTTTGTATCATTGGCAGACATTTCTAAAATTGCAGTGAGGAAACCTTTGGCACATCTGAAGTTTGCAAACGTTATTTGATCCCAACAACTCTGCACAACTATTCAGCGTCTCACAGATCAGTATTATTGCAGTCTAGACCTAGTCCATGCATGTACCGATGAAAACTTGATCAAGTAATTCCAATAAAAGTGATTTTTTACTACGAAATCACAATATTTGACCATTTACCTTAAACGGTGTGGTGACCAACATTGAAAAGTATACGTCTGATGAGGATTCGGTGCGATTTCTCGATCATGATTTCATTATTTGCCGGCACGCATACTCAGCAAGACTTACCTTGGCAGCTGCTGCGAAGATGGAAGAAACAACGAAGGGTAAAGCAGAAGCAGCATGTTGTATGGACGTGTAAGAATAGTATATATTGTAAAAAGGTCATTTTTCCTACAAAAGCTGTAGGCTGTCTATAGCGGGAAGTTTGTGTTGCGTGTGACAATGGTAACCACGGAAATATATTTGTGACGCTTTAGTTTGAGTGATGGGCAACATGGATTCCAACGTTGAGCTGATTACTAAACATTCATACGCATGGGATTCGTCAGCCACGGCGTTGAAAGAAACGATTGGATCCGTTTGTTTCTGTGATAAGTCCAAGAAATTCGCCTGGCAAATGTCAGTCAGTAATTGTGAACACTTTTCTCTAAAGGTCCGTCTCAAATAAAAATAACAGCCCACTGATATTGGCAACTGGGCTGACATCAGCTTGACTTTGCTTTGCATTCATAGTTTTGAAAATAAAATCCTTGACAATTGATCGAATTCTCCGTAAGAACTATTCATGATTTTAGTAGAGTTTTTAAGCTGGTAGCTAACAATTGACGCGTAAACACTCCATACGTTAGTTGCACACAGAGAGATTCGAGAGTACAGACTGCTGAATCGTAGGAAGGATATTGATATATATTTTTGTACACAGCTGGTGATAGAAAACGATTATTCGAAGTCTCATCAGACGTAGGTTTATCACACTGTTTAATAGATTTGTAGTATCATCCCTGTATTCGCGTGAATACTACAATAAGGGGACGCATGCTGCAACATGGTACAAGTTCGTGCCTTATGTTCACTTGCAAACGAGCAATATATCAAATAATAAGGTGAAAAATCATTAATTTTAAATTGAATATTCTATTCCAGGAATAAAAGGTAACTAGGATTAGATGGAGTATCAGGAACTCAAAGGGATTTTGAGCGTAACAATTAGATGCTTCCGGACACACATTAATGGACGATGTTAGTTTATGGCCAATATCTTGGCAAACGTGTGGACTTTGTCGTTTATGTTAGAAAGAAAACAGTGAAAACCGTGTCGAGGTGATCATGTTGGCCCCTCTCAGTAAGTTGTGAGGCCATCGTGAAGGCAGTTATCTTGTTCGTCGCCACATGTTCAGTTTGTAGCTGCCTTGTCATGGTAGCGATACGATTCGAAATGTGTTCCGCAATCCGCTCACACGTGCGACGGTCTGTTTACCGATGTAACGATGTAACGATGTAACGATGTTTAACGATGTAACGCTTTAATTGCCATACATATGCATTATACATAAGAAAGCGCATCTAAAATCATAAATTGCTCAGTACACTAAATAAAACATATTTATTTTGTGTTGGCTGTTGGTGTTCTCCCTGACTTGGGCTCTTCTATGATACTCTTCCTAAAGCGTTTAAACTCATGCACACAGAACTTAACTGTGCCATGTGAAGAGGCGCTGTTGTGTAATTCATCGAGCAGAAATTAGTTGATTTCTTTTGATGAGAATCCTTATAGATGGACATATTTGGTCAATGCACAATGTGCCAATATCACTAAATTTACCAAATTGCAGATTTGTTTAATTCAAGAATCTGCTAAAATATAAATAAAAGCTTTAGATTTATGTATTTGCATAAAAATAATAAGTACAACCGCTAGATTATGAAATTGAAAATCAGTTGGCCTGGCTATCTAATTTCTGTGCCGGTCTCGAAATCTTTCCTACAACATTTGTATACGGTCCTCTAGTTTACGCTTTCACTATCAAAAATATATTACATAATATTGGTCACATTTCACAAGTCCATCTATTTGAACTCACCTATGGCTAAAAAGAGTGTAGCTAAATATACTTCTAGTTCCTTATTTAGGCGAGACCGCATTTACTACATTAATTTATTAATAACTGGTAATACACATTAATAATTTGATGTTTTAAGGTTATTTCAGTAAGGGAATAAAATTCATTGTAAAAGACAACTCATTAAAAGCATTGTTGAACTCGGCATTCTCCTTTCACAATTACCAGAGATATGGATGCAATATGCTGAATTCAGAAATGGAATGCAAAAGTTTCACATTTACGAATCAGTTTATGACTTGAAATGTAAACATTTGCAGATAAAAATAGGTTACTAAATGTCTACACGAATTGCAGATTAGCCCTAAACTCTCAGTCACTGTGCAAACGCTTGTTGTGTTAAACTGGAAATCCTTCATGAATTCAAGTACCTGGGCAGCTATATTAGCGCCCCGTAGAATCAAAGACGAGGTTACAAACCGTAGAGCAAATCTCGAGTTGCTTTTGCCAATCTCCGTCACGTTCAGCAGTTGTCGCATATGAGGGTATTATTGTCTGCACACTTTAAGTCTAGAACTCGTTCACATAGAAGAGGGATCAAAACGTATTTTACTTCAGCGAATTCAGGATCCACGACCACGGCTATGTCAAACTTTATGGGAAACTTGACAGCGGGCAAAAGTCATGTGTAACGCCAGTTATTAGATATCTACGATTCTTTGTTTTAAACCCATTTTCTGTCTCAACTATCCAAGTACAGAGCTGCTTTGACATTTAAATATTTATTAAGCACACTTTTTTAGCCCTTTCCCGAAAGGCACACCCATCCACCGGATCAAATTTCCGTTGATATCGAGGAAGACGACTGCGATGGGTCGCCAATAAGCATGGCGCTGCAAAAACTACTGACTTAATGTGAAGACTTGGTCACTGTAGTCATGGTTTCGACGAAACACTGCGTGCTCCTCGTAGTTTATCTGGCTTTCCCGGGTGTCAGTCAGTAGATGGAGGAAGAAGGACTCATGCAATTTAAAGGCAACTAATATAAGACTAATTAACATTTGACTGTCGTATTCCGAAAAGAAGCTGCCGTTATCTTTGGGATTAGAGCGGAATGGCTGCATTGTGTTAGGACAAGTTTCCTTTTCTAAGTGTGCATTATTGTCAGTTAAATGGTTAGATGAGCAGGTAATCAGAACTTTAAAACGGCTGGTTGAAGTTCAACTGCTCCGGCAACGTTTTGTAGTTTCAGCCTTCTGTTCTGCTTTCGGTTTTTCAAATGAGTGCTCATCCAGAGCGACGGCCCAGGGAGTAGTGTGATAATTGGCTAATCGAGAGGCAGGCAAATCAAACTGATCGGATTGCTTCTCCTACTAATCGGCCTTAATCTGAAATCGCTTGACATGCTTTATATCGGTCGTCCACTCTCGTCGCATATGGTCTTGTAATAACCAGGTATTCTGCTGCCCGCTTTTCGTATCAGAGAGAATAACTTCCGATGTTTACCAAGGGCAGCTGCCGTCTCCATCCTCGGGGCACGATGAGACCACAAGGTTGCGCGGTCTCTCTTCCGGCTAGCACGCAGTTTCTCCCTCAAATATTTGCATGTATCATTGTACTCACTTCCAGCCGGAATGTGTCGACGAGCGTTCATAATTCCCGAATGTGTAGCGACCTGATGTCCAGGCTGGCCTTTTGATAAACCACATAAAGAAATACCTGATGCTAACAACGTCTAACGTATTTGACACCAGTGCTCTTCAACTATGAGTAGCGAGCACTTACTCAAGATGCCAACGTAACTGATACCCAATCAGAACAAATGCCTTCCCCAATTGGCAAGAGTCTATGCGCTCACAGCGCCGTTGCGGTGGTTTCAGAAACGCACCAGTAGGTCGGGGCAAATAAGTGCGTGCTCAAAGTCCAAGCTTGTATTCCGAATCAGCGACAATTTTGAACGATTTCTATAGACAATGAAAACACTGAGAATCGCTTTACTAAATAATTAATGGCATGGTAAATCTTACTTATACCATTCGACTCTCTTAGTGCTTAATTTACATTAAGGATAGCGAAAATAAGTCTACTTGAATCTAAGTACGAACATCAAATAATTGAAGCTAATTTACGCGAACTATATCATTCACCATTCTGCTTGTAACCAATGTTCTTAGTAACATAATTAACCTAAGTTTACAGAGGTTTTGATGGCAATTTCCATTAAATTTGAAACGGAGACTATGGTTGCAGTTATATGAACACATCAGCGCGAATACCTTTATAAAAAGACAAATTATTCCACTTATTTGCTGAACATAACAATTCTTATTGCTTGCAATGCAACATGAAAGATTCATGATGTAATAAATACGACCAAATATGAGTCAATTCTTATATTTTTAATTTTATTAAACAAATTAATTTCAGGTTCTTTAAGTTAAATTCCGTGTAGCAATTGGGATTTCAGTTCGTACCAAACAATTAGTAACAAATTTAATATGGAACCGATAAGGTGCTTTCAAATTACAAACTCACTACTTCTATATAAATGCATGTTTATGACTTGAAAAGTGGATATTAAGTACAGCGAGGAATATGGTATACTTTTCTAAACCAGAATATTAGCATCTGTATTTTATTAATGGCAAGAGTCGGTAGCCACATTTAATTATCGCACCCAGGAGAAAACAACTTATTTCTTGTCAATATTTACGACTTTTACCAAACTACATAAGATGGAAACCCGATATAATAATAGATAATTGTTCTCCGCATTAATTTACAAAATTCATACGACTAAAGTTTACCTTCGATTGCGCCAAAATATATCTTCCGCATCAACTATTTCTGGTACTCCAAGACTAAGCAAAATTTCGGATTTTATTTTATAGCAACGCAAAATGTTACTGCAACATTACAAGTCTCCGATTTTCAATATTATCTGCAACTGACTTGATGTAAATCTGTACAATTGAATTGGTATTTCACGCCAGATATATCGAAAGTAACCCATTCTTATAGTGTACCTAAGATAGTTACAAACCATAACCTTATTAAATCCTGTCTTCATGGACTATCTGAAAGTTGCAATATTGCAATCAGCTGAGGTTCCAATGAACGTTGCAGATTGAAGAGTAAAACGTCAGTCTTGAACTAGGTTACGATGGTTCAAAACAGACAATGTTTCACTATGATGACTAAAGTTATACTGTAGCGAAAAGTAGTAGCCGAGGAGAATGTGGTTACGGAATGTAATTGATCTATATATGGTTATGTTCCACTTTGTTTATGTTAAGCAAAGCATGTTTATCGAACAAGGAACCAACAATCTATTTGTTAACAGGAAATGCCGGTTATTACTCACATAGCTTCTTCTAAGTATGAGCATTTCTGTGCAACGTATCATCCTCTCACTTCGCATCCAGTATATAATTATCTTTTGCTTGTCCAACAATATTTCTTATTCCATTGTTTAAGTAAGATAATCAACAGTTTTAACATGCTTAATCAGCGACTTCGTTAACACATCATGCAAGGAATCATTAGGTATAACACAACGGCTAATTTTGCCTTAGATGCCGTAGCCAAGAAACAAAACCAACAAAACCGGATTAGACGGATGAACTTACAGTTAGGTAACAGAAAGCCTAATAACAAAGGAAACAAACTGGTCCATTACCACAACTACTTCGGCTTTACTGGACATCAAATGCCAAATGGGGAAGTTGTAAACGTTATAGTTGCTTAAACAGGCTGTTTATAATAAACAACCAATGTACAATTCACCATATAAATTGATAACAATTTGAAACCGAAATCGCTTAGATTGTTAGGTTAGACAAAGTTTTATACTACTCATGCTCAATTGTTCCATCTTTCCTCAACAACAAGCGTACTGTCCAGATACCATCCTGTGTGGCCCTAACTGCATGGAACATTTTTTTATACTTTTTGGATCATGATTCGAAGGTGTCAGCAATCCGACCTTCCTATGAATACGAACTCCGAAATAGATGCCGCCATAGGGTCAACGAAATGTGATGATGCCGTTCCCTTAGATTCTACTTGTATGTTTAGCTATTGCGATAACAACTTGATGAACTGCCGCTGTGAATTTTCTAAATGTATCCGCTGCTATGGTAGAGCCTGCATTTGTTCAAATGCCATAACCATGGTACGCCAACCTTCTATTCGCCAGGATCTGTTATGTCGCTGCCTACTGTTCACGCTTCCACGAAAACAAGAGATTGCGAAGTTGAACATGGGATGAGTTAGACTAGTGGGAACACTACTAACATATGTAGGACCCAATGGTTTATGCAGCAAAGTTACTAAATTATAATGGAGCCAACCATGCTAATGGGCAAGTAACGCGTAACACGGGCGAATGAGCAGTGAAAGGTGTAAGAACCAATAATGCAAGTCCGAGGGAATGGCATTCGTGGAAGTGGTCCCGTGAGATCACCCCCACTTTGAACGACTTAGGCCATCCAATCAAAGCAAAAGAATGATGCGTTTAAACAACTGTCAAGAAACCAATGATGGCGAAACAAATGCAGGCGAGTAAGAGTTTTAGCAAATATATATGTGCATTGAGCTTCCTCTAACAAAACCTCTAAGGTACCTAACCCCACATAACTATTAATTTGTGACTTTATCGCTGTTGTTTTAGCAATCTGAATTGCTCACGTAAGCCGCCAGCGCAGTCGCGATTGGCCTTAAACTATAAACCGTATTCAGATCGATAGCATTTGCCTGCAGTTATATCGATGGTCTCCGAAAAAATTCATTCCAATTCGCTATTCATCTCGATGCACGTGTGCACTCCTGTCCCACATTGTCACTGATTCTAGTGTTTGCCTTTTTTACTAATGATGTTGACTGTTCCGAGTGATACATCCTCACAGTCAGTTAAAGTATCTGTTGCGGTAGATAGCTGACGTAAAGAGCTTGACGAATTGCTGTGGTACGCTCTCTTATGTGTGGCTGTTTCCTGCGATCGTGTATTCTTATTTGGCTCAACTATCTGCGCAACAGGCAGACCAGTAACAATATAATCGTTGACAGGAGAAGCGACAGAAAATACGGTTACTGGACAGAGGCAGCAGACATCAATAGGAATACTCTGGGGTTCTTTTGGCACGGTATGCTTGGGATGCGCGTTGATCATATCTTCAGCATGGGCAAATATTAGGAGACAATTATTTGTGTACTTCTTCATCTCGTAACTGCGACTTATCGAAAGACAAGTTCCGACGTTTGATAAGAGTGCTAAATACGGCTTCTCTAGGCACTTACAGAGCTGTTTTAACATGAAGTTCGGCTGATGTTTTAATGCGATTGGACCTAATACAATCTAGTGGAGGGAAATTCTGATGCCTTACAGATCACTAAGATACAAAACCTAATAAAGTAGGAGTTTTCGTTTCAAATTAAAGTCACACGTTTCCCTCTAACTAGGTACCATAAAATTAGTTAGATGAGCCCACTTCCGTAAGTGTTTATTTTCTGTGTCTAGAATATTTGCTGTAGAAATCCGCTGACTGACCTGAATAGCTTCAGTCTAAAGGTCTCCTCTCTATCCATCGAATGGACTGTTAAGTTCACCAGCTGTGACTTCATCACATATTGCGGGGCAAGTATACGAATGTCCAGGGTCTCCGCGGTCTCTCGCACCTTGAGGTCGTGTGGTAAATTTGAGTCGCCAACTGGATTGTTCGTTACGCTATTGGTCAACTCCGGTGTCTGATCTGTGCCATTAAGAATTGCAACTAATAATGATGGTACGCATAAGAACATCTTCGAAGTCTGTAAAAGGTGAATTGCAAAAGTAGCACCGTACGAGTTGGATATTGTGACTTTCTTGTCAGTATGATCAGCGTGGAGCATCAGATGATGTAGACGTTTACATATAATTTTTACTTAGAGTTCCTGTGGGTACGGTAGCTGAGTATATCATGTTTTTCATTCAAGCACAACTGACATATCTGTTGGGTATGACTACTTTTCAAGCGTTCATGACAGCTAAGCATTCGGAAGTCGTCACAAGGAAGTAAATGGTTGACTTTTAGAAGAAATGCATTTGAGAAGAAAGCTTTCCAGTAAAGGAATGACGTTGAGACGGGCTACCTTACTGCGATGCATCACAGCGCTAGTAGACTGCAGAAAGCATCCACATCGCACTTAACGCACTGGATTTCCGCAAGGATTTCACACGTCAAGTGTGGCATACACGAATCCTCGTCTGTAAATTCCGAAAGTAGGTGCGCCGCCAGTGCGAACGGATGCTCCGCGCTGGAAGTCAGAACCTGTCCATCCAAGCCCTCTAACACTGCTGGATCACATGCAGGCCTCAAGCGTTGCTTTACGTAAGCAACAATCTCCTTGGGGCCATCTTTACTATGGTTGCGAGTTTCTCTTCACCTTGTTGACGCTTCCATGCATTAAGCTGCTGCATGCATTGCACTGCCACTTGTTGTCCTCATAATGATCGATAGAGCCACACGCAGGATTTTCCTTAATACTGCGCGTCGCGGTCTAACCATTTGGCTATAAATTTTGTCAACTTATTGTAGCTTTATTGATCCAGCTTAACTATATTGTAAGGCATGAAACTAGTGTAATACGAGTATAGACCCCCTCTTAAACAGGCCGATAGTCTTCAAATGTTGAATCCTGCTGTAGCAACCAATCCACTTCACTGGCGGCTCGATTAATACCATAGAAGACAGCCTTCAATAATTGAAATGTAGGATGGCTCCAGCGGACACGAGTACGTCACCAGTATCTGTAGCCTGGCTAAGACCACTGAGTAGTCGATAGCTGCCAGAGAACCCATTGTCTGGATATTATACACACTTCGCTCGTAACTAGTTAGTATTTGGTCCAAACACACTGGAGCAGAATGCGGTGTAACGTGTATAGGTTGGCAGACGTGTTGTATTGTCACAGTCCTAAATATCATCTCCGTACACCGCTCCTCGATTTCACAGTGCTCAAATAGAAGTTAGACCTCAGGCGACACTATTCGAGGGACGTTAAATTTGCCCATAAGCAGGAAGCGGGGCTGGCTCATATAGCCTTTGACATACGACAACTAATCCTGCCATATTCTTCGCGGGCTGCGATAAGCTGCACCCCACAACAATTCACTCTTCTCGGCCGCATCGAGCACCACAGCTGCTCTCACAGGCCCTCTTTGCTTCGGTATATGTTTACCAGTCACTCACACTGCGAGAACCGTATGCATAACAGCACAGCACTACGCTCGCTTTTACTATATGTCGCTTTGAAAACAGGAGTACTCACTGATCCGTAATCATCATCATTATACCCATCAGCTGGAGGTGGGAAAAACACCTCCGCTATTGTGCCGAAATACATGAAGGAAATACATACATAAATACAATACAATACACAAAGGAGAAGTAGTTACAACAGTTGCATGCCAGCTGAGCTACCAACATAGGTTAGGCATCGTTCCGGTAAGCTTCCAGCTAGGTACTAGGCAAAAAGAAAAAAAAATGCTTGACCCGAGGAAATGGGATCGTAGATGGATGGGGAAACTAAAAGGGATGGGGACGGACAAAGAAACTCACAGCATGAACGCCACTGAGGTCGGCTCCTTGCCAGGTCAGCAAGTGTATCCAGCCAAACGTGTTCACCGTCTTTTGGACCCCAACCATGGAGCCGTGAAGCTCCAACCGAGGCTAGCTCCGAGGTGAGGGACTTCATTCCCCTGGACCAAGTCATCGCTTGGCCACCTCTCCTCTTCTTCCAACCACATCCCCGGTGAGCAAACAACGCACGTCGAGGGAGTCGTTGGGCTGGCATGCGCAACACGTGGCCGAGCCGTCGGAGCATGGTGCGGGAAATAACGGTGCTGAGCGGTTCAGATCTTTCCCTGGGCCGTAAACAATGCGTCGAACACGATCGTTACTCACTCGGTGTTCCCACCATATGTGAGCCAAAATGCGAAGGCACCGATGCTCGAACGTAACTAGCCTCTTCATGTCCGCCGATCTTATGAGCCAGGTTTCGCAACCGTACAGTAAGCTCGAACGCACCGCTGCATTGTACACTCTACCCTTCAGGGCGAGAGTGATGTCGCGCCGCCGCCAAAGGTGGCGAAGGTTAGCAAAAGCACTTCGAGCTTTCGCTATACGATTCGTGATCTCGTCTTCGATCCCAAGGGCGCTGATACAACTTCCCAGGTAATTGAATTTCTGAACGACTTCTAGCTGATCCTCACGAAGGGTCAGCGCAGGAGGCGATCCCTGCCAATCTTGGAAGAGCGCTTTGCACTTCGATGGTGCAAAGCAAAGCCCGAAGCGGCTGACAGCCAGTGCGAATCTGTCTAGCGCGGCTTGGCACGTCTGGGAGCTGTCACAGATGAGGGAAATTTCGTCAGCATACTTCAAGTCAAGAAGTCATTCTCCTGGGAGTAGCTCCACACCTTCCAAGTCATGTCCTGTAAATGCAAACTCCATGACTTCGTCAATAGCGAAGTTGAAGAGGAAAGGTGGCAGCGGGCACCCTTGTCTCACACCGCTGGAGATATTAAAGGGTGGCTACAGCTTGCCGTAAGCCCTCACTCTGCCCGTGATACGCGCATATAATGCTTGTATAATATTTACATGTTTCTCTGGCAAATCTTTACTGAGTAGACAATTCCTAAGGGCACATCGATCAACCGAATCGAAGGCACTTTTGATGTCGAGGAACAAGACAACGGTTGGCCGCCAATATGTGTGGCGGTGTTCCAACAACTGACGCAAAGTGAAGGTGTTGTCGATGCAGCCACGACCTCGACGTAACCCGGCTTGCTGCTCACGAAACTGGATTCACGAGCGCCAGTCAGTCTTTGAAGAATTATGGAGGCGAGTAATTTGGAGGCGATGGAAATCAGACTAATTCCTCTATGGCTGCCGCATTCCGAGCGCGAGCCGCCTTTGAAGATGGGAACAATAACGGAGCGGCTCCAGTCGGTTGGGATAGTCTCCTGCTTCCACAATTTCAAAAGAACTTCATGTAAAACATAACCAAGTGCAGAGCCTCCGAATTTGAAGAGGGCTGGAGGAAGATCATCTGGTCCCAAGGCTTTGTTCAACTTCAACAGTCCGATCTCAAGTTCGACTTCTGAGCAAGAGGGTGGATCCAAAGGGACAGCCCACGGAGCCGCGCAGTCACTCGCTGGCGAAGAATCAAACAATTCTAGCCGATTAAATTGCTTTTCAAGATGCTCAGCCCAACGCTTCAGACGTTTTGACAAATTGTGGATAGGCTGTCCACTCTCGTCACAAATGGTTTCACTAACACCAAGTCTCCTGCTGCCCGTTTCCCGCAACAGACGTAATAACTTACCATGGTTGCCAACGGCAGCGGTCACTTCCATCTCTGACGCACGATGAGACCACGAAGATTCGCGGACTCTCTTCAGGCTAGCGCGGAGCGCTGGAGCTTTTTGCGAGTTTCATTGTGCTCGCTTCCAGCCTGGATATGTCGGCGAGCGTCAATAAGTTCCAGAGACCGAGAAGGGACCTAATGTCCATGTGGGCTTTTAGACATACCACATGAGGATTTGCCCGCTGCTAGTAAGGTCTGGCGAACATGTGACCAGTTACCATCAATTGTCTCCAGTGATCGAGTACTCAACCCGCACGTCAGCGTATTTCGATACGCAATCAGAACAGCTGGCTTTGTCAGTTGGCTGATGTCAATGCGCTCAAAACTTCGACGTGGGCGTCCGCCAAAGCGCATCCGCACGTCAGCACATACAAGTGCATGATCAGTGTCCACACCTGTGCTCCAAATCGAGCGACAATTCTGGATGCAGCCTCTCCAGCGGTAACTAATAGCAATGTGATCGATCTGCGTCCAAGGCTGGTTCGAGGCTGGTGGGCGCCAAGTCACCCTTCGGAGGGTGCTGTGTCGGAAATTAGTGCTCACAAGAAATAAGCAAACATCTTCACACAAATGAAGTAACCGCTCACCGTTATCATTACGGGAGCCTACACCGTGCTGACCGCCCAGATGCATTTCATCAGTGGACAACTTTCCAACTTGTGCGTTCATATCCCCGCCAGCACAACAGTGTCCGTGCTTCTTCTGTGGCGAAGGAGCTGAGTCAGTTGGCGGTGGAAGTCGTTCTTTACCGAATCATCGCTACAGTTTGTGGGCGCGTAGGCAGCGACATCTATTAGTCCCGCGCGACTTCGAAGCTTTAGAGGAGCCAGCCAACCGGACCGCACACATCCGGCTACTGATTGGAATCCAATCTACCAGAGCAACTTCAACCCGGGGACTCAGAGCAATGCCAAAACCAGCTTGGCCGGTGCTCGAAGCTGCATCGTCACCGGATAGGCGCAATGAGAAAATACTGTTTGCTTAACCTGAAGGGGATCGCAGAGTGAGCACAGAGCTCGAGTCTTGCAGGCGGGTCTCTGATAAGCAGCATATATCGATCGAGAGGGTCTCTAATGTTCGGGCAAATGCTGCCTGTTGGCCGGTCTGTCGTAGTGTGCGTACGTTAAGGCATACCAATCTGAAGGAAAATCGAGGGCTCCAAATGGAAGCCGATGAACTGGAATGGACCGCTTGTTTGGACATGGGCTTGTGGACAGGAGAGGAGTGAGGCTCCGCGTTCACATGTGAGTTAAAACTAGAAGATAAATGCCTAGCAAAGCATGTTGGGGGAGGGCCAAGAATCGGGGGGTTGAAACTGGGGGGATATAAGTGAAGTTGGAAGGGGACAGTAAGAGTGAAAAAGCGTAAGATGGGGAATAAGAAGACGGGAAGGCTTGAGCAGTAGCATCCAAACCCCTATCCACCCTGCTCGATGCAGCAGATGGGGCACCGTTGATTATTATCTGCGGTGGCCAGAGCATCAGCAATTTGTTTGAAGTGTGATTCATTGTATTGCGTGGGCAGGATACTGTCAGGTTGCCCAGGCCTAGGCTGGAGAACGATTAGGGTTCTCAACCAGAGCCTTTGTTTCAAAAGGCAGCGGGTTTGGCGTTGGATTAAAGGAGTCCGTTTTAAGGAATAAGGTGCCACCCTCATTCCAACCCCCAAACTGGAGGACCAGGAGGCTGAGTTTGTCTGGCCTCTAACCATTGACCATTCTGGTATGATTGAATCTGAAGCTGCAAAAGCACCACCCAGCATAGCTCAATGGATCGCTGAGGCACACAAACCATCGCACCACGGTAAGGTCCAGCCTCATTGCGATGGACTGATCCGTAATACCTACGTAGTGACCTCAAGATTCAACAGGGTTTATGCCAGCCACTGTATGTCCGTACAACGAGAAGAAACGAAGTGATATAGCTGGGCACGTTTGTTCAGTAAACTACAAAAATTTGTGAAGGCTACGAGCAGGCAGCGGTTGGAACCGCCGGTGGTGCATGAAGCATCATCTACTTGTTCATCCGGGTTCGGCGGACCCAGGGTGTGATAGGATTGTGCAAGCACAATAATGATATGAAATTACATGGCAAAGCAAGTGGGTGGGTTGCCGCAAGCGAATGGTTAGACACCTAGGCATATCTTGCCTACGCGCTGATTGGTTAGATTAGAGCGGCTTTATTTAACTGATTTATTGGAATACTCTCGTGAATGCAGAAGCTTCGTTAGTTATGGAAATGACCCATTTACTTGCAACGAGGTTCCTATGCGCTTGTTTTGCTGCTATTGTTGCTGCGCTTCATGAGTTTAATTGGTCCTTGAAGAGCCGTTTTATTAAACGACGAATAACCTAAATATGTGTGTTGTGAGGTTTAGTTTCATCGCTAGCTTTTCGCCGCTTCCACTCATTGATAGCGGATTTCGAGTTCTCTCTGTCTGAAGGATTCATATATGCCCGAATATGTAGCTTCAACAGTTTTATCGAACCGAGGCGGGATAATACCATTCAGGTACTCGCGTCAACTGCACAGTTGACTCTTACAGGTCAAATCTTCCGCACACACTTTTCACAAGACAGTTGACTTGCTTTATCCCCAACCCTTGTTCAAACTCGCCGGGGAACCTGTAATCAGGCTGTGTAGAGCTTTGTGGTCATGAGAATAAAGTCTGAGAATTCGTATCATTTGACTGAGGCGCCAGAAATATCATAAGGTTGCACCGCAGCTGGTAGTTGACAGTTGCTATCTTGCTCGTAATTTTTGTTGTTGTTGCCATTTGCCTCTTTCGCTGGAGTTACCGCGCACCGGGTTGGTAGTGCGCGTCGGAGGTAACACAGACACAGCAAGATTAAATACGCATGGACATCGCCTCCTACACCTCCAAAGCTGGCAGTCGGCAGGAAAGTGGGCTCTTCCTGACATATAGGTGGCTCCGTTTATGACGCATGGGATGAACCTACGGAACTCATCAGCATGGAACCTTTCGATCGCCTTGATTGTTTGCTAATTTTCTTGACAGTAACTTACGGCACTTTATTCACAAAACTTTACCATATAATAGTTCATCTGATTCATTCCTAGCTTAGCCACTTCGCCGAAAAGCTCGTTAAATTACAGTAGTAGTAACAAATGCGCTCAACTTGGTGACCTACACATGCCCTCACATACCTACTACATACACATACACACATATTCAGTAAGTACTGGGTAACTATTAACCTTTCTGTACCATTATTAACGTTACCTGTTTGTATTACCATGGTCATGCCTTTTAAGTCGTGCCTTATACCTTTGAGAATAAAGCATATATTTATTAAGTTATTATTTAATAAACCTCATGCTGCGTAGCAACAGCAGATTAAAATGGCTTACAAGCAAACCGATGCACAAACGTTGGAAGGTTACGCCGCAAAACTGCATTTAACTGCGTTTGCGCGATGAACGAGCAACACAAGGAGTCTGATCATCCATTTTAATATGCTATACCGATCAAAATGGCTGAATCATGTCAACAGACTTCGGAAGTGGATGAAACCGAACCGCCGAGGATGCAATCAATGTTCCACGGCTCCAATATGCTCCAATATTCCGACGCGCTCATGGTGTATGTCATATACCTGTCGCATTCCGCCAGACGACAGAATGTACCCCATTTATAATTCGTTTTACAACCGTTGAGAAGAACTTGTTATTGCTGCGCACCCATAGCTACCAAAGTGTTGACCAACTTTACCCGAAAGAGCTGCAGATGGCTGCAGCAAGACGAATGTAACATCACTCCAATTGTGCCAACAATGTTTGGATGAATAAAAGTTTCCCAGCTTAAGGAATCAGATTATCAATACCTCGAATTTAGTGCAGTAGCCGTACGGAGAAACTTAACTTGTGCCTAGTGGCCTTCATCACACTCTCCTCAAGGGAATGGAAACGATCACGGCTCAGCCACACATGCTCTACCGCGAAATGCTAACATTACAACACTGGAGCAAAATGGATACCGTAATCATGGGAAAGGCACTAACAAAATATTGATCGAGCGTGAAAGTTGCACCGCAATAGCTGATGGTTGAACGGCTGTCATCCACATTGCACATTATAAAGACTTAGACTGCTTAAACCATCGCATACATTATTAAAAGATGCTGACAAACGGAATTGAGAATAAATGTATGAGTTTGAGTATACATAGTACAAACTGTAATCCCCAAAAAAATTCCAGAAGGTATGGCGGCAGATGGGACGTTGGTAGTAATGATGTTGCCTCCTTGTGTATACCACAGGAGGTAGGAAATTAAAACAATAAGCGGGACCTCCAAGCAATCCTCTTATAATCAGTTGTGTTCATCCATGTGTAATGCATCACGTAGGCAGATCACGTTGTTTTTCCTTATCAAATGGTGCCCCAAACTAAGCTTCCGCTGTCCAGCATACGGTTGACAAAATCTTGCTTAATACAGTAATCGGAACGCATACACAGGAGAAGCTTAAACAAGAGTTGCGAACACGCCACAGTGTACCAATCCTAACGGTTTTATACACGCGCAGAATGGATAGTGTGGTCGTCGCAACGTTATACAATCTTGCCATTGGATAAGTTCAACTCAGGGAAAGAGGTACATACGATCCCCAAATAAAATCGATAAATGAAGCTATTTACACCGAGTCCTCTACAACTAAGTTATGGCAGAGGCAGTTCTTGGACAAAAGTTTATTTCTTGGTCACAGCGGTGATTCAAATTTCTCGGCGCTTCGAGGTACAAATTCACACGGCACGCCATCTCTGTGCATCAAGATCTCACAGACTATGTTATTAATGTTGTTGAAGATCTCCATGAGACTTCACGATTCCCACACGCGTCGTTTAAGTTGCAGACTTCATAGAGCTGATTGAATGTCTATACGTTTACTCTCAAGAAATCGCAAAGTATGTGAATATTAGGTATACTGAA
Organism: Dicrocoelium dendriticum; assembly: GCA_944474145.2. Classification (NCBI taxonomy): domain Eukaryota; kingdom Metazoa; phylum Platyhelminthes; class Trematoda; order Plagiorchiida; family Dicrocoeliidae; genus Dicrocoelium; species Dicrocoelium dendriticum. The sequence goes on along the minus strand of OX104059.1, from coordinate 60,616,910 downwards.
CCCTTCCTACCAAATCTCAGCAATACACACGCTTTCCAGTTACAGGCTTTGGTCTTCAACCGTTGAAGCATGATTGACGGACGGACAAGTTCATCTGAAAGTGATCCAACTCACATATATCGAATGTAGATAAACGATACATTGAAACGTTGACCGACCTGTTGGAACCTACAATGCTCATTGCTTCGCTTCAATGCTACGTGCTGATCGTACTGGCCAGTCCAAACCTGATGAATCTTTGTAAGTTTCCCATAACACCTGCAATTATTATATTCCACTTCATCGCATATGGTGATCGTGATTGTGCTTGGTGCATTTCAGGCGCGGCCAGTGTCAATGAAGCTCCGGAACGCCTACCAAATGGACACCGGCGTATCCGACCCGGTCAAGTGAGGCCGGAACAAAATCAAGCGAGTGACATGGTAAGCATATATCAATGATCCCTGAGCAATGGATACCAGATTCAAATGTTTCGCTTAGGGCATTCGTTCACTGAAAGTTTCCACTAATATATCGCGATGAGATAATTACTCCGGAATAAATTATTTTTTCCGTTACATCCGCAAAGAACAAAGGTACTAAAGTAGATTGTTTCATTTTGGACCATGTATTCATTAATGCAGCAAATGCGATTTTCACAATTATATTGAGATCTGCTCAACTGGATGCTATTCCATTATAAAGCCAACAGGAGATTTTACGGTTTCGCATGGTTTTTGTGAATGCCCACTACTGTAGATTCGAGAGATTGCGGTATGCTCTACAGTGCTTATACGCTGATGAATGATAATCTGACAAGTTCCAGTTATCATGGTTCCTTATTGTCCTCTTTAAGATGTCAATTATTCGAGGCGTATGCGCAAAATTCCAAAGTGCTGGACTCGTCCGCATCAACACACGAGGAGTGGTTTGTCGGTTACTTGTCAACCCAGTTATGCAAATTTGTCCACCTCGATAAGCCATCTACACTGACGTTACAACAGCGACACGCACCCTCTGCTTTCCACTGTACATTTTCAGTGAGATTTAAGAATGGAAACAGCATCATTGTATTAACTTCGAGATCGAACCTCGTTTAAAACGCACGCTAGCTGAATTTGTTTGCAATTATACAGCCATATTGCCACGTCGACAAAATGGTATTTTTGATGTGTCCAACTTACGCACCCCATTTCGTTTCTTCTTGCAGAAGATTTGGTCTCCTGGATTGCGCCTTTTCTAAATGTTCAAACTGGTGTGGGATCAGCGAGTACACACGTGTGCTTTAACTGGATATGTGTTCAGGAATTGTGCGGTTGCGGTAGATGGTAATCTGGCAGATTCCAGTTATCATGGTTGCTAATTGTCCTATTTAATTTGTCAACTATGCAATGTATATGCGCAATATTCCAAATTGCAGGACTCGCCCGCATCGAAACACGAGGAGTTGTTTGTCGGTTAATTGTCAACCCAGTTAAGCAAACTTGTCCACCTCGATATGCTATCTACACTGCCGTTGCAGAAACCACATGCATCTGCTCCTTTTCAATGTACATTTTCAGTGAGATTTAAGGAATGAAACAGCATATCTGTATTATATTCGAGATTGAATCGCATTTAAGATACACGCGAGCTGAATGCGTTTGCAATTACGCAGCCATATTGCCACGTCGACAAAATGGTATTTTCGATGTGTCGAACTTACGCACCCCATTTCCTTTCTTCTTGCAGAATATTTGGTCTCCTGGATTGCGCCTTTAATAAATGTTCAAACTTGTGTGGGATCAGCGAGTACACACGTGTGCTTTAACTGGATAGGTGTGCGGCGGCATTGAAATTTACACACTTGCTATAAATGTTTTCACATATACACATACTGTGTGCAAGTTGGTTCTCGTTGTATTGCGTTAAATTTTTATATCATCTGGTTGAGTAGATGTACAGCAATGGTTGGATACCTATGTGACACAGCAGCTGAGGATGATTGGATTTTTTCCCCAATAATTCATACAGGTCAACTGCTATAATACATATTTGGATAACCGCACAACAACCAAATTCAGTAGGATGTTTAGCAACCTCATTCATATAGAATGGAAACTAGTTTTAACCCAAGCAGAACGCAGCTATTTTACCCCAAGTTCAGAAAAAGACAAAACACGAAGCGTTAAGCATACAATATTCCGATTAATTTTTTCTCATGCTCATACAATAACATACATTAGGGTAAGGTCTATCGCAATCGTCAGTAGAACAAAGAAACAATTGCTCAGAACATTTAACGTGATCATGATGCAAATCATCTGATCACATGACTGAAGTCAGGTGGAATTGCGGAATACCGTCACTTCCCGTCTGGTGGTCGGCCGCGGAACTGCTGGTACCACGCAACTTCACTTGACTTAAGACATTTGAGCAGGTGACTGCCATCGTGTTTAAATTTAAATTTTCGGATCAATTGTTTCTGTTATACTAACGATTTCAGCAGACCTTACCCTAATGTATATTATTTTATGAACTTGTCGAACAATTATCCGAAAACAAATGCACGCATTACGCTTTTTGTTTTGTTTTTATTTCTGAACTTGAGGAAATTTGTTAGCTTAATTGCGGTCCTCCAGATCACTGGGAACTTCGCAGGAAATATAGAACAAAGCCGACAACCTCTTATTCGCATGCTAATTAACTGTCTGACTCCGACGGTCTCGATGATATTCATCCAAATTTTGTGCTTCAATTAATAGACCCGGGGTTTCCAAACCGAATTTCGTCAATTTGTGATAAATATTTTGCCGCTTCATCCAAATGGCTCTTCATCACATGGTAAGAAGCAACACTTTGGGAAAATGTTCACTGGAAATGCCGGGTTGAAAGCAATATTACGAGATATAACACAACCTCAGCAGTTCTAATTTAAGCTTCATTACGCGGTTGGAAGTGATGTTATGCACCATGTATTTGGTATTATATATAACAGTTTTCTATTACCGGTAAACATCGGTAGCTTAGCAATTCCCGCAAGTGGGCCAAAATTAGAATATCCCTACGGCGAATAGAAAGCACTGTGATAAAATGAGAATCGTTTGATGGGCTGACCACGGTATTAACAATTAAGGCACCGAAACCGGTCTCTGCACAATCTTTTGCTCATCATCTTAAGTAGATATGGAAAGTGGTACAAGCGTGTTAAATTCTTCGTGGCTCTTCGCTGTGGAGCCACGGGTACGACTAAATCTTGAGTGTGCGATAACTACTAAGCGTAGCTTGCGTATTGCAGGTGAGGCCGAACGTATGTGCCAAGCAACTGCAAACAAACAGATGGATCAATCTGGCCGAATGCTTTCCGCAAAATGCCAAGGTTTTGTTTTCCTTTATGCTACGCCATCCTCGATCCTTGCGAGCAGCCCAGTTCACCTCAGGTTCTACCCCAATGTCATGCTCCTGGGTGACTGCTTGTGGGACATGCTTTTCGAGACCGCATACACTTTTCGGTTGGTGACGTTTATGTATGACCTTACCATTAGACCAGTTGAAATGGAGTAGAATTTCGAGTGACCGCGCCTCGCTGAAATGTCTTGTAATTTCCGTTGCCGGCGAGATAAGAGACCACAAAAGCTCCATAATAGGCACGAGAATCAGGCGCGTTCACATTGCTGATGCTTGTGGAAAGCCATATTTTTAACGGAAAATCGGGGAGTTTACTAACAAGTTCCGTTGTTCAGTCGCAGTCGACTAAGTAACCGTAGTCACCAGTTAACACGCGGTTACGGGCTGCGCTGGAAAGCAACCTGAGTGTGCTTCATGTTGTTGGAATGTGTCTCAGTTGTCACATCGTTCAGCCTCTGGGAGTATAGCAGCTGTCGCTCCATTCGACACCGCCCGGACACTCATTCTGGATAGACTTCCGTTTTGCGAATGTAATTCCCCATCACCATAATCTGCTCGTTGAATTGCTTACTTTACTTCAGCGACTCACACGTAAATGCCTCCAGTTTATTGGTACTGTCCACTGGGTCAAGTAGAGGCTCCTTTCATCGGTACTTCTAATTTCACAAAGATTATATATGCTATCACGTGTCAGTGCACATCAGCAGCCCCAACACATACAGTGGACTCCTTGACGTCCTACTCTGAGAAGCTGGGACTTGGTTTGTGGTTGATGCCGAGTTCGGATTTAGCGAGGTGCTTACCACATCTGTGGAGGATACCCATCGGGGCGCTGTCAATGTTACACGCAACTGAACATACGGCCAACGCTTATAAACCAGCGACATAGGTTTCCGCTGAAAAATTTGCTATGTATTTTATGCAATGGGTCCTTACGAATCACTTTATCTGTCTTCCTCTCCTACATTGTTGCTGAAAGATTGTGCGTAATAGTGCACACTGAGCTGCCACTGATTTGTCGTGGCCTAGGTTTATGAGCCGGCAGTTTTATATGCCAGGTGGTGATCGCAATGAACCATGATTTTACACGGATAAAGAAGCTTTGCTTGTAAGTTTAGTTGGATAGTTGGTAGGGGTATCGAAATAATAATAGTACTGATAATATTAATGATATTCACAATAAACGTAAGGCAGCTATTACTTTCAATATGAATATAAGGACCTATAGTTGCTTTGTTGTATTCCTGTAATCTGTTTATATTCACAGCATTCACAGATAAAAGCAAATAAAACTATGTGTAACTCCAGGTTTATGATGGAGACGTAGCGCCAAGTGACAAATTGTAAGTAGATGAGTGTGTCATCCAACCGTCTTTCAACTGCTGTTAGTATCAGCACAGTGACTACAGATTCCGGGAGGGCATTACATGGGTGACAAACGCGAATGAAAATGAAGTTCCTGCGGCTTTCCTGACGGCTATACTGTTCTGCGAGTTTTAATGTATAAACCCTCTGGTTTGTATTCCAGAAGAGTAGCAGTAAAGCGTGACACACAAGATGTGGGTCTCACAGAATCAATTAAGCCGTAATCACGTCGCCACGTAGTCTCTGATAGATTCCGTTGAAAGCCCCAAATCGTTGCAGCCTCTCCTGGTATGAAGGATTGCGTATTCCAGTTACGTTCTTAGATTACAGACGTTGTAGCTGTCCCAGTGCATAAAGGTCGTGTTTGAAACATGGATGCCAGGTTTTAAGTGTATATTCCACATGAGGGCGAACGTATGCACTGAGCGCTTGTCAAAATATGGAGTCGTTTATTTGTCCAAATGCTTGTTGCAACAGCCCGACTTGTTGACTTCGAGGCCACTCCGGATTGCCTGGAGCAACCTAAGTCATCTTGAGCCAGGACAGTGAACTCACGGTTGATTATTGCAGTATATCCGTTCCGAGTTGGTATGAATAGCTGATCTGATGTCAAATGAAAAGTGCCCTGCATTTACTGACGTTGAACTGCAGTAAATGTTTGCTTGACCATTGCTATGCCGTACCTACATCACCTTGAAGCAGAAGCTGGTCTGCCTTAGCCTGGATCCTGCTCCAAATCATAATATCATCGTCAAGCATTAGGAAGTTTAAAGTGTTTTCCTGTGCATGGTTATTAATAAACTAAAAAAGCAAACGTGGATATATATAGAGCCCTGCGGCACACCACACGACTTATATGGAGTCCGAAATAAACCTCCGAACTCTGACAACTAATGGCCGTTGATGTGGAAAGTTAGCAGTCTAGCTTAGAAGAGGGTCGCCGATCCACTAATACTGCAGTTTGGAGAATAATATCCGATGGTCGAGACGATCGCTATTCCAAATAGTTCACTTTAACGTCTTATTCAGCGTCAGCTGACACGGTGAAGCTACTGCTTGTGATCGGTAACTTCGGTGTATATGACCACTTTTGACGGAAGCCGTGCTGCTTAGGAGTGATGAGGTTGCAGGTTTCCAGATAACACACCAGAGTGTTGGCATTGATAGTTTCCTTAATCTTGAAGAGTATAGGAAGAAAAAATACTTGACGTCCGTTGGAGGACTCAGTTCTGCTTCCATTTTATGAGTCTGGGATAATATTCTGAGCTTTCACTCAGAAGGAACTTGATTCTTGTCTAAGCAGCGCTGGAAAAACGTAGTTGAGCGTCCCTCCGGTTTGCATGCTGCTGCTTTCATTCCCTCTGGATGAATGGTATCGACCCCTGCGAGTTGTGTTATCGTAGATATATAAGGCATTGAGGTAAAACCTCCGCGGTAAAAAAATTATGTTGGTTAGTTCCGGCGAAGAGTCGACAAGGCTTGGAAGATCCCTTGGTTGCAATACTTTAGAAGCATGGGGGCCTCTTGCATCCGCAGCGCGATTGTTGCTCCCACAGATATTCTTGTGAAATTATCGGCCGTCCTGAGTGAGGTGTATCCTTATCTTAGCTTCCGTAGGCTTTTGACGTGCTTGTACAGCAATTTGTGGTTATCCATGCAGCCTTTTGCGACCTTAATCTGATATGCGGCTTTTTCTTCACTTAGCAGATGAGCGCGGTGAATAGTTTGGGCCACGTAGTTCTACCATATTTCCGGTGCTGGATCTTCTCTGTACACGCCACATGCTACGATGCGATCTACCACATATTTTCAAATGTTGATGCTAACGAAATTAATTGATGTGGACTTATCGCAATCCTTATCTCTGAAGCATCTGCAATCACCCTACTAAATTCTTTGACGCACCCGAGCCAATCGACTTCCGGGGGGTTTTCTGCAAGGAATGACTAAGTTATAGCGCTGACAAGCTAGGAAAAATCGAATGTAGCTTGTGCTGGTTCGTACAGTCACATCTTTCTCATTCCATTACTATGCATAGTAGACGAAGTTGAAGCTGATGACTGCGTGGTCATAGAGACCTAACGGGCAGTTTAAAACTAACACATCCATTATATGCTCCATGTGGATAAGCAAAAGATGCAAGACATGCGGTATGTTACCTGTTCTGATCCAGGTAGGCAAAGTGATGTGATTGTCATAAGAAACAGTGGTTACGAGAACTTGTAGATCGGTTTTGAATTGCTACCAAATCGTAGCAGGAGTTGCTAAAACCTACGTTGAAATCACCCATGATAAGTAGGTGTGTACCTACTTTGTAAACTGCGTCTTAAAGCAGCCATGAGGTGGCTGTCGGTTTTGAGTGTACACTTACACCAAGGCACAGTAAGCGAAGCGTCCTTGCCTTTCGATTGCAATCAGCACCAAAGAGATTCGGGGAAGTGCAATGTTGAAATCAACACAGCTTTACAATGTTATTTGCTGCAAAAAATACAGAATTTCCTCTCCTCTTTTTGTGTGTCTCTGTTTCCGGATTAGCGACATGCCCGGTAGCGAAACTACAGCGTCCGTCGTTACCGTGTGCAACTACTTTTGAGTAATACCAATGACATCATATGACCTGGAGGCTTGACGATCTTTCAGTTCGGCCAGTTTATTAAAACTACCCTGTACATTCGAAGCAAAGCAGCCTAGGATCTCTGTCTTAAGGAGCTCACAAAAGGCTAAATACATCAAGTGTGGGAGAATGCCGACCGTTGGGAAGTGCGCAGTTACTCACCTTTTTGGGTGGGTAATGATAGCTGATGTCAAGTTGATCTGGCCAAGGTGCGACCTATTAATCATTTAGACCTACGTCAGTGTCACTTAAAACGGTAGCGAAACTATTCACTTGTATCATCGTCGGTACGTTTGTTGATTCCTGTGTGTTGACTGTTGAACTTTGCAAAGCTTCAGCGATCTTTAGCCCAAGTTCACAAGAATGAGATTTTGATCTCTCCGTCGTCGATCCAAAACATCCGTCTATTTTACACTGACTAAAATGCAAGTATTATGGTTTAGGGCTGCATTCACTATTATCTATTAAGGGTGTTATGCTGATAAGTGATAGCGCCCCAACATTATGCAAACAAAGTATTTCACGAACGAAACGCCACTGTGCTAAATCGTGCCTTCCGGTATCTTGAACATCATTAGAAAGACCTTCTGGTAGGCCATATGTGCAGATTGTGCATAGGCGGTCTTGTTTGATGTGTTTCTCTTTGGTGTTTCTTTATTGTATTCGCGCGCTCCAATGGATATCAGCATAGCTCCGTGTGCACCACGATACGAGTCATAACGCAACTGTAAACAGCAAAACGTTTTCTACGTCGGTGAACGATTCTAGTGTAACCTGGATAAGTCTAAGTACTTGATACTGTACCGAGTTCGGATGACGAGTAGTTGGTAATAGGTTTATTGGTGTGGCTTTACTAAACTTCATCTAACACAACGCGCTTACTGCACTTGGTCATATGCTAACTAACCTCGGGATGTAATGGCATGCACCAATGTCGTATCCCTGTTTCCTAAGTATACGAGGTAGGGTAACGGTTAGTCCTGAACTGTCTGGCCGCAACAGCGACCTCCCGGTTTACCTCTGAAGCCATCTCTGCATTTGCAACTGAAGACCCGTGGTATCGTTTTGACAAATGTCATTTGAGCTACAGGTCCTGGTGGTTGGCTTTCAGTTGCTTCATACGTGTTAATGCTAGATGTCAGGTCTAGTAAAATTTGTTTAACCAGAGGTTTTGTTTGGTGCCTGCTTTTCGTTGACATGCGTACTGATTGACTCACGTAGGTTCCGTTAGTTTTCGCGAAGTGTTCTGCAAAATATGGAGAAGAGCACATTGGGGACGCAACTGATTGCGGTTCAGGGAAAGTAGGTTGCGCAACATTTTGTTGCTTACCGTGGTGGCCCCACATTACTTTTAAGGCAAACATCATTGGAAGTGAACATTAAATATACATCAGTTATTGCAACTGGGTTACAGCTTGTGTATGTGCAAAGCATGTATATAGTTATTTCGTAAATCTGCACCATTTGTTTACAGTGCTGCAGCGTCACGCTGGCATGTGCTTCTATGACAACCTGTTCCATGAACTGTATTTTCTAGTCAGTATTGCTCAGTTCGCCATCAGGATCCCGTCGGAGCATTTTGGAATATCGGCGCTCACATTTTTTATAAAGTAGTCATTAATGTTACTTCCTATGTCTTCAAGTGGGTTCAGTTACGAAGATTATGCCGCCATTCGTATAATACTTCCTGAGCTGTACAGCTCCACCTGCCACAAACACTCCAGATCGGTGTAACAGGTTCGTCTCATCTAACCATACCCCTAGCTGGCTTCCGACTCGAAGTTCAACAAATAAACCGTGTAGGTTTTCCTTAGCCTTTGCTATCCATCCTATCCATGGATTCAGATAATTCATGTAATTTCTTCGTTGTCATATTGCGACCGCATAGGTAGCGTGTGATTGTGCTGACGCTCACGTCCACCTGGAATTCCACTTTCAGTAGTAACCGCAGAGTATTCTAGGTAGATGTAGGTTCAAACTCCTCTACATTCCACTAAGCAACGCACGTGGCTATCTGACAGACAAGTTAGACGCGACAAGCTACGATCTCTTTTGGGCTCATTCAATTTTATTGTTATAATCTAGCTTCTGCATGCTGTTAAATTTACCGGTAACAGAGATACAAAGTTCTTCGAGTCGTTGCATACTTCAGGATAAGATCGTTTTCATCGGACGGAAGACGGGTGTACCTTCCTCTTCTTCCCATCGCGCGTAATGTGATCTGTAGTTTAAAAGCCCGATACAGCGATTTAAATACAAACTTAGTATGTGAATTATGAGGAAGGTTTTCTTTTGGCCTTGCTTGCTGCGTGCGCTTCCCGTGCAAACAAACTGGGGAAAGCAGAAGTTACAACTCCGCTGACCAGAGACGGACTATGGAAACCGTACGGATGTATCCACATTAAAGACGTATGCAATCTTGACGTTTCGGACTAAACTTATGATTCCGGATGTCAAGCGCGTGTCATGCCCGCTGTTTGCCTATCACATTGTTCCGCTCAGTCCATTGAGCATACTAACCCCGTACTTTTTCCGCTCCTCATAAACTGCTCACATACGCATACGTGGGTAATGTTTCTCCTGCGATTTGCACGACCGACCACTAATTGAAAAGGGGTTCAAATTTAGATAGTTATTTAATGAGATTATCTGCCTTTCGGAAGAAATCTGTGAGTACATTATTAAAACTACTGCTTTTACACTAAATAATTTCGGTTGCATATCTAGTTTCCTGGATGTGCCTTTCCAACTGCGGCCAGCGTAGTAAAACCGGATTATTTCGCTAGCTACAATTTGATCACTATATTTTGGAGTCCTTGGTATACTATTTTTCTGTATTATTGTTAAATTATTTTTATACGTTTTTACCACACAAAACTTCTGAATACATTTTGAAGCTGCTGTAATTGGTGATTATGTATTTTGTTGTTCTTTGCTGTTACGGATATTTTTCAAGTAGAATTATTTGCCAAATATTTTCGATCTGAGCTTTGGCTTTTGTTCAAATTGCTTCGTAATCTGATTAATGATGGAAATTCCTCTTTGATTTTTGGTTTCATATATCTATATAATTATTTTTCTCAATAAAACAGTCAGTGTTATTTGGGGGTTATACATTTATAAAATTAACGCATTTTTAATTACAAAACAGTTTTGCAATATTAATTTTTTATTTAGCGTCAGCCGTGCATCCGTGATGTACTGAATATATCGTGCAACTATTATTTTATATCGCAGTTATTCTGCATGCATTAATCCTTGACCATATTTCTTGTATTGACATAAAAACCTTACATGCAGCTTAACTTGTAATAATTTGATTTATTCCTTGTAAATTTTCAATGTCAGTTTGGGTAATATCCCGTATTACCTTTGTTTGTATACATGGTGGTCTTATGCAACATCTAGTTGTACGTGACACATTTCATGTTTAATTTCAACGGGATAGAAAAGTGACATTAAACACTGGATCTAGGCAAATACGACTTTGGCTTGAATAAAAATGATATCTTTTTTCACTGGCACAGTTAATTAACGAAGGATAATTAAAACATAACCCAAAATAAATCGTTCATTTCGATCTTGAATTTTCCTGTGAACCAAATGGTCTTGACTATGTGGAAGCTAATCTATGCAGCGTGCATTGCTCGACAGCGCAACGGTGAGGCAATTGTCCGCGAGCAATTCAAATTACACTTAATTGTACTTAATTCTTGTAAACTTTTGTGTGCTTTTCAAACTCTACGTTTCAGTAAACATACATTTTGTTTAATAAAACCGCGCAAATAGCATTTTGTCAAAGGTAGTGTTATAATATCTATATACATGCTAAAGTGCGATTAAGCGAAGTATCTATGCAGAAGAAAATCATGATAACTACAAATGAATAATACATTGTTGATAACTTGTAGGTTTGCATAACATATCGCACATCTTTATCCTATGAACTAACCAGATTTCACTAAAAATATGGTACGAATAATAAGGCATTTTATAGATGTTATCCGAAGCTGCTTGGCTTCAGCTGCCAAGATGCTTTGGTAATCGTTTTTTTCATTATTTACGGCTGATTCGACTTCGTGTAAGGCCTGCGGTACACTTAGACTGCTGCTTAGTTTATTCACCCAGACCTACGCGAAACTTAAATTAACGGTAGTTAATACGATTAGTTAGTTGATTATCCAATATTTCATTTTGCGTGCCCTTATACTTCTACCAATAATTTGAGGTAGCTGGATATCATTATATATAGTATCTAGCGCCTCAATTACAGTAAGTTCAAATGCGTTTTTATATAAACAACGTGTTCATCAAAGCTTAGGGAGCAAAAAACTGTACGGTTGTATTGTTAGAAAACCTCTCAATAATCAAGAATGCAAGAAGCGATGTAAGTCGCTAATGCCTTTCCAGTTCATCATAACAAAATAAACCAAAGATCATTTTACTTAATTAGGCCAATTCATAATGACGAGTGATTTAACATTTGCATTGCATTGCGTGGCCCCTGCAGTATTTATAAATCTTAACTTCACTACCATAATTTTTAATTAGTTGGACCTATTAGAACTAACTTAGAATTAGTAATATCAATAGTGTGCACCTATTTTACGGCGCAGCATTATTGTTACCCTTACGTAAGGCAATTTCTAGATCGGATAAAAAGTAGAAAAATAGACAAAGCTTGATTTCGCCAATATAAATTATATACGGCAGGCCTAATTGCGTTTATTGCAAAGATATCAAAACGGTCGGGCATAAAAGCATAATAATCATAACAATCTAGTATCCTGCCTGGAGCTATGCACCAAATTAATTAAAAATGTCTAAAAGACAGTGCACAGGAAGTACCGATTATTTCGAAAAATCACCTGGCGCATGGGAACACCAGATCAGTAACTAAATAAATGGTTATATTTTTGGCATGCGAGCAACATCCTTTATGTGCATTTAAGCGGAAAGTATCCTTACAAGACATGTTTGTAGTACGTATAAATTGTTAGAAAAATAAATTATTATGCGTTATCTAATTATACTAATTGACAGTTGCCCTTAATAATCTATTTGGCTTAATATTACCATGTACCTCTTCAAGAAAGGTAAATTGCGGATTTCAGTATGTATAGCACCTATTTGCAATAGGTTAGGTCTGTTTGGTGTAAAAATGCTAGCACACATTTTGCAGTGGCCCATATTGCTGAAATAGTTATGTGACTATTCATCGACTTAGCACGCATAACTAAGTTCCAACTGTTTTATTTGATCTACATGTGCATTGTAAATAAGAAAGCACATCTAAATATGAATTACTCAGCACACTCAAATATAACATATTTATTTGGTTTTGGCTGTTGGTAGTCTCCCTGAAATGGGCATTTTTAATACTTTTCCTGAAGCGCTTAAACTCATGCACACAACATTTATCTGTGCCATGTGAAGTGGCGCTGTTGTGCGGTTCATCGAGCACATCTTGGTTGACTTCAATCGATGACATACCTTATAGATTGAAATATTTGGTCAATGCACAGTGTGCCAATATCTCCACTTTTACCAAACTGCAGACTAGTTTAATTCAAGAATCTGCTAAAATATAAATAAAACGTTTAGATTTATGTATTTGCATAAAATGAATGAGTAGAACCCATAGATTAAAAATTGAAAATCGGTTGGCCTAGCTATCTGACTAATTTGCCGGTCTCAAAGATTTACTACAACATATGTATCCGGTCCACTAGTTTACGCTTGAAGTATCCAAAATCTACTACATATTATTGGTCGCATATCCCAATTCCATTTATTTTAACTCCCCGATGGCTTAAAAGGGTGTAGATAATAATACTTATATTTAGTATTTTAAGTGAGACCGCATTTACAACATTAATTTTATTGATAACTGGTAATACAAAATGTTAATGTTAATTTTAAAATTATTTCAGATAGAGAATAAATTTCATTGTAAAAGACAACTAATTAAATCTTGTTGAACTCGGGGGTTTCATTTCGCAATCATTAGAGATATGGATGCAACATGCTGATTTGAAAAACGGAATGCAAAATTTCACATTTACGAATCAGTTAATGAAATGAAATGGGATCATTTGCAGACGAAAATAGGTTATTTAATGTTTACATGAATTGCTTACTAGTCGTAATCGCTCAGTCATTGTGCCAGCACTTGTGGTGCTAAACTGGAATTCGTTCATTAATTCAAGTACCAGGGCAGCTATATTAGTGCCCCGTGGGATCGACACGAGGTTACGAACATTAGAGCAAAAGCTCGAGTCGCTTTTGCCAATCTCCGCTACCTGAGGCGCAGACGCGACATTACTCTGGTCCTAAATGGCAGAGTTTATAACGCAGCCGCCCGTTACACTATCTTATATGGTTGTGAAACCTGGCGTATCAGGTCGAAAGACTTGAAGATGCCTGCCGCATTCGACAATCGCTGCCTTCGCAACTTAGCTCATGTCTGGTAGAAGACTCGCGTCAGTAATCAGCGTGTTCGGCGTCGCGTATTTGGTGCAGGAAGAGCGAGTGAACAGCTCAGCACCACCATATCACGCACCTGGCTCCGATGGCTAGTCCATCTTTTGCGCATGCCAGCACACAGACTTCCGCGATATACATTAGTTACGCGCCGTGGGTGCGGTTGGAAGAGGTTGAGGGGACGCCAAGCGATGACTCGATAGAGAGAGATGGAAACCCTCACTTCGAAGTTGGCGTCGGTTGATGAATCCCAACTGCCTGTCCGGTGTCCTAAGGACAATGATCACGTTCGGTTGGTCACACTTGCTGACATGGCTAGGAGCCGGCCCCGGTGGCATTTGTATTGCGTTCTTTTGTCCATCACCCTCCTGTTTAGCCTCCCCTCCAATCATGATCGCATTCGCAATGCATAATAAAACGTTTTGCAGCACGATAGCCGGTTGTTAATGCTTGGGAACAAGATCCATTCTTTACTGGGGACTCAGCTGGCGTGCCACTGTTCTTTTTCCCTATGTCCTTTGTATTAGGGCAAATAGCTGGGGAATTTTCTACATGCAGCTATGGTGTATAATTATTTATGTGTAATATCAAAGTTTTGATGCAGAATCAAAGGAATTCTATTTCACTACGAACGTTTTCACAAAGTGACACATAAAATATTGACAAAATCTTGGGCAGCTTTTATATTAAATTTGCATTTCAACATGGTATCCTGTCATAGTAATTCTGTCCATCAGATGCTCAGTGAATCAGCTCTAATTTTACTTGCAACATGTTTTCGCTCCACAAGCCATAAATAGTCGATGACTGAAGCACTGCGCGCTTTGTTCCTTCTGACCTAAGGACTTATTCAGTTCCTTAATAAATACGACATTTGAAAGAACGGCAAGGTGCAGTTTGATATAGTGAGTGCAAGTTGTGAAAAGCTTACGCGACATTAACAATTTCGCATTCTTTGAGCAGGGTATGAAGCAAAATATACGCGCATTCGCTT
>OX104059.1:60523948-60601911 GCA_944474145.2 Dicrocoelium dendriticum | reverse complement strand
ACTGCTGAAATAGTGGACAAATGCAAAACCCTCAAATGCATCTAATAAAGGATCATACGAACTGCATTTTACTGAATTAGTAAAGATAAGATTAATAAAGAAAATGAAAATATCCTATCCAACCGGCTCATGAGTTTACGTTTTTCATAAGCCTTCGTAAATTCCCAATTTAATTTTGGTCGGAAGAGGAATCGCTTTTGGAGTGAAACCAATTCGGCAAGACAAAACTTACAAATCAAGGTGTTTGGCTTCATCCGGCCAGCAGAACAAAACAGTTACTATTGCTTGAACACCTTGACAACGTACGCGGAATCATGTTTGAACCGTAAGTAATAAAATGGTGCAAAAAATATCTTCACTATTTTTATTTTTGGCACCTCAAAATTATAGATAGAAATTCGTTTGTTAAGTTCGTCGCTTGGTGAGGGGGCTACACTGTCCTCTGCACGGCAGTGACGTGTAAGTCAGTGGTTAGTGAGCGGCGTTATAACACATCTAGTAACTTATTTACGATGATCGTTGCCGTCCCCTGTAGCTAAGTGCTCTTCATCACTGGCTGGCAACAGTCAAATTGCGGGTTCGAGCCCTACCAAGAGTCCGATGGAATGCGCACTGCTGATGATTCCCGAAAGAATGAAACGCGGGTACAGTGCTTTCCGGGTATGTGGCGGCTGTCTGAGTGAGTCTTGATGTGACGAATTTCTACCTATACCATTCAACTCGACCTACTACTCTCCTCTAAATTCAAAATTAGGCGTATCGCTAGGAACACTCGCACAATATTATCTGTGTGCTGTTTCGCTGGTCCCGCAATTCGGGCTGCCTCGATTGTCTGCTTCGGTCATGTTTTTTGTGTCAGCGGGTTTAGCATTGTTGCGTCACTAAGCTGACTGCGACAAAAGAGTCCAGGCTTTGCGTCGAGAAATACATTTATCAATACGGTGGTAATTTTTGACGACAAGAAATCTATAGCTACTATTTACATGAATGTATTATACTGTTATATCTTGGCTGGTACCTTAAAGAGGCTATGTCGATTGGTATCTCAGTGTTACGGATGAAGCTAAAATAGGCTGTTTCACACGTTCATCTTAGTGAATAAACGTCGGAAGTTATAGTTTGTAGTGTACCAGCGTTTGGTTGGATTTACAAAGAATATATGGATCCCGTTGTATAGTACTACGTGTTGCGAATAGGTTGAACGTACTTCCGAGGACGTAACACAATGATGTGAATAATACCTTGAAGTCGACGCTGAGTATAAATTGAATTACGGCCACTCGGTGGATGCATTTAGATAATTCTGAAAATTTTGGATGTTCGTCAAACCGTATTCCTCAGATAATGTGTTCAAATTTTTCATGAAAT
Source organism: Dicrocoelium dendriticum (assembly GCA_944474145.2). Lineage (NCBI taxonomy): Eukaryota > Metazoa > Platyhelminthes > Trematoda > Plagiorchiida > Dicrocoeliidae > Dicrocoelium > Dicrocoelium dendriticum. The sequence continues at coordinate 60,600,543 of OX104059.1, read as the reverse complement.
CTTGAATATCTTTACAAAGATTTTTAAAAAAATTATTCTTTAGCAAATTCGAAATCAAGCTTGAATGTTAATGGTTTGAAAATATCAACCATTATCCATATAGCTCAGAGTTTAATTAATAATATAACCGTCAAGATTTACATTTGCCTTTTGGATCAGCTTGATATGGCCATAACAGGAGTGCAATGCAGTATCAAGCGAAATTATGCGGCACACCGGTCAAAAAGCTTAAGTGTTTAAACTCAGATTATTTCGTGTGGTCATTCAGCGTTCCATACATATGGATTGCTTCCGGTGTGTTGCCGTTTATTGTAGACTTTAAGCGGCACATCGTACTGGATTACTGCTTCCATTTTCCAAATATTTTCTTCGAATAGCTATTGTAGTGAAATTGCGTATTAAGCTAACTGTAATACAGATAGTGTATGTGTCAAACTGGTTGGTTTATTATAAAACTCTTAACACGCCGGTTACTCATCGAATTGCACTCCGTGGAGCAACTATTATTGTGAACCAATGAAACAAAATTATTCCAACTCGATGATAGCTGCTCTCGCGATGAAGCGTGCGTGACTAGAAAATAAACAATTAAAACAATGTTCTGCGACACTTTCGATTAACCACCATGGAACTAAATTACCACCGGCAAATATAGCGTAACAGTTGACCATGATAACAAGGCACACGTGCATTGCCAAAGAATATTCCATTTAAACAACACCAAAGCCATGTATTTCTTACGGAAATCTTTCAGACGTTAAAATATGGCCGACATTCGTACGACCAGTTGCTGTTCGAATTAGTTCGGCGCAATGAGTCTCCAATCAAGAGCTAGCTACATAATGTGTGGTTAAATTTATTAAGGGACTCTGTGATGTGCAGGGTAATTGTACTCTGTCAGAACTTCAGGACAGCATGAAGCGAATGAAATATGAACATTTAATGCATGGATTTCATTTCATGTCGTCCAATTCTCCGCACCTCGCTATCGCCACTTCCTTGCTGGGGAATCAAGTAAAAGCCTGAAGGCAAAAGTCTATTTTCTTGAGATTTGACATTCTTCCCTTTACTTTACTCAAAATATATATAAATATATATAATACATTTAAATATAATATATAATAAAATACATGTGAAGTTGACAGACTTCTTATTATTTACTCAGCGTTGTAGTTGCATTCGTAAATTACAGCATGTTCACCTAACGGTTCTAGCTGGGTTGTTCTGGACAGTCAGGTTGCAACGAGTGTTAAGATGGCAATATTCCAGGAAATGTTGGGCTTTCGCCAAGAAAATGCCTTTCCTAAAATAGCTATAATCGTTTTTGATGCAGATGATGTACTAATAAATAAATTCATTAATTTATTATGCCTACTTCATGTGATTCATCCAGTTCAAATGTATAATTCACTCATTCTTCCACAGATGATTTACTCGAGCATAATCACAAAGTCCTCTTCAATAATACAACAAACAACCTTACTACATATATACTCGTAAAATTTACACATATATGCTAAAAAAATATCCAGTAGGTTACTAGTGCATTTGATAAATTATTATATATTTACCCACCATTTATCATTAGCATTCCTACACAGGCGTGCCTCTCATATTTGATAAATATATATATATATATATATATAATTCATTGCATCCGGCTTCGGATTTGAATTCACTATGGCCTGCCAATAGCCTGCTCATACAAAGGGACCATGCGAATTTTGCGCTACGACAAATGCACCCCACGACCACATACAACATATCCAGTGTAAACCCGAAAGATTAAGGGTGGGAGGCATGTGGATGGGAGCCACCTTTCAACAATGGAGCCGACCCACACTCCTTCATAGGCAAACACAAGTACGCTGTATTTGGGAAAACAAGCGCACCCAGGACAAGCAGTGGACCGTAGTCTGCTAAACATTTGATTGGAAGTCGATTTACATTAATGCGAATTTTTGTTGAAATAATGAAGATTGCGTCAACTTAGATGAATCATGCAACAGGAAAGTGGGTTATACCATCTATTATTCAAACATGATTTTGTCTTCCGAGGTTAGCTAATTTCTGCTATTCAACTTGTCTTGAATATCTAGCCCCTATTCTTGTTCCGCTTTATCCCAACTTTCCCAGACAACCTCTGGTCAAAAAGTGCATTTTTTAACTAAACTTTCCCGTGATTCGTTCTCACGCTCCTTATCTCAAAAATGCCCTAACTTTCGGTCATCTACTTGCGAAAGCTTAAGATCAAAGAGATTCCGATTATGGTATTACGGTTACAAATTCGCCTATTGTAACGTCCCAGTTTAAGGGAATGAAATTATATTAAAGTTGGAAGTTTCATATGTGAATACAAATAACATGTTTGTCATGGAAATAAATAGCCAGAAATAGACAATGCACTCTGTAGGTCGTTTTCGCGACAATGGGTCTTAAGTTCATTCTGAAGTTAAATTGGTTTTGATAAGTGCAATCATTCCGAAAGCAAATGCAATAGTTTTCGGACTATTTTTATTCTATCTGTGTAAATACGACAAAGGATTCCATTAAGATCGCTGGGTATACAACAGGTAGACGTGCCCGTTTTAATCACGACGAAACACACCATTCTTTTTTTCTGTGCCAAACATGTTCACCAAGCGGATAAAATATAAAATGTATCCGGTTTTTCGATCAGGTTTGAAGTATTCTTTTTGTATGGTTGTACAAAATAAAGGTAATACGTACGCGTGACTTGCATTACGAAGACGTTTTATTTAATTCGAAAAACACGGTAAGAAAACGAAGGCTGGTAGATGCGTGTATTTCGATTTGTCTCCTCAGTACTATTAGCAATAAACGGTATGCAACCATATGCTTAAATGTGGGTATGACCAAAATAGCATGAAGCGCAAAATGAATGAGGGAAGTTCCACCCATATGATTACTTTCGAACACACAGGGCCGGCTTCATCCGGGTTATCGCAATATCCTCGGCAAAACGGTGGTAGGGCAAAATGTGGGTGAAGTAACACAAGTGAGAATGCTGATCAAAGCTCTATCCGGTGAGGCGTAGAGAGTAGGTGTTAACCTATTGAGGATGCTGGTAACTTGTGTAACTACGAAAGTTCAGTGGGACAGGGATGCTGGCCAATTTCACGTTGAATCCAACTTGGCACGTATTCCTTTATTCGGGGAAGTCAAAGACCGATTGGTTCTCTCTATGTGGCTGTCTCTGCAGTCGCAAGCGAATACATCTTCTCCGATCATTTGAGTTTCCTTCTTTGGAGTCACCGGCGGCTAACGGGTTCTTTTTGTGATTACAATCTGAGCTACATATTAAATCCTCTTCGAAGCAGTGATTAAACTTTTCGTGGTTTTGGATCCAGCAAACTCACCCTTTAAAAGCAAATTCATATAGAGCTTTTTCTTGGATGCCGTTTGTAGCAAGGCTTTCAAGCCTCACTGTTGCATGTTTTTCTTTAAAAATCTACGGTATGACCAGTAGCGATGAGAATTGTTGTAAGCAACTATAGTTCTTCGGCTAGACAATTAACCGAGCAATGTCGTCTAGCACAACTAAATAAGATTTCACAGCGGTGGGCAGTTCACCTTCCTAATGTGAAGCTGTTGATGTACAGGTATTGGCCCGACCACGTTGCTTTTCTTTAGATAGACTTCTCACGGAGGATGTCTAATAATCGCAGACAGTTGTTATATTCCACTTCGCAGGTAAACCGCGATTTCTCATATGCAAAATTAAATTGCTGCACAATATGTACAATTTATTGTTCCGGCTAACAAAAGGCCAATACGTCTTCCATATAATGCTTCGGGTATAGTAAGGTTTATTTCTGCGGAGATGCCTCTTTCTATCATCAGCACCAATAGAGGGTCTAGTTGGCTATGCATTGCGATAACATCGACTTGACGATATGGGGTGTTATGAAAGTAGAAGCCATCATTTTCTGTACAACAAATCAAGGATTTCTTTAGAACTGCAACAGCAAACGTCTACTTAGAACGTTGCATCACATGGAATGCGCATTATTTTAATAATACCAGTTTTGCCATAAAGATGAGCTTTCCTATTAGCTGGGAAAATTTATGTAACATGCAGCTTACGCCAGTGGACTAATAAAGCCAGAAGTTTGAGATTTATCAAATCTGGTGCCGTATTTGATGCTAATATCTAGATAATGTCAGCACTCATGCACTTTGCTGCGTCATGTGGCCGTTGTCCTTTTAGAAAAGAAATTAGGTAGGGCACGTATTTAAACAGTAATACTAACAATTGTTGGTTTGCAACTGCTTGGCTGAGACGGTTGGAAAATTATTAATTGCTAAATTATAGACTACTGTTCAGCATACTTATTACTCGTGAATTGTATTACATATGCAAAATATTTGCAGCACTGTTTGATAGTCCAAGCATTCTTTCATTTTAACAACTGCATAAATCCTACAATTTAGAAAGCACTCATGTCCGTTGTATTTATTTGCTTTAATATCACCTGGTAAAATAAAAATCCAGCATGAAATATTAACTTTAAGATGAGTATATCCTTAGTAATTGCAAAGCACAAAGTCGCAAGAAAATAGTAATTGTAGGCAAAGAACAAGAACGGATCCGTTAAACTAACGGTAATATTAATACATCAGTCTGTAATGTACCCTGGACTTCTCGGTTAACGTTGTACGCCTACTGGCAGAGTGACGAATAAATACGAATAACTCACCGCGTACTTTAAATTACGGCTATACGTAGAATAACCTCAAATGCCGAACTCGGGCTACTTCCAACACGTCAAGATTTAAAAGCTAAGCCGTTTGCCAAAACCGTTGGCACAATACAGGTATTTGGGGTTACCAAAGTTCTCCATAGATAATATTGTGCGAGTGTTCCTGGCGATTCATTTAATTTCAAATTTAGAGGAGAGTAGTAGGTCGAGTTGAATGGTATAGGTAGAAATTCGTCACAACAAGACTCACTCAGACAGCCGCCACATACCCGGAAAGCACTGTACCCGCGTTTCATTCTTTCGGGAATCATCAGCAGTGCGCATTCCATCGGACCCTTGGTAGGGCTCGAACCCGCAATTTGACTGTTGCCAGCCAGTGATGGAGACCACTTAGCTACAGGGGACGGCAACGATCATCGTAAATAAGTTACTAGATGTGTTATAACGCCGCTCACTAACCACTGACTTACACGTCACTGCCGTGCAGAGGACAGTGTAGCCCCCTCACCAAGCGACGAACTTAACAAACGAATTTCTATCTATAATTTTGAGGTGCCAAAAATAAAAATAGTGAAGATATTTTTTGCACCATTTTATTACTTACGGTTCAAAATGATTCCACGTACGTTTTCAAGGTGTTCAAGCAATAGTAACTGTTTTGTTCTGCTGGCCGGATGAAGCCAAACACCTTGATTTGTAAGTTTTGTCTTGCCGAATTGGTTTCACTCCAAAAGCGATTCCTCTTCCGACCAAAATTAAATTAAGAATTTACGAAGGCTTATGAAAAACGTAAACTCATGAGCCGGTTGGATAGGATATTTTCATTTTCTTTATTAATGTTATCTTTACTAATTCAGTAAAATGCAGTTCGTATGATCCTTTATTAGACGCATTTGAGGGTTTTGCATTTGTCCACTATTTCAGCAGTAAATGTTACTTATTTCATTTGCCTCCTTAATGTTGCCGCATATGTGAAGCATGGTTTGAATTTATTAGAGGAGAATATGTGGTATATTGGCTGCTCGTCAGCTTGTGTCCATTACGTCGTAGCCAGTGGTCATATTTGCTTTTTCCTAGATTGTTCTAAACCACGTTGTTCTTTTACCGTATTTTTAAAATTATTAGTCACGATATTTCATTGCTCCCCACGAGCTTGTTAACACAATATGTGACCATTCCCCAAGAGAACAGTCGTAAACAAATTAGAATACGTTACTCGGAAAACCAAATTCCATTCTGTAAAATATGCCATATAATTTTAATTTTGCAAATGTAGGGTCATTTTTGAGCATCGGCCTTGTGAATGCACGCAAACTCGAACCTATAGTAAGGAACAATTCACCAATGAATAAGTGTCGCAGTGGAAGTGTAATATATATGGCTTTGTCACCGATGTGCACACCCATTAATGTTGAACGGCAATAGATCACGGGAATGTCGCGTATATTTGCGCTGTGCAAACATTAGTTTGGAACACCGCCATCGATCATAAATGTCACAAGCACTATGTCTTGACAGGTCTTTTAAGTATAGTGAAGCAAGGGTGAAATCATTGAGCGCCAACATAATACATCTGGTTTTGTCAAACCGCGCATTTGCAGTGTGCAAAAGTTCATTTAAATGTTTGCCTGAATCTTACAGTTATAATTTTTACTCTGCCAGATGATGCGTAGACTTTTTTCAAATTTAGCATTGTTACAGTTTGAATTCGCTATATAAAGTTATAACTGCGCTTTTCTTCACTTTAATATTGTGTATTTACAGAAACTTTTTTCATGACTCTACTAAGTGAAGAATTCATTTACAACCCACTTTCCTCTACGTTCTCCAAGCGTGTGATAACTAGTAATTCAGTTGACATACTTGAAACACTAATCTGCAGCAAGCCCACGGTAAAGAATAACTGGACATAATACGCAGCGGTTGCTTCTAAGTATACGCCGTCAAAGACACCTGTGATTCCACTTACAGGGGAGGGCAAAACCTTGCCTCAGCATGGACCGCTACCGCCATTGCGATCAACAAATTCACAAAAGAACAACGAACCTAATGCTCTTAATTCGCTAAGCACAAGGCAGAATCATGGTGCCGTAAGCGTTGCTTGCGGTAACGTTCCTGAATCTAAATCCAACATAATAAATGGTAAAATGATAGACGATCGTAGTCAGTGGGATTCGATCTGTGGGGCCATCAGCGTTCACGCCTATTCGGTATGCTCTAACAAAACAATTCAAATTAGGAATCATTAATATTTCATTGAACAGCAACTGTTGAAATGTACGTATTGTCCGGACCATCTCAGTTTCTGGTAAATCTGTATTATGAGAGAAGCATACTGCTCTTCTTTTAAGTACAAAGTCAATTGTATTACGTTACTTTTCTGAATATTTGTCTGTAAGCGGCTAAATGTGAAGACACCAAATAATCTGATTTCAAGTTAACCACTTAATATTTTGTGCGTTTTTACTATCTTCAAATTTTCTGAACAAAATTGACTGCAGGCAATTATTTAAATCTTTTTCACGGAATAGAATTTTACCTGCAGGGAATAAAAATTATTCCAACAATGTCATCTCTCAACTTTGATGATACTCGGACCCCGCAGACTATCGCAAGGTACTCCTCTAATTTTACCTTATAAGTTGATAGCGGTAACGTTCGCTGCGGCTTTATTTTACCAACTGGAATGCTACGATATCATTACACTTGAGCAGCAGGTTTTCTTATAACACAAGTAGAAAAAATCAAAAAGCTGGTTCCACTTAATGCTTTAACTGAACGGTGAATCAAGTTAGAGGGATCGATGTAACTTTGTTCGATATCACCAAGGCCATAAGTTACCTAGATAACGCTATATGGTTCATAGTATCGAATGCTACAGATCCAATGTTTATCACCTTGGGTTGAATCTCAAACCTTGCTGTCCGATTCGATTCATTTGGCGGATTTGATTATATTATGATCAGTTTTGGGAACATGTCTGTATTCAGTGTTTATCAGTTAGCATGCGCAGCGGTTTTCCATGGTTTGATTGCATTACGCCAAACTTGTTTAGCTTAGGCAGGTAGTTGGTAATCATGGAACTCCGGACGCAAGTAAAAGAGAACTTTATTTGGCGTATGAATTGTCATTAAACAATCGGCTTCAAATTGATTTGTCAAAGTTAAATGTAGTACACACTGGTTGTAAGCGAAGCATAAGTTAAAAGTTGAGTTCAGATCATGAAAGCAGTCAACCAGTGGCGCGACCACGCGGTATTAATCCTGGCTGCTCTATAATGCTGAAAGTATTTTGAGATAGCGCCAAAGGCAGAGTAACTGCAAGTTGTCGCGATGCGGAATGCAATCTGGTTGTCAAATCTAACTATCTGTCAGCAGTGATTTACACATGCATGCGCTCTCATGTGGATTACGCAATCAAGCCCTGGCAGCACTAGCAAAACCGAGATCTTACATCGCTCAAGACTGTAAATGAAAGATCCGCAAATTTTTGTTTTACCTCAAATATTAACATAAGGTAAAACTTTGTAATGCTGCTGTGATAGTTATAAACCCATACGCGGAAAGCGAAAAATGGATTATTCGTTTTTTAAGGAACATCAACCAATTCTGCAACTATCTGCCGCAACTCAGTCGGAAAATAAATTTGCAGGGCTGCATTTTCAAGTTATCCGCACAATACAGCTTGCCATATTGTTATTGAAACCTTTTCCTACTTCATGTCTACCAGCTATAAAACTCCTGCAAAAGTACACCATTTACGATCTCTGTGTTTAAAAAGTTTTCATATTTCCCTAACGCGCCTATATTACATAATATATCCTGTGTATTCCTTGAGACGATATAATATGATGAACGTTGCACAACCTGTCTTAGCCTACACAAACAAGGCTGACTGTTGTATGCAGTCTTAATTTAAGCTCCATGCTTAGGCTACCAAAACACATGTTCTTTTAAGATTATGTATTATTTTGGTTCTCATTATTGGCATTCCTCTAGACGTGTTACGTTTACGTTTCTATGCCTGCAGCACGTCAATATCCCAACCTTGATTATAATTTATTTTTCAGTTTATTAACAAAAATATGGTTTTATCAATAATATTTGCTGTCATTAAAGACAAATGACATCTATTATTCCTGTTTGGAATATGTTTATAATTTTATCTGCAAGAGTCAGATCATGCATACAAATGCCACTTGTCAAAGCTAAAACACACACATAGGTCACCATTGAATACCTTATGCGACCCGGCCAATTAGTATGTTAAATTAAAAAACAATTTGCGGCACACATGCTAGTAGTCCGCATATATATACAGATAAAGACGTAGTTCTTTTTATGTAACAGAAAGTAAATGAAGTTGAAAATATTCCCAGCTACGACAATATTAATTTCATGCCAATTATCCCTGACTAAATATACTTAACTCAATACCCCGGGATATCCCTTTTACGGCATAAAGAAAATGATTTCATATGGTTCTGTATACATAGCCTTTAATATTTTTTTGTTTTAACATGAACAACACTTTGTTTTCATGAGAGAAGTGGTGCTAAATTAAACGCATACAAAACCGATTTGTATTGAAAATCCTTCTGCACTTTTAAGCTAACTCAGTGATAAGTAGTCAGGTAGTGCAATTCCAGTCATCAGCCATGCGGTGGTTCAAAATAACTTGCCCTGCTAGATTTAAACGAAGCTAATTAATATTAAATATCTCTGACTACCATCACTGTTACTCCGAATTAAACAGCGGGTGATTAGAGTATGCTGTTAAATTCAATGTCAGATCGTATAATACTGCAACCTGCTCTCATTGTTGCGACAAGCAACTTGTGATAAGGACATCTTTAAGCTAGGAATAGTTGTATTTTAAGTATAAAGCATCTTTACTTTACAAAATTATGTACCGACTGCTTTGAATATGGATCGGTCCATTGAATAAACGTAGCATACCGCCAACCTTAATTTCCAAGCTACTTTAAATTATTAAACCGGCAGCAGCACAAGCGCAGCCGTTTCGTCCACATTTGCTAACACGCTCTCCAATAAAGGTCTGACATGGAATCACTGGTACATGTCAATAGTTAACCTAGTTGCTTGTGTAAGTTATTATACCTAATATAATACTTACCTTATTTGGATCTTCGTACCAGTAGCTATACCTAGTTATAGAATACTGTAATCTTACCACAGTTATAACTAATTCAAATACATATCGATTACTTTAGTTTCCATAACGTTTAAGCGACAGTTGATTAGATTATTTCTAGCGACATTATCACGAGCTGGTTTCGGAAATTGCAACGGACTTTTCAATTTGGGTCACCTAATCAATAAAACGTCATATGCCAAATACAATCTCAAAGAGCAATTATTCGATGTGATGGAATGTTGTCTCAGTAAACAGGATTTGTCATACATATATGAGGATAATTTTAGCGATTTTATCACATTCATGTTTGACATTCTCTAGTAGCAAAACAGGAATGCATTAGAAAACAAGAAATTTCGATCCTATGAACTTGTCCGTGTAATATACTGTTTAGACCAGCTATATAGTGGTTTTCTAGCAGGTGCTATAAATTCCATTTACATTAGCGTTAATACAGGTACTAAAGGTAGTTTATCAATTTTGTAAATGAGTTAAAACATGGTTTTTAAACGCAGGGAAGTTAAGGAATGACTTATCTGCATTCTAGGAAATTATTCTAACTTGATTTATTCTGTCACATTATCAATCATAGAAATAAATAGAAATAGAAATAGAAATAGAAATAAATAGAAAGCTTAATATATGTAGCTATATTTGTAGTTTAGTAAGTTACGCGCGAAATGTGGCGAAATTTTATTGCCACTGCAATGGACTACACGTGTTGTTCAGGAAATATAAAGCAGTGAATATTTATTTAGCATTAATAAATGGTCAGCTTTAATTTTAGCATCCATATTGTCGAGGGCGTTATTCCGTGCCAGGGAGTAAGCGCCGAGATATTCAAATGGAAAAGTAAAATAACACATTAAATCCTCTACCACTCTAAATTCAGAATGTGCAAATTGTGGTTTAACGTAAACAAATATCAATAACTTTTATACTTTTACATTTAAAAATATATTTCTTGTGAAGGAAACATTTTTGTGTAAATAATTAGTAGTTAAATTCTTATTTATAAGTCGAAAAACGTATTCAAAGCAACTTTTATAAGTATTTAAATTTTATCAATATACGCCCTTTATTTGCATATTACTTATGTAGGTAGAAGTGCGAATAATATACTATCTTGTTTTGTAACAAGGGGCCATTAAATCAGCCTTGCCGTTTTCACTACACATCGTTATTATTATATCGCTAAGGAAACATTCGTTTTCTTGGAATACTTCAATACTGAAATTTGCCAAACTATTTCCAAGTTAAACATAGCTGTACTCGTACTACCATTTGAGAAATATCAAGATAATGCATACAGGAACATGAAAGACTGGATTGGAAATTTCGCTTCCAACACTGACCATCCAACGTAATGCAGTATAGATTATTCTATCTGGAAGTGCTTAATTTTTGTTTGTTTATACTGACAGTTTACTATATTGAAGCATGTAGTGTCCTTTTCTCGTTCATACAAATTCAAATTCTTCTCATGTATTTTGGCACATAAGTAATAGACATGGAAACTTGCTGAAATTGCACCAAACTGGATGCATTCGTTTTACTTGTACTTTTACTGACCGACTAAGCACACAAGTAAGCAGCCAAATAATGACCGTAAGTTTCGCTTCACCTATATATTATCTTAGAAACAGCAGCTGGTAGTGTTGCAATTATGAAATCAAAAACGTTTAAGAAATTCAAATTTACCTCAATACACACTATATTTCTTTTTCAAAGAATGATGCGCTATATGTAGAATCAGATAAATACTGCAATAGGCTGATCTAAATTATTCTTATTTGGCAATTAATGGTGTTCTTTATTCTTGCTCCTTCATAATAAATCAGTCAAGAATGCGTCGCTGGGTTGTTTGTGGGTGCAATAATTTTGAAAGGCAAAAGCTAAATCGGTCACGAATTAATTAGTACGTTTCCGCAATTATTCCGAAATCCATGACCTCGTCAGCACAACAAATTTTCGAGCAATACTTTCATTCATCGAATATTTAAATGGATACATTTTCTATAGAAATGGTGCATGGCATTCAATTATTTATCTTCCCAGCAGCAATCTCGCGTAACGCTTAATATACAGAATAATTTAAAATCCATATTTGAATTGTTACAGCACAAAAGAGAATAACCGTGTTTATATATGAGTGTAGAAACGTAGGATCTAATAATTTATTTAGAAACTTTCTTAGCCGTATAATATACATAAACATAAAAATAAAGTATGCATGCCGCAAGAATCAAGAGCTGAAGTAATGAATGTGAGTAAGCTGCCATCGACTCCAATAGATTAATATGCTGCACAAAACTATCTGACGCGTACCTGCTATATTATGCAAATCTATTTTAGCGAACTAGTGGATCAATCAAAGTACCAGTCTGTTTATTTGCTCGACCATTTTAAACAGATAAACATCAAGAGATGCTAAAAATATGGAATAACGATAACTAGAAAGAAGGTTAATTATTAGGCTACCAAACAAACTCCGAATACTTTCGCAATTCTATCTGCAGCAAATCCCGTTCCTTTAAAGTTTGGCTGTTTTAGCAGAGATGCTTATCACAGGATGTTGAGTGACACATTGCTAAATAAAAAGATATCTTTATTATAAGATAAATATGTATTATACAAAAGAGAAGTTGTTAGGGAACAAAGGCCTTGACACATTAATGTGAACGTTTGTACGGCTCCCCCTATTGCAGGGATAACTGTGCATTATTAACATTTACTTGTGCATCGGATACCGTTATGTTCCCATCTACATATATTCATGTTTGTCCTCTCAAAAAGGACTCTAGGAAAGCCATGCTTGTGAAGTGCCCACAAACAAATAAGCCCGGAAGGGGGATAGCATTTACCGTAAACGCTATCCCACAATTTACTGCTAGTATATTTAACCGCATATTATTTTCAGCAGCTTTTATTAAAGTCACTGCTTCGCATATATTCAACAGCTTTTATTAACAAAAATGAGTGCAATTTTCAAACATTCAGGTGGTTAATTGTTTGTTCACAAAATTTGTACTATTATTCATGCAACTAGTTTGCATCCGTCAGTTTTACAGAATATGGAGGAGAAAACTAAGAAATGATGCGTGCCAGCACACGTAAAGAAAGTTTAGCCCAAATGCTAAGTCTCACTTATCGGTCGTTCTTTAGCAAAGACACCTTGTAAGTCACTTGGCTCGAGGTCATCTTAAAAATTCACTCTGCTGATTACAGCTGCTTCAGTTTCCGAATCTGCAATGACTGTAAAAGAGTTTATTTCCTTAGGAGCGGGACTCAAACTGGGTGTTAGTACGCAAAGCAGCATTGCGGTGTATAGCAATGTCCAACGCCAGAAAAACGGGACAAAGAGGCGGGGCAACTTAGACACTGCATTCAGCTGCTCAGAGGATCAAGCCGCATACCTGCAAAACATCGATATTTTACATTACTAAAAATAAACTGTTGTACAAACATGTCAATGCCGACAAAAAGTGTGTTAAGCTTTTTTCCTACGCAACAAGGACGACTGTGGAAGTAGCAAATATGATGCTAATGCAAGAGGTATTCACAATGTCGAGGTTCCTGCCATCAAGTTTTCTTGAAGCTTTTACATTCGGTGCCGCCATGATTCGCCAACATCGCTTTTACCGCTGAAGCTGAAACCCAGATGCTCAGGAATCTGCGAAAACATAGCTACACGGGTATCAATACACTCGTCAAGGGGTCTTAGAAGAAGAAACAAGGCAACCTGCAAATTCTTTTGGCTCAGATTTTCCAACGCTCCTTAGACCAGAACCAGGTTTATGTTATGTGAAAGCTTGGAAATATAAACACGATGAACGAAACTGAAGAAGATCCGAGATTTAAACTACTGCCTAGTAAGTTTTATCCCATTTGTCAAAGGTCATGGAATATTCGTTACGTAATCGCTGGTGTGTTATCTGAAAAACTGTGTCAGCAGCACGGCTTTCACCGAAGTTTCGTACTCAAGAAATTTACAAATCACACAGAGAAATTGGACGGAGTCAGCTGACGTGATCCACCTGGATATATCGAAGGCATTCCATCGTCCAGTGAAGTGGATATTCTGTAGCAAGCTCCAGCATTTCGGGATTGGTGATAATCTACTGAGCTGGATTGCCTACTTTTTAATTTAACTGCAGTGAATGCTCAGCGTTAGGAGCTAGTTATATGACATCATTCAAGTCGAGTATGGTGTGTCGCAATTGTAAGTACTACAGTCCGGAAAGAGTGTTGTGTATATTTACGATCTCCAACCAATATCAGCTTCAAATTTTTACCGATGGCATCACGTTTTAGCGCAGGGCTCAGATTTAGAATGACCGGCGGCTAATTCCGCGTGACCTAGAAACGGCACATCGTTGGTCAATGCAATGTTTACTGCAGCGCAGCTGAATAGTATTAGGGATTCTTTAGGCTACATTGCATCAACTACTCATACAGGCTCCGAAAGTATGTACTGTAACCATCTCCGTCGAAAGTTGTTACAGTGTACTGGATTAATGGACCAGTCTAGCTCTATTTGACGTCTAGCATAGCGTCGCACTGCCCTGTTCTTTCACAGCATGGAATACAGAGCATTGTCCATAATTCAATCTTTGAGCATCTACATTACAACGGGTACCAATGCCGGGTTAAGGACTCATTTAAATTGCTCCTAGTTACCGCAAAACCGGAATCAAAGTGACTCAGCACGCGGTTTCTGACTAAAGCTAAGCTCTTGCTAACTGACGCATACAGCCGAAACTCTGCAAGCAGTAAGCTGTCGCGCGAACGCTAATTCTGCCCTAGCCCTTACGCATTAGCCGGCTTCAAGTCCTCCGGTCCACAGTGATGTGTTCCATTCTCATATTAAGTTTTTATATAATAAAATCCAATTTGACAGTTCCACCTATCGTCTCAAATGCATTTCTTTCTGCATGGCTAGTAATACCTTCTTGTAAGTTTAGATTATCTTCATTTTCCAACGCGCCTGACGAGATTTATCGAAAATATATTTTTTCGCAATTGTTTTCTTTAAATCCGATGACCTTCCAAAACCACATACCAAGAGGTAGAGCTGTTGCGACTAGGATGCTGACAAATTTACTTCTCTATTTTTTGACAGATGCTCAGTGTGTATGTTTGCCTTTTTGGCTAATACGCAATTAAGCCTGCCATATATGTCTGCAACACAAACATAATGCACTGGAGTAGCTTCAAATTCGATCATTCAAGTTTGACTTCAGAATGTGTAACCTCTCCAAGGAGCAGTCATGGTGATTTTTGGATTAATCAGCGGACGATGTCACGGATTAGGAGGTGATCTGAAGATGAAATATTTAATTCCGCACGACACTCACTGAACCTCACAGAGCAGTATATTTATTATTGTATGTCACCTGTGGAAAACTTTAATTGAATATACAGTTAGATTAGCAACCATGCACTTTCACTTCATTACTGAGCAATATATTGATACTTAACCACTGAAACTGGAATGAATTGTTGTTATTTGTGAGCCATTTAAATCTAAGCGAATAGGAGTACAGCAGTAAGACAATGGGTATCACTTTTCCAAATAATCATTAACTTCTTTATTCCTAATTCCTCAAAAATTCACAAAACTAAACATTTTTACTTCTAAATCGTTGCTTCTTAACCCGTAGTAATTCAACAAACATTCTTTCGCTTCACTGTCAAGGTACGTATTCATACTTTGTTTGATTTGCAGACACATGAGTCTTACAGCAAGGCGTGTTTTGCGAAGCGTTAATATAGGGGCAAGACTGATGTCAGTCGGCAGTTCTTTGCAGCTACGGGACACAAGGAAGAAGAAAACGTTCCGTTGACAAGGAATGTTATTATACTGCTTATTCTGTTGTTATTTTGGATCAGCTGCAATACTTTCTGACCTGGGTACCTTTGGTCTATCAGGGTTAATAAACCATGATGAATTCACCACTGTACAATCTCTGGGACTGCGGTCTGAATTGTCCGGGGAGATGCAATGTTCATCTAACGCTTTCGGCTGCTCTACCTTGTGGAGCTGCAAATGCGTGGAGGTTGCACTTGTGTCACGGACTTCACGCTTGCATCACTTATTCCACTTATTTCAATAGGTAAGGTATCCAAGTCCTTATGCTTCGCAATTTGCTTATGCTATGCTTGTAGTTGAACTCTACTCCTTAATTGTAACAGTGAAGATGAATACAATATATTCTATTGGATTAATAAAATATATTTTGAAATAATACGCGAAGTTGTGCTTCACGAATGATAGTAAACGCGGGTGCAAATTGAAGAGGGATTAATGGCAGAAAACATATGTGCTACCTCTTGCAGATAAAAGGCATATTTTAGTTCGTGTCTAAACTTGTATGGGTTTTAGACAGGCAATTTACTAATAAATCTCATAACTTATGGTTTCCGTAAAGCTTGGTCTACTGGGGTCCGTTGCCCGTAACATAAGATATATACTCCGAAAATTACCAATGGTAATTCTTTTTTTTAATTCGGACAGACAAGGGACCAACAGGCTCAAAGGTTTTACATCAAGATTGCACGCAATATTACTCTGAGGTTAATACAAGTTCCATTGTGTTTGCATCAATGCTGAAAATGAGCGCTGTGAAGTTTAAAATGCTGTACAAAAACGCACTGTCCTGTTTGTCAATTTGTATTGCCTCATGAAATATTAGTTCTTACTAATAACGGTCGGCACCGTAAACGAGGGTTTAGAATGGCCATTTTTGCTACAAATTAACCGGCGGTTGTCCACAAAGTCCCTGCCGCGGTAACGGATCGCAATATGATCGATTTTCTCCCAGCGCTACTCCTAGACTGCAAGGCGACATACCCCTGCTTTTCCGGTACAGGTTCAAAAGCCTTTGCTTGCGAGAAATACATTAGTATTCTCACATAAGTGTACAACCTCTTACGGTTATCAGTACAATTGTCTTCACCAAATATAAAGGTATCTATTTGCATAATACTATGGAACAAGTAGGTCAATAGCGTTGCAACTACGCAAATAACTAATTAGTGGTTTTCCAAGCAAAACCATTATGCCTTACTATTATTTGTTTATAAACCTCTATGTTAGTTTTGCTAGCCACCCATTGCATATAACTGTGTAGTTGAAAATAAAGATTGTTTGGGAAAAACAAAGCTTGTTTTGCTCAAACAAATCAGTCCAAAGACATCGGTTGTTGGTGACTAAAAGGACAGTTTGGATATATAAAAAACGACAAATTTCTCATCATCCAGAAAACATGAAAAAGTGCAACGACATTTTGCTTACTGATACGTCGCTTTTGTCGTGAAGACGGATAAGGTGACGGATGTTTATGCAAAATAGGAATTGCAAAATTTGCACAAAATGAAGTGCAAAATGTTTCGCACTTTTTTCAATTTCCTATTAACCAGAGCTTTCGTTAACCGTGCTCTTCCTCTTAATAGGTGTCCTTTTAAAATGTACTTTGCTACTTTTCGCGTTAGGGCGATTTGCAAGGAGTTGAACAAAAACAACTCCATTCAGAACACTGACTAAAGCTCCATTGAATTTATCTAATTAAAATACGTGTTCTCCCTTATAGCTTGGCTTTCAAAGTGCAGTAATATGTATTAATGTTTAAGAAAAGGAAATGCGTATGACGGGTGTTGATAAAGTATGTATGAAAACCTATTCATCTTTACCGGCAGATGTTATTACTGGGCGATGGAATAATTTTTATTAACCATACAGCAAATTTTAAATAAATTGTTAAAATACTAATTAATACTTTATACCAAATGTTGTATTATAGAGCAATTGGAATTGAATTCTGTTCAACTCTTTCTAAATATGGTGAAAACGTTATAACATTTGGCAACCGCGAATATAATTGTCGTTCCCATTTAACATTTATTATAGCATACTCACGACACTTCAGGACTCAAAATTGTGATATGTCATCCTAAGTGTGCAATCGTTCTCTGGATCGCATAGTGGTAAAATATAAATCAAACAACGCTTTGAACTGCTGCAGAGATATTGCCTCCATCACATGTTCAGACAAACTGTTCCACATGTTTACCACTCTCCGTTTAAAGCAGAAGGGGTGGGGAACACATTCCACATTCCGCACGATAGGTTTGTATCTGTGTCTACGTGTGCTGCTTGGCAATCGTAAGTGCAGCATTGGCCTTACCTTTGGGAAATCGTTGAGATGTAAAATACAGTATGTCATAATGAGGTCGACACGCACCCGACGGTAGAACAGGGTGTAGAGTCCAAGTTTCTCCCACCGATTTTTATAACCCAAGCCAAGTAAACTCAGGAAGAGTCTGGTAGCAACGTGTTGGAGCCGTTTGACATGTTGTGCCTCGCCACAGGTAAGCGACAATTAGGCGGGCGAACTGTACTCTAGCATTGTTCTACTGACGAAAGAGAAGAGGAAAGTGGCAAAATCTTCAGCCCAAGTGCCGAAGCTGCTTTTGAGCGCCCAAAGCATGCGCAGTCCGTTACGATATATCCTGATCGTGTTGTCCACGGACTTCAATCGTAGCGCCAGAGTAGACTTTTTCTTAAAGTAGGGTGTGATAAATAGCGGTTGGCCATCAAGGCTGTAGGGTCGGCCGTCAGCAACCGTTTCCCAGGTTGATATATGCCGACTTTGCTGGGTTGTTCTGGAAGGGAACCTCTGCAGACCCAGAGGACAGTCGGTTGAGTTCTTGCTGAAGTAGACAACAGTCATCGGGAGCGTCAATTTTTCTCTGAATCTTCATGTCGTCAGCAAACAAGGCACGCGGCGAACGGAGAAGCTGCGGTAGATCACTGATGTGCATCAGGAACAGAGTAGGCCCCAGAAGAGCGTCATGAGGCACGCAGATTTTAGAGGGTTTCCATTCAGTCAGCTGGTCGTCGACCTGTACCCTTCACTTTTGTTTACCAAAAATCGCGGATCGACCGATGCAGTGAGCCACCCACAACACACATTCTGAGTTTGTGAAGGAGAACCTCATGGCCAATCTTGTTGAAAGCTTTGCTGAAATCGAGTTACATCACTTCGATCAACTTCTCCTTGCTTATTGCCTTCAACCACTCATGCCTCGTCACAAGCAGGTTCGTAATTCATGAGCGTCCTCGCACAAAACCGTGCTGTGCGGGCCTCAGTTCCTCAGTTGACTGTAGCAACTGCAGTAATCACTTTTTTAACAATTATCAGCAACCTTTGCCAAAACAGGTGTCAGACAAATTGGTCTGTAGTTGTCTACTTTGCTAGGGTCGCTCTTTTCGGAATAGGCCTCGCCACCAAACATTTCCAGTCAACCGGCAACGAACCTTCTGACAGCGACATGATAGAAATGTCAGTCACGAAAGGATAGAGGACGGTCGAAATTGACTTGAGAACCAGTGGGTGAAGTCACTCAGGTTCGGAAGGTTTGGTGGAATCAAGGTTGGCGAGTAGTTGACCTACCTCTTCAACGCCGCAATGCAGACTATCGAGTTCGGTAAATGCGGTACACGTCGACCTCGGAACAGCAACCTGATTATTCGCATAGACATAAGTGAGGTGCGCCGCAAACGCGGCCGCACGCCTAGTGCTGGAGTTAAGGGGCTATCTATTCTGGCCATCCAGCACTGACAAATCATCTGTCGACTTCAGGCGTCGCTTCACGTATACAAACATTCTCTTCGGGGCGGTCTTCGCGGCTATTGCTAGCTGCTCTTCGAAATGTCGTTGCTTATTCCTTTTGCACTGTGGCAGATGTTTCGCTGACATTTATATCCTTCGTAATCATTGGCAAAGCCAGGGAGAAGGAATTTGTCCCACAGTCTGCGCCGCCTCCTAGCCAGGTTTCCATAATTCTTGCCAAACCAATGAGGCTTAATCGGTCCAACCATCCAAAAATTCAATGACAGAAATTGGTAACACAATTATGCCAATCACTCCTTTATAAATATTCAACAGGCCTCCACAGATGCAGCTTGTGATAGAGACCAATCCAATTGGCTCTAGGCTCGAGCTAAAACATCGAAGTCCGTTTTCCAGTAGTCGGGAGCTGGTTCCATCGGACGTGAGTAAGGCAAAGGGAAATCCATATACGCTATGAGCACTGAAGGGTCGCTTGTAGCCAAGGAATCCAGGATCCGAACGTCACGCACTCGTTGTTCGTAGCTTGTTAACATCAGCTCGAGGCAGCACGGGTTTGAACGTGTTGTTATACTTGTTGGCTGGCATATGTGTTGCGATGCAACAGCTTCAAGTAACAAATCCACAAGCTTTGCATCAACCTAAATATGTCCAGGCATCAAATGCATAGTAGGTCATCGTATTCGAGAATAGTTAAAATCGCCCATAAGTAGAAACTTTGGACGACTCATAAGGGTTCGAAAAATGGGCAGCCATTCCAAACAACGACAAAGGGCGCTGCGATAAACTGCACCCACAAGTAGTTCTATGCGCCTGAGGCGGTTGGAGCGCCACAATAGCTCACACAAACCATCGTCAATTCTGTAGGTGCTCACAAGTCCCCATGCAGGAAAGACCGAACATAAAGTAAGACACCACGGTGGGCATTCTTTAGTCTTTCACATCCGAAGCATGAGTAAACGTTAGGTTCATATTCTTAGGTGTATGACTCTGCATGCAGCCATGTCCCTGCGAGTCGCACTAAGTCTGGCCGCTCAGATGCAACGAAACAACAAAGCTCATTGCGTTAATTAAAAACACTTCAAACGTTCGTGTAGGCTACTTGCAAGCCGAGGTGGGAACCACCGGGCGTGCTTGAAGTGTGAGCAGCCTGTTTATCTTGATTCGCAGATTGGTGGAAACTACCCGAATTTTACGATAAGAAGATTTATTTCCCCAAACCATTGCGTCTTTCCAGTTCAATGATGGCAGACTTGAACCGTTCCCCGTCGATTGGGTCCAGCTCTGGACGAACATGATCTTCAAATATTTCAGCCGACTTAGGTTGGACATGTTCAGTATTGGACCGCCTTCGTCCACAAAAGTGATTCTCATAGGTCGATTTCGTTGATCACCAACTTTTCAAGACGGCTAGTTTGCCTCACTTTTACCGAGTCCTCAACAGCGTAGAGCAGTCTGTCAATAAGACCCTGTTGAAATTGACGTCGTGATTGTAGCGCACTAGGGGTACTGATACTGATACTGATACTGCTTAGTAGCAGCGAGTAGAACATACTCTGTGTAGCTGCATAAATTTTCGCTCTTGGAAAACAAACTATTAATTATCATTCCGCTCTTTATATTTTGCCTCCGCGAAATGTTTGTCTAGAAGCTTTTTAACTTCCGCCACGTAATCCGCTTCTATTACAGGCTGCGGCAGGTTGTTCCAGGTATTCACCACTCTACGTTCGAAAAAGAGTTGGTGAGCTACCCGCTACAACTGCGGTACGATAAGTTTGTACCGGTGTCCTCGCGTGACGCTTGGTGTGCGCAGATAAGGCAGTTGTCTCAGCATGGGGTAATTACTCAGATGTAATATCCGGTGCGTCATGATGAGGTCAACCCTCAGCCGACGATATGCTAGGGTGTACAGCCCTAGTTCCTTACATCGGTCTTCATATGGCATACCTCGTAAGTTGGGAATCAGCCTAGTGGCTACATGCTGCACCCGCTCAAACCTTTCTATTTCACCCAGCGTGATGGGACAATATGCGGGAGAGCCTTACTGTATTATTGGTCGTATAATTGAGACGAAGAGGCGAGTAGCAATCTCTTCGGACCAAGTGCTGAGGCTGAGCATGAGCGCCCAAATCATCCGAAGGCTGTTTTGGTACAACATATTCGTGTTGTCAGTGGACTTTAGGTCGCAGCGTGAAAGCATACCGAGGTGGCGCATGAAAGAAGCGGGATGCAGCGGTTGATCAGCCACTGTGTACCTTCGGCTGTGCTCGCATTTACCCAACCTCATAAATTGCGACTTAGCAGGGTTGATCGGAAGGTTAACCTCTGCAGACCATTTTGAGTGGCTGTCTAGATCCTGCGGAAGTAAATCACAATCATTGATTGTGCGAATTACTCTCCACACCTTCAAGTCATCTGCGAACAACGCAAATGATGATTGGAGTAGCTTAGGCACATAGTTTACATGGATCAGAAACAATTTTGGCCCCACTACATTGCCTTGGGGTACGTCACTGCTCGATGAATACCAGTCCGTTAGATGGTTGCCCACCTGGACTCTCCACTTCCGATCCACAAGGAAATTTCTGATCCATTTGCGTAGCGAACGACCAACGCCGTACATCCTCAGCCTGTCAAGAAGCACTGCATAGTTAACCTTGTCAAAAGCCTTACTGAAGTCAATGTAAATGGCATCAACTGAATGGCCTTGGTTCATGGCTTGTACCCACTCGTGCCTTGTCAACAGTAGGTAGGTGATGCACGAGCGACCTTTCATGAAACCATGCTGTGCGGAGGTAAACAGGTTTTTTGCTTCGAGAAGCTGCAGAAGGTTCTTCTTCACGATCTTCTCTAGCGTCTTTGCCAAAACAGCAGTCAGGCAGATCGGCAGGTAGTTATCCTCTTTACTTGGGTTACCACCTTTCGGTATAGGCTTTACGACTGAGCATTTCCAGTCGTCTGGTAAAAGTCCAGTGGATAGTGACCTGTTAAACAGTTCAGTGTTAGAAGGCGCGATGATGGCCGATAGGGATTTGAGGATCAGTGGGTGTTTACCATCTGGCCCAGCAGGCTTCTTCCCGTCATGCTTTGCTAGAAGTTGCGCACATCCTCAATATTGCTGTCCAGGCTGTTAAGTTCGGCTGAAGCGGTACTCGTCGAACAAGTTTCAGACCCCTGGTCACTTGCAAATACGGAGACGAAGTGCGTCGCCAATGCGGAAACACGAGCTGCACTAGAGGTTAGGGGCTGTCCATCGGAGCCCTCTAACACTGGGACATTGGCTACAGGTATCAGGCGCCGCTTCAAGTATGAAAAGATCCTCTTGGGAGCAGCTTTTGCGGTGGCTGCAAGCTCGTATTCGAATCTTCTGCGTTTTCTTGTTTTTGCGTCGTTGCAGCGATTTCGCTCTACCTTATACGCATTTCAGTCCTCGTCAGAGCCAGATGACACGAATTTGTTCCATAGTCTGCTTCGTCGTCGGCCCAGTTTGTTGTACTCCTTGTCAAACCAATGTGGTTTGCCTGGCCCAACTTTTCGAAATTTGAGGGGAGGAAATCGGGCGCACAACGATTTTACTCCCCCTTTAATGATAGTCCAAAAGGTTTCAACAGATGAATCCTGTGGTAAAGACCAGTCCGTCTGGCTCGCTGCTCGAATGAGGCCATTAAAGTCCGCCTTCCAATTGTTGAAGGCTGGCTCCAGCGGGGGAGAGTACGGCAGTGTAGTTCCAAGCTGCCTATAATCATCAAGTGGTCGCCCGCTCCCAGAGGCTCTAAGACTTGAATGTTATGCACACACTGCTCACTGCTAGTCAAAATTAGGTCTAAGCATGATGGAGCCGCGCGCAGTAATGCGTGTCGGTTGGTTGATGTGCTGTGTGACCCCAGTTTCAAATAGCAACTCCGTAAACTTTCTCTCGACTTCACAGTGGCCGGGGAGATTTCAGCTTCAGGCCACTGTATTCGAGGAAAGTTGAAATCGCCCATGAGTAGGAACGTCTGACGACTCATGTGCTTGCGGACATGCGGCAACCAGTCCAAAATGCGACTCACAAGGGATGCGATATACCACGCCCAAGAGCAACTCGCAGCGTCTGAGGTGAAACGAACACCATAAATGCTCACATAGACCATCAGCGCTTTGGTAGGCGCTCACTAGTCTCTCACACAAGGAAGACTTTATGTGAAGTAGAGCGCCAACACGATTATTTGATGGTCTGTCACAGCGGAAGCATGAATAGCCTGTGATTTCCACTTCTTGGGTGGTTACCTCAGAGTTTAACCATTTCTCAGCAAGGCCTAACACGTCTGGTCGCTGAGAGCTTACAAAGTCGTACAGCACATCGCGCTTGTTCATCAGACTGCATAAGTTAGTAAATGCTACGCGCAGACCGCGGTAGGAACCGCTGGGCGCGCCTGAAGCATTAGAGACCTGTTGATCCTGAATCGTGAAGGAATCCGGGCAACTACCCGAAAATTTACAATTCGCAGATTGGGGTCTCCATCCTCAGTGCGGCGCTTTAATCCGTTCATAGCAGACGAGCTTTGCTCTGTCTGCCGGGTCTAAGTCAGCGCGCACGTGAATCTTTAGACCATTCAGCCTATGAAGACGGGACAATATAAACTTGAGGCTTGCTTCCTCGACAAAAGTTACCCTCATAGGCCGACACTTGCCCTCCATTCTTTTTCCTAGACGGGCGATCTGCTGAACTTTGAGCCGCCCTCATTTACATCGAGTTGTATATCAATCAATGATCGTAAATACTCGACGTCGTGCTCATAGGGTGATAGAACACTGAACTCCGGTGCGTAAGAGATCAGGAGATTATAACGCCTCTGGTCGGAGGAGGTCAAACTTGCAGGGCGAAGTATGCTAACAGCCTCAGTTTGGCTAACTGCAAGATGAAAATATTGCTTAATTGATTACTAGTATTTTTCCAAAATACTTTGTTAGAGGCGGATAATAACGGTGTCAGATAATCCAGGTTGTATAGAACTGACTTGCTGCTACGAGAGTTTTCTTTTGGCATTTCTCTGACATTTTTTAATTTTCGAAATAGTAACTTTACACTTGTTTTGTCAATACCCAAAATTTAGTGAAAAGCAATCGACCATTTTATGTAACAATTTACACTTTATGCACACAAAAAAGTTAAGGAACTTTTACACTAGTTTTACGGACTCATGATTGGCTTAAATGTATGCAAAAATTATCACTTAGCTGCCAATATGTTAAAGCTATACCTAATTGAATGTATCTATGCTTTTGTAAAAATTCTGCCATGTGCCAAACTATCCGAACCACAGAATATTCGCAAATATTTCTAGAGCTGTGCTTATTCAACAAGTTAATTCATGACATTTGTAGGACGATGTTAATGGCTTGTGATTTTCGCAAAAAAACAATCCAGAAGCAATGCACGAATACCAATGTAATTCTGCTGCTGTACTCTTGCAACTACCTCACAATTGAACACATTGTTTGGTTAGTGTGCTCTCCTTAGTGTAATAGAACAGCATTTTATATCTTTTTTCAAGGCTTCACTATTCCAATGCAGTTCAAGTTTACTGCCATTGACCGTCTCGTTCAAGGGAAATTTGTAATGCTTTCCAAAAATTTTGACTCTAGTACAAAGGCCTACGCCAATATTGTGCTACTTAGATTACTGATAAAAAGTAAGGTAAAGTAAATTAATTAAAGTAATAAAATACCTTTCCTGCAAATTTTAGGAATATTTCCTAAACAACACACAGTATATGCAACATAAGCCACTTAAGCACTTGTAAATTACGCCGTGAAATCCATATGAAATTCCAAAGCACTACAAACGGTGTTTTCGTCAGCAGAGAATAACTCATTAACGCGAAGGATTTTAAACATAATAATTAAATTCTACTCACACACGATTCAAATTATTTAGGCACATATAAAAAGCTGCTATAACGATTGCTCCTGGAATGTCAACTGCAATAACAGTAAGTAACTTGCGGTTTCATTAACTCACCGAAACGCCGATATTCCATTCTTAATCATTCTTCAGCTTACAACGCGTTATTGCAAAAACTGAGAAAAAGTGCTTTTGCGGATATTTTGGTTGATAAATAAGCTAAAAGTACTTCAACTAAAAGTCACCTGCAGTTTATTTAAAGGAATTATGCAAATATCTGTTTAGCTCTCCATCGTGGCATAAAATCTTCAAGATGGTTAAAGAAACTTTCTAATAATTCCTGCTTTAACTGTATATCCATATTTTATCTTTACCAGTTTCCCTTTATGTCGTTAAAAGTGTTATCCTATTACCAGCAATAAGGGTTTTTAAATATTTTATTACATTTAGAAGACCACATTCTTGCGGTTTACATAATAAACATCCAAGGTTTACTACCATACTTAAAGCTTAAAATGAAATTAGTCAATTTATTACTATTGTTAACTACGGAGCACCTGAATTTATGTTAACACTTAGCAGCTTGCTTAATGCGCATTTTTAGTAAATGACATTTTAAGGCCCGAATTTCAGAAAAGAAAAAAATTACTAGACTGATAATTCAAAATCTTTTGTAATATTACTGAGCAAATTAAGCCTGGATAAAACCGCAGGTATTGCTGATTTAGAAGAGCCGTGCTTAGCTAATGTATCAGTTTTACTTAAGTTGACTAGTTTTGCTTTTTCCGATGCAGCATTGTCATAATCCATTTGATTACCCATTATGATTTAAGCGTCCTCTCATTCCAAACCCTACCATCTTTGAATTTTTCTGTATCACTACTTGTCAATGTTTTCACAATGACAAATAAACTCGCTTGACCTATGTCCAAAGTGCTCTGTGGATCATCCGGATTGGTTTCCTAAATTAAGTCATTTGAGTTAAGGTTGTTTTTTAAACAGGTATTGCGATTTGAATTACAATTGCATATCAACGAATCTCATACTTTCAGAGCCTTAGTTTAATATTTTTCCTTTAGCCAGAGAATGAGACATTTAATGCTTCTAAAACAGTAGACACGATGTGCTAAATTTTAGCAACATCGAAGTGGAGCTGTTTGTCAAATAAACGTTTATTAATGAAGTTTTCCGCCGTTAAATCTAGAGTACTTGGGTACAGATGCCGCCCCTAAGTGGGTTATTTCACGCTTGCCGAAAAAGTGATCCTATCATCTGATTCGGTTAAACATTTAGAAATAAGGTACTCCAAATCCTTCAATGTATCTTAACTCGTGGTTTGCATGTTGCAAAAGCAAGACAGCTATGTTTTCTAGTTTAAATGCACGTATATTTGTAAATAACGCCCCGCCTTTCTAACAAGGAATCCTAGGAAAATTGAAACAAACCGCATGCACTATTAGCTTTCATGACATTACATATATTCCTGTGTGTAAAAAAATTGTTAATACGTACGCTATCTAAGACACTCGCTCCCACGATCATTTAATTGCAATTCAAGTAGATCCCATCTAAACTTTCAAAGCCTGAAAGCCAGTGAAATTTATCAATTTAATTTTTCAAGTGGGAGTTCGCGTTATCAGCCAAACAAAGCTAAATAGCTCCTTGATGGAGACGGCTTGATTGCTGCCCTTTAGTTTTCCAACTCTGTCTCATATGTTATTTTGTAAACAGCCGCTAAATTGATGAAAACTAGAACCACAAATGACACCTATTCTTGAGAAAATATTTCTCAATAGTGATGTTCATTTGACAGGTACGGTTTTATTATTTTGGTACAAGGAATCCAGTGTCTATAAATTTTAGAGCAAAAAGACTGTTCCACATGTGAAACGGCGATTCATTTCTGTGGATACGATAAAACTCAGCTATATTCAAACATGAAATATTACGAAATACATGTTATTAAAAGGTGCGGCTGAAAATTTCAGTGAATTGCGCACAGGGTATAAAGCGTGCTGGTTAAAATGAGCGGCAAGGAAATACACATTAATATCTAAGTCCACAAGCAACCCATTGTAAATATCATTAATGTAAAGCGGTGGTGCAATTGCAGGAATGTTGAGAACTCTTTTTATTACGAAATGGAGAGCAAACTAGAAAAAATAAAAATGCTATTTGCTTCAACTACGGAATACGGCGTTGGGGCTCACGAACTGTTATTTTAAGTACACGTTGTTAAATAAATGAGTAATCTGAAAGTGTTTCGTTTATTAAAACGCCTAAACACCGCAATGAGATTTTACAATTATAGGCACCATTTGGTCAGGCTGCAAATGCCTACTCCCAAACAATATAAGAAGAGTGCAACAGATGCTTATGGATGAAAGGAAGATAACACTGTGTGACAGTAGGATATTTTAATATAAACACTTAAATTGCTAACGTTGCTTACAGTCTTGCAATATTTTGTTGACCAGTCTCACTGTTTGGTGGATATGAATAGACATTTAATAGAAGAGCCAAATTTCACTTTTCATTAAATGACTATTTGCACCTACAATATGCAGTTCTCAGATTTTTCGGGTAGAGCCTGCTATTTTGTTGAGGCAACTGATTTTTTATGGACAAGTTTCGACTGCACGTTAATTCTTTCGTTGCTCTCACCGTATTTTTAGAGCAACAGGTTTGATGAAACTTGGGCAAACCTTGTTAAAGTCACCCAAAGCGATACAGAAGGAGAACCCAATTTAAAGCAATTATACGGAGGAAAATAATCTGCAAATTCTATTACTCTGACGGTGGCTTGTCAGAAGCTATTTAAACCTTATTTGGATAAAGTAAGAAATCCGATCAAAACATTAGGAACACCGTGCATGTTGCGTAGGTAGACAACAGCGCTACAGGTTTACACTAGAGTTTGTTTTTATTTAATGCCGCGTCTTTCACGAATATGCAAACATCCAGGCTTGTCTGCCTAAGTACATGATAGTCACTGGTTCGGCTAACTTTGTCCACAACCTTAGGATGGAGCCAACTATCTTGAAAATCTACAAGTGGTGTATTTGCATATTCCTTACGCATCATTATCTGGGTTCAGCATTATTAATGAGGAGAAGAAGCAGTTTCCTGAATAGAAATAGCGAAGTGTGTTTTTTGTTTCCAGGACAGGGTCTGACGCCAAATTGCCAAGAGTCCGATCTTATCTTAGTTAGAAGAAATATTTCTAAAATAATTTGTTTGATTGACTTCTGTACTTTTTGCTGAATTTTCTTATAGATAATTTGCTTGGTATTTCGAAAAATCAGGATTTCAGCAGAGCAGATTTTCATTGATGAGCGTAGAATGGCTCAGGTAAACAAGCTTCCAAGTAAACCAGAGTAAAATGGATTTATTAGAAGCGTATCACGTAACAGTGTTGCACCAAAGAAAAAAACAAAGCTTGTTGACGGAACTGTACGAACGGGGTGTAATATCGATGAATTCAAGGTGTATATTATTCCTAGGGTAAATGTATAAATGTATTGCTTTACAATCTGATATTTATTGAACGACTGCGGTAGCCGGCTGCGAGTAACAGCTTTAAATGAACCATAATTAAATGACACCAATTAAATCGGTTTTACAGCTACTCAAGTTTAAAGCGTTGGTAGAATTGGTAAAAGGTCGTAATTAAAATGGTATGTTCCCATGGTTAAAAAGAATATTCTGTTGCCCGGAATTTTGGCTTTAGGTTACAAAAGACTACGTGTATTTTCTTCACCTTAACTAAATATATGCATGTCGTTTTTAACATAAGCCTGCGATATATATATATATATATATGAATGCTGCAGTATTTAACCATCACATAAATGGTTATCATCATGTCGAACGCGTGCAATTTGCATTTCGCATTTGATGGGGTCCTTTTCAAATATTACGAAAACAAGTTTAGAAATAAGTGTCCTTATTGCATATATTTATAAAAGTACTCAAAATTTGAACAAACGTCATAATGTTTTCTGCAATCTTGGAAAAATATTCTAATAATACTGAGTTCGTGAGGAAAATTACTTTAAATTGCTTAGATAGCAAGAAGTAATAAAGTGTGTCGTAGAGAATTTATCGTCTTAAATCATCTTAACATTATCTACTGAGATCAAATCTTATCTAGCATACCATTTGCTAATTTTACTAGTGTGGTGGACCAAGTTGAAATAGTGAAAACAGGAGAACAGTGCAACGTCAAGCAAATACTTGCCATACATTTGTAATCACTTGTATGTATCAAATCAACAAGTTACCCATGGTATGTCTGAGTTCAAAACTTATGAATTGTTCATTAGTTGTTATTATCTAATGCAAGATTAACTAGTATGTCTTTCTGGAATTTAATTTTCCATTTCATTAAAGCTTCAGGTATAGAATTAACATTGCAGTCGAATTTTTAATTAATTGTAAAACAAATAAGGGACGTCTTGAATAGTTTGGTTCGTCTCATATAAACACCCAAGGCAGTCGTTAGAATTACACTTAGTGAAGCAACTATTTATTTAAAACAAAAATTATTACGCAAGCCCCAAGCTAGTTATTATGGTCCTCAATAATGCTTGACTAAAAATAAATATTGTGCATCAACGTTATGTGACATGTTAGAGCATCCACCATGGAGTTAGTATTACTACTGGCAAATCAAGAATAACGGTGGTTATGCTACCAAGATACACGTGCATTTTTAAATGCAATCTATTCTAAAATCTGAAAACCGAGCAAATCCCACTGTAAATTTTACAGACGTATAAATGCGGTCGACTTACCATTTACAGCTCTAGGAGTGATATATATCGATGCAATGTTGCTTCAAGGAAGTACCGGGTAGACCCCATCATCAATGCTGAAAGCTATGTAGTTAAAGTACTTAAGTAATTATAAACTGTAAATCAATAGTATAAAGGTCGTTAGCAGCTCTGTGGCAAATGAAACGGTTAAACTGTTAAAGTTCAGTGCAGACATTTGATATTTTTGCGTCAAATCGTTCGGCGCACTATGCTCAGTTAACTAGTAGGGAGTAAGCTGAAGCGCCTTTCTACATTTTTTATTTACAGGACGCTTTATTTATTCACTTTAATATACTTAAACTCAATATATTCAGGAAGTTATTTTTAATTACACAGTAATATAATGACGATTATATTTGGCTTACGCACAAAACCAGCTAGTGCTTGCTGATTTGTTTACATCAAACAGATTTCAGCAATTGTTCCCGCTGCAGTCGTCCACGATTTGGTGGGTTTTCTCCTGAGAAGAGCTTAACAATTGGCCACACATATGTGATGGCAGGTAACATATTAATAAACTAATTATCTGACTCATGCTCATCCATTGGCCTTTTCCAATACAAAGATATTAGTAATACATGTGATACAAGTATACTCCTTCTTAAGCTGACGGTTTATTCTCCAAAAGAAAAAAGGAGGTTCATGCTTAAAATCCAAGTAAGAGACCTATAGATATGCATATCCTTTGCATACGGATACACGTTATCCAAATCCAGCATACTACTTGTCAACATTAAAAGGAGTAATTTCCTACCTATCTTTGGGCAGCTATATACTCGTGCCTGAGCAAACAATCCTTTGACCTTCAATACTGAATTATATTTGTAAACATGTTTTTAAACGTTGCTTGGAGTGTAAGTACTATAAGTTTAACCTTCAACTCTTCTTATACCTATTATAGGTTGACTGGAGTTTGCTTAGAGATAAGGAATTTATTTTCACATATCTGGGATTAAATTAACTAACACGGTTCACTTAGTCCATTGTATATTCAAAATGGTTTATCAAAGTTTTCCTTCCCGGATTGAACTCATTTATTCCAGTTAGTTTTTTGTAAATGTTACGCTCCTAGCCTTTTCTACATTGTTGATAATTTTCCCGAATAAAATTAAGAAAAGCGCATTCCATAAATCAAGATACCGGAAAAGTATTGCATGCTGCTGACATCAAACCTATGCTGACAATCGGTTATCAGCTTGCGTAATTATGGGGTAGAAAGAAATTGTGGTTATGCGCAGGAAACTGCTACAAATTTGCGTGTTGTAGTATTTCTAAACGTTGAAGAGAAATATAAGCACACTTGGGAATTTTCATCTGTTTATGCACATCACATTTCATGGTAAAATTTAGGATATAATCTACGCAATCACTTCGGAAAACATTTTCACGACCTAGTAGAATAAGAAACTAACTAACGTTCATTCATGCTGTTAGGCTATTCTAATATGGTTCAATTATTTCAAGGCACAGTTGGTTCATACATAGTTAGCTGGACGTTTCTCGGCGACTTGTACTTAATACAACAACAATCATTATAAAAACAAAAGTTCTTAAAGCGCTGACGCGGGCCCACTTGCGTTATAACAAAACATTCCATTCTATTTCGCTGTGTTGCATCTGTATGTTAAGCTGGTCTTAGATAAAAGGCTTCTGACGTTTTCTCTCATCTCACAAACATTGGTTCTATGGTTGTACCATCAGTGCAAATTATGCACGTGTACATTGCGTTGCCAAAAACTATCATGTTTTTAAATCTGTTGGTTAGTATGTTGTCTCTGCGAAGAATATGTAATAGTTAGCTGCCGTTACACGCTTCGCATGAGCAGATAAGTTTTTGTTTTAAAGGCCTGACAGAAATGTGTTGGCTTCATCAAAGTTACCTTGTGCTGGGTGCCTTTTATCGATAAAAATTACGAATAACTTATTTGTGTTTTTCTTTACGTTTTGCTTAAATATTAGCAATAAACGGAGATGATACAACATACGATGCTTCATTCACAAGCAGCGGTGTTGACATTTCTTCCAGAACACAACGATGCTACTTGCGGCTTTAAATGGCAATCTGCCATACAGCTTCACAAAATGCAGGTGTCACAAGCTACATGCATTGTATAATACTTAAGGTTTTTCAGTCCCGTTAAAACCATTCCGTACATTTGTTGCAGCCGAACTAGCACGATATCCCTACTAATTAATGTTCAATTGGCTGGCTGACATAAAGCAACTCACTTATCATTGGTTTTAATCCGGACGTTTTGACTTGATTCTTCTGTGTTACCTTTGTATGCACCTACGGAGTGAGCACCGATAAACATCCTGCTTTTTCTTTTGCCTACTTGATACACCAGCTGTCGTCGCGAGCCATACGATGAACTTACCATTCCGCTTACATAACAAGTTTTACCTACTTACAGTAAAATACCAACCTAAGATGCCTGGCTCTGTAGGAAATCGTCGTTGCCAAAACGACCTGGATTTAATCGGTGACTTCCCTACTGCTCTTAGTAAAAAGTACAGTTTGAAGTTGCTTCGAATTTTGCTCGCAGATGACGGGCAGCCATAGGTTGATGAGTTGGGCCTTCAAGGTTCAAACCTTGTTAAAGATGCCTCAAATGCTCTCAAACCTACATGAACGTTTTAATGACAGAAAGGTTTCTCTGTTTGTATCGGAAAACAGGCGAACCCTTGAACGATTTCATTTTCCGGTTAAGTCGCACAGTGCGACAGTCTGCTTATACATACATTCACCAAAACTAGATCGAAGGCTGTATGTTGACCAAGAAATTGAATAATGGAATCGCTGATAATCATATACGTGAGGCGCTGTTGCAGCAGAAAGCGTGCACCTTAAAGCAGGAGCAAGCTGAATAGTTAGCCAACATGGAAACTGTAATGCCACTGCAATGGACATAATTATGTTCGAGCAAATCAGCTGAGGTCGTTAACGGGCAACATTCCCTACAATTTCCAACGGACAAGGAATCTTGCTATCGCTGTGAAAGTGCTTTTCATAAAGCCAACCTTCCCACTTGTCACGCCTAAAGTGCAAATATGGTGGCCACGTTGGGCTCTACGCCTGATATTATCGGTGGCAAGCCATCGCACCTAGCAACAGTGATGCCACACCTGAAGGCTATGTTGCTGATCCATTACTGCAAAACTTATATTTCATCACCGCTAGACTTGACACTTCAAAAACTCTAATGCGATCCTTTAATGAACCAAAGTTCCCCTCTGCTTATATTGGCACTTGGCCAATCCTTACAATCAAAGGCACTGCCTCTCTAATTACTAGTGTACCCTACCACGTTTCTGAACGCTACCTATCCCAGCGTACTTTAGTGTCTAATTTAATGTCATTTTGGAGTAACAGCGGAAACAACTTAACCATATTGGGATACATAATCATGTTTTTAAAGTTTAATTCCTAGGCTGCGGATGTTGCAGTATACATGTTTTACAAATCAGAATAATCTAACTTGGAAGAAAAGCCATGGTGACTTCGCAACTAGTAGCGCCGTTAGACCGTATTCTTGTCGATTTCGTCAATGTAGCGTACTGGCATGAACGATGTCCTAATCATTTACAGCTTTCTGTCTGACTTATTACATGTAGTTTGCACCGCATTCATCTGATGCGGTATGCAATCCGGTTTCCAATGGTCATCCTAGGCTTATTCCGCTAGAAAATCAGCTAGCCGTTTCAGCGGCCCTGCAAGAGTTGGAAGCAAATGAATTGATTGAGCCTATCGACTGCTCTTAGTGGGTGCATTATATGGTAGCTTTTCTGAAAGAGGTGACA
This sequence comes from Dicrocoelium dendriticum, assembly GCA_944474145.2. Lineage (NCBI taxonomy): Eukaryota > Metazoa > Platyhelminthes > Trematoda > Plagiorchiida > Dicrocoeliidae > Dicrocoelium > Dicrocoelium dendriticum. The sequence goes on along the minus strand of OX104059.1, from coordinate 60,566,525 downwards.
TTGTCAAAAGAAGAAATGATTTGCAGGGACTAAATATGCAGATGGTCGTCCAGCGATTAATGTTGCCATCTAACGTGTAACTCACTGTTCATTTATCAACCATTAGTAAAAGGCTAGATTTTAAAAGTGTGCGTCCATATTCCATTGACGAGCGACCCAAACTACCTTATTGCTTTCTTTGCTCCTGATGTCTTATTTCCTTACAAGGTGTTGCCACTGTGTTTGAGTTGTGCGCCCGAAGACTGGCAAAAGTTCAAGACTTACGACTTGGCAGGTATTGACTGGCAGGTTACATACATGGTTGCTAGCTCTGTTTTTTTCCACGTAAAAAAGCAGAATCAATGGTTACGCAAGGTTCTTCGGCATATTAATGAGCTAGATTTGCTTCTGAATTTAAAAGTTGTTTATTAAACTACCCGAGATTCTGTTTCTAAAAAAACATCTATTCTCATCGCGGCATTCGCCCTAGCAAAGTAACCATCCGGGGCACCGCACTAATGCCCACACCAAAGAAAGTAAGAGAACTGAAGTCTTTTCTAAAAACTGCGTTACAACAACATTCATTGGGTGCTAAATTTTGCGACATTAGCGGATCCATAGCGACAACCGATTAAAACGGTGTGCCATTCAAAGGGGAAGTGAACAGCAAACCGCTTTCCATGTACTGATAGTCAGAGCTGCAACTACCCCCTTAATTGTTTTTTGATGTATCATGCCGCACTTTTTTGTCGGTTGATGCGTCTGAATTTTGTCTCTGTGTTGTTCTTTGATAGCTAGAATACAAAATTATTGGTTTCGCATTTCGGTAGCTCTCTGGTTCTAGGCGCCACTATTCCGTTGGGAGAAACTCGCACTTGCTTGTGTGTGAACTTATAAAACATGCCCTGTTTACCTGTTCGTTCATCGTTTCAATTTATGAACTTATAAGTCCGAACTTACAGTCCTCTACAGCAATGGATCTAGAGCATCGCCTCCAGTGAGGATCAATCATTTGTATGCAGGGGTAATTAAATTCGTTTTCTTATACTGTGTGCCGGTAAGGTTTTCAAAACCAAGTTGCTGATGGATAATCTCGTTTACGCTTCGGGCTGAGAGTTGAAAACAAGAGGCTCTCAGAGGCAGCATAAGTTTTCATCCTTGACTCTGACCTAACTGTTTTGACAATTGTGGGCTTACGAATGGCGAATGATGAATACTTGTTACAATATCTACGCAGTGAGTGGCCTAACAAATATCCCCGGCGAGTTCATTCAATTTCACGCAATTCCCTAGGTACTGTCAGTGACAAATTGTTGCCTGAAGCATGGTTCGGTTTTTATAGCTTCAGGTCATTTGATAAACAAATTATTTGCTTGTGTACAGAAGGTATACCCCAGTATCGTTTGGACCAAAAACCGAGCGAAGCAATACTTGTGATGGCCAAGATTGGCATCTAGCTTTGAGACGTTTGTACTTAATTGGAACGCTTGCCACCAAGTGGACAAATGTTCTCTGAAAGTTATAGCCCCATACAGTTTATTATCTACCAGCTGAAGCCTTTGGCTAAGATCGTCATTGGTATAACTTGTCCATATGCTTCAGCTCCTACAAATAAGAGAACACTAATTTTAGCCACTTGTTTTACATTAAGTGACCTGAAGTCTTCATGTAGGACCGAGTGACTAATTCGGTAGTCTTACTCATGCTTACTTGTTCAGTCGTTTCGGACTACCGGAAGAAATAGTCATAAACAATGAACCACAATATTTTAGTCATGACTTTTTCAATTGTCCTCCAGTGCCATAACGTAAACGATTCCACGGCTACACATTACAATCCTGCCGCTAATGAATGGCTAAACCGAGCCCACAAAGAGGGCATACAGGCCATCCAAATAGGAGTATTTCTTTGGAACGATGCTGTATTAACTGCTTTATTTCCTTACAGAACTTGTGATCACAGGTCTATCAGAATAAGGCCTGCGGAGCTGAAGTTGAAGATGCTTTTACGCACCAAACTATATCATGCACATAATCTGTCTTTTGCAGAAGGTGCGGTATAATTATGTCACATGACACATTACCAAAATCCCTTAGGCAGAATGTTAAATTTGCTGCAGCCTAGAGCATACGTTCGCATTAAAAAATCGTATTTGCGTAAAGGCCTCCTAGGTCTCCCCATCGTTGCGAATAGGCCAGATAATAGGCCCACTGAGCTACAAATTTAAAAACGGCCTAAAATCTAACGCACATCGGTTGCCCATGGATCAGGTACCTAGTCGCAAACTATGTGTGAACTCCAGGCCAAATGGCCGCTACCAAAAGTTTAACCCCGCCGGTCCGCTAGACGTTCAAACCAGTCAATCGACACCAGCTCACGTGACGCGGCTCATCAGAAATAGTTGATGATTTTGATAGGGGATCCATCAGGAAGTCCATTATAACTCATGTTTCATTAATTGAAACACAGCAACTCACTTCTCATTGTTTGTAATTCGGATGGCTAACATAGACTATTATGCGTGTTACCTCTGTGTGTACATTTGGATTATATATGGATGCACATAATTCTTTTCTGTTGCCTTCCTGATAGAACATCATCAGTTTGCAAAACCATAGGCTTTTGGAAATGGAAAACTCTGGTTACATTTGTAACAAATGGAAATATTGGTGTTACTTTATCAGTCAATGTAAAATTGGTCAGATCACCCATCAAACTTGTGCCCCTTATGCGAAAAAAATATTATTGATTCTAAAAACGCATATCCATTCCTGGTTTGTCATATAATATACAGGAGTTAAATCGGGAAAACTGTGGCTGACAAGTACCTCCTTAAAATCAGTAGTTTACTTTGTAAATATAAACCAATATTTGAAATTGTATTCATTTTTTCAATAGTTCTAACCTGTTGGAGCCAAATTCCGAGGAATGCAAAACGAACTGTTTGTTATTCTAAGGAAGCCAAGCAAAACTTGCAAAATCGAGTATATATCGGGTCAGTAAGTCCCACGAATTTAGACAAGAGCTAGTGCGCCTTGTTTACACACATATGTTCAAGGTTGCCAGGAAGATAGTATATTCGGCTGGATTTAATAACACCAACTACCATTGTCTGATAAATACATGCACCTATTTTAAGTGAAGCTACTAAATAGAATCATAAATTATTTCGTTGAAATACTGCAGATGCCACATTTCGCAATCATTAAACGTGTTGCATTGATTTGTATCAAAACACTATTCCATATAAATGTACACAAATTGTGTTAGTCTTAAACGTCTAATGAGGTGTTTACATATTTTAATTGTTCTCCAAGTACGGTAAAAATTATTTCTCATTAGCTGCGAAACCTTCTTTTCGTATTCTGCCAACATAGTCTTCTGATATAAACATTTTTTTATCATTTCTGATGAATTACGTTTGGTTTTCTTAGGAAGATTTTGCATTATAGTATCCTTTCTTCGTCCTGTTCCATCGTTCATTTTCTTAAGAAATGAAGTTTGCGCTTGGCGAAAATATGTATGAACCTGGTGGCAATTAACAACGTGATTAAGGCGAGTTTAACATTGATTCATGTCTGCCTTATAGATTGCAGTTTAAAACAATTTTCGATATTGAATATTAAGAATATCTTACATATCACAATAAACCTGCTAGATAAAACTGTTACTAACATAAAAAACTGATTATCATATAAATATTTGAACGCATTCATGTGAGTTTTGTTCAGGTAGTTTAAAATAAAGCAAATTATATTCATAATGTATTAATTTATTTTTACTAGTTTTTAAATATGTTCCTCAATATAGAAGCTTATGCTCACATTGGGAATCGCTGGACTAAGTTACGTATCAGTAGGCATATGTCTACATATTTCATGATGCAATAATTTAAGGAGGCTAAACAATACTGAGATACCACGCGTTGATCAAGATACTAGTAATTAAAAGAAAAGTCATTATCACAACGGTTGACACGTGTAAATAAGGGGATATCCATTGTTCTCCGTACAATATTATTGTGCTAGTTTCCGTTGTTTGGCATGAATCCCAAATGCCATAAACAAAAAGATGAAACGAACGTTTGGATCACTTTGTCATATATTGTTCTAAAATGTTCCTTACTATTTTGTCATGATTTTCACTCCATTGCTTCTTTTTTATTTGCCTAACTGGAAGAACATAAGAAACCTAGGGGACGTAAAACGAGACTTACCATTGTGGTATCCTCTAAGGGCTATCGATCTACCAATCTCAACAAACCCTAGTGAAAAATGCACGTGACACATATATTTGGATACATTAATTTTAGATTCCTGTAATGTAACATCGACCCCACTGTAAGATACAGTTTAAATGTGCGTTGATTAGACGCATATGGAATTATAAAAAGGTATTCGTTGTTCATTATTTCAGCATAAATTATAACTTTGTCCATTTAAATCCATACTGTTGCCAAGCATGTGACGCCCAAAATCAGATTCATCTGATGAAATATGTACCACTGACTCTTCCCTACTTGAGTTTATTAAGTCGTAGCTTGTAGTCATCTCCAAATTTACCAACATAATCGCAAGGGAAATTATTTATTTACCCATGTTTTCAAAAATATTGCGCAACGTATTTTGTTGTATTTCACGAGGATGATAAAACATTATAATCTGACAATTCACCAGGAGACATGACTCCATAATATTGAAAAATGGACACGTCAATACCAACTATCCTAATTTAAATTATGCCATACCTTTCTAACGTTTCTAAACTAGGGTCACTTTTTAGCACCCGCGTGAGAATTCGTAATCGACATCAATGTGAAATTTTCTATGCACGTTATGATGGGACGAATTTTGTAGGTATGTAATGCAGTTCTTTGGGAATGCTGTTGTTATTGGTAGCATTCTCAGTTGTTTTGAAGCTATCCGATTACTTTAACGATTTTTGTTTTCTGGACAGCTTATTATGGATATCACAGACCTTCGCAATTAAGTGAATTGTTGCAGAATCTAGGCGTTTCTTAGATACCAAAAGTGCGTGTAATTTATGTTTCAGGTATCACATATTATTTTATTTTTATCTTAGAATTTGAGTCACACGATTATGCTACCCCAAAAACATGCTTCAAGAAACTAGGGTAAGAAACTTTTCAGCACCAATTGTGCCGCAGTAGAAATGCAATTATTATATTATTGTGCATATCCAAGAATAAAGAGCTGCTATAGATCCGGTGACGTTCTCCATTTACGCTGCGCAAATATTATTTTGGATTTCAGTAATCCAGTAAAAATATCAGTGGTAAGTCTGTGTTTGACAGATATTTTTCATAGTAACATATGAGTGAAATGATTGAGCGCAAAAATCTAAAAGGATTAGTGCAACCATGCTTGCTTAGTAAGTGACCATTGATTTTCAATTGTCTAACCTTTTCCAATAAAATAATTTAAGCAGCGGTATTTTGCTTAAAACTTAAATATTAGCTAACTGATAATTTCGCTAAATCAATTAGTAGATTGGCATGCGTAAATAACTTATTAATTCACTAGGGCTTTTCTGGCTACATTAGTATTGTGCAGTATTGCTCAGTACTTACAGTTCTTTAGCAATTTAGACTAATGATAATGATTTTCAGAGCAACAGTTTAACAAAAGGGGAAAAATTTATGCTGTTCAAATTAAAACACAGCAACTCATGCTCCTCTCGAAGCGAACCACTTGTTTAAACGGTTATTAAAAATAAAGAATGAAATTACACTTATACTCAAGAGCCCACAGAAGTCCTTGTACGGCTAACGACAAAGAGTAAATATAGTCATCTACAACGAAACACATGCGACGATAATTAGCGCAGCACATATTAATGGAATCGTGCGCGATGAAACTGGTTTCCGTTATGTATCCTAAATTTCAAGAAAAACAAAACCCTTTTTCTTGTAAAAGCTATAGCGATATTAAATGCATATATTTCATAGAAATCCACGAGCGTATTTTACAAACAATGACAACAAAGTTATTTATGCATGGATTCTACAGAGCAAATATGTAGACGTTATCATGCCAACACTTGGCGAATAATTATTTTAATGGACAAAATATGTAACATACAACCTAATCGATTAGCTTTAAGTCAATGTTTCAAATGACCTTTATTGGTATAGATAAACAGTAATTTTTCAAAAAATTTACGATATTAAATTAAATTACATTCCCTTTCCTAAAACACTGATGTGATGGAGCCAAGTCCAATTATCCTACTAGTTAGCGCAAACGTTTTATTTTAACCTAAATCCTTTGGCGTCCTACAATATTTTCCATTTTTACAGCATGTTGTTGCTGTGGCATGAATCCCAAAATATTGGCAGGCCAACGACTTCCGTCGAAATTTGATTTTGTTTGTTTGCTTTGTAGCATAATATCCATAAAGCAGGTCATATTTCAAAATGGAACCAATAATTCAGTAAGCAAGCATTTTTTCAAAAAAAGCGATGTACTTTATTTGCTATATTTTTAAGCCTGTGCTTTTAGCAGGTTTTTACTAACAGCTTTCAAACAGGGGGACACCTGACTGTTGCAATAGTATTGACAGCTCATGTGAGAAAAGACCAACCTTTACTCAAGGAGAATCACAATAGTAATATTACCCATTAAGTTGTGTTGCCTTTTGTTTTTATGAGGAATATTTTATCCAGAACAACACCACAGCAATATACTTAAATAGCAATTACGCAATGAGACGATAAATAGATACGTAATTTAGCTTATTTCAATAAGCAAATAAATGTCTTGTTGCAGGTGTTCCGCTAATACATTTAGGCTTTTATGTGGGTGAGAAATTTCCATTAAGAGCTGTTGACTTTCAGGACATTATTGGCAATGGGAATGAACAGCCGACCTAAATATATGCACAAATGTCTTACTTCGTTAATATGCCAACTAACATCACCAATAATTTGTGTACATGCGCCTACTCATTATGTGAAATAGGCTCTCTGATTAATGCCCCAAATCACTATCATTATCGCAACGCGCCAGTAACTAGAAGGTCTAGCTGCTACAGACAGCATTTACGTACTGTTTTCCTTTTATTGGTGCAACAACTTCAGCCCGGCAGCTTAATACCGCGTATTTTGTATCTGGCAGACACGCTGTCCAAATTTATATATTTTTGGTACATTTTGAAACGTAGGTATGTGATTTGTATTTCCTCCTTGCTTTATATGTTGGGGTGGCATGCTATACAGCGTTTGGGGCGTCTATTTTCACGTGCTCTAAATCACTGTTAGTCATATATCAGGAAAACTTTTGGCTAAATGTCATGCATTCCTTGCGTAGCAGTTATTATCAGTAATTTAAAAAATGCCTTCTAAAATTTACTTATTTTGTCGCAGAAAATTTTAACAATAAGCGTGTCGTCTTAATTCAGGTCCAGGTTAAATCAATATTAAGAAATGTCTTATATATGGCATTTTTCATGGTGAATTAGATTGTTTGATGACAAGCGTTTAAAAGATAATGTGGAAAGTTGCTAGTTAGATATAACTTGGAAATCTCGGACCTTCAACTTACAGTTGGATCTAACTGCATCCCCCTATAATTTAAATTACAACTTAAAATTGGAACTGCAATGACCACCTAAATCCATTCATACACATATTAACGATATCCATGTTGAATTATTTTGGTGATTCCGTTTCCAAAAGATCATGATGGCGAATTTATACTATATTAAATATTAGCAAACAAGCCCATTTTTGGCTATGGTTTGTATCACAGATTTGTAGTCCATTGCTGCTGCTTTGTAGACAAGTAATTTGGCTGATCGTAATAAATACGAATCTTAATTGAAATTTCGTTCATACTTAGTCACAGCATAACCATGGTATAGATAATCGTGAGTCACGTATTTTGATCAATCACACTATTATGCATTTCTTTGAAAAATCTGTCATTAGCAGTTAACCATGCTTTTGCTGGAACAGCTGTAAAAACTGATGGCTTTCACCATTTAAATAAACAGTTAAATGCAGCGAAACATAGCATATTTACTAAGTATGGCATTTACACCCTGGTTATTTAACATGGTTTATTGTCTGCGTGAATACTGATGGCTTTGGATGTAGCCGCAAAGTGCTCGTTAAAATGACGAAACTACTGAAAGCGCTGCAAAAGAAGCATTTATCCGTATGTGAGCATTAGCTTCTAATATTTTTAGTTACAGGAAATCATCTTCTTCATTGTATAGATAAAGGAATATGCAGTCATGCCTCAGAGGATCCCGTGGTGTTCTGATAAATATATGCCGACGGAAGCTGGGATTACTGAAGCATGTAAAGTTCATGCAGACTAAACAATAGAAATATATCGTAAGTAAAAAAGCTTTCCGACTATTTGGCAACGGAACAGATTAATATCCCGTGTTTGTTTACTATGCTACTTTGCTAACCAGATTTGCGCATCTTAAATTAACCGAGACGCTAAGATTAACTGTATTACAAACATCAGATAAACGGATTCTCCACCATCTTGGCACTATTATTGGTTTTGGAAAAGCTGTTAAAAGTTACGCAAAAGTACTCGTAAGAAGCAACTTATTTGGTTAATGTTATCAGATTTTGTGTACAGTGCAAATCAAATTTATCTCACGCCAATATAAAGTCGTGCATTGCGGAGGTTATCTCTGCAGCTTGGTACTTAAGCCGAGCTTACTGATAAAGTGTGAGTGCGATTACACTCATTTTGTTTAGCTACATCAGAATATACATCGCCGCCCATCCTTTGAATCCAGCTTATGTGGACCAACATTTAACTGTGCTAAGCAGGTTTTGCACCATTACTGCAGAAACACAAATTTCATTCTAATTGTTCTACGTTCGCGCTAAACTAGCTAATATCAACAAGAGTACACCAGATTATATGTGCTTTGTGACATAATTATGGTTATCATACTGTAAAAATTGAATAAGAACTATTGCCGAAACAGAAAATACTGTTAGTAATTTTTGAACAAATAATTATAAATATTTCGAAACTGATGAAAGTGTGACAGAGAGCAAACAACACACATTCTCAGTATGCATCAATTCAAAATTGAGGGGAAATGCTGGAAAATCTTTACAGAATGCCTCAACTCTGGCTTGAAATTCAGTAGCAACAGTTGCCCAAATACTTCAAAGAATCATAGCCAGTGCAATTGGAATATTACTGACAAAAGACTCTCCTAAGTCCAAACATGAGAATAACATTCAGAATGACGTCCAACCTCCTGTTGGCTGTATCATATTTGTTGCCAACTTCAACCGGAAACTCCAAATGGGCCCAAATTATTTGATATAAGTGAAGTGTTTCTCTGGAGGTTAATCTCAAACCGCGCTCACCTTGTCTGCCAACCACTTTTTGCACCAAAATTTCGGAATAGAGTTTATATTCATTAAAGTAAAACAACCTTAAGCAGTGAACCTATGTCATTTCATATGTGACATCCTAAATTTCGCATTTAATTCCGCTGTATTTAAAGAATACATTTGACTGTACGGAATTTGACATCTACCGACGTTACAGAACATAACAAGCTGGCTTTTAGCATTTGGAACTTACGCAAGTTGTTAGATGTTCCGAATGGAACCCGTGCTTCTGGGCCTGACGGAAACCACCTCTTGATATATATGCCATTTTCGGCCTAATCTTGCCTTCAGTGAATAAATTGTTAAAGAGGTATCTACACATTCGCTACTAACCGCAAATTGCATATGCTTAGTTGTGTAGTTAAGAACAAAGCTCTGCGCTCAAAATAAATTTGAAAACTACCTACAAGCTACATGATCCATTTATTGGCAAAGGCACGCAAGAAGATCTGCATTTGGGTTTTCTGCAGCTTCTTGTGATAAAAGTCACATTATGCCCTCGCAGTAGGTTTTCGTGAAAGGGCACTCATGAAACATTAACTTGTGCTGGGCGAGGTAAAAACGTAGGAATCATTGAACCCGGCAAGTCTGTCGATGTTATCTATACTAAATTTAATTAAGCATTTGACAGGGGATATAATGAGGTATACTCCACATATTGTGGGTTTGCGATGTTGGCGGCAATCACAATAATTCACCAGAAATATATATGTTACACCAAAATAAAGGAATCGGGTTGCACACAATTGACCGACTAGCATCTATTGCCCATTAGTTTGCTTACGGACCGGGCTATGGGGACAATCATTTCCTGCACAATTAAACGATTTGTTTCAGCTTTTCCGTTTACCAAAGGCATTGTGCTAGATGTGTTAAGTGTTGGAACTAAATAGGCATATTGATTACTGTGGTCTGCTTCAATGTGAACCATACCACCTCTCCAAATAGTTAGCAGAAGTAAACGCGTTCATGCAGTTAGTCGTTTAGCAATCAGCCAGAATAACATCGGTGCTAAAAAATGGATCTCGGTGAAGTCGGTCAATTGCGTGCACGGTCGCGCTATTAGAGATACCGGAAAAAATACTGATCCCCGGAATTTATACAGGCAATCAAACATACGATGTCAAAATATTTGCTTATAACGTAAAGCGCTGTAAACTAGGTGCCGTATCTTATCTGGTGTATTCCATTGTGTTTGAGTTGCACAAAAAATACATGAACTGTTTCAGTTGTAAAATTGCCCCCCTAGAAAACATTAGAAGTAGGACGTAGCGACTATTGTGTGAGCTTCACCTCAGCACCATTTGTCCGCCAGCAGCGCAGAGACAGGATATCACGGTCGCAATTTTCCTTCTTTGTGTACAGTTATCTTGCTCCTGCCGAGCAAGATATATTGGAAAATCGATTAAGTGAATGTTCGTAAGAACTTGAGAGCATTGTCTCGCTTGGATATCCAGTGGTGAGAGGAAGAATGTGACCAGCGCACTGCTGTCACATGTAGTGGAAACCAAGCACAAAATAAAATCAAATGATTCATTCTAACCAATCGACTGTGTGCCAGGACACTACGCGAGAGCTGTCAGATGCCGTCTGCTGTCGACAGCAAAGGCAATCACAATTCGGTTCCATAACCGGAATTTTGGTTACAGAAGCATTTGTACAGATTCTCCGTCTACTATGTTCCAATACGAACATAATTAAGCTGACCTATCACGTTATTTCCCCAGACTACAGACAGATCGGGCTGGTGAGTAAGCCTTATTGATGAGATATTTAATTCATTGACGCCTGTAATTCAAGTGTTCATTTTGCATCTAGATAATCGTATTTCTATTAGCCTGATAAGAATCTACTGAAAAACGTATGCTCGCTACGTCCTATTTCTAAATATATAAATGTACAGGTCCTACTTCGGGCTTACACTAACGCTTTTTCTAGCATTAATAGGCGATAGGCGTCTCTACATATGTGGGTAAATTGTTGTGTGATGAATTCACAATTCGCGCCAAATTCTCCTAGCTTTTAGCAAACTGAATTCTATAATCACAGCAAATTACGGTGCTTTTCAGTGAGCCATCCAGTCTCCATTTCTGTTCAGTGCTTGTGTTGAAATCCTCCATACTCAATCAAAATTCATAGCCTGTAGGTACGGTGATGATGTTGTCTTGGGATGCATAGGCAGAATCAACGAGAACTTGTTAAAACTCTAACGGGGTTTGGCGAAATTGTGAATTGGTCCAGCTCCTAGTCCCTCTCTCTCAACATTTCCATGTGTTCTAAAATCAGATCACGTTTTCTACATTTAACAGGCAGTGGTCCATTGTACTTATCTCTAAGTATGTGAGTGTTTATGGACAAAGCACCTCAAAACGCCATCGCCACATATCTACGAGCTATTTTAAATACGTTCCTCGGTCTACACATGTTCTTGAAATAATTAAACAACGTAGATGGCTGTCTATTTACGGCTTTAGACATAACATGCTTTCTGTACGGCTAGCTTTAATTTTACGGTTTGTGACTGCATGTATTCTCAATCACTGGTTGCACTGGTTCCAGGTTATCATCCCAGGATTGCTTCAAAAATATTATGTCCTCCGTTTACTAAAATTTACCTATCATTGCTGTGGTTTAGGGGAAGAAAAGCTCACAGATTACATTGTTAACCAACATTTCGATGCATGCATCATTTTGTCTAATATTTTAAATGACTCTTAATACCTTTGACAGGAGATCATAGCCAGCAATAATTCCACTTCGTCCACAAGCACAAAATTTAAAGTTTTATATTCTCCTAAGTCGTCGTATCGGAAATCTAACATGCATTTTCTATCACGCTTACTAAATGACCCGACATAAGTAAAAGTCGGCATTTGCGATCCCAAGCACTAATAAACATGAAAATTTTCTTTTACTGCTTTTTATTATTTTTCAGTGATAAATTGTTATATTATACTCGGCAGTGTTGATATATAAATGTTGAAAATGCACCCATACGGGTTGATAAAGCTGTATTTTACTTGATTATAGGATACCGTTAAGCAAATATTATGGTCGGAAAAACTAATGCATACGCATTTTGTGTAAGATCTCACGCTTTCACCTCGACTTCATGGACAACACTAACACGCTTTCGCTAAAAGTACGTATATGTTTTGGTACTCAAACGACGCTTCTGCACTTGGTCAGCGGCGAAGAACACTCGCCTATTCGTCTCATGCATACAACCAATACAAGAGTAAGGCCCAAACATATACTGCCATTCAACGGGTGAAATACAATCGATTGAGTGATATGGCATCGGGCCGCCAGGCACATGCACACTACGAGTTGTGCTCTAGGAGGGTTGATCGAAAATGCTCTGAATTTAAACCCTGTCTTATGATAAAGTGTGGATTGCCTTCGCGGTGACGTGTCGAACAGTACGTCGTGGTTGGTAGACCAGGTTGATGTCGCTGATACAGATGCGCATATAAACCAACATGCGCGAACACGGGCGCAAGGTTGTAGTACAATCTTGAAGTATATCGCACACAAGTTTGTGTCCAAATGTTGAGAAACGTACACGGAACAAATTGCAACCTCTAATGGTCCAAGAATAGGCATTGTTGGCATTGAAATAGCCTAGAAAATTATTTAGTGGGCTGGAAGTAACGGGAATGCTCGGTAACACAAAATTAATTGCATCTGAATCATTTTACATTCTGCTACGAAGAGAGAGATTGTTTCTAGCTCCTTTGCCTCGTTGCTTTTTATGCGTTTGCTTTCGTTAAGCTAGTATGAGGAGTATATTATAAGGATAAAGATAAAGCATAAGCAATATAAGTTCCTTTATGTGTAAAGTTGTTAATGTAAATGAATTCAACATACATGGGGAGGGCTTACCAATCGAATACGTTAATCTAAAATTTTATATTTGGAAATCTGTCACATCAGTTTACACAGGCAATCATCACACTTCCTTAAAAGCATTGTACTTGCGTTTCATCCTTTCGAGAATCGTCAGCAGTGCGCATTCCATCGGATCCTGGTAGGGCTGAAAACCACAATTTGACTGTTCCCAGTCCGTGGTTGGATATGAACAGTTTGGAGGAATGCTTGGATAAGTGTTACGTTAGTTAGTAGATGAATTTGTAGTCAATTTCGGAAGCCTTGTACAAAGATATTCAAGGAGATGCAACAAAATGCAACTGTCTGTGGACCATCTTTGGTCTTTATGAAACCATGACGGAACGTGCTCACTAATCCTCTAAGATAGGCGCCTCTTAGTGCCAGTAGTAGACGGCTACGTCTTGTTCCATTATAGGGTTATCCAGACAGGGCATTGGCTGAAGAAGCGTTCAGACAACTATCTCCTGCTGCAACCAATCTCACTTACCCAAATATATCGGAAAATGTGCACACCGATTGTGGTTCAGCGCAAAAAACTAATCTATCAGCTGGGAGAGCAGTACTAATGTGTTATTAGTAATGCTTACTGTCTTAAGGACGGCCACTCTTTTATGTTGTCTAACGTGTTACGAACCGTTGTTTCTTTCGTGGGACAAAGATAATTATACTTGGCTTTTACCGACAGTGGATGTTTTTGCGACTACACTGTCAGTCCGCATATCCTTGTCAATGAGGGCCAAGGAATTGCTGTTATTATGGATCCGTCAACATATCTCGGTGCACCTGGATTCAATTGTGTCCTCTGAGCACACTGGTATCGCTCCTCACATAAAACACCAGAAAATATTTTGGTTAATTTCAGATTATTGCATATTTAGCGAAATAGTACATTTGCCAGTAAATACTGCTTTTCTGTATATCGAACACTGTAGCCTGACACAGGTTTGAGTAAATAATAAACATGAATGAACAACGGACCAGAGTTGCATGCCAAGATGTCTTACAATGTGTGCTCGGTTGAAATTCGACAATAATTCATCCGGGTCTAGTTAGCCTTCAGCACACCTTTTGTATAAGGTCGGCCGCTCTATCATTTCGCAATCGAAACTTTCTCTGCTGGCCTTAAAACCATCCGCAAACAAAGTATCCAACTGTGAACCGCGTTTCATCAATTATATTCACCCGCGTATCTGGCAAACGAAAATTAGATATTTGTTGTTCATTAGGGAGGCAACCTCTTCACTTTATTCATTTGTAAGCTAAATTAGTGGCTTAAACTCAGGCTAATTACTAGCCTCAAAACGGAGAGCATATTCCTAAACAAACATATAACCATACAAAATAGCTGGTTTATTTCCATATTACGAGTTCTGATTCTGCCGAATGATTGCAAGGTTTCACAAAAATTATGGTTGGCTAACATATTCACATTTAGTTTTATTGTTTATTCTACCAAATGTGATCAAATAAATATGGGAGTATTGATTCATTTACGTTATGGCTCGTAAATGGGCTACTTTTCTATTTACATTGGGTGACGCATAAACTATGGGAAAAAATACTGACAGCATGCATTGCTTAAATTTGTTGAATCAGCTAGCTACTCTAGTTTCAATGTCAATCAGGTGTTTAACCTATATTGTTTCACAAAGCGCTTGTATCAGCTCATCCTCAAGAAACACGCAGCGATTCTGATTCTATTGAAAAACATGAGATGCGCCACCGCAATATTTGCACAATCTACGCTTGACCTAAATTATCAAGTGTCCAACGCAGGCGTATTTTATACCCAATCCTTGCGTTGGCGGATACGTTTCCACTTAACTATCATAGAGATTTCAACATAGCCAGTTCCATGAATTCAATTTAACATGTGAAATATTAAATGCCTATCAGTCTGCCAATACGTTGGATTTATCGTTGTTAACCAAACTCTAGATAGATTACACCTGGACAAAACTGGCTGAGTTTGGTCAGTCGGACCTTTACATTTGTATATATATCAATACAACCTACCTTATTTTAACCCATTATATATTCAAATACACATACACAACATAATATCCATATTACTACAACCAAAGATTAACATAAGTAAATATTGTCGTTTTCTCGGCCTACCTTTTGGGAATGAAACAGCAAGCAGTCGCAGTCAGATATAATCTATTTCGATAGTTTGACTAGCGATTTAAGCTCAGTCGAGCTGACCTAGGAGAATATTCAAGTTCCCAGCAGGCAACAAAAATCTGACAATCTTTGGGATGTGTGCCAAATGCAATTTATGCTTGAGCATAAAAAATTAATAACTTATGCATGTCACTTAATAATTGGTGCCAGTCATGCTGCTTACACTTCAACGAAGTCTTCGATACTACTATGTCCACTAACGAGACAGTAAACACATGTGTTTGTTAATGATAAACTACAAAAGGCAAATTAATGTTTTCAACATTTATTGTTAAGTGACTGTTTGGTGCAAATTTTCATACTAATAAAATAGCTCCAGCTAACTAAGTTTTCACAGCACTGATAAACCAACTGGTCAGGGAATGATGTTTCGTGATGAAATGCTTAAAATAACAAATAGGCCAAGCTACACGCTTCCTAAATGAACACCAAACATTTTTCTCACGAATTCAGTGATTGCAGGCCATAGCATACTGATATAAAAAACGTTGATTGCAATTTCGCCGATGTTGAAACTAACAAACCATGCGTCGTACCACTAATTAGCTCGAAGCAGGTTAGTTCAGCATTTCCTTGGTGAATAAGAATGAAACTGAAACATTGATGTGGCCAACCTTAAGTTAGAAACGCATGCGGTCCACAATTTCCATGATTCGGCTTTGTGGAAGAAAAGATATTCCCTATTTCCAAAATCTTTTAATAACTTCAGGAATATATCCATTATAATACACCTAGATATACAGCTTTTCGTTAAAGTGTGTCAACTGTATGGTTTTCACTGGACGATGTTACAAGACCAAAGGGATATCAGCTCATTATATATATATATATATTTATGAAGAAAAGCTGTTTTGTCGCAGACAGCTCAAACAATATGAGCCCGATTTATCTGTCACGTTTAAAGTCTGTTTGGGCGCGCTGAATTGCATGTTGGTAAGTTCTAAAATTAACCACGTTTCTGACATCTGAATTTTATCCCAATCATTGAAAACTAACCATAGACACACCATTAGATAACACCATTAGATATAACCATGAAAACTATCGGTCCATAAATCAGGTTATAATTTTCAGAATCATAGAGCACATAGATAAAAACGTAATCCTTAAATTCCAAACAGAAAACAACCTGTTGCGACATTGGCAGTACAGCTTTGTTCAAAAGAGTTCAAATGAGACTAGTCAGCTAGATATATTTGACCACTAAACGGTATAAAATCTCTGGGAATTCCTGTGTCCTACTTCACTTAGGACTTCAGAAAGCTTTTTACGTGTTCACACAGATCGCTTATACTTAAACTTCGCATATGTGGAATAGCAGGCTCACTACTATCCATGTTAGTATCTTACCTCATTGGTTGAAAGCAGATAGTCAAAATGGATGCGCATCCGTCGGAAAAAAAGTTATATGACTTTTAACATGTTGCAAGGTAGTGTACTCGGTCACCTTTCTTTTGTGATACATAAATGACTTTTTCCGTGTCATAATGCATGGTGTACCTTATTTTTTGGCAGATAACATAACATTTTTATGTTACTGATTCGCCGTCCCCGTCTCTTATATCAGCGATCCAAACTGACCTAGTTTCTTCGGAATCCTGGTTTGTCAGATCTTCCAGTAAATGGGAAACGCCTAAATGCAGCTATATGTGCTATAGATGCTTGGTTCCACATTAATGTTTTTTACATGGAATCCCACCACCTTTAAGCAATTGGATATGTGAATTCGTTCTGCGTTACCCCTGTTCGTTGAATTTCAAAGGACATCTTGGGTATACGGTGGTTATCACACGTGAGACTATTAGAATGCTTGGTCGCATATTTAAAACAAGCAAGGATAATGTTCTATCATACAAACTGCACGTCAGATCATGATTGCATTACTGTGCCACTACGTTTAGTAACGTTATGAGAAGTTACCTGAGTGAAATTGAAGAGACAAAATGGTCGGATACCATAAGAATCATGGGCCGCAACTCTTAGCTTACATTTAAAGATAGATATCATTTGTTAAAATTTAAACCGCTATGGCTTCAAAGAGCAGTGTTGAATTTATGTTTTTTATGCGAAATTGCCCATCGACGGACATATGCTAGATTCTACCAGTCGGTGTTCCTATAACCTTCACCTATCACCTGAAAAACAAGGAATATTTGATAAAACTACCTCCTTGCTGCAATGGTCTGCGTTACAACAGCTTAACACAAAAATAACCCACGCTATGTCCAGCAGAAGTTGATCTTTGCTTCGAACATATAGGACGTAAATAATAGACTAATTAACAGTTACTAAATTTATGGAACGGTCGTCAATTCCACAGACTAATGCGTGTGCGTGAACGGGTCTGATAACACTTGCGGAATTCCCCATACAAAGTACAGATAAAGAAGGAGAGGAAGGCTTGTAGACAGAAGTTAAAATACACTGTGCTCTTATTATAAGCTTTTATCGCCCAATTACTTAGATTAATCCCTTTTCTGTCATCCTACTTTGTTGCCTCCCTCGGTATTACTCAAATTGGTGACCCATAGGTGAGCTTTGAAAACCATGGTACATCGATAGGTGGGATAAATGTGAACAATCTTTGATTTTCGCTTAGTCTACATTGTTATCTTCTACGTGCTGCTCAGGGATGGATCGTTGGTTACCTAAGTTAACATAGGCGTCTCGGTGTGATGGATGGATGGAATATATTTTCCAATTTTTTCTTCACATAATTAGATTATCATTGTGCTCTCAGCTTGAGGACCCACTGATAGAATTTGTAAAACCTGCGCACATTGGTGGATTGGCTAAACAAGCCCTTTCCTTAGTCTTTACACAGTGCTTCTTTGTTATTACTCAAATTTATGTAAATAAATTCCTCTTGTGTGCGGTAAGTCGTCAGTTGTACTTGCTTATTTTCATGATGGATGCAGTTTCCGGTTTTACGCCTGTAATGTTATCATGTCTGTTCACACTATTTTACTATTTATTCTTCTTCTATACCGAATTTTTGAATCCTTCACTTATATTTCCCATGTACATACTTTTACTCAACGTAGGTGTAAGATATATCTGCATTTAATACTTGGTCCTATTTGTGGTTTGATTTTGCACCGTCATAAAATTATGCATTATCCAGATGAACCATTACTTCTGGGGAAAAGTTACAACACAGTCCTGCACGGCAGCAATTGCTGCTTCGCCACTGACAAATACTAAGTTATGTATGCTCAGTACTCAGTTCCCATTGCTTCCATTATATAAGATGATACCGTGTAGACAAAAATTTGTGCGCGATTACAGGAAGAAACATTTTATCGCGGATACCTTGATCAGATCGCTCGAACCATTTGGACTCGAAAGCTTAATATTCATAACCAAAAGGTAAGTAACTTCCGTTAAAAATCAAATTTCAGTTACGGTCTGGTGCAGAAGAAATTGGATATTTGCTAAATAATACAAAAACGTTCTCGTTTAAATACAAAACAAATAAACAATATCGATGTATCAATAAATGTAAGTAATGACGCAAGCAATCCGGGTTTATTTTCAGAAAGAACGTCGTTTACAATAATGTACATACTAGCTTACCACTGATGAAGGCTGATACAGATGAAAGGACATATTACTAAACATAAAACTTAATATTATTCAATTATATCAACTTTCTCAAGAATGCGCGATTTTTCCATGCTATTTCGTCCCGCAGCAAAGGAATCCTTGTTCAAACTCGCTTATGTGGTAGTTGTGGTAGTTGTTCTAAAATCGTTGGAATACGCGCAAATGCAACTAGGTGCAGTTAATGCAGTGTGATGTTTCAAATATCGTGCATTGATCTATCAGTGTACTAATTTTGCGTAATTCAAGTAATTTAGCAACATAATTCAAATACCGTATTTAGCACTGTCAATCTAAAGTTGGGCAGAATGAAACCAATTAGCCTGACAAGCGGACCAAAGAGGAAAGTCTGCCGAACCGCACAGCTTGATTTGTTCTGCACCAAAATCAAAATAATCAAACACCACGTATTATGCATTCTAAGCTAACTCTGAAGCAAAATGTTATCACTTCGGCAAGCTCGGCTACAAGGCCTACGATTTCTATAGTTAACACTAAGGCTCAAATGTGCAATAAGCAAATTGGCAATAAGGAATAAAAAATCAAATTCCACGGCAAACGAGAATAATGTACAGCGACCTGTGGCACCGCAGCTTCGTGGTCTTTCAAGCACCTGAATCCTCTGATTCTTATCCTTAGGTGCGCTATGAACATGATTTCGAATCCTTACAAAGTTTATTGATAAATCGCACGACGTGGATAAAAGCAGGCTGAAAAAGGTACAGCTCTTATTCTCGGATGTAGATAAGTGATACATTGATGTTGCCCTGCTTTTTAGGCTGAAATCTAAAGATTCACCGATGAAGAAAACATACACATGCGATTAGTGAAACAAAGCCGCACACGGACGATAAAGAAACAAATCGGCGTATTGTAAACTTTTTGGTAGACACCTGGATTCCTCTGAGAATTTAAATCAAAAGATGCTTCAAGTTCTACATGCAGCTTCGACGGCTGCGTCCGCGTGGATTTTAATAACGTCTGCAGTTTAATGAGCATAGGCAATGATCTGTGCTATTTTCTAACCTCTCAGCGGCCAGAAGTATAAGGCATTGCGGACATGGTTAAACACAGACGTAAATAGCTCAGCGGCTACGCAGGATTTCGCTGCTGTAGACCATCGTATGGTCGCAATGTTCTACGTTACATAAATCATTATTGTGTGGGAGACTAGTGAGCATCTACAGAGGACCTGATGGTATATGTGAGCAGTAATGCTGTTCGATTCACCTCAGAACCTGCGAGAAGCTAGTAAGTGCGGTATCACGCTGTCCACTAAGGCGCTGCTTTGATTGGTTTCCGCATGTGCGCAACTACATGATTCGTCCGAGTTCCTAAGCAAAGGCGAATGCAACGTAACTTGAATACATTGGCCTGAGGCGGATCTGCTCCATGACCATTGTGAATCGAAAGGAAGATCGCGGAGTTAATATTTGGAACTGAGACCAAACGTCACATTAACCCATCGACGCTTATTACTATGCACGCAACTCCCTAGTGCTTAGACTTCTTTGGGTCACAATTGAGTAACGTATGAATGAAAAGCAAGCCTCAAATCTTGTAAGAGTGAATAATAATTTAATGATCATAGCAAGCCTAGAATGGTCGCTCACTTATTCTCTTCCACTGAAGTTTGTTGAAAAAGGTTGGACTATCATTAACGAGGGAGTAAATTCGCTTTAAGCATGAGTTGTACAACTAAATTATGAAAATGTTGGGGTAGTCAATGCACCATAGTTCGACAGGGAGTACAGAAAACTGAACCGACGGCGAAGTAGACTATGGATAAATTCGTTTTAGCTGACTCTGACTGGGAATACAGTGCTACAAGATGGAGTAAAACCTCTGCAATCATGCGAAAACGAAGAAACGAATAAATATAAAAAAGCGGCACGCTGCCGCCGCACATATGCTGCTCAGTGGATTCGGCACTTATGGCTAATATGCAACGTACCAATGTTAAAAAGCGCAGATGGACAGCCCCTTACCTTGAGCACAGATTCTGCGTTAGCAATGGCGGTGCACTTCACTTGCGTATATGTAGACGACCAGTGTCTGTACTGCGTTCAACGAGCGCGTACTGGTTTGCAGCATTTTTAATGTACACAAGCTGCTGGCTAACCTTGACGAAACATAATCTCTCAAGCCAGTTGTAACCTAGCCACTGATCCTCAAGTTCCTATCGTTCATCATCTCGCCTTCTGCACCTGAGATGTTTAACAGGTCACTATATACTGAATTAATGCCGCACGACTGAAAATGCTCAGTCCAGAAGCCAACTCATAGGTTGTGAATAATGACGGGCCGAAACCTTGACCTATGTTTTGACCAAATTGCTCTACAAGCTCGTAAGGAAGAGCGTTCTGCATTTCATAGAGCCAAATGAACTCTTGAGGCCCGCACAGCATGATTTCGTCAACGAGGTATGAATGGCCACAAGCATTAAAACAAGTCATTGGTTGACGTCATTTATCTTGAATTCAGTAAGGTTTTGGCAAAAAGCATAACAAAGTGCTCTACGGCAACTGAGGGTTTGCGGTTTTGACTAATCACTGCAGTGATGGATCAAGAATTGGATAGTCTATGTCGCAAAGTATTCGACGGATTAAGGTCCATCCAGCAGTGGCGTGCCACAAAACACTGTACTTGAGAATGTTTCGTTCCTGAGCAATGGAAACTGTGTGCCTCAGCTACCTTGTTCAACTTGTGCAGGTTAGCTAGAGCAGTGGAAAACAACCTGCGCTCCTATTGAAAGCGACCTGCTTCATCAGTACCTCCACCTACTTTCCACTTTTTCTGCAGAGGTCAGCCGTCCGATCAACCCTGTCAAGTTGCAATTCAATAGGTTGGCTAAGTGTGAGCACGGTCGAAGCTACACTTTGGCAGGTCCACCGTTGCATCCCACATCTTTCATGCTGGACGCTGGTGTACTCTCGCACTACGAAATAGAGTCCATGTACAATTCATAGTGGCTATAATGAAAAGGCGCAGCATCAGCATTTTATGAGAAGGGATTGCCCCTCGACTCTTCTTCTTACTAATACGACCAAAGGTACAGTATGGATCTCCTGCGTATTTGCTTATCACTAGGGCCTAGTATTAAAAGTTGAGCGCGTGCAGCGTGTGTCCGCCAGTCTGGTTACCAATAGACGAGGTGTGCTGAACGCATACCGGTGTAAGAAACTAGGGCTTTACAACCTAGCTTATCGTCGGTTGCTGATTGACCTACTAACGACGCCCCGGATTTTAATCTCGGTGAATACCCTATGTTGGGGCCGCTGCTGAATCTACGTACACGACGAAACAAACGAGGATTGCGGTACGTAAATGTAGTACAGGATTTGAAGCAGGTCACTCCAAACTTGTTTCAAATATAATGTGGTCAGCGCATGAAAAACCTGCCGCAGAATTAGTTGAGTCATAGAGGGCATCAAATTTTAAGACATTTCTAGAAAATACACAGCCAGTGTAATTTAAATCTAGCGCACTCCAACGTAACGGGTCTTTGTACCTGATTGATCTTATAGGAAGCTTCACAGATATCTCATGTCGCTTATTCCAGCTAGTAATTAGTAAACAGTAAT
Organism: Dicrocoelium dendriticum; assembly: GCA_944474145.2. Taxonomy (NCBI): domain Eukaryota; kingdom Metazoa; phylum Platyhelminthes; class Trematoda; order Plagiorchiida; family Dicrocoeliidae; genus Dicrocoelium; species Dicrocoelium dendriticum. The sequence goes on along the minus strand of OX104059.1, from coordinate 60,543,884 downwards.
CAATACTTTAGTACAGAGTCCCGTTGGCGAATGAAAGCATGAGCAAAACCAAACCATTCATTGGACTCGGTGATAAAATCTGGCAATGCTATGGGTGCCGTAAGCTGATTAGGCATACATAGGAGTTAATCGAATGAAGTATATATGTACAACTTCCAAGCAGGTTCCAAAGATGTATTCTTTGGCATTAAAGTCGAAATGCATGTTAAACCACCACTCACATTCTAAAAAACGTATTAAAATAATAAAAATAAATTAGAAAGCCTTACGTGTAATACACCTAGAGTTGGTTTTATTTAAGAGCAGAGCTCCAATAAAGATCTTCTGACAAATTTTCGGCAAGATTATAAATTGTCTATATTTAATTTCATAAACTGATAAAGGAGGAATGCACTACATAATGGTCATGTTTGTGGTTTAGACACTGACCCACATTCAGTGTAATCCGGAATTCACACGCAATGAAAAACCAGAGATGCTAAAATAACTCTACGTGAATGTTTGGTCAAGCTTACATTTGAATAATAAAACCAACCATAAACCATCTCACTGCTAATTACTTCGTTCTTCTGCATTGAAATAACTCCTCTGCTGTTAAACGGATCGAACCTAAATACAGGTGATTCTACCATATTTTAGCGAAATTTCACAGCTTAATCTACAATCATCATAAATGAGCTAACCAAAATATATCGTTTCCATATTGTAATCATAAAAACAAAAATTATTGTCTTGCTCGTAGGGTTCAGAAAACAAGTGGTCTTGGAATAGGTGTTATCTTATTGCAATAATTAGGATTTACGTAATGCCATAATGCAATTTTGTATTGCTTCCATTTTGATTTTTTCTCAATGAGATTGCTAGATTTGCATACATAAGGCAAATAAAAAATTCTTGTAATTGACCCCCTTTGCATAACTGTTGTACAAAATTCAATGGGCAATTTATAGTTGAAATCTGATGACTAGTAAAGAAGAAGAATACACATGGTCGGGGGTAATTCGCAGGTTTAGCGCAAAACACATGTATTGAATAGCTCATAAATACTACCAAATATGTGAGCGAAGTGCTTGAAATGTATATTAATACTAGTTCCTTGAAATTCATAATATGGAACAGTGTTCCACACCCGGTTAAAAGTTGCCATGACGGCTGATGTGTTATATGTTTGAAAGAAGGAACACATATTTTAACGCAGCCATACTTGGTGAGTTTGAATGACAGCATACAGTATTTATGATTTGAAATTTCTAATCAAAACCGCTTGTATACGCTGCGTGTGTACAGCAGCCACTATTTAATGCAGCCTATGGTCTGTAACCGAGCTTTATCAAATCATTTGCATCGGCAATTTATGCAGAAACTATATGACTTATACATGTAAGCCATGCACACAGCGTATTGATCAAGTTTCACCATTGCTGTGAACAATTATTCTACATCTTATTATATATCAGATTACAGTTTCCAATAAAAATGAAGCTGCGCACCAAATTTGGTAAACACGGGCCTTCTAAGTGGAATGAAACTTTAGCAAGCTTTATCGAAAGTTGCACGTACTGCAAACAGGAAACCACACATCAGTACCAAATGACAAACTATTTAATAGTACCCATTTGCCGTCAGTTTACAAAGAAATCGTCAGTTTACGCAGTTTAGTTAACATAATGTATACAAATTACGAAAGACAAGTAACTGTCACGCTAAACGAATATTGCACCTGAATCAAGAAATTCCAACAATCTGAGGATAAATAAATGCCCAAGCTATTATTTTCAGCGGGATTTATATAGATGCAATTGCAACATCCAACCATGAAAACAATATGAATGCTAAACTGTTTGCAATCAAAGTAGCGACATTTCGATTTTCGAGCCAAACAACGCCTTCACTATCTCGTTCCAGGTCCCCATCCAAGTAAAGTGACAAATGCAGCTCACTTTATATAACAGAAAGCATACAAGTTAGTGGAAAATAGCTACTTAAAAGTCTCGATGTTTTGTGAATCGGCCAGATATAATCTAGAATTATTATGCCAAGAAACATACTAACATGCTGCTCCGAATAAATAGTAGCATGCTAGATATTTATTGCAAACTTACCAGAATCACAAAATCTTTCCACTATTTCCATTATGGTAAAGCATCAATCAATGAATGCTTTCAGCTCAGGTCGAGTTAGCTGCCGTCTCTGAAGCAGACATGGCTCTACCTGCAAAACAACTTGAGGATGGCCATTATTTGTATCATTTTAATGAAATGGCTGAAACGTACGACACATCGATTGCAAGTTTTAAATCGAGAATTTCAGGAAGGTTGCTAGTGAAATGCTAAATATAAGAAATACATAACGAGAAGCAATTATTGATATGTAAAAGTAGCGCATATCAGCCTTACATGCTCTTCATTATTGTCGAAAGAGCGAAGTTCACAGCAAGCATTTAAACTAGAACTATCCGAGAAGATTTAATTGTAAACAAGTCGTCAGGTAATTGCAGCAGTAACAGTGGGAATCCTGGTGAAATATATCAATCTATTATGTAAAAGTTTACGACATTTACCATTAAAAATACCGTAGACATTTTTGCTATATATAATTTAATTCATATGGCACTACCTATTAATTATACTTATTGTTTAAAGGCAAAACTATTGACGTTATTTAGCGTCTTCGCTTCCCAAAGGCATTCATTTTTCTCATACAATCAACACAATTGAACAGAAACACAATCGCGTAGGGCAACATACGTCTGCATTCTAGAGGTTTCGAGGGTATAAATACCATTTTCCATCCTATATTGCTATTAGTTAGCTGCAAATGTAATCATATTTATCATAACATGCTATATTGTATAAATTGTACAGTTTTACCTAAATCCAGGCAAGCGCTTTTGAGATTTCATTTTAAAAACGATACGTATAGGAAAACGAGGAAAGCGCAATTACATTATACTTCACATAGCACATAAGAGCAGCTGCTAAATGTGACAAAATATTATGTTTATGCCCCTAATAACTATACATGACATCATTAAGATTCATGAAATTTTATGGATAATCAGCCCGTTAGCAATTTTTGCGTAGGTAATAAACAATTGCATTTAAAATATTACACTCACAGCTGTGTGTCGCCGGATACCAGTTTAATTACATATTATTTATAAATACCAAAATTTAAGTAATTTTCGTAAAAGCTAACTAATTTTAATTACGGTGTGGACCAACATCATTATTCTCCTATGCACTGATCTCCAAGCACAAAACTAACATCAAGTACAGTGAGATTCATGCTTAATGCACTGCAAATTGTGGAGTCAATTCGACTTGCAAATCACTGTCACTTGTTCCTTATAAAAGTGTAGGATATAAGCTTCAAAATTTCTAACAGTTAAGTAAAAATTGTAGTACGCCAAGCGTATCCACTGTATAAAGTGAACAAATATAAGTAAATGAGACATGTATCGCATGTTGCGGTTAACAATCTTCTCCGTCTTCTTGCGCATCACACAGCAAAAGCGCGTGGCTCTGAAAATCAAACGGAGAGCGCCGTAAAGTAACGATTCAAATTAAGTTCGCTTGCTAATAATTCGATCGTTGTTTATTTAACTAATCCATCATACATCCCCACATATTTACCGGATAAGGAACTTCGTTATGGTGACCATTCTCAAACGAACACGGACACGCATTATTTCAATATGTTTTACCGATTTTTGCATGATTCATGTGTGGTGTGTCTTTCACAGTGGATAAGAAAGCAGTTAACTGTTGTACTACATTTGTGTGGATGGCTCGATGGACATTTGGTGGCAGATGGTTTTAATTGACTGTAATGTTCAAGTGCAAATCATTATAATTCATCCACAAATCGCATCGCCAGTTGTTTTAAATCTGAGCTGAGCACTACGTCTCACGCTATTTGCGGGTCTACAGACATAGGAGGGAACAACTACTCTTTGTCAAGGAACGGGTTTACTACAGCGATGCAATGTGTGTTCAGCTACTTCTCATTGTTAGTTTCCAGGAGGTGGTAGCTATCAGGTTTAAAGCCGCTAGTGCGTAAACGTGTTTTAACAAGTTAGAATTATGCTGTTCTCTTTACTAAGGGATACATATGCTCACGAACGATTGTTCTAGCTTAATGAATGGGCGGATGCAAAGGACAGAACCTAACTTTACTCAACGATTTCAAGTGTTTGTAGCTTATGGTTTTGCGCCGGTTACCAGCGGAAGACGAGCTTGTCGGTTGTGTACAGCAGCCTGAACGCTTGGTGCAAACTTTATACAGTAAAAGCATTCATTCACATTCCAAGGTCGCAATGGTCTGACCGCTGTTTTCCACTCTGAGCTTTACTTACCGAAGTATTTGGCCTGATGCATTCTTCGGACCCATTCTGCCGCGTCGTATTTACGGCTAATATCGGAAGCCTCTTTGATGGAAGCATTAAGTCACGAACACATGCTCCGCAGCTTTCGTCTTCCGAAAGACCCTGAATCAGGCGCAACAATTTGAACACTAAAGGGTGGCTACTAACACATACACGTATGCACGTAAAGCCACGGTACGGAGAACCGAGACGTAGTCGCCCAGTCTTTTGTCCGAGCCCTGGGATATTTATCAGGATCGATTCTTTCACTGGGTATATAGCGGCCATTACCCAGATGTAAAGACAGCATTGCCAAAATATAATTTACTCCCTAGGAAGCGGGAACACCTGAAGATATTAAAACCTTTTTTACATTAATCCTAAGGTGTTAAATAATAAACTAGCCGATATTACTTGGAGAAACAGCCTTGAGGTAAATTTTGTCTTCTCTTACCACGACCTTAAATCCATGCCAACAGAAAAATGTTGCGGATGGACCATTGGAGGCTAAGCTACGCAGGTTTTCACTTCCGGCTTAGTAATCGGAGTATGAAATTGTCTTCTGTGTAGCAATTTGCTCCATCTGCGCCACTAACGCTTTAGTCTGCAACACTTCCGATATTAGGATGCAAAACCACGGTCTAAAATCCAACTGGCAAGATTGAACCCATCATCACAAAACACACTCTTAAGACCCAGTGTAGTTGAAGATTAAACGGAGAGCACGGTAGGCGAAACGATGAAACGGAGAAGACGGCGGGCGATGGGCAGCGTGCATTTGTACCGAGCAGTAAGGCCTTTATCGCACAATGTTGTTAAACATAGAACGTATGATAAAGCATTGGCAACAGTGGTTTGCAAAGCATGGCTCGATACTAGTTGTCTAAGCTAATTGCTTAGACGCATGCATCAGTAAGAGTTAAGAAATTTAAAAGCGATTTGATGCTGTTGGAGATGGGTTTATGTCGCTACAGAGCGAGTCATTCTGTCTATTGCCGAACACAATCCAACTTCACCAGTCAATTAAAACATTTTTAGAATTTTCAGTATATAGTGCACTAGGAGAGCAAGTAAAACAACAGTAGTAACAAAGTAGGTAAGAAATGGCTACAAAAGATTTTCCAATAAAGCTAAATAATTTATGAGTCTTCAAATATGTACCACAAAGTTGCAAACATGAAATTGCAAAAATACGTAATGTTAGATGAATGATTTTCCGTATGTTCCCTATTATTGGGGTAGACGGTTCTAGAAATAAATTATCGTTCTGAGAGCCGTACACTGTGTGAAGTGTATCCAGAGTGAAAACGAATAAATCACTAGTTGGACTCTGGCACTAAGTACATTGAAAGCTCAATTTGCATTATTTGGCAAATCTCAGCATTTTAACAAATGACGCCACTGTTATAGGAAAACCAACATATTTGCTAGTGAAGCATGAACTCTAGATTGTTGACTAAATGCGGCATAGCGCAATAGCAACATTAATCAGCAATTGCAACGATGCGAGCCAGGAAGAATGAATATCTAAGGGCTCACTTGAGCACATCCATCAGGAATGGTAGAACTTTGTTGCAAACCTAAACATCATGATTGCAGTGCTTTTAGCGGCTGATGTAGATCAAGATAACAGCTAATACACAAAATAAATATGGTTACTATCCTGCATATAAAATAAGATGAAAAGAAAATAAACACAATTTGCATCTGGACCGGTACGGATCATGTTACCAGGTGCCACAAGACCGCAATTTTATTTATCATCACATTTTTGGACTGTTTAGCATTCAAATCATTCTATTGGCTAATCTTATATTTTTGCAGTTTGTTGTATATGCGGTTATAAGATGAAGTTGAGTGCATTATGACCGTCATGCTGTGGAGTACTAAGGCGTCATTATGGATTGTGTGGATCAGCTGCTGTGGTCAATATGAACTATGCTATTTTTTATTACAATTAAGAGAACAATGTTGTAGGGGAAAATAGAAACTGGGCGTCCACCTGCCACTAAGACTACGCTTCAACAGTCGCATGGTGGGGAATGGGAAAAGGTAAAGTGGAATTTAATGGAGACGGCCTAGTTGAGGCATAATGGAACACAACAGGTCTGGAATTACGAGTATTCGAGTTGCCGTTTGTCACATTGACACAAGGATAATTTTTAGGACAAATAAATTGAACATGAATTAGTAAAAAGCAGGATGACAGTTATGTCCAAAATTGTGTCTGCATCTCATTCTACCAAAATATTTTATTATTATTAGCGGATGGCCAGCGTACAAGCGTGATTAAAATTAATTAATGTTGAGGGTGAAGATGATGTGGTTTGGTTTGGCATATGTATGAGTAAAATATGTGTTTTTAAGGGGAAATAGTTACTCAGCTAGCTTAGTTATTTGATTGTAGCGCATCGGTGTGGATTGGCAAATATCAACCCAAGGCATGATGGACGGATAGGCAACAAATAAAAGGAAATTAATAGTCACTTTCACAGGTTAGCTAGGATTGCGGGTGAAATAAAGTAGAATAAAGATGAAAGTTAGGCAATTGGGTATATAAATCAAGGTAAATAAAAAGAATGTAACATTAAAGAAAATGAGCAAACGATTGTGTAAGCAGATTCGCATAGCCCAATTACTAGATGTGGACTAAGCCGGGCAAAATGGATTTAGTATTAGATATTTGATTTCTGTGTAGTTTCCCAAAAATAGCGTTTTGCTATGTATATTCGCTTAGTGTAGGTAGCATCTGCTCCAAGGCGTGGTGTTTTCACTTTGGGTAAAAAATTCATGTTGCAGTGGTTGCATTTAATAAGTCTGGGCAGCTAATTCCATCACGTGTTACATATTTTGGTAAATGATTTGCAAAGCAGCCTCGTATGTATTCTAGGAATGCAGAAGCTAGCTAATGTATATCTACTTGCAGATGGATGGCAAGCACTAAAGGTTATGGTAACCGGTTTTACAGGACTAGTATTGGCTGTATCTAACAGGAATATTGGGTTGAACTTAATTCTTCTAAGCCATAATGGCTCTAGCCTAGGGAGCCTAACGGTTTATATTAATCCGTTTAAACATTAGTAACAGTTAGGTACACATGGCACATTTTCAATGTTGATTTTGTTCCAAATACTTCACTTTGTGAATACTATTGAGCCGTATTCTAATATCGGACCAGCGCATGCATTATACACATGCCTAAGTTGGATACGTGGTCGTCAAGTTTAATAGCAAAAGCATTCTTTAATCACGGGATATTATTAACCGGACCGGTTTGGGAACCATCATAGATAAATTACTTCACCTGTTATTTCACTTAATTATCCAGCAAGGGTCTGGTGTCATTAGGATTGCCGTATATTACCTAATACAAGCCGGTCCATAGATTAGCCGACACTATAACTATATCAAATGTATCCAAACTTAAAAATCTCTGCAGGAGCCGACCATTAAAAGTCAGCATCGGAAAAAGAACTTGTTTCTCTATGATTTTCATGTCATCGCTACCTTCTATCACTTGAAAGAGTTCACGTGACACCTGATCGACTATTTGCTAATTGAAGTGACCGTATTGTGATACAATCGCGTGTAATGGAGCATAGGGTCATCAGAACAGACTACACTGCACCAGGCAATGTAGTGACGTCAGTTCACTTGAAACTGGTGAACCAGCCGATATTATATGAAACCGTGAGACGATATGTCGCACAATCCGCAAAGTCGGGTCCTAATGCTAATGAACCACAGTAGATTTTTAGGTAAGAGCAAAGTTCGCAGTCAGGAGTGTAAGACGACTCTGTACATTCTAGGAACCGGATCGCCAGGCATAACATAATTTTCGCTTCACTCATTCGACACAAACGTCCACCATATAAGAAACAAAAGAAATATAATACACTGTATTAATGTATTCAGTTATAGGCACATAAAATCATCTTCTAACACCGTCAGACCCAAGCGGATGATGCTAAAATTAATAACAGCACAGTTTGTGAGCGATTTCTTGAATGGATTTTGTATTTGACTTATTTCATATTTCGTATAACCCTTCTAAAAGCCGACGCCAAACAAAAAGAAAAACTGTCCAAAATTCATCGGTTTTTGTTCCTGACTATACGGTACATAGCACTAAAAACTAACTTTGCATAATATTTAACGACACATGGTCCTTGGGTGTGTATCAGCTTAAGTTTAATGAATAGTGCTTTTCTGAAAGCTTTCCAAATAGTCTTCCTCATATATACTAAGAGAAATAAACGATTCCATAAAATCACAAAATCTTCCTTGCCTAATGTGGAAATTTTCTTACTGTTAGTAAAAACTACATTTACTCAAACAAATGAGTCGTTTGTTCCTACCTCCCACCCTGATAAACAGTACGGTCCCAATCTATGTTATTAATTTTTTGCAATCCATATATTTAATAAACCTTAATTATGGCTAACGTGCAAGATTCCTAGTCAAATAAACTATATCAAAATATAGTCGGCAGTAATTCTTAAAAAACGCTATGAATAAGGGCACGACATTAGTAGGAACGCTGTTGAAAACCGGACATTTTGCTTATACATCATAAAAGATTATTGCACTTCATTCAAGCTAACGGGTGTTGGGTATCCTAGTATGGTTTAAGCCTTTCCTGACAGGCATAACAGGCGTTTGTGCGCGAAAACATCGAATCAAAAAGCTATCCAAATACTCATCAGCTATCCGTCATGAAAGTTGTTTAGTAAGGAAATTTACGGTAGTTTTGTTTTATGGTACTCGAACTCAGTACAAATATTCACACAAACGCCTTGTAAATGAACATTTCCACCAGTAACGCCCCGATGAACAAATACGATTTAGTCCTAATGGGTACCAAACGGCTTCTGGGTTTTAAGAAATAGCTTTTGTGCCCAAAAGCTTTCTATATTTTCCGGTTCCATTAAGATCTAGTTGAAAATAACCGTATCTGATATACTATGTAAAAATGTCGACATGAATGCTCACGTATGATAGTAGGTCCGATTACCATATGTTTCATCTTAAAGAGAACTGATGGCATTAAATATGCGGCAATAAATATTCCTTGCGGAAACACATATACTTCATGCTAGACATACATACACATTTATCAGGAATTTGCCGCATTCCAATGAAATTAATATTTTTATACTATTTAGAAAACGGGTTAGTTATAAGCTCAGACTTTATCCTTACATTGTGGATACATTTTGGAAAGACGTGTTTAGAACAGTGTTACTTAATATGAACATAATGAAACCCGTTCATCAGTGGTTAATTATTCTGTGTTACAAAACTTTCTTGTTTAAACACAACGTTTTAATTGCTTGATTGCCAAGTAAATGAATGATTTCGAATTGAATAATACCAAAAGTACTGCGCAAATTCATAACATTTTGTCACCTCATAAATAGGTTGCTTCTACATCGTATACGAACCATGAGATTCCTGTAAAATATTCACAAGTTTTCCTCCTTGAATATTGCTGAAACATATGGTACACTAAAGTGAAGATATTGTAAAATGCCAAGTAACAGGTAGATAAGCATCAAATGTATTTTAAAATATGACTGATTTTTGAAATGTAAAGCAGTGGAACCATTATATCCATTTGGTAAATGCATAGATAAGATTACTTTCATCATTTTATCTTTGCTCCAGCCACATACAACGCGAGTTAGTGACAACTATTCTACCGAGCTAGAGGTGTCTGCAGTTCCGATACATTCAAAGTTGAAGAAGCATTTCTACGCAAGCCTCTTTTGTTAACGGTATCCTGAATAGTTGGTTCAGGTGCACACAGACCATCCATCAGGAAAACTCCGGTGAGGTCGGCGGAGAACATGGTGGTTTATATGTTCTTGCTGTGTGGTAAATGATATCGGATACAAGATCCGATCCGCTCTAACGCACCAACACGACCGCCCAGTTGCGACGCATGCATACCGGGCGAGCGCCTGTTCTAAATAACTGTCGGCGAATTTCATCGGATAATTTGGACTCTCATGTTGATCATCAGTTAACCTGTAGTTAAAGTGACATTTACATATGCATAACTAACTGTTAGTAAGAACAGAGGGCACCTGGACATTTGATAAAGGTGTTGGGACAAGCGCAGAAGCAACAAAGGTGGAAGGATTAGAGGCGGGATCGAAGCCCGGAATCGTCTATCACCGAGAACCTTATTAAAACCTGTCATCACGTGCACCCTAAGAATACCTCCAGGTCTTAATGCGCAACAAGACCCCGTCATTTGGCAATAAGTGAAGCGATGCTATTTACTGCTCATCAACCTGTGCTACGTGCACAGACGCTCTTAAAGGCAATCGACTCCATTGTATTGGTCCCGTCAGAGACGTTTTGCTTGGTGTTGATTTTATTGTATGGGTTTAATCGATTGTGTGTTAATGCTGTTATTGTGCTTGCGAGTAAATTAAACAAACAAAATTGGACATTTTGCATCTTAAGTCTCCTCACTGTCGTGACGAAATAATTTGAGGAACATAAGTAATTTATATATTTTTGGCCTGATAGATATCGTGCTATTCAAATGTCATATGCTTCGAATGTGCCAATTACGCTTTCTGAGGATCTGCTTAATATATGATTTCAAGTTATCCATTACATATAAATAAATCTTTTGCATTTAATGCAAGTTTTGTTGAGGCTTTAACTTCAACAGTGGTTTAAATTCGCAACATTTTATATGCAGGCTTTTCCTGATTGACAGCAAATACCATCGTATATCTAAAGGATATATAAACATGTCAAAATGTTTTGTAAATTGTCTAGGTTAAGCATTTACATCTATACAAGGAAAATGCCTTTTACTACAAAGTTAGAATGCAAAGTTTGTCAAGTCAAATAGTGCGCGATTACCTCCAAAGCTAGCGTTAAAATTAGATCAAATTAACAAACGTTAACTTATAATGAATTCTGATTGGTTTCATTTGGTTGCATTTCATTTTGAGTTATATTAGTCTATTTTATTTTCACAATTTTCTGCTGTTCCCCATGTTTTGCTAATGATTCATAAGCTTTTCACTAAAACGATTAAAACATATTTATTTCAAAGGAAATAATCAAGTAGATGCAAAATTACAGATATTTTGTGGTAATTGTAACGTTGACAACAAAACTTGTCCAAATGTTTATGATTGCAACTAAACGATGGTGCTTATGTCAACTAATATTTGGGCTGTGGTGAGATAGGGACCCGTTTTAAGGAGGTTAGCAGTCTACCCTATGTTACACTTATACATCAGTGAATAAAAAATTAAGAATCCGGAATGGTCGAATAGAAAATAATTGAAGAACAAGCTCGACAGAGATGTACTGATGCACTGGCTTCGTTGGTACCTAAGGAAAAATCCACAGTGGAATCGTAGAATCAACTGAGACGACAATTCATGCGTGAAATGGTAAAAGGAGGAGACTAGGGCCTATGCAGACGTAGAGGCGCCAGTTTAACAGAAATAGCAAAAATGTGTAATGTGACGCTAGTTGACTTGCCAGAGTGGATTCGTAGGCTGTGATTTTATTCGGTGGAAAGTCACATCCATCACGTCGCAGTGATGTTAACAGATATTTGATGATTTGTATAGTGATAATGCTTGTAAAGGGAAGTAAACAAAGTCCTGGAACACTGCCGCCGATTCATTAAATTACAAGTAGTAACCGGCTGCGCTTCTTATTTGTTATGTTTATCTCATTGGTATAATTAAGGACTGAGTGCATTTTACCTAATATGTAACATATAGTATTATCTTAAACAGCTTTTTACAAACAAACGAAATTGGAAACCCCGCATTTAATCGCTACCTTAAATATTATGTATGACCTCTGCTGTCAAATGGACTTTTCAGGACTTTAGGTGCCTTGTACTATACGCAATTTTGAATAATTACCTTGGATCACTTTATTTCTTACCGTCTACAAATTTCACCGCACGCCATATCCCCACTAATCACAGTCACTTACCACTTCGTATTGTTTTTGTTTGGATTTCACTTCCTGCGTGTTAGCAATATAAACCAATTAACAGGTTCATGTGTGCACGAAGAAATGTAAAGGCATTGTTTCCATGCTTCGAATGCTTAAAAACCATGTCGTTTAAATTGAAATGAGGTTACAGATTTGTATAAGCATTTACTGGAATTAAAGCATCTGTTAGTAATTTCTTCATAATATATTCGTTTTCCTAGAGCTTTAAATATTTGTATATTTGCTATGTGTTATTAGGGATTGGTGGAAGCTTACCATGACTGTATGCATTCGTTCTACTTATTTTATGAATTAACTGAGATAAATTAATAGAAAGCGTAAAGCTTTTTGGGAGGTAAGAAAAGTTAAACTTTGACTGAGCAGATAGATAACACTTTTGTTCACCGATAGTAGGGGCGATTTAAAGTCGGTGTATCCGCAAAACAAAAAAATGTTTTTAAGATGATTGCAGCTGAAAGAAACAAGCAACAATAAATTAATCCGGCAGTGAGGAACTGATTTATTAGTAACATTGATATTTTGGTTAGTTTATCTCAACATTATCAATAAAACAGTTTGTACTTGAGGTATAAATTGGTCTTATCATTTGTCAGGCTGTAGTTCTGCAACCCACCTAGTTTTAGCTTAGCCACATATAATAGCAAAGAAATCCAAAACAATTTACAATGATATGGTGAAGACATGTTTTTAAGTAACGAAATGTAAATGAATAAACTGCCATCTGTCCGTCTACTAAATAATGTTTACTTCTTTGCAGGGACAACCGATTATGTTAGAGCTTTGCTTCTATGAAATGTATGATTTGCAACGTAATTCCTGCAACACTCAAGACGACTGCACATTCTAAATATTACAATTTGTAACCTCTCAAATTTTATTGATGCTGTTAACTTAATCGTTTAGAACCAATTATGCCGTTAGTAGATTTACACGTAAGCTGTGAAATCGTTCGCTGAAAACCTAATTCCTTCTATATTCTACTCTCTTATGAGAGTGCACATTCCAATGAGATATTCCGTTGAGCAAATTTTGGGCCACTAAATGCAGTAAGACCGGGTTAACTCCATGGATGCATTGTTTAAATGGTCTATAATTCAAGATGGCGTACATACACACTGATCACATGTCTAAACAAAAGGGTATCTGTTTGTCTGAATCAACAACGCAACAGCTCTAGGAATTAATTTCTAGATTAAGTGGACTTTGAAAATACCTGTAGCAAGAGAAATGATTTTCGGCCAGTACATCCAGTGCAACTTCGACAAAAGATTGCCGCAGTACCTTTGCGCTGAATCTTCTTGTGCTTAGTTGATGTGGCGTATTTTGGAGAGTGCCTAGAATGTTCTAGCTCCAGAATGCAGTGGCTATGGTATTCATCGTGTTTACGTCACTCTAAAGCGGCTGTTATTTTGCAATTATGTGAAACCGGCGTCAAATCTTGAGGCCGTCCATTAAAATAAGTAAGCGTAAGTTAAGTAAATGCAATACAGAAAGTTGCTTTATGCCACCTGCATTGGTAAATATTCATTTACCACACAGCGTTCAAAGCAATATAACAAGGAACGGGTAGATACGGAAAAAACGCAAGCAAATTGAAAGTCGACGGTTTATGTCAAGGAAGGCAGAGTTGGTATTTTCTACAAGTCGCGAGAATTAAGGGGTCACCGACGATCGGTAAGCTTGGGTGCGGGCGTAGTTTAGCTCGTATTTCTGAGCATTAGCTGCAGTTGATAACCTTTCAGATAAAGCAGTATGCAGGGGGAAATGTATCAGTCTATATCTTAGACGCAAGCTTTTACAAGTGCTGCTCTATCTAGAAATAAATGTTTGTGTAAGTAGATATTGAAGCATTGCTGCATCAGAATAAGTGCCTTACTGATCTGATACTTAACTTAAAAGCCTTGCCCAAAACGACAACATAGCTCAAAGGTAAACGGTACATCCAATGTGGAAGAACACGGGCATTTAAAAAACAACCAATCAACTCATGGGGAACGCAGGAGGCTCTGAGCCGAGAGGCATAGAATGACAGCTTCGTGACATTTCTACAGTTTTAGTAACTTGCAGCATCAATAGTAAATCATGACTCGTCGCAGTTAGATATTTTACTGATGTGGATGATTGTAGTCGGACAGACTGTTTACGCTACTTCGATAATAAGCTCCTATGACCAAACATGTACGTAGTACTGAGCAATACGGCACACAAAATTCAACTTGCATGAGGCCGGATAAAGAGCTATGAACGCTGATAATTTATTGCCACTGAGGAATGAAGTTGACGATCAAGCTTAATTGTGAGTCAACGAATTCGCGTTACTTGATCTCGTAAGGGATTATCCGAATATCTGGATGTTGGAATACCTTTGAAAATTCCAAGTAGCTGGCAACAACCTTTTTTCTAACGTCAGCTGATTTAGACCAAATTCTGCTTGCACGGTTCCTTTACGGATTCCGTGCTGCTCTGGGGCAATAATTGTATTCTTATTCATAAGACACACCAGCGTATCGGTAAAGATGGATCCCATGGCTTAGATGTAATAGGGTGCTGAAATACTGGTTGGTCATTTAAGGACTCCGCTCCGCATTTAATTTTGTGAATCGGTTATTATATCATATTTTTACATCGCAGGAAACAGGTTTTTTCTGAGCGGCGTTGGCAAATCTGAGCCATTTTAGGCCAAATTAATCGCTGTTGCTCACATTGATTTTGGGTAAGTATTATTGGCACCCGGGAGGAGTGTCATTACAAAAATCTCAGCTATTACAAGACAGCTTTAGCAATATTTGTGGTATGGTGATTTCTGGCAGCGATACGAAAATAAACATGCTCAACTGATGGCAATACTCTTGGCGCCTCGTGGTAAGTAGACTGGTAGCTCGTCTACTGTTTCCCTAGCAATTCATTTGGAAACATTAGCCAAAATAATAAAGAAAACTGTTGCACACCATTCCTAGGCTATTAACGTGCTTGCACAGCATTTGGATTTAGCGCTTGGCATTTTTTCATGTCCTGCAGTTTTTCTTCTCTGAGCAGTTGAATGCAGTGTTAAGGTTAGGTCACCGACTTCTTTCATGTTCCTCGCTCTAGAGATGATACATGCAGCTGCCATGCTCTGTTACTACGAACATCCTTTTTCGAATAGTGCTGCTAACAAACAATTTGTTTAAGACAAAACGAAAATTTGTCTCTAAAGAATATGTAGTCAGTCAATGGAAAATGTAAGCGAAGTTGATCCAAGCTACATGTAAGGGTAATTAGACAATTAGTTTCCAGGCTGTGGCAATAACAATTTCAGCTAAATAATTCTAACACTTTATGTTATGCATCATTATATAATACTGATTTATATTTCGCAGGAAAGACATATCAACGCTATTAGGCTTACGTAATCCTAAACTTTTGTGGATAGTCACTAAACTCTTAAATTTTGACTAACTTCATTCGTATAATTTGGTGGGAACTTAATAGTTTTACGGCTGTACTGAGCATTAACTGATCAATATCAGCCGCAGATCAAAACTAATGTAAAACCAAAAGTGGAGCATTATGGTTACAAACAGTTTGTCTTCTGGGTTACCGCATTATTGGCACCTTGGAATCACGAATATCATAGATTCATTTATAAGATGCTGGGCATGAATTCATGTGCCGCAGTACATAAAGCTATCAGAGGAATAAATTAATCGAAGACTTAGACCAAATCAGCCTAGCCGACAAGGTTATGTTCTTCGTGGACGTCCAGTCGTTATTTACTAATATCCCATTTCTTGAGACATTTGATTACATTTTCGTCTACCAATACCGGCCGACCTCCTGAGACAGTCCCTGTTACTTTGCACGGAGAATGTCGCTTTTCAATTCCAACACACCACATATCGCCAAATTGACGGAGTAGCTATGGGTAGCCCGTTGGGCCCGGTACTGGCTGATTTTTTCATCTTGATGCTTGAGAGGAAACTAATTGGACAGATTTCTCAGCTGCCGTATTATAAACGATATGTAGATGATATCCTCGTTTTTGGTTCCACGAAGACGCAAATCGAACAATAGTAGACCAACATAATATGGTTCACGCTAACCTGAAGGTGACCTATGAATTCAAATCAAATGGCCGTCTCCCGTATCTAGACATTCTCATGATTCGAAGGGATAATGGACTGAGTAAGCGATCTGTATACCGGAAACCAACGTGGTCCGGCTAATACCTACACTTCACTAGCTTCTCACCGATGGCACACAAGCGTGCGCTAGCAAGAACATTATTCACTCGGACCAGACGGATCTGCTCCAACGACTGCATGTCTGAGGATTCTGAACTGAGCACTAAAACACTTAAGAAAAATGGCTACCCCAAGCAATTCATGGACAAACATGGCCAAGTTAGACCGCCCAAGGAGATGGTGTTGACAGCCCCTAAGAAGAAGGTGTACATTGAGCTACCATTCAAGGGTGACACCGCAGCGAGAAAGATAACCAAACGCATTGTCTCTGCCATTTAGCTTACGTACTGTGCTGCGGAGGCGGTGATAATCAACAGAACCCGAAAGATGCCGTTACCTTCAGTAAAGGAAGATGAACCTGTCGGCGCCAAATCACATTGTGTCTACCAATCCGTGTGTGACTGCGGTATCAGTTACATCGGCAAGTCCGAACTGGTTTTAGATTCCAGAGTGAAGGAACACTTACCAAACTGGGTTCAGCGCGAAGTTACACAATACACCTCCGATGATACGTGTTCGCGTAAGCCAACAGCATCCTCCATTTGCAGGCACATCTTGGCGACTCGTCACCGGGTTAATCTCTTATCAGCGTTCCGGATCTTGTTACGTCATACCAATGCACGCCTTTTACGAACTGCCGAGGCCGTCGCGATAAGCCGAATTAGACCAGCTTTGTGTGTCCAAAAGCAATTAGTTGTCAACCTGCGGTTGCCGTGGACCTAATCCCATCAAAAATTACCACAGCCAAAATTGTGTTTGGCTTGACTGTGCCCTGTAAGACATTTACAAGGATTTCCCTGTTATTGTATTGGTACTGATGACATACTACGAAATGCTAGCGTTTTCTAATATGTTGGATACGCAATCCTTAATTTTACTACTGCTTTTATTTGGAATTCTAGGACTAAGCTACCCAAATAATAGTTGTTTTGGCGCAGACAGCTGTTTCAATCTTAGGATGTCGCAATAGTTTGCACAGCTTGCCGGAAACATTTGCATTCTCAGTGTATTCCCATTTTTCTCAGCCAGATTTGGAAAGTTATTTGTTCTATCGATGAACTATTTTGATGTACTAAGTGTATATCGAAACCACATGCCGGATTTCTACCTGTGTTACTAAATATTGTAAATGTCAAACACAGATTTTAGAGCAAGTATTATCCATGGAAGTTGTCTAACAGGAACCAGGAATTGCACTATCCTTAATCCAAATTTTAAATTATAGCTCATTTTCAGAACATTGTAACAACACCGAATATGAGAGTTACATTTCAAAGGTAGCCACCAGGGCACTTGTGGCTGCTTGTAATGTGGACCTCGCCACACATTCATCAAATTAGCCAGGCGACATATGGTAAGTGTCAAGGCCCGAAAACATTCCTGTCGGTTGAGTCTACCCATATGACAATGTAAATTTCATGATCAGCCCGCCTGCTGTCAATATGGTTAGTACTACCCATACCAAGGGGCTCAAAGCCTCATCGTTTTTCCAAAGGAAGCAAGCAGCTAATAGTTTCTCCAAGAATAGGGACCAAAAATAATATCATGGTTCACCGAATGTTTTATTCGCTAATGTGACTGAACCCGAAGCAAACTACATAAAAGCTAAGCTACTCGACGACAATAAAAACTGGAACTCCATGTGTAAACAAATAGGAGCTTTATTGATGCAGCCAATATGATGCGCATGCCCGTCACCCAACCTCCGTCTACTGTGAAGAACTGCTGTTACTCCAGGTAAAACTTCAGTCAGGTAATGAGTCAGAGGCAGTTCACCTGTCACTGGCATCCGTGCTACCACATGCCACTTTTCAAATTTTCCAGCTGTTCTTTGGTGAAAAAGAAAGGAATGCAAACGATTCTGGAATGGTTTCCGTAAACAACACGACTTAAAATATATTATTTTTCAAAATTTTATAAGCACTAGACAATAACGGAGCTAGAGGCCAAAGCGCATATTTGGGTTAAATGGCGTTTTATTTATGAAATTCTTCCACTCGTAAAAGTTGTCGGTAATTCGCTAACAAAGTTAACTCTGGCACCTAACCACAAAACGCTGTGGTTGGTAAAATCAGAACCAGCAGCGGAACATGAAATCGAAGTGTGGGGCATAGAAGTGTACAGTGCTGTCATCCAATATACATATAAAATCAAGAGGCAGCAGGTCACAAATAGACACGGTAACACTGAGCATGCAACGTACCAACACAATTCCGTCATCATGTAGCTTAGAATAAAGAAAAGGAAAAGCCCTCGGGCAGCTGAAGAAGGACGGGATGGTCACTTTGACGGTGACAATGACAAGGCCACATAAAATCTTGAACTGAGCCTTAGCTCGCATCATCGGTAATTTACAAAATACCCGCAGCCGAAATAAAGGTGTCAGCAAAGACACTTTCCGGAAATCAGTAATAACAAAGATGGTTCTAACCAACGATGGTTTCACCAGCCTGTATACCCATATATTAGGTCTTCTTAGCAAACTAATCAAGCTTTGTATTCGCCAGGTCTCTATGCATTGGGGCATGGTTTTGGTAAAGGAAACCTGCCTGAACAAGGTGATCATGGATACCGAGATTGCTCTAACCGGTATGAATTTAGTAAGAAACGATCGAACTAAAGAAAATGCAGAGTGCTACTGCAATATCGATTCAGCTTGCTTGTTGAGATTATGGACGCCACAGAAACACAAATCGTCTATTCTCTTTAGCTTCGTTAGCTCTGTTGGTGTTAGTTTACTAACAATATTTTTGTGCTGAATGGAGTCCTAGCGCGACCAGCCTTCACATCACTACGGTGTCTGACCTTGATATAATCGTACTCAAATTCCTAGTATTGCAAAGCGAACAATCCAAGACTGCCTTGCAAAATGTAAATGCATTTGTACCGTTGTACAACCCTGTCACTCCCACCATTCGAATAAGAACCGTGACGCAACCACTTTCTGGACCTTTTGCTCACCAATGATAAACCATTGGACGACACCGTGAACACAGGTAAACCACCTGACATTAGCGACAGTGCAATAATCCTCTTCGTTATATCTAGTACTCTAAGTACATTAATGAGAAGAGCGTCGAAACCTTTGTCGTAACACATTACAATATATTGTCTAACTACGTTCAAGAGACCGACTGGTCCTTCCAGGCCGAGCAGCTGCCTGATCGCATGGATATTGTTCGGAAACCAATTCAAAGAGCTAGTAACAAACGCGTCAGAAAGTAAAGTCTTCGCCAGAATGAAATGAATTTCTTCCTGATTAGTCGAATTAGGAAATACATGGCCATAAGGTATTTAGCCAGGCGACTTTACCAATCCTGTCCAAGTAGGCTGACCT